>CM075209.1:275268-1475268 GCA_037577465.1 Liposcelis bostrychophila | reverse complement strand
TGTATTAAGAGTTGAACCGTCTACATCAAAGAAACGCGAAACAAAGCAAAGGAAGCTCACCTCATTAGTAGATGACAGCCAGAAACAAAATCTACAAAAAAATAGTAATAAAATGCCGAATAAACCATTTTCTGTTAGTAGTAAAGCTTCTAAGAAAATTAAAACAAAGGCTCAAAAGCCAGGAAAAGATAGCAAAAGAACCAACAAAAGGATTAAAAAATTGGAGGATGACGTCAAGGACATTAAAAAGGACGTCAAGGACATTGAAAAGGACGTCAAGGACATTAAAAAGGACATAAAATCTATGAACATTTTGTTGATGGGAATAGTTTAAAAACTTAGTAGTTCAAGTTTAGAGCAAGTGAATGTTTCCGAGGCTAATGCAGGGCTAGGAACTGCTTCCGGAGTAGTCCGAGGGTCGACATAGTGATGGCGATAAATTATCGATATATCGATATATCGGAAGGAAAATTATCGATATTTTTTCCGATAATGCGGAGTTCGATATATCGATGTATCGATAATTTTTATACCGATAATTAGTTTCGATAAGTTTTTTAACTCCCAATTTTTTTTTCTGCTTTCCTTAATTTAAAATTAATTTATTAATTAATTTTAAATTTAATTTTTAAATTAATTAATTTTTTGTCACGGCCGACTTCATTTACGCTGTTATAAGTGATGTTCTTTTATTGTATTCTTTTGTTCCGGTGTAGAGATACAGGAAATATACCGTATATTTATTTTTATGTATACCTTGGTATAAATATACGTATATATATACACCGATTTGGTATATGTTCGTTTTTTAAGCTTTCTTCGATTTTAATTAACTATTTTAGAGTTTAAGTTATTTTACGTACTTTTTTTGTTTACCGGTATTGGAAATACAGTAAAAAATAAGAATAAAAGTAATCAGTACAGAAATAAAAAGTTTTTTAAAATACAAAATTATTTAAAGTTATTAGGAATTAAAAAACAAAAATGATATGTTCTATGGGTAAATATACCGTATACTTTCAAAAATTGTATAAATAATGCAGTTTTTTAACTGAAAAGGGAAATATCGGATTTATCGATAAATTTATCGATATATCGATCATTTTTGGCGATATATCGACATATCGGTATCGGGAAATTTCAAATATCGATATATCGAGTTATCGATATATTTTAGACTTATCGCCATCACTAGGTCGACATCATCTGTCTACCCGGGAAGTTCTACAGATTCATCATCTCCGCCTATCCCTCCTCCGCCTCAAGGGCCTTTTGTTGCCTTACCGAGCTCAGGATCAGGGGACGATCCTGCTGTTGACGTCAATTATAATTTGTAAATTATTGTGTGAAGTCTGGCGATTATTTAAAAATTTTTAATTAAGTTTAGAAGTATTTGGTTAACGGAAAACACCGTTTTTGAAAATCGCCTAAATTTTCACTCGTTTAAAGAAAAAGGAAAAAAAGAAATTTTTATTTTATTTAATTTAAGATAATAATATTGGTTTTCGAAAATCATCTGCAAAAATTTTTTCTTTAATTTCTTAATTCGCGCATTATGATTTAAATATCGATGAAGCGCTAAATGGAAAATTAATATTGAGTGTAAAAAGAGGTTCTTCGCTAAATTTAAAAATTTAAGTTTTTGGAGATAAGTTCCATTGGCTTTAAGGAGACTCAATGTAACAGGCAACAGGAAGGCTTATAAAAAGTTAATGGCATATGCTCTACAGTAATTGTATAATTTGATACACAATATTTTTCGCTTCGTGTAAAATAAATCATTGCTAGCGAAATTCTCTCAATGATTTCTCCGGCCCCGTTAAAATAGAAGTGGACTTCAAATGAAAATGCTAGGCAGTCTTTGACGTATCGAATTAAAAAAGGTGTAGGCAGTTTTCAAGATTGCTTCTCAAGATTGAAATTCGGCCGAGTTTATAATTTTGTGTTTTGTATCGATTTCATCTTGCAATGCAGATAATGGCCGGTTCGCGTTCTTTAAAAACAATATGGTCAGGAACAGACCCTAATGAGTGAGGTGGTGACTCGATCCCACCCTCCTTTGAACCGGTTATCGTCAACAATCAAATGTATTTCATTAATGCTTTTATTTAATAACCCGTTGCGGCAAACTCTCACTTCCTAACATTCGTGAAGCATTTTTTTTTTTTTCGATGATTTCATCCACCCCTCGCAAATCGGCTATGGTTATTTATTCCCGACCTGACAATCGTTGGCGACATATGTCCTGTGTTAACGTGACTTTTTTTTTTTTTTTTTTTTTTTGGTGTTTGTTGATTTAATCGACTGGTTACACGATAACTCCATAAAAAGTACGATTTTTTTTCCGTTTTAAGGAAAGTCACATGACGTTTTTATGCGGTAGGAAATAATTTTTTCGAGCTGATTTATTGACAGTAGGGTTGTTAATAGGAGCATGTGGTATATGAATATCCCACATTGGATGTTTTCAAAACACAACCATCCTGTCCTTCCTTATTATGTTTATATCGCCTATGTTTTGAGTGATACTCAAAACATCGACGGTATAAAACAAGCATGATTTCCTAAGGAAATCGCCTTATGTCATTAGGACTCTGGTCCAGTAAGACGTTGTCTTACTGTATCCCATTTCACCTTCTTTTTTTGGATTTCCCTTTTTCCTTCTACACCGTTTCGGTCCCCACATTATTGGTGATAGCGGTGGGATCCCAAAATTATTTTTAATTTTTGGGAAAGCAGTCACCACATTATTGGTGGCAGCGGTGGGCCCCCAAAATTATTTTTAATTTTTGGGAAAGCAGTCACCACATTATTGGTGATAGCTATGGGCCCCAAAATAATTTTTTTTTGGGGAAAACGAACTCTTGTCATGTAGGATTGAAGAGGTGTAGAATAAAATTCCTTCCTTTTTTTTTATCATTCCTTTTTTATTAAACCAAAAAGTTTCCCCCGAACAAACATTTTTCCTTTTTTTTTTTTTGTGAAAGCAGTATTTTGTTGAATTGAAATTTTTTTTTTTAAATGATTACAAGCATATTCTTTTTTTTATTATTTAAATAGGTCATACATGAAATGCTAAGTGTAGCAATTTTTTTTTTTTAGTATGAAGATTATTACCATTGTCTTACGTTTTCTTTTCTTATTAAGCTGACCAAGTGTTTCCTTTTTTTTTTCGTTTTGTTTTAAGTATCAATCAGCCCTAATGACAGAATTTTTTCCAGTATTTTTTTTTTATTTTTATTTTTGTTTTAGAATCGTCGTTCGCTTCGTCGTCGTATCGTCATGTGGATGAATTTATTTTGAAGTTATGATAATATGTTTTTTTTGGACGGATGACGGCGAACGGACGAACCCTGTTTCGAGTTTTTCTTTTTTAACGAACGGCAGAAATCAGATCATAGGGATTGCAAAGGTTAAGCGGTATGTCGAAGATAGCTTTATAAAAATTTTTTTTTTAACGCAGAATGGTATGTGATAATTAAAGGTTGTATTTTTCAACCAGGGATTGGGTTTAGCGTAAAATAAAGCTTCTGCCCAATCCCAGACCTCTGTACGTGGTGCAGAACCACTACCTGTTTTTTTAGTGGAGGTATGTTTGATTCGATAAAGGACTAGTTTTGACACGGATATATGGTATTTTGATTATTTTAAGGATTCAGAACTAGGTCTAATATTGACATTAGGCAATACTTTCATTTAATAAACAAACCATACACAGGATCTAGACCAGACAAGGTCGAAAAACAATCCCGTCAGGCAGCCAACCTGAGCAGGAAAGAAAATCTAGGCAGGGGTATTCTGGCCAATGATACCCAGGGTTAGATATGCGAAAAATAGAGCCGATAGAGTGACGCCCTTAGCCTCTGTCTAACCAAGACTATTATGTCCTGGGGTATATTCACAGTACTTTCAGGTTGCCGAGTAAATAAAACGTAATAGATCTAGGCCAATAAAGGCCAATAAAAAATCTTTCTCAGAAAAGTAGCAAAATCTGAAAAGTATTCGATGCTATTTTGCAGCCAGCTAACTGCAAATGGATGATTTGATAACGATTACCGACTACCGCTTAGCACTTTTGTTTATTTATTTCAAGTTGTATACATTTTTTAAATCAATTTTTTTTTTTGCCTTTGAGTTCATTATAGTAAATATTTTAAATGCGCTGTCAGCAATATTGAGCATTTCGTATATGACCTTCAAAGTATCAAATAACTTATTCTTTCGATTAATTTTTTTTTTTTTTCTCTTTTGAGAGGCAATATTGTTTAACTTTTTTTTGTACTTATAATTTTTTTTTTATTTTTTGAAAATGTAGGTCCTGTTGTGGGCGGCAACTTTTCTAGTGGCTCTACCAATCGACTACTCTCATGGAATTAATTACGCTGTAACTATTTTTTTATCTCAATGGCTTCTTGCAACTTCACATATCAATATGAAACTTCACATCAATGACTTCTAAGTAACTTCTTTTCTCAGCACTCAGCAGCAAATCAGTCTTATCAATTACCATCAAAGTACACAATTCAACTGGAGAGCCACTGGACTAGTCGCCCCAGCAGTGAATTTTTTTTTTATTTTATTTACCATTTCTTTTTTTTTTTTTTGTAAAGACCTCTGTATTATTGTTGTTTTTTAAAAATATATATGCTTTCACTTTACTGTACCAGAGATAGTTCAGGGTGGTTGTGTTTTTGCCCCGTCGAATTGTGGTATATGAATATCCCACATTGGATGTTTTCAAAACACAACCATCCTGTCCTTCCTTATTATGTTTATATCGCCTATGTTTTGAGTGATACTCAAAACATCGACGGTATAAAACAAGCATGATTTCCTAAGGAAATCGCCTTATGTCATTAGGACTCTGGTCCAGTAAGACGTTGTCTTACTGTATCCCATTTCACCTTCTTTTTTTGGATTTCCCTTTTTCCTTCTACACCGTTTCGGTCCCCACAAGCACTTGTCGCGTGTTGTGAAAAAATAAAAACTGGGATGAGGTTCTGTAAATGGTGTAGTCAACTATGTTTTTTTTTTTTTTTTTTTTAATTTTCCTTATTTCTTCTGGCTGGTTATTAAACGATTAATTTTATTTCGTTTCATTCATAAAAAAGTCGGTCAGCGTGGTCGAGGGTTGTTTGAATATTAAATTTTAATCTCAAGGGTTTAGAGGGTCTGTAAAATGTTGAGGTCAATGTCAAATCGCCAGAAAGGGCTCTAGAGGAAAGAGCAGATCTTTGATCGATCTTTAAAAATCATACTAGCCTGAGTCTTGATCCAGTGGAAGGAAAAGCCACAAAATAGCCAGTAAAGCGACAAATTCGAAGTGAGATAAGCGATTTTGAGATCGATTCAATTGAGATTAGTCAGGGTGATACTAATTACTAGTTCCTCGTAATATCAATAATGTTTAGCTTATGGCTTATTCTAATCAGTACAAAAGGAGTCATAAGTTCAGCATCGCTGCCACATAGAACTTCGTGGAGGAATACCACCTACAACAGGCTCAACCGGTCGTTTCCAATATTACAAAAATATTTAAAAGAAAATAAATCACAACGACAACGGCTCTTGTTGAATATACATGTGACTGTAAAAGCCACCCCGACTTTCGAACTACATCAAGACGCCCGTAGATATAAAGAATCGTCGCCATATTTGATTCCTTCCTCTATTACGATGCGGGATATGTATCATGAGAACGGAAGCTATACCATGTTAATAACCCGGAGGCATCGAATTGAAACTTTTTTCCCGAATGAAAGCCACGGCGGTTTTATTCCTCTTTTTTTTTTGAACAAACAACTTCAAAAAAAAAAAAAAAAGTAAATATATTTGCCATTTCAAAAAAAAAAAAAAAAAAATGACGGTGCCTTATCAAACATTTAAAGCTGCTAAAATTAAAAAAAAAAAAAAGCGATACAGGCGTAACCGAAGCTTTGAAAAACAAAGAAGAAAAAGACAATCGCAATTGTTATTCCGTCACTTTTATACAACATCCTCCGTGGATTTGCCCACGAGAAAAAATCATTATCGTGACAAAGAAACGAAATCGTTAAGAGCAACTCCCTCCAGAAAAAAAAAAAAAAAATACAAATTTCATTTTTTTTTTTTTTCCACCTCGTCTTTCTGTTTCGCTCATGACCTCATTCATGTTTTTTTTACGGCGCAAAAGATGATATTTCTTGGGAGATAATCAAAAATGATGGCAATAAAAAAAAACAAAAAAAAGTGTTTCCCCTTCGTTATGGTCATAAACACATTCGGGCTTACAAGTTTTTTTTTTTTTTTTTTTTTTTTTTTTTATCGCGTATTATGCAATGTAGCAATCGTAAAAGGGCATTTAATTTCGGAAAAAAAAACTCGCTCCGATCGAGAAAAGCGGAAAAAAAAAGGTCAGGGAAAAATTTGTCTGAAAACGAAATCAGCCTCAAATAATTCGATTTGGAAATCGGTAATACATTTCGATTCCTTCTTTTGCGTTTTTTTTTTTCGAAGTTTAATTCCTTCCTCGTGGCGAATTTCCTCCTCCGCTTTCTCTCTCCTTTTTTGTGGAGCTTAATATTTCTTCATTTTCGATTTAATCCTATGGCGCGTTCCCGATCGAATAATGAGAAGACCCCCTCGTGCCTGTTTAATTAAAAAAACGAGCTACTTAAATAAAGATATCGGGCGCCGTGTAAACCCACGTCTTCATTCTGCAAAAAAGGCACACCTAGCGGGGACGACTTCATTACTTAAAAAAAGAAAAAAAAAATTCCTGGAGAGGAAAATTAAATTTTGAAGTCACGGATTTGGTAAAACTTGTAAAAGTTAGGGCGAAAATAAAAGGAAAGAAGAGGGAGTGATAAAAAAGACTCCTTTAATTTCTGTAAGGAACAGTTAATTCAAATCAAAAATGAGAAGACGGAGAAGGAAGAAAAGGATATTATTTCTAGTTTAATCGTATTGTTTCATTCATCAAACAAAGAAAATCATTCATCAAATGAAAGGGAAAAAGACAAATCAAACTAAGAAAATAATTAATTGCTCCTTGTTATTTGTAACTGCTTATAATTATAAAGGAAGGCGGCAGATGTTTGTAAAGCACGCGAATGAATTTTCTTTTTATTTTTATTTTTTTTTGGAATCAACGCCTCAGAAGTATGCTGGGATTTTGTCCATTAAAAGATTTTTTTTCTTATATCCGCCTGAAGGGAAAATTTTGCGCTTTGAGGCAGGAATTAAAACAAGAAAGCTTATTTTTTTTGTGGCTGAGCTCCACAACTAAACCAAACTTGGAAAATCAGTTTCAGTTTAGACTTAACACCTCTTAGGCTAAACTCGATTCCACTTTGGTCCCATTTTAGCCTGAACTCTTTTTAATTTTCGAGTTCACGTTACTTTAGACTTAAACCCTTTTGTAGACTCACAAATAAAGATCAGAAATAATCGACCAGATATAGTGATCGAAGATAAAAACAAAAAAGTCGCCATCATCGTCGATGTTCCTCATCCGCTAGATCACAATCTACAAAAAGCATTTGGAGAGAAACTTCGAAAGTATGAAGAACTTGCCGAAGAGATTCGAGAAATTTGGCACCTGGATAAAATTCGAATTCTCCCAATGGTCACACACGGAAATGAAAAAACACAACACCCAAACTCTGTGCTTAGAGCTATGAAACAAAATGTGATTCCCGAGACATACCGTTTAGTCCGAAAATTTATGAACGTCGTTGAATAAATTATGTGTTTGCAACTCATATTTATAATCACCCAAATATTTTAAACCATATTAGTTTCTACAGGAACTATATGAGCGGAATCTTTACGAGAACAATAATAATGATAATAATGAGGCTCTTGTTTTGCGACCCATACCTAGTAAAACCCTTATGCGCATCTTAATCACAGTGGCCAAAAAAAAAAGAATGTACAGCAGGACTCACCATTCTCGAGATTTCTTCTGGAAATGAGATGTCTCAACTGATTACGGGTACGTTTTGTTTCCCGGTTGACTGAAATGGAAGTCACTAACTGGATTTCCCCGCTGACTGGAATGGCACGGCTAATTTCTAGTTAATCGGGGGTTGCATTACTTTCGAAACACTCCCGTGAGTAGTCTTTTAGACTACTAATTAAAAAAAAGAAGTTACTTTGAATCCCTATCCTATCAAACCGACCGAACAAAGGTCAACCCTGTGCGAAAGTGACCTACGGAACTTTATACGGATAGTAACGGGAAAAAATTTAAGCGCGCGAAGCAACCCCCTGAAAAAAGAAAAAGTCAAGCATCAGCATCTGAAAAAAAGAAGAAATCCATATAAATTAAAAATACTCATAACTTAAAAGTATCCTTCGATTTTCGGATGTCATAAGCTCGCAAGTAGTGTCGATAATTTTCAACTGCCTGAGAATTAGAAACTGTTGCAATAAAAAATAAAGATGATTCAATAATCCAATAACAAAAAATTTAAGATATCTTCGATTCAAGCAATAAATTAGAGAAAAATGCTGTAAAGTGAGCATTTAAGCATACTCAAATAAAATAATAAATTCAACAAGCCTATAGCACAAATAATAATAAAAACCTACCCAATACTCGATCCAACAAAAAAAAAAAAAGAATCCAACTGCTTCAAATGCTTCAAACCCAACAGCTTCCAGAAGTATCGAACGTCCTGTACAATCTCTTGACAAACAGAAAAAAAAAATAAAAAACGATTATTACAAAGTTCCTAATTTTGCATTTAAAAAAAAAAAACTGGGATTCCCAACGAACTTTCAATTTTTTAAAAAAATATAAAAAGAAACTTTTTAAAAATAAGAATCCCTACATCTCGCGATACAATAAAAAAAATCTTCTTACAGGTTGACATAGCAGACAATGTCCATCGCGGGCAATGCCTGACTACATCAGCCTCCCCAAGAATGTAAAAACAGATCCTAGGGCATGCGTCCTTCGGTTCTTTCTGACAACTGCAGGACCACTGTCGGGTGTTGATAGCCAGTCAAACCATATCGGAATCGCTTCAAGTGCAATTAAAAAGCTTCCGCAGTTGGCCGGCGATTCCTCTAACCTTGTTATATACACTCCTGCTAAAGCTCTAAAGTCCTGCCGCGACACAAGAATTAGACTTTATTATACGCAACGGTTGACTAGAGTAGTTCCATAAGCCATGCCTCTGGAACACTTTCGTTAACCGTTAAAAGTAGTTAAAGCTAATCCACATGAGTTGACAGAGACCAATCGCACCTAAAAAACCCTACGGCTACCCATTATGCCCGGGTATGGTGGATAAGTGGTTACATTCTTACGCTCCCTCCTACAACGGAGATTGTCACGAGATCCTCGAGCTCTCTGGACTGAGGCGTCCGGCACTACCCTCGCATTATGGTGAAAACCACCTCGCCGGTACTACAAGGCTCGTCCCCGTTCGATTTCTCACCTGAGACGTCGATCCTTTATAACATACGAGATAAAGGTCAACGGCACATCGGAAACGAATGCGGGTTTACAATCTACGCTAGGCCCGCCACCCATCGGCCTTTCTCTCCGATCCAGGCCCCCTTCGCAAAAAAATAATTAAAAAACGAAAACCTCCCTTTCCCCAAAGCGTTCCTAACAAAAAGAAAAATGAAAGTTCGTAGGCCTAGCCTCATCCATGCGGTTAAGAACTAAAAAATTTCCTTAACGACTAAAAAATTATCTATTACGTAACTTTTATCCAGACGTTCGGGGTCCGTAGATTCATTCCCTACTTCCATTTCAGATGACTTAGGATAAAAATTCCAACGAGGCTCCTTCCGATTCCTCTTAGGACTCGATTGAACAGGGAATAGAGCGGATGTGGTAGACCGACTATCGTTACATTTTTCCATAATAGAAATTAGTGTCTGCAAAGAAAGAAAAAAAAAAGATTAAATCCATCTCTTTTTAATTCTACATTCACTCGTGACTAAATAAGCCAGGAAATATCCATTTATTTTCGATTTTAAAAAAAATTAAAAAATGATTAATTATAAGTTTCATTTGCACACTTTAATTACCAAATCTGTAGTGCCTGGAAGACAACAAAAATTTTTAACAATTGTCTGCAAAAGGCTAATGTTTAATCGAAAATCTTGAACAAATAACAAAACGAGCAAAGTGCTCACTGCTTCTTGATCCAATAATTATCTTCCGACAGCAAAAAGTCAAAAATTAAATCGGTTTTATTAAAACATTCACGATAATATGGCTTAACCCTCAAAGGCGAGATACCGGAAAATTTTTTAAAAATTAAATAAAAACAGCCTACCCATTTATAGTGTAGGCAACCCTCATCATAAGCAAAATATCACTTAGTTTAATTTTTTTCCATTAAAATTGAAATGGCTCCCCTAAGTTGGATTTGAAATGTTTTATTTTCCTGCGCCAAAAATTAAATTTTGAAGCCTAATATGGTAATTTTCAGGAATGAAAACCACAGGATTGAACCATTAAAATTCATTAAATAATTCACTGAAAAAATTGATCAGGAACCAAGCCTGCAACTCCGGGACTTCCCCGTGTCCACATTTTTGACAGGAGTGGAACAGAACTATTCTTTACATTAACTAAAAATAGGAAACACCCGTTTTTTACAAAATTGGAAATACAACCAACTCGCAGAATAAAAAGAGGACCGTATCTTTGAAGGAAATGAACCAAGAACTGTAAACGATAATAGGAGTTTTCGAGGAAAAGCACAAACTCCAACTGGAAATTGAGCTTTTAAAGTTTAGGAGCAAAACAAAAAAAATTGCAACCGAAATTAAGAGTATATTATAGAATTATTAAATAAGCCTAATATCCTGTGTCCAATTTTTTTTACCCGAAATGCAGTTAATTAGTTTTGATTTTAGGCCTATATCATTCCCAAAGAGAACAAATGAAATCAAATGAGAACAAAAAAATTAATGCAGGACCAGGATGGGGCAGCTCATCAAAAACCAGTGAAGCTCAAAAGGTTCAAAGGTTTTCCAGGATCCATTATAATCTCAAACTCTCTTTCCTAAAATCGCGATCGACTTTTTTTTAAGCCGGGAAATTAGAAACGAAGCAGAGCCAGGCTAAAAAGCTGAAATATGATCTAAGCTCGCAAGAAATGGAGCTAAAATGCAAACTATTGCATTTTAAGGGAGGAACCTCCATTTATATTTCCAGAATTAAAACCGAGGGGTTATTCACTCAGTAAAATTGTGTACACCGAATTGCAAAATACAAAGAAATCCAAAAGGAAATGCAAGGTATTTCAAAGAAATGAAACAATGCCATTCAAAATTTATACCATGTAGCTTATGGGTAAATTATTCTTCAGGAAAAGTTTATTATTAGAAATTAATCAACAAAAAAAAAAAAAAAATTAAAAAAAAAAAAAAAAATAATAATAAAAATAAAATAAAAAAATAATAAGTAAATAAATAAATAATAAGTAAATTGGTTGACTTAGGCTTAATATAACTATGTATGGGATAAAAAATAATTCAAATATGATTTTATATGAAATAGTGTTATTTTCGGAGTTGAAACGTATTTGGCTAAAAAAAAGTACAATTGTTTAATAATCTGTCTAACTGAACATTATAAGGCATTTAAAATCCTAAGTAAGAGCTGAAATTTGCTTTAAGCTTCTCATTACTTTACAACCATCTAAGATGGAGCTTTGAAACATTACACAGTGCTACCTTGACTTAAAGTTACAAAATATTTAGAAGAAAATTCACTATTTTAAGAATAAAAATTAGTTCATTCAGTTATTTCCTTAAAATAATCTACCACACCATGAACTACTAAAGGAAGTCTTTGAATTAAAAATTTTAAAATCTTTGGAAAAATTTGAACGCTTAAGTTAAGAGCATAACAACATCAAATGATTTTGACTCAGCAACATTTTTACAAATATTTTTGTTTTTGTTTTATGGGTTCCATCTTTGCAGAATTTAAAATTAATGGAAGACAACAGAGAAAGAATTTAATCAAAAAACAAGAGAATACCAAATCTCTCAAAATTTAAATTTAAACCTCTGGAAAATACTCACTCAAAATTTCCAGCTTGTTCTGACTCGTGGTATAACATGCCATTAGCTTGTTGATTCCATTTGGCTCGTAGGTAACAGGAATGGCAGCAGTTGGCCCAGAAGCAGCACAGACTTGCTCTATTACATGGAACTCATCTGAATCAACCTGATATAAAAAAAAAAATATTCTCAATTACTTTTGTTTAAAAATTTTTTTTGTTAATATGCTGAACTAGAACCTGAGCTAACTTATTGGCCTAATTAAAGAGATGGTACAGTCCCAGGGTTTTCATGACTCTGAAAATCATAAAAGTCCATCGAGAACAATAAACCAATAAAACAGGCTAAAGCATTAACAGAAAAAAATGTTTATAGTTGATTTTATTCTCTTGCTTAAAACTCACAATAAAATGCCAATAGTCTCATATTCTAAATTTCCCAACTACCCAATATCATTCCTTTCTCTGTGATATTTTTTATTTTGTTGTGCTTCTCATATTCTTGGGTGGGAGCTTCATATTTTGTCCCTACAATGCTTTTTTACCCATTTCTAGTTTTTTGTTGCCATAGGCCTAAACCTTTTGTAAATGAGAAGCTAGATTTGATCTGAAACCAAATTTATTTCGCATCCATTAAACTCATAAGGCTATTCCCCAGAATCAATTCTTAAATAATTATTTATACAAGCTTTATTAAGAATGCTTCAGATCTCGTTACATTTGTTTGGCTTTTCTCTTGAATGGATGTTTAAATGACAAATAAAAATGATTTTTCAGACCAAAATATTTTTCTGCAATCTCTATTCTGCCTGCAAAATTCTTCACAAGAATGAGTTTCATAACAAAGAGATAATTTACAACTCATACTCTAATTTCTTCTTTGCATTTACATTATCCATGAAAGATTTTATGGCATCTGTATATGAGAATAGCAGTTCTATGGAATGTACTTTTAAATGAGCAAAGAGACTTTTTTCTAAAAGAAAATGTGTGTTTGCAAGTAACATTCATATGGTTTCTCTCCCGCATAAACTTTGAAATAATCTGAACTTAACCTATGCAAAAATATTTTTTCATATCTATGGTTTTTCACCGGAATGTCTCACCTGTCCATAACACCTCTAAGAGCCATTTCGTTTAAAATAATTTCCCATGTGTGTTGCATTTGTAACATTTTTCACATACATGTCTTTTATCTTCCGAATCTCAAAAAAGAGGGAGAAAAAAAAGACGAAAATGCCAATTCGTTGGCATTACGTCTTCGAACTCACACTTTTCAAACATGGCGTCATCGCGTCACCTGCCTGAATGGGATAACGCCACCAGATTTTTATAATGAATGGGTAGCTAGTATGAATATAAAGGTCGCGACTATCTTTTTATAATGCGTATACACTAAACTTCATTAATCAAATGAGTGCTTAAAAGATGCTGGCAATTTTCAAAAATTATAATCGAATCCTTGGTAATTGTTATTAAAAATATTTGTTACGGCATAATTTTTTTAAAAATAAACTGCTATTAAAATTTTCTTAGGAAAAAAAAATCACAATTTAAATATATTCTAATGGAGGATGGAGCATACACTTACCCTGCATTCAAACGTCGCAAACGAACGAGATATATTCCTCACTTCGAGATTTTGAACTTCAGATGATCTTAAATGAGTTTTAAAATTTCGTGGCAACTCAGACTGTGCTTTAAGAGCTATTAATTGAAGATCTCTTGGAAAATATCTCAATTCCTAATAAGACGGATGTAACTGTTCCATTTTTTCGCCTGGGTGCATCGGCAAAAAAATGATCTCGCATACACCTAAAACAAGAAGAAAAAAAACGTGATATGATTTACGATTTTACATTTAGTCAGTGGAAAAAAAAGTTTAAAAATTACTTACAGAACTGTATGGCGGCACTTTATCCGGAAAATGTATTTCCGAAGAAGTAGACTCAAATTTATGTCCCAAAAAAATTTGCAAAGTAATTTCCAATTTAAATCCATATTTGCGAGGCTGGCCTACCCCCACTTTTAAAGTTATTATCTCCAAGGAGCCGCAAGCCACAACCAGAAAACGTTAAATCATACCAAACGTACTCGTTGCTTTCTTCGGTAACGAAATTAACGTGGAATTGTAATTTTCCGGTTTTTGTACAAGAAAAAGTTTAAAAGGCAGTCCTTTTCGCCGGAAGAAGGCAAATGCAGGTTTTCCAAACCATTGCAGGTGAAACTGGCCATCCTCCGAATTTCCCGTCTTGCACGTAACGAAAACTTCAAGCCGTTGAGAATACTGCAGCCAATTTTCTACTTTTAAAAGTGTATTTCGTTTTGCAAGAAAGTTCTCTTGCGATGATTTCTGGCGAGACAGGAGGTAATGCAGAGCCTTTTAATTCGGAAAGCAAACCCTGGTCGTCCGGCAACTTGAAAAAAAAATGATCCCTAAAATAAAATAATGGCATATCTTCAAAAACGTTATAAGGGCTGCGGGGATGTTTGACGTAAGTTTCACCTCGTGGTTTTGATTGAGTAAATTTGTCCGGACTCTCCCGATTCCAGAGGACAATACTGAACTTTTCAAGTCATCGATTCTATTGGTTGCACAACCCATCTGGATTTGAATGAAGGTTTTGCTAAACAAGGTAGGCTCGCCTTTTTTCCTCTCCCAACGCTGATATCTGTGGTCTTCCGGGATTCCGGCCTCTCTTCTTCTTAAGGCCAGCATGCTTTTTTTCGCTCTTTAATGCTACTTCTGAAGTCTCCACTTAACATCAACTAAAATAAAAAAATCAAATTTAGATGGGACAAATTTAAATGGAAAAATCTTACATTGGGCAAATTGAGATCAGCAAATTCAGGCAAATCAGTTCACCAACTTCATTCGGTTTTTCTTATACAGTTTTTTCAACATGGGAGAGTTCAAAAATGCAAAAATTTACATTTTACAGGAGATTTAGTCTTCTTTCTTGGGATAGAATTTTTTTGTGTCGTTTAATTCCTGTTCGAACGCAATCAATTCCATTTCAACGGAATCTTTGAGGAGCAAAATTACTTCGGAAACACTATTTTTTGAAATGGAAAAATTATAATTCCTACTGGACTTTGCATCCGTTCCAGTTCGCCTTGCTGAAGTAGCGACGATTCTTAAGGATTTAGAAGACGAAGGTGCTACTTTTGTTTTTTCTTTTCCAGATACTGGCTCAAAAGTGCCTGCCAGGGTGTTAACGGCATGGGAGGAAGTCGAGAACCCTACAAAAAAAAAAAAAATTCAAATAAGTTAAAAACTCACTATGTCCCAAACACTAGAATAATTGTATGTGAATATCCCTGGAAACATTCATTAAAATTCCAAAAATCCATTTGGAAATCTGATCAAATATATTTGGGACTTGATGTCCCTGACTCAAGGTTATATTTCTTGTCATTTCGTGCTTCAAGTTAACCCATAGTACCTGATGTAGCCGTGCTAAGTGTTTATACCCATAAAAAATTATCTGCATTTTTTATTATAGGCAACCAGCGTCACTTAAGGTAATACAAAATACACATTGCCTCACACAGTCCCAGTACTAGTCAGTTTTAGAATGAACCATGCACTATGCTCTGGGTTTACCTGTAAATTTAAGTACAATGCCCCTCTGTTTCCATTTGGAATTATCTGAGTGTAAGGCGCCCTGTGGAAAATAATTAAGGCACCACAAGTTGCTTCACTCCCATTGTTTTCATTGCAAGCTGGATACAATTTTTGAAATGTTTCTCTAATTGGATCATATTTTATCTCACATTTCAAAATCTCAATTACAAATTCTACAAAAAAAACAAAATTTTCATTTTAAATCAGATTTTATTACTATGTTTGTAAATTTATCTTACCGAAAAATTTTTCTTCATCATTTCCATCAACCAACAAGCTCTTTAAGTCCGCTTAAGTTCAATATTATAACTTTTCAGTCTATATTAGATGCTAGTTTTTTGGCTTTAACATCAACTGTTTACTTTCAATGCTTTTTTTATCCTCAAACGATTTAGTAATATCTTCCGATGAAGCTAAAAATTCTTCTTGAGACCTACTTAAATTTTTCTTTTAGCATTTTGTAATAACTTATGAGAAAAGGGCTTCCAGGCTCTATAAGCAAGAGTAGAAGCACATCAATTTGACAATAAGCAAACAAACTTCAGAGAATTTTTTCATGTTCACAGAATTTCCTAAAAATATAAAAAAAGTACCAAAATGATGAAGAGAATTAAATGCTAAAATTGTTGTAACTCACTTTTCAAAATAAGTCAAACAAAATTCCGCAGGAAATGGACATGGATTTTCAATATTAAAGAAGTTTTCTAATTTCTGATGGCAGTGTTGGCTGTAACAAAATTGAAGTCTGAGAAAGTAATAAGGTTGGTTCAATTCTATTCCCATTCAACTTGATATTCAAATGTTCCATTGAACATTTGACATACAAATAAGCTCCAAATTTTCCCTATAACAAATCAATTAAAAAAATGTTTAAGAAGCTAATTGTTATAGTAATTAAAAAGTAACTTTCATTTACATTTAATTTAGGTGGGAATGTCACTTGAAAACAGCAACACTTGTTCTTCTGTAAGGATCCTACAACTGTATTTGTAGAAAGCAAAGCACAAACTGTGGAGGTTTCAAAACCCCCTCGGCTAAAATCTTATGAATATCTTGCCTGCTGATCTTTATGTCAAGGCTCCAGTCAGCAACCCCTAAGTCCCTGAAAAGATATTGTTTTCTATTTAAGTAAGCAAAGCTACAAAGCGGATTTAGTTTCACCTAATTTCAGTTAAGCAAGTGCTGAATATAGTATCTGTGTTGAAATAAATTGTTAAGTTGCATTCAAACATGCCAAATTCATTTGGGATTTGTGAAACTTGGGTTGGCTAACAATGCTAATTTGTTTTCTTCCACCCTTACCGAAAAAAAAACGACGTTCTTTGATTAAAATTATGCCTAACATCAAGCTCCAGCTCCATTCCTTTCATACACCAACGCCATTCCAGAGAGAGAACAAATTTTGAAAAATAAACAAGGATTATTTTATTTAAAGCCACGATGTAAACGTGGAGTCAGGGATGGGAAAATAGTACGACGGTATATATATACTGTATATATATAAGATTTCCAATGTTTAGCTTATGTGTATAAATATACCAGGAGTAAGTATACCGTATATTTTCCATCCCTGAAATCGCCCGGCAGCGGCAAGGCGCCAGATATCACGTGACTTAATTCGACCAATTAAATCATTTCCAGAGCTGAACGTAATGAAGCGCAGAAACGTAGACGTGGAATAATGGTTTGGGATGGATTGCACTTCTTCAAATCAATGTCTAGGAAAAAAGAAGTAAGTACCAAACACTCATCTGCTATTACTTCGATTGTGCATATGCCGTACATTGCACCCACAAGCAAAATAATAAAGCTCATCAAATGACTGCCTGTGCTGTAAATATGGGTGAAAGTTGATCGTAAAATCTAAATCCAGGAATGGCAGGTTAGTCTGAAATGCTTTTGACTTTTTTTCAATGCCTGAGCTTGATGTTCGAATTTTATTGTTTGTGAGATTTAATGAACTTTGGATAGGAATTCTTGTTCACATTTTTAAGCAGCAATTTTTATTTGAATTACCTTTATGTTCAAAAAATTATCTAATTAATATTAAAGACTTTTGATCCTTTTAATTTTAATTGTCTGGGTTTGCAAACTTGAAAGGCTAATTTTACCATTCTCATACTTGACTGTTAATTGCTCAATAGCTTTTGGCTCACAATTTACTTGTCAAATTCAAATAGGTCACTTTTGAATCATTCTTGATTAATTATGACCGTAAATAGTTTTGAAGCAAAAGCAATTGAACATTCTTTCAAATGAAATAAGTTATGAGTGCTTTGAACTATGCCTATTAGGGTGGATCGAAAAAAGCGAATTTTTGAATTTGAAAACGCCTGATATGGGAGTCGACGCCTTTTTATGATACTATTAATCCTAATTTTTTTTAGATTTTTTGAAGGTCATCTTGAGGTCGCGCAATGACCTTGAAGTTTTTGAAAAGCCCCTAAAAGGGCAAAAAGTAAGAATTGTTTTTTGGTGAAAAAAGTATCGTTTCCTATCGGAAATTTTGCGTAGATTACGAATATAAAGTCCAAAATCATTTTGAGTCCGCGGTTTTTCGAGCTTTATGCCTATTTTCTTAACACTGAAATACTTTAGGCTGCTTTTTCTTTTAGCTTAAAAACTAAACACAAAAATGAATTTTGAACTTCATATTCGTAATCTACGCAAAATTTCCGATAGGAAGCGATACTTTTTTTTAGCAAAAAAAAAAAAAATTCTTATTTTTTCCCTTATACGGGCTTTTCCAAAACTTCAAGGTCACCCAAGCAACACAAAGTAGTTGAATAACCGTTGTGGCAACGTCATTTGGTAACGACCGACGTTACCAACCAAAAACTACCTAGGTTGAAACCAAAAACGTCTTTTCAACTATGTAGATAATACTGGAAAACAACGTCGGTAACAGACCTCAAAACGACCCGGTCATTTCAAAACGTTAATTCACGGTTGTGGCTAAATCATGTGACAACGGGTGATAAAGGTTACCAAAAGGTAGCCCTTGACGGAAGTTAAATGTTTTTTTTAGTATTCAAATGCAGTAGAAAACAACGTTCGTTCCTAACCAAAAAGCAACCGCCTGACTTTTAGCAGAATTTCTCAATCTCGGTGACCATAAACATTGAAGTTGAAGGAAAAAAAAAAAAAAAAAAAAAAAGCTTTTAACAAGGGCTTTTGGCGTCGACCTAGGGCTAATGACCGAGGTTGTTGACATTACATGGGCAAACGTTATGCACTACATTTTAATTATGTTTAAAAAATGGTCCGGATTATATTTCTGTATTATAACAATAAAGGGTAGCTGCCATTAACTTCTAGCAGGTAGTAATGGTGTATGCATAAGGTTTTTTTTTTTTTCCACTAGAGCGGCACTTAATACCGGTTAGTTTGGACTCGCGTTGATATGTCTTGGTGGTTTAGTTGGTAGCGTCACAGGGTGATGGTTGGTGGTGAGAGGTCTTAGGTTCGAATCTTGCTAGGTGTTGAGATTTTTCAAGGTGCTGAGATTTTTTCAGGGTCGTTTCTCATTGAAGATGGACATGCTTCGTTATTCAGCAACAGCACCACAAAAATTATGAGCTTTCAAACAATGAAAAAACATGTCCCTAATTTTTTTTTCATTACTAATATATTATTTTTATTTTTCTTCTCCCTTTTACGGAGTATTTTGGATATCCACTAAATATCAATATATCCGATAAGATATCCTATGGATGTCTCTGTGCTAACTTTGCATCCTTTCCCTTTCCCAATTTCCTTCCAAAAAGAAGCTGGATTCCGTTCATTTTGAATTATAAAAACGTCCTGTACTATAGTTGAAAAAGGCCTGTATCTAACGTTATTTCAAACGTTATTTCAACCGTTGATATGGACCGTCAATTACCCGGACTCACTACGTGATGGCAACGTACAATTACGACCGTCATTTAACGTTGTGTCGTCACGTTGTCACAATGGTTATTCAACCAACCTGTGTTGCTTGGGCATTGCGCGACCTCAAGATGACCTTCAAAAAATCTGAAAAAAAATAGGGTTAACAGTATTATAATAAGGCATCGATTCCCATATCAGGCGTTTTCAAATTCAAAAATTCGCTTTTTTCGATCCACCCTAATGCCTATGTTATTTCACATCTTAAAGCTGTTTAAGTTAAACCATTGCTTTACAAAATCATAATCTTTCTCATTACCTCTTTAGTTGTAACTGCAAACCTTAGAGGTTAAACTAATTCCATATTTTGGTATAAAGGCTTACGTTTTGTTTCTGTACAAGATGTTTTTCATTTTCTTCAGATGCAAAGTGAAAGATTTCCTGGGGATTGTGGTTATGGCCCCCTCTCTGAATGGACATCACTACGATTATCAAATTTGAGTTGGAATGGAAGTTGAATTTAGTGTTGCTGTGAAGCCTAGTGCTTTCTTGTTACTTAGAAGTCTAGGAGCTGGATACTTCCATTCATTTTGAGGTATGTAAATTATAAAAAAAATATAGTGTTTTTGGTGGTAATATTAATTTTAAAGGTTTCAAAATAGCATAAGATTCTGATTTGGGAAAGGTTGAAAGTTGAATAGCAATATGTTTCACAATAATCAATATAGGGCTATATGAAATATTAAATGTGGGATATTTTATTTGTTTCATAGTCGCTACCTGATTTTTATGAATGACACTATGACCTGAAAACAGTGAAAATTATTATTTTTTTCAAATAAAATTGCATTGTTTTATGTTTATGTATGTACCGAAAAAATAAAAATAAATTAACTATGCATAAGTCAAGTTTTCAATGCAGAATCCGATCGTTTTATGTGTCCGTACGTTTGGTTTAGCTCTTATCTACCTCTAAACTTTTTATTTTCGGTCGCGCCGTGTCAGCTATGCATAGTAAAAAATGCGACCGTGCCTAAGAAAAGGTAGATTAAGGTAAAATAATAAATTTTACAGGAGAAGCAAAAAACGAGTTTTAGGTGAAAATTTTCGAATTTCGGTTTTTGAGGGAATGGACTCTTTGGTGTCCCAAGAATCTATGGCTATAATTTCAGTGTCAATTTCGGGCCCGAAGGGGCTGAAAAAGGGGGAGGGGGTGTTTTTTAGGCAATTGTTTTAAAAGAAAGTCGTTTATTCCATGGGTTATTATAGAATAATTTTATTTTCTAAGACATGAAAATTCGGATGACATAACTTCTTAGTTTCCCAAATTCCAATCTGTAATTACTGTTTTGGTTAAGATGAATTTAGCAGCCTAGAGGGCTAGGGAGGGAGGCAGGGGGCAATTGATTGCTTTATTCAAAAAATTAAGATTATACTTGATTTCAACATTTCTTGGGTTGCTGATTTTGTTTCTGGAGTCAATTTTTATGTCCGATGAAAGAAAAGTTTTGTAGGAGAGGGGAAGAGAAAATGAAAGAGAAAGGGAAAATGTGGGAGGAAAGAGGATTCAGTAATATACAAAAAATGTTGCATTAAAATGTTGCATACTTGATTTAAATATTTCTTCGGTTGCTGAGAGCCCTAAAAACATATATTTCAAGACTTAATGTAAGTTTTTAAATGACCTTGCAGCTTCGGGAGGCTATTTCAGTTGCCCCTTTTAAGAAGTAACAGCAATTTATTTTTAAACCTCTGTCGCCCCCTTCTTTGGTGTATTTTTTGAAGCAAAAAGTGATATTAAGCACTTATTCGTAATCGGAGTCCTAAAACATTATATTTAAAATTTAACATCAAAATTTCTGAATCATCCCCTACTCCCCCCACCTTGCTTTTCTTTGGGAATATGTCTTCAGTTGCACCTATTAAGAAAGTAATTAGGATTTATATTTAATATAAGCAGAATTTAAATAATATTTAATTTAATATAATATAATATGAAGCAGATTTTGAAAATTTTCTCCATAAGCTACCTTTTCCTGGACATGGTCCAAAAAAAGAAGTACCACGTATAATTTAACTCTTTTAATTCTGGAAATACAAATAGAGGTTCTTCCCTTGAAATGCAATCGTTTGCATTTAACTCGATCTCTTGCAAGCTTAGGATCTCCAAAAATCGATACGTTACTAAACTGCTGTTTCTATGTTTACAGGATAGATCCCAAATCTTGCTTCTGTGGATGGATTCCGTTGTGCTGAGAAATCCTCCGTAAACGCAAAGGACTTACCTAGACTAAGTTGCGCTGCAAAAAAAAGGTAACAATTTTTCCTATTAAAAGTAAGAAGAGACTGAATAGTGGATCTGCTTTAGATTTGAGTCGTAATATTCCCGGAAATTTATTTCTCGGGTTTTGAGAAAAATATTTCTGGAAAATATCTTCCTGAACTTATTTCATACCCAAAAAGATATTTTACAGAATTCCCAAGAATTTAATTTTTTAAATAAAGCTCTAATCTGGTTTGAAATAGCTTTGAACCCGGTGTGAATGGGCTTTTGAAATCTTTTTGATTCGAGCTATTAGAAAGAATTTTACAAACCTACAGCCATAATTGCTCATTTGAAGTTGAAAGTAGGTTGCAATATCATAATAAGATCCAGTTGCCCCACTTTTGTCCACGTGTCATTCCGTTTTCTTGATGTTTGACGAGAAAAAAGAGAGGTCATGCCTCGTGATGTATGCGAATAAAAAAAAAGAAATTCCGGCCTAAAAAAGGGAAAAAAAATTACTTCTCGCCTTTAAAAAGGATATAAATTTTATTTCCCCCCTTCCAAAGAGGCATAAGCGAATAAATCGGTCGAAAACGAAACGGAGGGATAGGGTTTTGTAAAACGCCAAACGGGTGGGGCCAGGGGCCCGGGGGACCTGATGAATAATTGAAACGTAGAGGAAATTAAAATTCACGAGAGATATGCGTTAGCTAAAGCTTTGGTAATTTCGGAGGGGGTTTACGAATTCTGGTGGATCCCAACTTTTAGGACAAGAAAATCGACGAAGGAAAAGACGATAAAGGGAATTTGGAGATAATTTTGATAAATATTTGAATAAAACATTTATTTTAAAGATATTCCGCTCTCCTTTAAAAGTAAAAATCCGAAAGAAAAAAAAAAAGAGATAAGTAAACCAATTAAAAATGTTCATCGATAAAGAATCCGGAAGGAAACTGAGTTAATTTCGAAAAGCTCTGTTGGATGTCGCGAGCATTCTTAGCGTCATTCCCCGGTTTTATAGCAGCTCCATCTCTTGTACAAGCGGGGAAACAAAGCTTCCCCGTTTAACGCGACAGATGGTGCCTTTATGTTCTCCCAAACTTTTCCCTTTATTTTTTAATTAAAATGAATGAAAAAACATAATTAGAAGAGGCGCCACTTTGTCATCAAAATTTTTGCGCCTTGGAAAAAAAAATGTTAACAAGTGTGTGCTTGTTTTTTTTTAGCCAAATTGAAATATTAGTTGGTGACAAGTCGAACATTTGGTTTATGAAAGATTCGGTTTTAAGATAAATAAAAAAAAAAAACATCGGGGAACCTGTTATATGTTACAATCACATGTGGGTAACTCAGGGTCGGATTGTTTAAACAATAATATAATAAAAAAAGGGGGAAGTTTAATTGCGTTTTTAGTGAGGTATTATTAGTTTGACGATGGTGACCTTTTTCACTTTCAAAGAGGGGGAGTATTGCAAAGCAAAAAAAAAATTTTTTTTTTTGTATTTTCATTCATTTTTGGAACTGAAGTCGAGGAACTAATGGGAAAGAGTTTAAGGGTTAGGATAAGGCTAAAATTTGAGCTATTTTGAGAGTGGCCTTAATTTAGCTAGCGGTAGCGGAATGTGAAGAAATTGCTATTTTGCTATTGTTAATCGAACCAAGCCTTTGCTTCAGCTTATCTCAACTTTTATTTTGACCTTGATCGTAGAAAGCTGCCCTTAAGGGAAAGGATTAAAGGGAATGAGTTTATTCGAAAGAAGATTAAGATGAGAGGTCTTTTTCTGTTGGCCCTTCAGGAACTAGAGAGACCAATTTTTTTAGCTCAAGTTAGACCGATCTTCTTCTTGAACATGTTTCTTAACGTCGTCATATTTTGTGAGATTTTGACCTCCTCCCTCTTATTTTTTCAGAATTTTTTGAGCTGATATGCCAGTGGCCTTGAGAAAGTCCTTATAAACTGTCTTTGAAAGAATTGATTTTGTTTTAATAAAAAAAACTAGAATTGGAACGCATGTTTTTCACTTTAATAGTGACGTTGAATGTGACCCTGAACACACCGAAAGGTGACCCTGAATTACTGAAGTGAGCTTGACTTTATCGACGACTTTATCAGAGTTAATCTAATTTAAATAAAACACTTAATAGGAATATTTTTTACTGTCGGAAAATATGAAGTTCATTAAAAATTAGCCAATGCTTCCATAGGAGCGAGGAAATATTCGAAGGGTGTGTACGCCCCTATTTTTTTTCTTGTCCCTTTATAATTAATTAATTAATTAATTAATTAATGTGGGGGATGTTCCATTCAAAACAAAATTTTAGTGTTAACATAATCCTTTGACCTTTAACCGGGAAAAAGTAAATTCTTTTGGAAACTTTTTGATTAATGAAGTTTCATTTTGTTTCGTTTCGGTTTCGATTTCGAATTTGCTTTTATTAATTTAAGTATAGTTATTAGCGAATTTTATTCTAATCTCTTTGGTTTCCTCAACTTGGTAGAGATGAATAAGTTTTGAGTAGGGCGAACAAAATCGAGGGTAGAGTGAAAAATATGAAGAAGAACGAGACGAATCAAGAAAACAGATGAAATTGTAGTAGTTTGATTCCCGTGCTTCCGGAAAACGGAACTGGAGGACGGCATCAAAATTGGCTTCGGCTTCGACGTAACATTTTTTCTTATTAATCGGAATAGGCACCAGCCAATTTTGAACCATCTGAGTAAAATTCGAAATTTTAAAAAATATTTACGCTGCAGCGACCGGAATCCGCATCGTCGTCGTTGGCATCGACTTTGCAACCTTGGTAATCGTTAAGAATTACCAGTAATTACTTGATGATTTTATTACTTTTGCATTCCGAGGTATGGGCTATGAAATTAACAACACGTTTAGTCTGACACTTTTTATAATATTTAAGTAAAGGTGTAGTTCGAAAAACCGACAGGAGGGAAACTTAAATGATTCAGACAGGAAGGAGAATTCAAACATTTGAATTAAGAATTATGAACCCCATTAAAATATAGATCCAGGGCCGTATTAACAATCACCGGAAAACCATAAAAACGAACTTTTTTTTTAAGA
The DNA here is from genome assembly GCA_037577465.1 of Liposcelis bostrychophila. NCBI lineage: Eukaryota > Metazoa > Arthropoda > Insecta > Psocodea > Liposcelididae > Liposcelis > Liposcelis bostrychophila. Next base: position 1,450,404 of record CM075209.1, on the reverse strand, counting down.
AAATGAACTAAGATATTAAACAGGGTTCATCCAGAAACAAGGGAAAAAAACTGACACAAGAGGTTAATTAAAGAAGATTAAAAAGGACAAATCGTAAAATTCGATCGTTAAATTTTTTGAAAGACCAAAAACTGATATATTTTTTTTCGAGGAAGAAGAATCGTCCCTGGTGGCAACAAGAGAATCATATTCGATTTGGGGTCTGTGGCGACACCCGCAGTGCGCCCAGTTGTAAACCTCGTTTCGACCGAGACGGTTTTGAATCGAACGAAAATTATTGATTATTTTTAGTCGTTCGTTGTTTTAAACGCGAGTTTCGTTAATTTTTTTTTTTTGTCTTCTTTTTTCTTTGTAAATGATCGTGACCATCGGCCGACTCTCGTTGTGGTTTGCTTACCCTTTCCGATAAGGGTTTCTGCCGAAAGAATTTTCGTTTTGGGAAAAAGGAAAGCGCGCATCGGAATGATAATTAATGTGATTATAACAACAAAGTGCCAGGATGAATTAACATATAGATGAGGCTCACGCTGAGTTGGGTCTGTTATGATTCAACATGGCACCATTCAATAATCCAATATACCACAGAGTGAATGAAAGAGGTTAAAATTAAAGATGAAGAAAAACATCTTTATACAAAAATATCCATTCGAATTTTTAACATTGTGATCGAAAAAAAATGCGGGGGAAAATATTTTATTAATAATACCGATAATTATCGCGGAAATAAAAGTTTCAAAAAAAAAAGTAATTATAATGCTTTTGGGATTTGGATTATTTCTAACCACGGTGAAGATCGCTGCCGACGACAGCATGGATTTTCAAAAATCACGTAAGTGTCATTAGAGAAATGTTTATTTTTAGAAGTGTAAACTTCCTGTTTTTAAGCGTTTAATGCTTTCTTCATCTTTTTCTTTTTTAAGCTCAAATGAACGAGCTTTATTACACGTAATATCGTTCTCAAGTTTTTATCGAAAAAAATATTCCAACCGATTGCAGGTTTTTTTTTTTTCTTTTTCTTTTTTGAAAATGAGAATTCTTGTTAATATTCCGTTCTGTTGTGGCTTTTTAAGATAATTTAACTGTTTTTTCGTTTTTCCTTTATTATTCTTTTTCGATTGTTTCCGCTTTTTTTTTACCGTTTTCCTTTTTCCCCCTCTTCCTCTTTAATCATTTCTTCTCCCGGTTTCCTTTTTCTTCTTCTTTCCTGCATTATTTCACTCCTTCCTTTTTTTTACCTTTACCAGTTCTCGTCTTGTCCTTTCCGCAGTTTTTTTTTATTTTACTGCTTTTTTTGTACTTTGTTTTTTTACGCCTTTATGCTTTGGTTGAAAGCAATTTCTGCAGCCACCGGTTGGTGGCCCTGGGATTGAGCATCACCTAATAATGCAGGTCGCTTAGGACGAGTATCATCAAGGTGACGGTTTCTAGAAACCTGTTGCTTCCTGAGCAACGGCTGCTTGGCTGCTTTTTTTTTTTTTTGGTCAGTTGCCTGAAGAAGATTTCCATAGGAGCGTTTCGAAAATATTGAGGGCAGTAGGTAGTTGATTGAGAGAAGAGGCATTCAAGTATTTTATAGGCATTAGGGTAGTTTTTTGTTGACGAACCCCGTCTGATTTTGTTCCTACGACTGTACGATTACCCCACAAAAAATAATAGGTCGATTGGTCACCATTAAGGAGTGTCCCCGAAAATTTTTAAAAGCCCAATATAAGGGCCAAAAATGATTTTTTTTTTTTTTTTGGCATAAAAGACCATCGATTCCTATCGGAAATTTTGCGTAGATTTCGAATTTGGAGTCCAAAATTAGTTTTGGGTGCATGATTTTTGAACTACAGGCCGAATTTAAAAGCTCTGCAAACCTTGTTATGGCTTTTGCCTGTGGCTCAAAAAAAAAAAATTTTGGACTTCAAATTCGTAATCTACGCATAACTTCTGATAGGGATCGACTGTCTTTTATGCCAAAAAAGATTTTAATTTTTGGCGCTTATATCTGCTTTTTGAAAATTCCTGGGACACCCCTTAATGGTGACCGATCTACTAGAAACTTTTTGTAGGGTAATCTTACAGGCATTGGAGCAAAATCAGAGGGTCTCGTCACCAAAAGTCAAAAATTGTTGTTCACCCTCTTCCAAAAAACCACTCTGTTCTAAACCAACAGTTTTTGTCAAATCCCTAAGCTAAGTTAAAAGGCGAAAAAACAGTCACTGTATTTGAATTTTTTGAATAATCCACACTTTTTCCAAAATGATCCACTGAGACTGTCTTGTTTTTAGAGCATTCCAGTATATTTTGCTGACTGTTCTGGTTTCTTTTTGCGGTGAAGGTAATTGGAAAGCTATGACAATTTTTATAAAAAAAAAGTTTATTTCTATGAAGAGATTTATTTGGAATCTTTTGGTTCTGAGGTCTGCAAATTATGTGAAATGAGTTAGTGCCTTTCACCCGCCTATTGTTCTGATCTATATTTCTGCTCAAAGTTTTTCTTAAAATTTCTGTTTATGGCGGTAAAAGAAATTCTTAAAAGTTTCATAATATGTGCTTCAAAGTTGTTTTGGAAATAGTAAAGTTTTTACAGTCATCTTAAGAAAGAAAAAACGGTGCTGATTCTTTTTAAAGCTTAAGTGCTGCCATCGCTATTAATTATCTTCATTATTAATGTATAATTATTAACGCTATTTGTTCTTGTTACTGCTTAACCAATTTATGTCACGATCGGATAAGTAAAGTGCCCTGCAAATGAGACAAAGTTCAACCCAGACAGTCGGTATACGTATAATCGCCCGAAATTATACGTATAAATTAGGTATACTGTCTACGTATAATAAACGAATATTTTAAGACTTTTTATACGTATATTATACGTAGATTCAGCGTATATAAAACTCTGCTCGACTAGACTTCACATTTTAGTAAATCTGACTTCAGATTTGGATTTTTCGGATCGAAAAACCCTAGGCTGCAAAATTTTATCCCTCGAGCCCTATAAATAAAGGAGATGTTAATTTTTTTTTTTACATTTCCTGACTTTTCCCAAAAGCTCATATTGTCAAAACTGAAAATCTCGTTCTAAAAATCAGGATCCACTCCAAAAATTCTGATTTTTGTATTTTTACATTTTATTTAGCCTATATAGTATCATCAAGTTGAGACATTTTGGAATTTCGATTTTGGAAGGAAGATATTACGAGGGGTGGTTTTTGGCGTACAGTTTGTTTTGTGATTTAATTATATATGCAAAATCAATTTTATGACAAGTCAAATTTTTGACAAAGTTTTTCAGCAATGGCTTTTAAGAATCATATGTGAAATATGGATATCCCTGAAATAATTTTTCAAAATTGTCGAAAAACCACAAAAAAAAACGAATAAAAATTACCATTAAAAGCACGTATATATAGTCTTAAAATATACGTTGATTATACGTATATTATACGGTGTAGAAAAACGTATAATAAACCATAGATATACGTATAATATTCGTATAATATACGTATATCCGCTGTCTGGGAAGCTCCCGTTTTAAAGGGTTTCCACTTTTTCCCGTTCTATTTCTGTATTTTTGCTACTCGTAATTGATTATCCCGTCTTCTTTTCATCTGTCGAAACTTTGCTCGGACACTAACCCACTCAATTAGAATTTCCCGAAAATCGTTATGAAATAAATTTTTTTACGCCGCAGGATGAAATCGTTCCTCTGTAACTAAACACCAAATCGAAATATTTTTCTCCCCCGCCTCGTTCGTTTTCGCTTCAATTCCCAGAAAGAAGGGAAACTCATCTTCATCGTTCGATAATTATCGAAATTTATGTCAGAAAAGGCACGGTAACGTGCGGGAGCACAACTTTTCTCTCCTTGTTCCTCGATTTCAAACGGAAATCCTTTCCGTGAAATAAAAGCGCCGGAAATATTAATTGGAAGTTGGGTTTTCAGCGAAAGCTGCAATAAAGACAATATGAAAGATCCGGAGTGGAGGAAGAGGAGAGAGAGAGTGAGAGAGAGAGAACTCCCAGAAATAACTCGACATAAACCGAGTGTAAGATTAATGCGAAGACTTTCGCTTGTTTATCAAGTTCATCTTCAAACTTTATCGCTGACTCGCTTTTCGCGGAAAAACTCCAGAGTCTTTTCCACTCCGAAAGGTAATTACACGGAACCAATTCTTCTTCAAAAAAAAAAAAAAAAAAAAAGCCGACGAGAAAGTTATGCATTCGGGTGTGGCATCATGCAAATGCTCAATTAGACGATTCTCTTTTTCGTCCTTTTATTTTTTCGCGACCGGATATTAATCAAGGGCAGAAAAAAAGAAGTCTGACTAATTAAAACAACTCAAGGGCGAAAAAGGAAAAGTATGTACAAAAAAAAAAAAAAAAAAAAAAAAAAAAAGAAAGTTGGGGGTATAACGATTTAGTTAAAAAGGGTTGAAAATGATATCGGATAGTTTATAGTAAACAATTAACCGGGAGAGAGAGAGTTGAATCATCCCTTGTCACAAGGGTTATAGGTGACCGGTTTCACGGTGATAATCGTGATTTATACCTCGTGCTAGAACTTTTTCGAGGCTTAGTTAATGATCATTTAAATTTCGAATTAAGCTTTGTTTATGAGACTGAAATGAATTACGTCTTTTGAGGGTTGAGGAAGGTTTCTTTTTTTTTTTCTGGTCTCCGAAAAAAAAAGTTTTCTTGTTAGCTGGGAAGAAAAATGGTCTTCCCAGATTTGCATTGAGACTGAGGTAATTAAAAACCGCAACGCAGTTTTATTTTCTTCTCCTCCTTTTTTTTTTTTTTTTTCTTGCTACCATTTTTTTAAATTAAAGAAAAAATTCGTTTTGGGTGTAATATACGTCGGATTAAGAAATTTTTCTTTTTATTTATTTTTGGGGGGGTTCGGATTTTTTAAAAGTTTTTCGAGGCGAATAAGAAAGAAGACAGAGCGAAAAAATAATGCAGGCAGGAACGGAAAGCGAAAATCATGTAAGATTATTATGCCTGCATGATTGTCTGACCTGAACTGAACCGAACCTGAACCCAGAACTTATTTCTTTCTCTTTTTCCAGGCTTATGGTTTGCTCGAGTTTAAACTAAACGGCCGAGTTAGCAATAAACAACAGGTCCCCAAGCGCGAAAGCTCCTGATGGGTATAGGCCTACTGTCAAATATTTTAAATTGGATCAGGATTTTCCGATTAAGAAGCAATTATTCGGAATTTCGTATGCTTCTGACAAGCTACTTGGGGCCGTATCGCAAATGATTCAAATTGCAAATAATCCGAAACTAATTTGGAACATTTGAGAAACGTCATTTTTGCAAAATTTCCAAAGTGAACATTTTTCAAAACAAAATTGGATCATTTGCATTATGTATGTAAGTCCGAAAATATTTGGACCTTTTGCAATTTAGATCATTTGCAAATTCAGCACTTGCAAATGATCCGGAACATTTCCAGTTTGAACGATTAGCAAAGAGCCCCTATGAACTCATTATTTTAAATCTTAGTTTAATTGCTGATTTGCCCTCGTCGTGATTAAATCGGGGAGGTATTTTGATTCGCAGCTCTTGGTAAAGTCGGTTTTAATCCAAACGAATCTTTGTTAATTCGCTTTTAATTGATAAGTTCACTTAATTGATGATGATGATGATGATGATGATGATTTTGAGTGGGTATCCTGAACTCTCTAGATCGAAATCCGTAATCTCGAAAATTTCGAAATCGCCGTCCCTCCCTCGCCCATTTTTATTTCTCCTAAATAATGCCAATTTTTTTTATTCACATCTAAAGCCTCCTCAAGATGCCTAAATTTTAATGTGTTGATGCACCATTTTGGCCATTTAAAAAAAAAGCTTGTATAAAATTATTTCTAATGCTCAAAATTCTTTTAGTCTCATGCTTTTATTAATTTTAACTCCCCCCTAAAGTCTAAGAAAAATGCGTGTGTAAGAGAATCCGCCAAATGGTTATAGCAATAGGAATAATATTTAAAATTTAATTTTTTCTGTTTATCGTCACGAATAATTTTTTAAGAATAAAAAAATCGATTTCGAATTAAAAGCCCAAAAAAGCTAAAAACAAGTTAAATAAAGTCGAACCTTCATCACTGACTATCTAATTGAACTTGTGTGTTTTTTTTCTTCATTTTCATATTTTTAAAAACTGAAATCGAGATCACATCTCATGAATGTATGAACTTCCAATGCGATCTCGATTTCAGTTTTTAAAAATATGAAAATGAAGAAAAAAAACACACAAGTTCAATTAGATAGTCAGTGATGAAGGTTCGACTTTATTTAACTTGTTTTTAGCTTTTTTGGGCTTTTAATTCGAAATCGATTTTTTTATTCTTAAAAAATTATTTTTAGCTTTTTAGTTTCTGCCTTAGGGTAATTCTCTAACCAAGTCTACATTAGAATTTTATTTTTGGAAATTTTCTTTTAAAAAACAATTTTTTTTTTTTTTTTTTTTTTTTTTTTTTTTTGCATTCATATTTTCTATTTGTTTTCCTTTTATTTAGAACTCAATACCAGAAACTGTAATCATTTTATAGTGGTATTTTCACTTAAAAGTAAAAAATTTGCTAGACCCCCGGAAACGTAAAATTATTTCTTATACCTAAAACTACGTTCCTAAATGTCTAATTTTGAGTAATCCAAGTCGCTATTTATTTATTAAATGCAGTAAACAGTAAAATAGCTCACCTTCGCGCAAAAAAAAATTAATTTATAAAGATTTAATTCTTTACAAACAGTAGCCATTTTTTTTTCTAATCTAAATCTACTTTTGTTAAGGTGTTTCGCTAGTAAAACTCAAGATGTTAGATATTCTTCAAACTCGCACAGATGATTTATCAGTTATCCGCGGACCTCCCTTAAAAATTTAAGCAATAGTTACTTTCTAGTTAACGAGTTAAAAATTTTTGAAAATATGATAAAAATACATGGCGTTATATGGGAAGTTTCAAAAAATAAACAAAGCGTTTTCATTTATTTACGAAAAAAGTTTATTTCTAGATGTTCCGATTTTTTCAAAAACGAACACAACATCTGTTACAATAGGTATCATATTGATATTAGCTTTAAAAAATACATATTAATTTCTAGTCTGAATGTTTCAGTAAAGAAAATCGGAAGCTCTGTTTATTTCGTGCAAAAAAATGGATGTGATTTTTTCTTTTCCGTAGGCTAACAATAGGATAAAATGTTTTTATTTTTTTCTTGAATTTTAACGAAATTATAAAAAGACCGAAGAACGATGCTTTTTCAACTAATAATAAAGCGGTGCTATCGAAACACCTGAAGAATACTTCCTTCGAAGAAAAAAAAAATTCTATACAAAAATTTAAATTTGGCGCTTTCAAAAAAAAAAAAAAAAAAAAAATTCTCAGATGTTTTAAAATTAATAAACACATACTATTTGATCTCACTCAAATGAAAGCCAAGGTCATACAATTCTTATTACTTGATTTTCTATCATTTTTAACTAAAATCATCGACATATTTGTGTTTACAAACAATTTTTTTTTAGTTTACACCAATGATAAATGATTGTAAATACCTCATTACTTTTAAAGAATGGCTACCGGTACCGTTATATCATTTTTCATTTTCGCAGCATAAGAAAAAAAAAAATAAAAACAATCTAACTAAAACCATGTTCCTCTTTACTCACACCAAATACGCTCACCCATAAAGTTAATTTTATTATTGTACTTAAGAGCTCAAACAACGTGAATATGAATGCATAAGATAGGATGAGACGAGTAGCAAACAGCTTTTTTCAAACAACAACACTGAATCATAAGAAGACGTTTAAGCACATATATTCTTCCCACCTTGCAACCGTCTTCCTATTGTATTAAATGTTTTATGATTTGAGGATTTTGAACTTTATTTTAAGAAGATCCATAACATCATGTATTGACGGTTCCGTTTTTTAGTTTTATTAGGAGTTTTTTTCCGCGTGACAGAGATTCGAATATATATATACACAAATCCAGTCGCCATTAAACACATGGAATCTCCTTCTTTCTACGAAATCGATTAAAAAATTAAAAAATCACTCTCAGTTTTTTTACTGAATTTAATAGACCAAAAAAAAGAGTCCTCACCGGTGCATAAATAAACCCTTTTGATTGAAAAATTCCAGAATGCTTCTCAATTTACGAGTATAATTATCTATAAAGCGAATAAAAAAATGTTTTTGGAGCTGCTTAATTTTTTGAACAAGTCATAAAGTGTAAAATTTAATTAACCTAAACGTCGTTATTTTCGTAACATTTTAATATACAAAGGGAAAAAAAATAATAATAATTTTTGCTTCGCGCTTGTACAAATTTCATTAATTTCATTCTTTTTTCATCCTTGACTTTAAGAGGAAAAAAGGAAACGTTTTAAAGACCGCGTGACCGCGCATAGTCCATTTTGGTATCATCTTCCCCAACGACAATTAAATTATTTTTTTACGACCGTTCTGGTTATTTTAGTTAAATGCTTTTTTTTTCTTTACATTTAATGAGCTATAAATCAGAAACTGATAAATTTCAAAATGGCGGAGCAAAAAAAAGAAAAAAAAAAAAGAAATTATCATGGGAAAGTTATGATTTTAATGTAACAGAATGGCGTTAAAAAGCTTTGAGGCTTGCTGTCACAGAATGTAAACACCATCGACGAGCGGCTTTTGTATCCCTTTTAATAATTCCATCCCAGAAAAAAAAAACTCGGCATAATTAAAAGACCGAGATAATCCTACTCTGTAGGGAGCCTCGAAAGCCGATTCCACGCTATGTGACGTCACCAATATGTTGTGCATATGTTCTTGAAAGAAACAATTTTTTTTTTTGTTTTTGCTTTTTGTACCAAAAGAAAATGAAGTGTGGAATTCGTAATAAAATTAGGCATTCCGAAGTTTTTTTTTTTTTTTTTTTTTTTTTTTTGAAATTTTTATTACTTAATTAAGAATACCTTTTGTACATTTTTGTGCAGCGTTTTTTCTTTTTTGCTTCTGAAATTATTGTTATTATTTTCTTTTTATCCTCGTTTCCTCTCTCTCTCTTCTGGGTGTTCCTTTTTTATTTTCCCAATTTCTTTGCTTTTTTCAGTTTTTTTTTTTTTTTTTTTTTTTTTTTTTCATTTTTTTTTTAACTTTTTTTGCCCGTCGTTTCGCAACTTAAATTACAAGACCAGCCCAAGTCGGGTCTGGCTGAGGCCTAGAAAATCAAACTCGTGCAAATGGTGTCTTTTATTTTATCCGTGGCCTCTTGTGCACGTAGTCGAGTTCAGTTTTGATGGGATCGACCACTATATTAGAGGTTTACTAAGACCAAAGGATGAAAAATGAGAGTAAAAGAAGAAAAACTTCAATGCCTATCATATTACAGTAATAATAGAATTTTTTATTTCATGTGATGTTAAAACAGTACTTTTAAGTTCAGTAAAAATAGGCCCCTAAAAGTAAATATTAGGGTGTCCGTTATTTTGCGAATTTTCGAATTTGATGTCGGGCTGGGTGGAATCTCGTTCTCTATGGGGCCCTAATAAACCCTGAATTTTTTCAGATTTTTTTACTGAACGGGAAGGCCGACTTGAGCTTTAAGTTCCGAAAATTCCCATAAGAGAAAAAAAGTCTACAATTTTTTCGCGGAAAGACGTCGTTTCCTATTGGGAATTTTGTGTAGATTATGAATCTGAAGTCCGTTTTTTTATATCTGGTTTGACTTTTGAGTTAGAGGCCAAAATATAAGCAAAACTTAGGACTTAGTGCGTTTTGTCACTTAACCAGGTTTTCTTGCTATATTTTCTCCTTTAAATCAAAAGCCAAACCAGATATAAAAAAACGGACTTCAGTTTCGTGATCTACGCAAAATTCCCAATAGAAAACGACGTCTTTCCGCGGGAAAAAAAAATTACCGACTTTTTTTCTCTTATGGAAATTTTCGGAACTTAAAGCTGAAGTCGGCACGCCTTCCGTTCTGTAAAAAATCTGAAAAAATTCAGGGTTTATTAGGCCCCATAGAGAACGAGATTCCACCCGGCCCGACATGAAATTCGAAAAATTCGAAAATAAGAGACACCCTAGTAAATATTTATGGTCTTTCGCTCAAAAAGTGATGCCTAAAATCAATATGGCCGCTTTCAAATCATAATGCAAACAGTTTAAATGATCATTCCACTTGAAATAAAAACTGTTTCACAGCTACGAATCTAAATCTCGACGTTTTGAACCCTGGACCGTTTTCCACACTTTGCTTCGCTCGGCGCGGCAAAATCGGTCTTAGACTCAAAAAGTCGTGCTTTAGATTCTAGCAGTGAAATATACTTACTATTTTTTGGTTCCAGGAAAAAAATGATTCATTGCTTAAAACTTTTTAAATTTTTCTAAAATCGAAAAACAAAGACCAATTTTGACACAATTATGGGTGTAATTCTAAAATTAACCCAAGCCGACTGTTTTAGCCCCGAATTTTTCCACATTTTTCAATCGGCGGGAAAGCGACTCAATTGTTATTTTAATTTTAATCGAAACTAGTTTTGTTGGTTCCACATCTGAATAAAAATGAACAACATTCAATTTATGCGAAAGAGGTACAGGATTTCCTCAGCATCTCCATTTCGGTACCACTAAAATCATTTCTGTCTTAATGACCAATGCAAGCCCCATGCATTTTCCGCTAGCCAAAAATAAATTTTCAGGAAACTTCTCAATCCCATCGATATTTTTTTTGCTCCGTTAATTTATTGGAAATTCCATCGATATGCTTGTTGGAGAAAAAAAACTGTCAGTTCTCTCGTCAGCTGGAAAACATTAACCTAAGGTGGTAGTTAGCGGTGGTGATCAGTCTTTCTGACGTGCCGTTCTCATCACGCTACGTAACGTTAATTAGATTCAATTCCCAACGTGCTATCCTTCCGGTAAGGGTTATCCCGTCACGGGAAACTTCTTCAAATTACTCAAACCCTTTTTTTTTTTTTTCACTCTAACTTTTCCATCAAAAAGAAAAAGTTATCGGGGTCCCGTCCGTTCGGTCACTTTTTTTTTTTTATTAGTTTAAGAGCCCGGGAACGGGAGAGTGGGAGGAGGCAAAAGAACCGTGACCTCTTCTCTTTTGTTTTCCTGGATGTCATGTAAAAAAAAAAAAGAATTAATTTTATTTGGCAGTAGGTCAAACAAAGAATTCATATTTCATTAATTTTAAAATTGACAATCTTTTGATTAAATCGGCGAACCTATTAAATGCATCTGTCATAATATTAAAAAAAATTTGGCAATGATGATAACAAAAGAGTCAGTTTTCTCTCTCTGATTTTTTTTCTTGTTTCCCAAATCGAAACCGCATCGAAACAGCTGATACTTCCGATCCAGGAGTCTATTAAGTGGTTACGATAAAAATCCATGTATTCTGGATCTGTTCCAACCCAACTAAATTTAATCTCCCGTTTATTTTTAAAAGCTTTTTTTTTTTTTTAATCTTGGTGAAATATTTACGCTGGACATGGGGATTCTTTTTTTTTTCCATTTTTATAATTATTATTTTTTTCTTAAGCTTCTTCGTTGTACGTACCTTTGGCGGAAATTGTTTGTAAAAAAAAATATAAAAAATAAAGAGAGGAATTTTAAGTAATAATAACGAAGCGTTTTTCTTCTTCGCAGTTCTCGGGATGTTTATAACGAATGCATGAGAAGGAAGGATTTTAACGTTCTCGTCTTTCATTAACAAAGTTTAATGTGTTTTCTTCGTTTTTAGGTTGTTTTTTCATAAAATAAGATAAATTGTTGACTGGCGAATAAGCGAAGTTAGAGTTCCTTTTTTTTTTGTTTTATTTTATTTTAGAAGACTGTCTTGACGGGGGAAAAATTATATGGCGAGATGTGCAAAGCCGTGGCTTAGGGACCCTTACAAATTGGTTACTTTTGTCCTTTTACCACAATCTTTTTTTTTAAATTCTAAGCATCTTCAATTTTTATGTCGCGATTTTTTTTATACAGAGTTTTTCGAAAATTTTATGGTAATGTTGAATTAAAAGGAGCCTATTTTTTCTCACTACAAGGGGGAGTCAAAATCAGCCGAAATAATTTTTACGTAATTTATGGACGATCCTTTCATAATGTTGAATGACCTCGTGGTAACTCCCTCTACACCGAGAAAAAAAGAAAAGGAAGAAGGATCCAGAATTTAATAATAAAATGTTTTCATAAGATCCCCTTCCACGTTTTTTTTGGAAAAAAGATGCATTAACGGAGTTTGTTCTCGGACCATTAGGAAAAAGAAATCGAGATATATAAACAAACCGTGGGGGGAACTGAAAACGAAAGAAAAAGTTGGCAGATAACTCATTTAAAACTATGTCGCCATATCCCTAATCTGTCACCTGTTTCTCAAATAAAAAAGTTTTTCATATCATAAAAAAAACTCGGATCCTCATCCTCTTCTTACTTGATGCCCCCGTTGAAATTAAATCCTCGGCTAATTTTAGCCACTTTGGTAAATATGTATCCCATTAATATTTTCGACCGTCACAGTCCGCGTCCTTCCGTAAACATTCGAAAGGAAACAAATTTTTAAATGAAAAATTTAAAAAAATTGACTTTTGAGCTTTTTTTTTTTTTTGTTTTCCCGCGGGGGATGGAAAAAAAATGTCACTTTTGTTTTAAGTTAAAATTCCCTGCAAATGGTTCGGATCGAGGTCCCGTTACAAATTAGTAACTCCGCTTTCTCCCTCTTTAAAACACTTAAGTAAATAATTAGTGGCTTTCCATCAAGTAAAACTTTGTTTTCTCCAAAACCTTCCCTATCGGTTTCTGACAACAAAAAAAAAATTAAAAAGAAAGGGAGAACTTGTCAAACGGTTTAAGACAATATTCAAACGTGGAACGTGCTTGAAAAAAAAAAGTAAAAAAGCGTGGGAGGCTTGCATCGGTCCTCCGTTCGCCCCCGTTTTTAAAATAATTCCAGCTATTCCAACTACTTGCATGCATCACATTTTTTTTTCTCCCGTTTGTTTGTTGCTATTATTAGTTCATTAGGGTTTCTCTCTTGTAATGCCGAAAATATTTTTTTTTTTTTTTTTTTTTCGGTTTTTCATTGTTGTTTAAAAGGGTGACGCCGTGATGCCTAATCGACAGCTGACAGTCATTATTTTGCTTTTGTCATTTTATTTCAGTGCCGGCTTTGGTCGTTTGGGGAGTTCCTGGAAAAGACGTCGAGTTGCCGTGTGACGTCACTCCGGATGCGGATGATGACAGAGTCAGCATGATACTTTGGTTTAAGGATACGGTGGGGATTCCCCTTTACAGGTTAGTTAATCATTTATTCATACATTTTTTGCGTTCCCAAGTAAGATACGAGAGGAGAAAAAAATGCCTGGTACTTTCAGGATTTAATTAGTTTCTTTAAAAAAATAGGTTCATTTATTGTTTCCTCCTTGAGGGCAAAGTGGGATTTTTCAAAATTACAGACGTTTTTCCGACTTTCTTCCTCCAAGGAATTGAGCTTTCCCTCTCTTAATCTAATATCGTGACCGATGTGTGGTGGTCGACTTCCAAGTGTCTCAAAATATTGCAAACAACTCGCTTGACAATATCCCTCAATTTGTCCCGGTCGCCGGCCGAATTGAGCTTTATTTTGGGGTAAAAGTAAGCTTATTGGGGGGTCTCTCAAAATCAGCAAGGAAGAAAGGGAGTTTGGTAAATTAGCTAAGGTAATGGATATGAAGGGGAAGCTAATCAAGACGGTGGGAGGTTTCAAATTGGCTTATTTTCAAATCATGCACCACTTAAGTGATTGCTGATGGATTATTTCCCAAAAACGGTTTTCCCACTGTTTCGGTAGGTCGTTCAAGAAAAATGTAAAAATTGCCCGAATTGGATTTGGTTCCTACTGAGATCTTTATTACTCGTGTACAAGGGTGCCTTAGAGCCACGCTTAGAGAAAGCCGTAGCCGTGGGCTAGCTACAGACCTGGATTCTCTGGCTTCCAGCTCTGGGAATATTAAAAATTTTACAAATGTTGGATTCCTATTGAATAAAAATCAAATTCAGCTACGGAATTCAGTTGAACAATTAAAAGATGTAATTATGTCGTTGATCTGCCTATGGGTATTTTGAGGGCTTCACTTTAAGCTCCAATCGGTGGCTCCGCCTCTATCTCGGCTTAGGATGCTTAAAGAGCTTTTATACTAAAATTCAGCAAAATCGAACAATCGGAGTTCGACAGAGTGAAGGAGGATTGGGGCGAAGCCCCCAAATGATCAGCGAGTGTCTAACCGACATAATCCTTCCTTGTGACTGCTCAGTTCCGCTTCTTACTTTTTAAAATCTGTAAAATAGTAGCTAAAATTCACAGGCCATTTATTGGATAAATTCTAGGTTTTCCCTCTCCTGCTTTTCCAATTTTAATTTTTGACAGAGTTTTGATCTTAACAATGTATTTAGTCGTTTATGCCGATGGCAAATTAGTAAAAAAGTCCGGTCCATTACGAAACGACCCCCCGCTCTTTTTCTTTTGACACTTTACGAAAAAAAAGGCCTTCCATCCCAATCTGTGTCAGTGGGAAAACAAAAAACCCGTTCAGAATAAAAAACCATTACACAGACTAAATGGACCAATTTGTAATATGAAAAATGAAGATATTCTCGTTTTTTTTTTCGTGTGTGCGGCAATAAAATGAAAATGGTGGTCGACTGAGATGAGGGAATGAAAATTTACAACTTCCTTGCTTCCGTGCTCTTGTCCAAACACAAAAACACCGGAATATTTGCCCTGACCAGGCCATAAACTATTGAAGCCGACAGCGGTGTACATAACCGTGCCCCCTTGACCCCCACCCCCGCGTTACCCTCCCTTCAGTTTTCGATCCCCCTTTTTCTACCGGAGTCGCGGACATCCTTCGCAGCCTCCTTTTTTTTTATTCCATTTAAAATATCCCGAACTTCACGTTAATAATTTAATTTGAAACGTACTGTACAACATTTTGATTGTTTGATTTTGGGGAAATATATAAAAAAAAGGGGGGAAAAAAATCTAGTCGTATTTTCCGCCTTAGGAGGTTTGAAAATAAAAACTAACCGGATGAAATCTCATGTTGCATTAACATGCATACCCGGGTGTTTACACTTGAAATGTTCATTTTGCTAAATGTTTTGAAATCCCTTCATGCGATTTTATTAACCTCGGTTGACGTTTGTTTGCCGAAACGAAAAACGGAAATATCCCCCTCCCCCTCATCCCATCTCACGTTTGTGCTACTTAATACGCATAATCTGTCTTGAATTGCGGAATGCATTTCCCTCGAAATCTTAAATGATCTCTTCTTCTTTTTTTTGTCTATATTTGAGGTCGTAAAAATTCCTTCACGGTTTTAATATATTAACCATAATATGAAGATGTTTTTCGTTTAAATTAAAATTGCTTCGCACACTCGTTTCAGCGACGAATTCAGATGAAGGAACAAGCAAAAGAAATTAAATTAAAATCTGTAAAAAAAAAAGAAAAAAAAAATTCTTGGACACCGTGTTGGCGGATTTCCAACCGTGAGAAAGCATAAAACCGGAAGACGTCCAGGGACAAAGAACGAGGGAAATTTTTTTTACCGAGTAATATTTAATCGTTAGGTAAGCTTGTCTAAAAATTTCTAAAGGAGGTTTTTATTTTACAAGGCGTTTTTTTTTTGTTTGAGAAAACACCATTAACAACATAAAGATAGTTAAACATGGAGCAAGCTGGAACTAGGAAAGGTTGTATTTTTTTTCCGTAGCGCCGGAAGATTAAGAGGGAGGAATGTCGGTTGGAGGAAAGACGTTTTGTAACTTACGGAATGCGGACGATACTAAAATGATAGAGGAACCGCTGAGACTTGGGAAAAATCATGGAGCGCTTAAGTTTAGAATTTGGCTTAAAATTTAACAAGGCCAAAAGCCCGGCGTAGAAAGGAGCGGGCTCCCAATCTAAATTCCAGCAAATGTTAGCACAAAAAGAAAGCCGTAGGTCTGACTTTTGATCGACCGCAATTTAACACCTTTCTCCCCTATCACACTCAAAGCATTAAAAATAATATGATTTTGCTTCCTCCCCTCTACGAATTATTGTCATTTTTTTTTTGTTTCGAAACATAGCACCACAAAATTAGATGTTCGTGCAAACCTCATTATGTATAAACACGAAATTATTCGGTTTGTTTTCATGTTTTCACATTACGGTCAGAAAAAAACAAAAACAAATATTAACCGATGAAAAACCCTCTGAACTGTTAAATAAAAAAAAAAAGCCATCCTCGCGGCTCTCGCCCCCCCCCCTCCTATCCCCCTTCCACCCTTTTTATCCTTGTTTTGCTTTTGTTGAAAACGTCAGAGGCGCTAAATTAAGAAACTCGAAATCCGATACGTGGTTAAACTTTAAAAACAGGGCTGAAAAGGAAAAAGAAAAAAAAATTAATTCGTCGGAAAAGTGCTGAAAAGGATAATTTACGAGAAATATTTTGGAAATGTTTTGGAAAAAAGACAGTAAAAAGTAGATCAAAATAGCTGACATGTTTTGAATCGTAATTACGAAACATGCTTTTCTCTTCTTTTTCTTTTTTTTTTTTTTTTTTTTCTGACCGTAGTTTCATATATAAAGAAAAACTAAGTAGATAATCTCATAAAATTCATTTACGAGATACTGGAATAACGTGTAATCTGGAAAAATGGTGAAAAATAAAAATGAAAAGTATGATTTTTTCGTGACAAAGCAAGATGGTGGTATCTGTCATGGCGACAGTTTCATTATTGCCAACCGAATCACAAGAAGACATAAATCACTCGTATTTAATTCAGCCCCGGTTTCTTTTTTGTCTCCAGACTTTTTCTTTTTTTTCCGCAATTTGGGGTTGATGTAATTTTTACTTTAATTTTCGTTCCTCTTCAGCTTCGGTTTATGCTTTTTGAGAATTGTATATTTTTTGGTGCCTTGTTTTTTTAGGACATAGTTATGACAGCCCCAATTTTCATTTTCACCAAAATATTTTGATTACGCAGTTTTTGAGCTTTTAAGCGCTTTGAGCCACCTTTTTTCGTCGTCGAAAAAGGTCTGAAAAAATCGGTAGTTAAGGGGGGGAGTATTGAAAAATTCGAAATTTTGCTAAAAATGCCAGCGTAAGGAAAGAGAAAAAATATAGAAAATGAAAACGAGGGTGTTAGGGGCAAATTGTAAAGTCAGAAGATGTAAATTTTGAATTCGTATTTTTTATCTGAAACGCCCCTTTAATCATTTTTTTTTTTGGCCACGTCATTTACCTTCAGAAATTATGAAAAAAAATCAAACTGAAAAATCCTGGAATCTTGTTTTTTGTGAAAATATCCCTAAAGATTTTTTCTTCTTCTTTATGCTATCCCAGAAAAGGAATTCAAGATCTTATTTTTGTCGAATAAAAACCATCTTTTTTTTTTTTTTGATAAGATAAAGTCGTTCCGTCTTTTTTTTTGGGCGCCATTTACGAAGGATGTCATATCCATTTTCCCGGTGTTATTTCCTTTTTTGTTTTGCCATATCCGCCGATAATCCAAACATATGCATCGGAATTATTTATTTATGCAAATTACGTCGAGACTGCTGACTTGATCCCTTCAAAAAAAAAAAAAAAAAAATAGTCTAAGCACTTTTAAAAATAATAGCCGTGTTTATATTGCCTCTTTTTTTTCCCTCGCCCTCAAATAATTTCGTCGTTTGAAATCATTGCCCTTCCATGCTATAAAAAAAAATGTTTAAACAAAACCTTCGGAAAGGGAAAAAAAAATTTCCCAGCTTTCCCCGATTTTACCGTTACACCGATGATTACTCAAGTCGATTAATATAAAAAGGGAAATGTAAACGATGTAAGTTAAATTTACACTACATTTATTTGTTTTATCTTCTCCCTTCTCCCTTCTCCCTTCCCCCTCCCCGTAACTTAAATTTTTCCCGATAATGGATTTTGCTTATAAAACGATTACTATATCTTTTTCTTTTAAATAAATTGAGGAGAGGCGAGAGGGGAGGGAAGAAAAGAGATGAGGGAAAAAAAAGCTTAATAGGGAGGTTTATCCTCATTGTGAGTTTAGAATTTTTAATATCCAATTAACTTGTCATCATTGATAATCCTTTAAAAGGTAAAGGAAGAAAAAAAAAAGAAGGAAGGAGGAGAGAATTCGAATTTTGCTTAAGTCACGAATTAAGGCAAGTTCCTTTGGTTTTATGCTTGATTAAACTAACTTTTGCTGAAATTTAATGAAATTTTGTTTTTATCTAATGGTTTTTCTTTTTGTGGAAACTCAAGTGCGGGCGGGTTGGTTTATGTTTTCGTATTTTATGAGAATCCTTTGATTTTTATTTATTTTTGAAACTTCTTTTTTTTTTATAAAAAAAATAAAGCGAAATGAAAAAAAAGTTAAGAACCGAGGAAAAAATAAACGGAAGAAGGAAAATGAATTTTTAAAAACGGAGACATATAAAGAGTGACGTCAAAACTTTTTTTTTTTTTTTTTAAGAGGCGGCCTTTCTACTTGTACCATATGTCCTATACGTTCCATATTTTAAAAAAGTCCAAAAACTATCCTAAATTGTGGCATTTTTTTCAAAGTTTTTAACCCCAAAAAAGGAGAAAAGCGTCTTTAGTAACAAGTTTTTCCGAGATTTTTTCTGATTTTTTTTAAAACAACCTGCACATGTTCCTTTTTTTTTTTTTTGAAAATAATTTTAACGCGGAAATTTTGCATTTGGAATGTTACAACTAAATGATGACAATAATCGAGTCTGACAGTATCTCCAAGATCTCGACCCAAGAGAAATTAAAAATAAGTTCTATTTAACGCTTGAGGCAAGTGAGTGGTAGGCTAAAAAAAATCCTCCGATCTTGGTTCCACGGTCTAAGTTTCTTTCCTCGGACCCTAAAATGGTACCCTGAATTTTTTTGGATCGGAAAAAATTGTCAATATTAACCTCATTGCCAATAGGCAAATTTTTGAAAAATCAACACAGTCCCCAAAAGTGGTAAAAAGGAAACCCCAAAAAAATTACCTTAGCATTTAACACTTAAAAATGTCTTGAGAGATTCGATTTTTTCTAGAAAATGTGGCTTTTTTGTTTACTTTTTTATGATTTTATTAAATTTCTGCAAAATAAAAATGAAAAAACTTTTAGTAACATTAATTTCGGTTTTTTTTAAAATTCACGCGATAGTGCTAATGATTTCTATAGAGCGCCATGTTGTTCGTTTTTTGGATTTCATCCCATTTATGAACGATTAAATAAATTAAATAACGAATTTATTAAAATTTTAGAAAGTTGAGGTGTTCTTTGGCAAGAGTGAACCCTACTTTTTGTGAAACGACTTGAAATAATCCGACGTAAGTAATTTTCTCACTGAAAAACCTTATTATCTGATGTTAGGAAAAGTTTTAAACTTTTGTCGAATTTTACGAATCAGTCGAGTACACTTTTTTAAAACGGTTTGTTTTAATGAGATATTCGTGTGTTTTGCCATGATCTGATATTAAAATGAATATAAAGAAACCAAAATTTAATTTTGAGTTTTTTTGCCAACGATTACTTAATTCTTTTAGCTATTATCTGTATTAAGAAAACGGATTTGTTCATTTATTTGTCTTTTCCATTTATTGGTCGGTTCACCTACCCCGAAAATATTTTCAAAAATACGGTTAGTTTTTCGATACCTCCCACGAGCAACCCGCAAATCGAATCGTGACGAAATCGGTTTGTGAAGAAATTGGATCGGTGACGTAATTCCAAAAGTTAGAATGTCGAGTTTTAGGCCTGATTCCGGATTTAGTTCAATGCTCGCCGTTTGCGAACTTCTCGCTGCAAAAATCTGCGTTCGCGATTTGTTAGTAGTAGTAAAAAGTAGTAAAAAAAGCTAAAAATCCAGCCTTTTTACTCACTGCTTCCGAACCCCTGAACCGATTTGGCTCAAAAACTAATCAGCAATCACATTTGCAACCCACATAAAATCGTCCCGATCTGTTTCTTCGTCTTTCTGTTTTGCGACAGAAACAGGGATATACCTCCCTAATTTCGGTTTTTTCGGAATCAGGGGACCGCAAAACTTCTGAATGCATGAAAAAGTGAGAATGTGAGTGCCAAAAACAAGGCAAATTTGTGCCAAAGTACTTTTTTAGGGTTCAAGGAAACAAATGGATCGAGGCGGAAAGATCGGAGGATACATACTTTATTTGGACCACCTTAGCTCCGTTCCTTATCGCTTATTTCCCTTGGCCCTGTGGCATTTTCCCCTGCCTCGGATTATTTAAAACCGAATCTAAAAAGTTTTTCTTTTGCAGTTTAGATGCGAGAGGCGGCCCACTCGAACAAGCGACCCATTGGGCGATAAGCAACGATTTAGGTGGGAGGTCTAATTTTCTAACCGGGAAAGGTTCCGTCCCGGCTCGTTTGAAAATCAACAAGGTTTCCCCATCTGACGAAGGGATTTTCCGCTGCCGTATCGACTATTACAACTCCCCTACCAAGAATTACAACGTCAATCTGACTTTAGTAGGTGAGGAAAAAATAAATATATAAATACACGTACACAGCGCGATTACACCGAACACGGGGATTTTCCCCCGTGCAAATAACTAATAAAAATCAAATCCTAATTTGCTTGATAAAAAATAACTAGTCGGGGGAGAAACACCCCGACGTGGGAATTTCCTTTTCCCTCTTTTTCTTTTTTAATCTTGACCCGTGTTTTCATTGATTTATTTTAGCTCGACTGCTTTGCATGATAATTATAGGAGCTTTTAGAGTGTTGAGTGCTTAGTTTTTTTTTTTTTTTTTTTTTTTTACTTTCGTTTTAAGCTTACATTATCTGCCTTGTGTCTTTGTGTTTGTCTGTATTTTTGTTACCACTTAGGTTATTTCGATATTGTGTTTTTTTTCCCCTGAGTTATAATAATTTACTTTGCTTTGTAATACAACTTTTAATTTATTGTTAGGGAAAGGGAATCGGTTTTTTTTTCCATTGTCAGAATTCAATTTTTTATATTTCCGATTTTCCTTCGGGGTTCGAAAATTTCGGTTTCATACTGGAATATTCAGTCGCAAAAAGAATTAAAAATTTAGTTCAAGTTTTATTTTAGATATCCAATACAAGAATAATGGGATTAATATGTATCATGGTGGCTCCCCTTTTCTAAACAAAAGTAACTTAAGCACTGCCCCTGTAAGCGACTTTGCCACGTATCTGCACTTTTTACTGGATTTGGGTTTTCCGTATTTTAGCTTATGTAAACATGGGTTTGATGTGCATGTCGACATGTGGTTGTCCTTGCAAAGACACTAACATCTTATTTTTCAACTTGCAGCCCACCGCTACGGGGTTCTGAATTTCAGGAAATTTTAATGTTTTCAGGAAAAGCTTGTAGAATTTCTACGAAATATCCGAGCAATGAAGCAGACAGCACACTTCGATTTAAAAATAAATTCATGCATGCCGTTGCAGTAAAGATGAAAAAATATGTTGCTATTCGGAAAGCTCAAATTCAGCGGAAAACAGTAGTGTACGTTTCTTAACTTGTGTTGCACCGCCCGTGACTGTAGCGGTACAATATTGGTTATGCTTTTATTTTCTTTGGTTTTTCAGTTCAAATTTCAAGATTCAGTTTTACCAAAAACTCCAAAAATGTTCAAAATCGTGGTGAGAGTCGTTGAATTTGAGATTTGAATTCACCGCTGATTTCGCTGACCCTATACAGAAATAATATGGAGTAAAAAATATTTCCGGGTATCCCAGGATATTCTCTGTATTGCTCGGATATTTTGTAGAAATTTTACAAGCTTTTTCTGAAAACCATGAACTTCCCTGAAATTCAGAACCCGGTAGTGGTGGGTTGCAAGTTGAGAAATAACATGTTAGTGTCTTTGCAAGGACAGCCTTTACCTTTCTAGGGCAAGAGATGGCTTGAGGGACCAAAATATTTCCTAAGGGATGGACAAAGCTCCTTTACCACCTGTTTTTTTATGTTCTTTACTTAAATTCATTTTTTCTGTTTTTCTTGGCTCCTTCTTTGACACCCTTTTCCTCCGAATTATTCATTTCTGACTTCCAATTTTTGAACCCAAAGGTTTCTCCTCCTTTCTTCTATATCCGGTTTTCTCTCTCTCTATCGGAAACTACACGTTCCACTTGAATAACTTTCCATTCCCCAGCACACATCTTGACGCTTTCAGATTTAAACGAAACTTATTTAATGGCTTTAAGCTATTAAGTAAAACCACGGGGGTATTCTAAAACACATTACACGGTTACAAAGGAGTAAACTCGATGAAGCTTTAAACTATCCTTTTATCATAAGGGATCATCCTTTCCAGCCTTTATGCGTATGATGTATAAGCCAAGGCAACCTTACCAAACAAAACATGAAATTCTAATTAATAGTTATTTTTAAAATTTTTTTTAATTAGTCCAGTCGTCGGAGCCGATTATTTACGACGCTCAAGGACGGGAGGTCATCGGCGTGGCAGGTCCGTTTTTAGAAGGATACGATCTTTTCCTTTCTTGCCACGTGGTCGGAGGTAAATTTTTCCGGAATTTCCCGTTAAAAAAAACGTCATATCCCATAAATTTTCGTTTTTTTTTAAAGGACGTCCGAGACCGAAAGTGACTTGGTGGAAAGGGGAGGAAATATTAGACGACGAAATGGAATCGATCACTCCTACGTTGGTCGTAAATCAATATTTTCGACCGAACGTCAGTCGATCTTTATACAATACGACGTTGAAATGCAAAGCGATTGCCATGGATATTGCTCCTCCGTTGGAGAAGGAAATTCGCATAGAAGTTTATCGTAAGTAAAATTTAGGTCATAATTTTGACGTATAAAATTTTGCTCTAGACAGGGGCAGTGAGGAACGCTTTTAAAAGTTGTTTATGACCGTTGTTAAAACGGGGGAACTAACTAAATTATCAGTGAGGCAGCTTGATTTGAAGTGGATTTATTTTAAGGCCGGTTCCTTTGACAGAACACACTAATGGAAAATTAACGGGATTCGAAAGAAATTTTCGTTTTTTTTTTTTTTATTTATTTTCTTTTGTGAGTACGATTTCCAACAGCGCCATGCTGTTGGTATTTCCGGTGATACACTATCGAAGGATTTGTTCTACAGCGGAAAGGGTATATGGGCGTTAAGGATATTTTTATCAAGGAATTTTGGGAGTTTGTTAATAATACTCTCTGTGTCGGAAGTAAAATATTCCGGGGTCTGCTTTTTAGGGCTAGCAAGGAAAATAGATTCGCATTTTTCCTGTGGCTCTGCTTAACACATAAATTGTACAGTTTATTACAGTATTTGAGTTCTAGTCCTTTGAGTATCAAATTTTAGTTTCATTTTTATTTTTGATAGGTTTGCTTTTTTTAATTGACTGTTTGAAAGCCCAACAGGATGAAAATCGTTTTTTTTTTCGGTAAAAAGTGGACATTTTCACCCAAAATCGATGCCTGGATAATTTCTATGCAATTTGGCAACATTGCAGTGATCATATTCCATTTCTGCGACCGAACGGAAGAACTAAGCACTGCTAACGTCACGCAAAAATTAAAATTTTGTAACTGATGCCATTTGGTTTAGTAAAATTTGAGCTTTGAAAAAACATCCTTCCTCTATTACATAAAAATTTTAATCACGCTCCACAGTCGAAAAACCCAAAACTGCATCTTTTAACCCTTTTCCCTGAAAAATTAAGGCAAAGATTTACATGCTATGCTGATGTGGCTAGTTTTGGTCCGCCTGAGGAATAAATCCTCATACTCTCCGATTTTGGAGAGCGTTCCCCTATCCGCCACCTGGGGAGGCGCCCGATGGGGGACTAGCCAAAAACCCCACACGGGTTGAGGGGAAAACTCGGAGACCGCGACCGACCGAGTTGTCCCCCCAAGCCAGCGTCAAAGGATCACATCCTCAAAACGGCACAAGTCACCAACCCCGTACGGATCGACATAAAAATGACGTCCTTTTCACATCGACCTGCACGACATTGGATCCGCATGACGTAAGGAGGACTTTACTCCTCTAGCTGACAACTTATAACTAGTACAACATTACATAACAATTTACAAAACAGTTTTCAATACTATCCTAATTTACAGTACTATTTACTAAACTTAACCTAAACTTAAATTAAGATTGTACAAATGTACAATGTACGGCATTGAACATTCATACAAGACAAGATTGTCATCTATACTTTTCGACAATATTTACCGATAAAATGACTTCGGATCTTTTTTGCGAATAGCTAAATCGCTTCGAAAAAACTCTAGCCAACAGCTTTTCAAATTATGCTGCTGTTATTTTAAAAGTTATTGTAAAAGGCCGTACCGGGCCGTAAAATTTTTTTTAGATAGAAATAATTATGTTAATAAAGAAAGAAATGAAAAATGAATGAAGATAAAAAGATAAAGTGTGAAAGAAGACCAAACCTGAA
Organism: Liposcelis bostrychophila; assembly: GCA_037577465.1. NCBI lineage: Eukaryota > Metazoa > Arthropoda > Insecta > Psocodea > Liposcelididae > Liposcelis > Liposcelis bostrychophila. The sequence continues at coordinate 1,425,963 of CM075209.1, read as the reverse complement.
GAATTCATGCCAAACCTTTACCAAACCCATACAACCCATACATTATACAACCCATACAACCCATACACACCATATAACCCATACAACCCATACAACCCATACCTTGTTGACTGCGTTGAGCCTTGAATGACCTGGACCTTTGCTGACTTCGGACCTTGAAGTTGACTGACTTCGTTGTGGCTGCTCCTGAAATCAAAGAAAAAAAAATACAAATTATAAGGGGGGGGGGACTTGGAGACCCTCACAATGGAGTTTATCTCCCGCGATATGATAGAGATAAAAAAATTAAATCATTTTAAAGTTTAATGGAGACCCTCACAATGGAGTTTATCTCCCGCGGTATGATTGAAATAAAAATAAAAAAAATGCAAAAATTCAAAAAGGTTGAAAAACAAATTTCGGATTTCCAGGCGTAAAAGCTTAAGACCTTCCGCATTGGACCGGCCGTCTAGGGAACCATGCCATCAGAACTAGCCGGAGACCTATCGGCTTTAACTGTACATACATGCACAGTTAAGGCTTGCGGTGCGCCAATAACCTCGGACACCCAGTCATCCGAAATGAAACCCTGGAGACTCTCACTATGGAGCTTATCTCCCGCGTAATCCATGATCGAATCGAATAGAATACACAGCCTAATAAAAATCTGCAGCTCCAAGAGAGGGGCTGACTCCTAACGTAATGATTTGCGGGGGAACTTAACACTAAACCCTTAACACTAATACCACAAGGCCAGTCGCTGGGTCGATACCTAGGCCTTCTACGATGGGAGATAAAACCTCCTGGTTTACCTCCAAACCGATAATAATTATTAAAAAAAAAAAAAAAAAAATTAAAATGTAATTGAAAAAAAATCCCGTGATTTAAAAAAAAATTATTTAAAAAAACCACTGAAATAAATTTAAATTAAATTAAAATAAAGTAAAACCGGCACTAAAAATAATATAAGTTTAAAATAAAAAATTAAATTTTTAAAAAAAATCACGATGTGGCTCTGGCGAGAATCAGAGCCACAATGAGAGTTGGAACCTGAATCAAGACAGCTCTTTGCATACGTCATGCGCAGACAGGCATGCCCTGCTCAATCCAATATGGCGGTTCAAAAATTTTAGCAGTTAAATTTTTGTGGATCTGACGTTTAATTTAACTAAATAAATGTTAGAATTAATTATATTGTAATTAAAATTAATTCATTGCAATATTTCGAAATTCTAATTTAAATCTAGACCTCTGAATTTAATTGACGAAAAAAGAAAAAAACAAAAATCGGTCGGAAATGCTATTTTGAATTTTGTAAACAAACCGCCAAGTTGTCGACATTTTCTCGTTTCCTGAACGTTCTCTAAATAGCCATTCAATATGGCGGCCGATCGGTTTGTTTTGATACAGTGAATCGATGTTTTTCGTCTTATTTATTTTAATTTCGATATTTTAACTGTGCAATCGCGTTCGGAAATATAAAATAACAGTCATTTAATCGAAATGGAATGAAACATTGTTTGGTGAATTCGTAAAGTTTGTATTTTTTTACTGGATTTTTTTTTTCGGTTTTACGGTCGAGCAGTATCGGTAACCTTTGTGTAATCATGTTTTTCATTCCGAAGTTAAAAGTCTCAAATGAAATTAGCAATTACCGTTTAAGTTTTTTGGTTAATTGTGTTACTGCTAATAGAATTTGTAAATGTGTATGAAGAAATAAATGCTGATGAATTGTGTTTTGCACTGTATGAATCATGGGTGTATCTTTATTGGTTCTAAATACTTATGACTTGGGTAATTGTTGACTCTGTGTAATCGCTAAAGGTGATTCTTTAGCACAAATTCAGGTAGTTAAAAACTCATCAAACTATCAAAATTGATAAGTCATATTATCCTCATTGCAATTCATAATTGGAAACAACAGTATTACTCAAAGCTGGTGCTGATTGTTTTCTGGATGAGTCTGCATCTGTATAACGCAGGGATTGATCACATTATGTTTATCTTCATTTATTGGCATCTGAGATATGTAAGTCAGTTTTTATAAATACCTGCTATATTATCGTTCACATAACTATAATCTAATTTTGAAAAAGTAAATGATCAAATTGATCATCTCAACTCAGGGATTTCAGTTGAAATGTAAAAGTTGTTATTGTGCCTTGTCGGTATTCCTTTTTAAATTTTTGACATGGATATTAAACATTAAGCCGAATAAGAGAATTGTTGGTACTTGAAGGGAATGAAGGAAAAAGGCTTCGGTGGTATTATGTAGAAGAGGAAAAAATTATGTGGACCGTTTAAAAGAAATTGTTATTAAAACTATTGTACCTGGTTTTAGATTGCTCCAGTGTAATCTTCATAGAAGATCCTAAAGCCTAGGGGAGACTTTCAGGAGCAGTTGTGAATGTATTTTCCTAAAATTTTAAAACTAAAACTTTTTTTTAAATTTTTTTATTTTATTTATTTTTTTTTAATTTTATTTTATTTGACAATAAGCTTAATAAATACATAAAATTGTCTCCCCTAAGCAGATAATGCGTGCAGGGGCAGAAAATATAGTAAATAAATTATTTACAATAAATTAAAACTATAACATTGATGAATATAAAGATTTGTATGAGTGATCGGATGTATTATGTTTGATGATTTATATGGAGGATGAGTAATTCATGTTCAGGTTATTTTTTTTAGTATGTCGAATAGGTTATGTTTTATAACTTTTTAAATGAATTGATAGAAGTGGAATCTGCAATTGCTTTCTGGAATTTTTTTTATTCTTTAAGCAGTTCATTATATTCTAGTGGGGCTTGGTATAAAATATTATTTCTACTTTTTGTGCTTGTAAAATTTGGAAGAGATAAGAAAGTTAGATTTGCGTTTCTGGGTCTAGCCCCTTTGCTAATCGTCCAAATTCCTGCTGATCCAAAGCTGTTTTGGAACTTTTGCAGAACGTCATTTTTCAAATGGTCCAAATTGCAAATGTTCTAAAATAAATTTGGATCATTTGCTATGCGGCCCCCTAAAATTTATATTTTTTTAAACCGAAAAAATTTTTTGTATTCCGAATTTCTAAATTTCCCAGAAAATCGGAATCTCTAATTCTGGGGTCCCTAAAGGAGAGATTCACAATCTTCCTAAACGTCCCGTATATTTAAAAAAAAAGAATACCAACCGCTTTATAGGCTTTGTTCGACTGTACGTGGAAGTTTTTTTTTTTTTCTTTCTTTATCCCCCCCGCTAAGTAAGTAAAGTCGATTATCCGGAGTGATATTATTCCACCCAGTTCCCCTCCCCCCGCAAAAAACACACCCTTTGCTCTTCTTTCCTCCTCCTTTACCCCCCCCCCCCCCCCCCCCCCCATGACTGAAACAGACTTTTGTTATTTTACTTAAAAAGTTGAATGTTATTTTTCCATAAGAACAATAAAGCTCCAGGAGGGTTTAATCGACTAATATTTGAGGAACCATAATATCGCAGATATTTGAACAAGTTTGTGTTTGTATCCGGCGATCAAAATGTTCCTTGTTTTTCTTCACAATCCTTCTTGAGTTCATTTTTTTTCTTCTCCTTTTTTTTATTTTTACTTTTTCCTAGCTCTATCTCTTTTCCTTATGTTTTTCTTTAGTTTAATAAAGACTTCTTGTTGTTATTTTCATTGTTATTATTATGACTTTTTATTTTTTCGACTCCTGCGGATTATTTTTAAGAAGATTTTCGCGGGATGAAAAGATAGAAAAACAGAGGGAGAGAGGATGCTGCCTGAATTTTTGTTTTGTTCCTGCCGGATGACTGTACGAGTGTAAAGTATTTCCATAATCCGACTCTCTTGTATAATGAAGCAAAAGTAACTGTGTAACGTCCCGAAAAAATTCCATGAAAATTTGGTTGTAAGAAGAAAGTCTTACGCATGATAAGCAAATTATACAAACCGTCTTCTTGAATTGGAACGTTTGAGAATTCTTTTTTAAGGTAGATGAAGGAACGAATGAATGATTGGAAATGAATGAATGAATGCTTTAAGGAATTGATGACCTAATGAGACTATGAATAAATTAGTTGGTTGGTAAATAATTTTTCTTTTTCGTGAATTTTCAAGGAAAAAAAAAATTAAAGGCATCGTAGGGAAAGGTCCGAGAATAAGAGTCTTTGCAGTTTAGATATCCGCTACGGTACACTTTCAATTTAACGTTTCAATGGACATACAATCAACAAAAATAGGAAAAAATCTATTTGGAATCCTGTCCGGTGTCCTCTCTTCCTCTCGCTCTCTCTTTCTCTTCGTCATACTGCATTATTGTATCCCGGTGCGTTCCTATTTTGCAGGCTTATCTCGATCCCGAGGGATGGAGAGGTTTTTTGATAAATATCCTCAGCGGGAGGAATATTTGCTATAAATGAGTTCTAAAAACTGGAAATCCGGATAATGAGAAAACATCAAAATGAATAAAATGAAAAACTGATGGATGAACCAACTTGTCTGACAGATGCAAAATTGCAAAATTTGTTATAGAAATGACGAGAGGTGGGAGGCTATCCTGATTTTAATTTTTCATTTAAACCCAATCAAACAAGGGATGACATAAATAGACTGTCCATTTTGTGCATATTTTTTTGCTAGTTTTTTCACCGAATCTGATCAAAATCGTTAGGCCAGGTTTTTGATAAAATTGTAAAAATTTTAAGTAAAATATTTCGGTAACACTCATCAGTCTGGACACTACAAAATGTATACATGGTGAATGGTATTCTATTAATGGCCATTTTGAAGTGCACTGGCATTCTGAAAAATATTCAAATGTTTAGTACAGGCAATAAAATAAGGAAATGTGCCCCGATTCGACTTAGCTAATAACTTGAACTGTCATTAAAATTTTAAGCTTAAAATATCTCTTGGAAATTTAAATAAATTTCCTGAAATATCAAAGATTATTATCCGGAAATTTAGAATCCTGTGGATTTTGCAACAGTCTGTCGTCTGACGACTGTAATTTTGTTTAACAAATTCCCCAGAAATATTCCCGAAAATTCACGGAATACTCCGAGCTTACATCACTAGAGTTACGGTTGGTTGCTTACAAGTTTTCATATTTCATTCAGCAAAGAAAAAAAAAAAAAAAAATTCAGAACGATAACTCGGACAATTCTCGTAAACATCCTACAAAACGCAACCATTTCACAAATCATTTAAAATATTCGTTTCATAACTCTCGACAAAGTTGCAATTATGCAAACATAATCTAGTCATTTACATGTGTTCGTGTATGAATGCAGATTTTATTACCTTACATCCTACTTAAGTGATTACCACCCATAAAAAAAATAACCCCTCCTCGTCGGGAAAAAAAAGAGTTAAAAAAAATATATATCCGTCCCTTTTTTTTCCCTCACATAATCCTTCATTTTTTTTTTTCGGAGCCACATATTCAAAATGCAAAAGTCATATTTCGAAAATAAATATCGGTTAGCAAGAGCTTTTCGGTAGCTGAGAGAAGCTTTTTACAACTTCGTTAAGTTGTGTAAACACGAATTCTAAATTACAAAACAAAATCCTCTTATTTTATTACTCTCTCTTTTATATAATGGGATTTTAAATATGTATTCACGTTTCTCTTTTTCTAGCCCCCTCCCCCCTCCATGTTCCCCCCACCCGCTTCAACCCACTTTCTGTTTTTCTTCTAAGACCGAATTTAATGCTTTTAAGTTTTCGAGCCTCCCCCCCCCCTCTCCCGAAAAATTTTCGACGGCTTCACCATGACGAATTTTTTTTTTTTTTTTTTTTTTTTTTTTGAATTTATCGCGAAGAAAATAAGAAAAAATGACGAAAGCGACAATATCGCTAAGTCTTTTTCTGTGTACATGTTTTTTCTAGGTAGGTGCGAAAAGGAGGTTTTAAAAAATTGCTTGAAGTGAAAAATTGCGCTGAAAAGAAAAGAGTAAAGAAAAAAAAGAATGAGGTTAAGAAAAAAAAAAAAAAAAACCTTTTATTTTCATAATAGGAAAAAACGAGGGGAAGGGGAGAAGGGGGGGAAGAATAGAGGATAGGAAAAGACGGATTTAAGAAGTGAAGAAAATGTAAATTTTTCGAAATGAGGCTTTTAGAAAATGCGATGATATTCTAAGAAAGTGATAAATTCATCGTAAGATTTGTCCTGTTTTTACAGACGCTTGACTGTCACCCACTTTTCCGCGTAATAAATCATCCAGGGTGAATTATCCTTTACCTTTTGAGAACTCTCATTAAAATCGAAAACCGACTTAAAAGGAAAAAAAAAAAAAAAAAAAAAGAAAAACGAGGGAAAAAGAAAAGTCGAAGACGATTTTGATCTGCGATTCCTTTTTTTTCCTTTTCTTTTGAAAAAGGGACGACAAAAAAAAAGAAAATAAAAGACCTTTCTGGACCATTTTGTCCTGTTTCTTACGTTACCTTTACTTCAGGATGACTGTGGTGAGCGAAGTTTTTTCTTTGCAGATCAGGGTGGGGGCCAGAGCGCGACCCTAGGAATTTTTATTAATTAGAGCAACAGGGGATGGGAACGCTAAAAAAAAAAAAAACTAGTTTCTAATAACGATGGGGGAGAAAGGAAGATGCAAAAAATGATGGGAAATAATTACATAAATCATGAGCAGCCCTAGGGACCATTATAATAATTTTTTTCAGCGCTTTGCAGCGCGCAGCGTTGGGCATTGGACATAGACATGTCAGTTACTTTTAAATAAACCGACTAAAAGCTTAGTTGAAAAATAATTTTTATAAAATTTTTTACTTCATTACCTCCGGACTTTTCGCACTTGTGAGGTGAGCACTTTACCGCTCAACCTCGAGGTTGATTTTAAGTGACTTATCGGCCAAATTTTGATTAATTTGAATCATCCCTTCTGCAGAGAAAACCTGCATCCCCTTTTTTCGTGGCCTCCTTGCACTCCTCATGATGGTTTCGAAGGCAGCGAAAATCGAACAACTAATCAGACGATCAGGATTTAACTTCAAGAAAATAAAAAGAAAACCAAAGATACATAGGAAGGGAGAAGGAAGGTTCGTGTTTAATCACTCCTTCATCGCTTCCAGCTTTTCCCAAAATCGACCTTGATGGTATCTCTGTGGGAAATAAATCAATCCCCTAAAAATAAAAAATAAATAAAAAATAGCGATCCGATTTTCGAGCTTGTTCCCGGATTTATCTTGCATTCGATGCAGTACTATTTTTTTCCTCCCTTTAAAAAAAAAAACTTTTCCTTTTTACCTCTAAATCGATTTACTTTCGGGAAAAGATAAAAGTGGGTAAATTTAATTTCGGTTTAGATTCCGTAAAACCTGGAATCGACCTAGAACAAGTTTAGAGTACTAAATGTATAACAGAGGATCAAATAACCGAGGAAAAAAGGGAAATTTAATTTAGATGAAGAAGAAGAAGAAAAAAAAAGAAAGTTGCGGTGGATAAAAAGGAGACATCTCAAGAAAGCTTCGAATTGAGTTGCTTGAGAGAGACGTATTAAGAAGAGAACATTAAAGAATACCCGGGTTGGGGTAAGGTAAACGAGGAAGGAACCGGACAAAGAGAAAAGGATGAACGAGGACATAAACACCACTCCTGGCTGGTTATTAGCAAAGTAACCGAGTTGACACTATTCTCGTTTACGGACTCGGTTTTCGGGGAGCCTTTTTTTTCTCAGCAGTGCGTTCTTTTCCTTGGGTGAAAAATGGGTCGATGAACTTTTTTAACGCACTGCAAGACCTCTATAATTTTTCATCTCTTTTTTTTTTAATTCGCTTGCTTACGTAGCTTTTAATATTAAAATTTGAATCTCAAAAAAGCAAAAAAGAAAATGCGGCAACAAAAAATCGCGTTAAGCATTTATAAAGTTAGTTAGGGGAGGTGTTGATGGTTCGTGAAAAAAAAAAAAAGAGAAACGTGAAAGAAGTATATAATCAGATTTGGGAGGCAATCGATTCCCCGGATTGATGAAAAGTGTCGTGAGAAAATCGCGGTCGAAAACAGGTGTCATCCAGACTGAAAGACTGGGAAGGACGTAAAGCAAACAAGAAAAGAAATTCCCCGAGAGATTTGTTGTTGTCGGGGAAAACTAAATTAACGTTAGCAAGACAATAAAACAAACGGAAAATAAGAGAGAACGATTTTTGTTAACGGGGGATTCTTTTGTCCGTTGATGACACGCATGTGACGGAATTTCCTCTTTTTTTTTTATTTTTTTTTTACTTGTTCGTCATTAAAAACTATGAGTTGTAAATAAGAAATCGGGTAACTGGAGCACAATTTGGGAAATCTTCAATTTCCTTCACCCTCAAAATATGCTTCCATTTATAAAAATTAGATATTTTACTATAATTTCAGGGGCCTTTTCCGCTTGCCCCTCTGGTTACCTTGTGATATTTGAATAACAATCGACGTCCTACGAAAATTTGGAAATTACCGAAAGGAATTTAGAAGAAATTTAATCGACTCGTGCCGCATCGAGGACTCGAACCCCGGACCCTGCGTTTGCCTGTCGACTGCACTACCAGTGAGCCAACTGGATATTCCGGTACCTGTTAGCTGAGTAGGTATCCGACGAAAAAGGTGACGTCATGTCACCGTGACATCCATGACGTCACATTTTGGTCATCAGACATGGTCATTTTCGAGGACTTTTTTCGAGATTTTCCAAGGCAAAATGTACCCAGCTTTATGCTTGTGGTAGACGTCTTACTGTCGTCCTATTGATGTCATTAAGACGTCTTCTTGACGTCATCCACTCACAAATTTGATTATCGGTCATTCTTAATGATGTTATTTGACGTCATTTCGACTCAAAAAAATGTTGCCATGCCTGATGACGTCTTCTTGACGTCTAAAGCACGTCACGTTTTTTGCTGGATAGAGCAGTTGACCGGCAGTCGAAAGGTCCGGGGTTCGAGTGCTCCACTCGACTTCACGCGATACAATTTTTCGTTTTCTCTGACGCTCCCTTGCTACAGAAAAGTCCACAGAAAACATAAAAATCTAATGCAGGCAAACAAAAGGAGAAATAAAGGAAAATTAAAACAAAAAATATCAGCTAAAGGGTTCATTAAAAGGGAAAACGAGGGAAAAAATCAGGTAAATAATAAATTAAGAAAAAAAAAATTATGAGCTCTAGATAGCGCATTGTCCTTAAATATATAAAAAACAAAAATAAAATGTGAATGAAAACGATTGTTTTTTCGCCCCCAAAATCTAATTAAACGTATCTCTAGGGCTTTAATGCTTGAATCATTGAACGACGGTGAATGACGTAAATGGCTACGGGGGAGGAAAAAAAAAATCAAATTTTTTAAATTGTAATATTTTTTTTTCACATCAATGAAAGGTAAAACCGACCGGTATTGTAATTCGAGAACGAAAGCCATCCTGTATTTAATCAAACCGCGCGTTCGGTGAGGAGGAAGAAAAGTAGGAGCAGGGGAGAAGTTGAAAACAAAATGAAAAATCTGCATTAGTGCTGTAAAATAAATGAGTTGCAAAAACCCGAAATATCCATAATAAATTTTTGTCTTGTCACGGAGAGTGAAGTGGAAAAGAGTCGCCTTGGTAACATCTGTTAATGCCGCACATACACCGACAACGTCCCCCTCATCCCCCCGCAGGAAATCTTGTTGATTTAATTAAAGGGAATAATAATAATAAAAAAAGGTGATCATCGGGAGTTTTTAAAACGATTTTTCGCTGTTGTAAGCTATATTTTCCCTTTAAAAGGGTGATTAATGTTAAAGAGCGATACTTTTATTCAGTTTGGGCGCATTAAAAGATCTAAAAAGGAAACAACGAACGGTTAATGTAATATAAAGTAAATCCAAGTTCAAAAGAAATTTATCTTATTTACCGAATAAACTTTATTAAAATTTATTTCGTCATAATTCACTTCCGGTCGTTTTAACCTTTTTGGAAAATTTTCAAGAGGAGGTTAAAGTACAAAAAAAAATCAAAGAACGTCTGACGGCCGGCTTATTAGGACGATTTAATTAAAAATGTAGTGGGCCCTCAACTTGCCTGAGTACATCTTTTGAACTTTTTTTTTTTTTGAGTAAATGGAGGTTTGATGAGTTGAAGTGAATGCAAAATTTCCAAAAAAGGGGGAATCTAAATCGTCCATGAAAAATACAAAAATATTCGTGCGAGGCATTACGCAGCAATTGAGATACGTTCACATGCATATGATGGCATCACAGAGGAGCCATGAAAATATTAGGTCAGCACCTCAGGGGGGGCGGGTCTCCAGATACTGACGACCCTGTTAAATCTGCATTACTTGACTGACCCTAGATCTTATTAGTCTCATTCTGTCCATTTGTTTTTAGTAATTTGTTTTTGCTGATTGTGCACTCGCTGATTTCATTTATTTATTTATTTTTTCAGTTAAACCGAAAAAAGTGAAAATAACAACTCTGAGTGAAGTGTTATCGGCTGGAAGACCTCAACAACATCAATGCGATACATGGGGATCGATTCCACCTGCTAAAATTACATGGCTGTTGGAAGGAGAAACGATCCGGACAGCAGCGATATCGGTATTTAATTTCGAGGATAAAATCCGAATCCTTTCTATTTTTTTCCCCCCGTTCTGGATTTTTTTAATTAACAATTCCCTTCTCTTTTTTTTTTTTTTTTTCAGACGACTCACGGCATCAATTTGACGAGTAGCACCCTCACCTACAGACCGGACGCCGAAGACGACGGAAAGGAGTTAACTTGCAGAGCGGAAAATCCGCGATATCCAGGAAGCATTTTGGAGGAAAATATTCTGCTAACCGTTCTATGTAAGGAGAAAAAGAAAAGAAAAGAGAAGACATTGACGATATCAAATATTTCAAAAGAAAAGAAATCAGCATTTAGTATTCATGTGAAGCACGTTCCAACCAACTTCGTGACTCCATGATGCTAACCGACTAGCGTTTTTCCTTTTTTTTCTTAAACCGGATTTTTCGATCCGACAGTCGTTTATCTTATAAAAAAATCGATTAGAAATTTTCCGGTAAAGGACGATGACTGTTATAAAACGTGCCGAAGAATCGTGCACACTCATTTTAAGATTTTATCTCGTTGTCTCTATAGATTCTCGATTTTATCCTCGGGTGACCTTTTCTTTCCGTTTTTGTGTGCGGAGGAAAATTTTCCGAAACCCCGTGTTATACGTGTAATTTAATAATGAATTCAAAATCTCGGAAAGCCCCGTTTGCTCTTGAATGTTAACCCAAGCAGAAGACTAATAATTTGTTAGAAATCTTTTTAGGAAGGGTAAAAAATTTCTACGGGGCAGTAATTTTTTTTTTGTCATGTTGTCACTATGCAAATCTTACGAAACTGAATTATGAATTCATCCGGTTTTGATTTTCCAAAAAAAAAAAGCAAATTTTTTTTTTTGTGCGTTGTTGTTTTTAATGCTTTTGCTAGTGCTGGAAAGAATTTTCGGTCGTCATTAGTAGATGTATTCTTTTCTCTCTCGCATTCAAAAGACAAAAGAAAAGACAAAGGGAATTTGAAATGACTCCGTTGATGTTATGGGTACTCACACATTACAATAATGGGGGTTGACTCGTCCCGTTATTGCCTCTGTACTATATTTTTTCGAACAAAAAAAAAAATTATCGTTTCTTTTGGGGGGTTTATAATTTTTTGAAAATGCGTTTTGTTTATCGTTATATACGGCAGAGAGATGACTTTTTGTTTTTTTTTAATAAATTCCCAGTTCTCGAATTGACTTTTTTTTTTTTTTTAACTGAGTTGGTTGTGCTCATAAACAAAAGTAACGGTTGATCGGAAAAGATTGGAAAGTGATCTCAAATTCGTTTTTTTTAAATAAAATATGGTCCCAAAACAGGTTAATAATTTGCAAAAAGAGATATAACGAGATGAAATACGAAAATCCGGAGAAAAAAGTAAAAAAATGCAGACGTTTGAGATGTACAATTCGGTATGCATCCATATACACGGCGAATATGTTTTCATGCTTACGCACAATGGAGAAACATAAAATGTTAAATAACTTATTAAACATATGTATTAGATGATGTGTTCAACATGTTAGATGGCGTGTTTAACATGATCGCTAGCTCGTAATTATTCTGACATGTCGGCTAAGGATCATGTTCATTTTAATTTTTAGAAAATAATCCAGGGAAAACCGAGTGTTCCAGCATCTCTTGTAACATGTTAGGACCAACATAGATACGATTTCAAGTGGAACATCCAGAACATGCTAATTTTAGATTTAGTTTCAGTTTTCGTTTCAGTATGAAAGCTGCTTAAGAAAAACATTAAAAAAAGTTCCTCCTCCCGTCGTTTATTGTTAAAACAAGAAGTTCAATCCGATTTGGAAAAATATCACAAAAAAAGATAAGGAACTGATTTAATAACGTTTGATGAACATGTTAGTTTGGCATGTTAAAAAATTGTCAGGTTAGCTAGCATCAGCATGTTAGAAAAGATATGTTGGAAAAATTAGAAATTTTTCGGATAAAAAATTTTCTGAATGTTTTTCAGCTTTTAATTACCGTTTTTAGTATTATAATTTTTTTCCAACATTTTCTCGAAGTATTTTCAAACATGATAGGCAAATTAGTAAGGTAAACATTTTCTCTAACATGTTTGCTGATCATATTACAATGGAATTTTACATGGAACATATTTTACATGTAACTTGTCAGGGAAAATATTAGCGATTCACGTGACAAGTTACGCAATATGTTACATAACTTATTGTGTAACATGTTTTAACATGATTCACAACGTGCTTGAAATCACACCATCAGGAACAATTGTGGGGGAAATTTTAGGAAATTTTTTGAAAATATGTCAGAAAGAAGATGTAACATTTGCTGTCCATTTTTCTAACAGGTCCCACAAAGATTGCACTAACACACTACCTAACATGTTAAATAGGATTACATTAAAAAGAGGATTCTCCATAAGAATGCAACCTCTACATTTTTTCAATAATTTTCATGGCAACTTTGCCTTGAATGTTGTAAGAAATTTTCATAAAAATGCTTTGAAAAATTAGGAAAAGCCAAGACAATGAGTATTTTCTCCTGACATTTTCATGCATTTAGGAACCCATTAAGTCTGATATGTTTTTTATTTTGTTGCTTCCAGATCCTCCTGTTGTCACTGCCAAAGTCGCACCAGGAATGGACACGTACCAGTTGAAAGAAGGGGATCAAATCCATTTCGTTTGCAAAATCCGATCCAACCCGGAGCCGACGATCGTCTCTTGGTTCCACGGGGTGAGTATAAAAAGTACATAAAAACTCGGGTTTACGATAATTATCGTAATCGGCAAGTTACGATGACCGAAACTCCGCAACCACACCAAATCGTCAGTATATCGAAAAACGATTTGCGGGAATATCGAAATCCAATTCATGAATCTACATAAACTTTATCCTTATCTTTAAAATACCTGTTTTCCCGACGTATCGAATATGCGGATTTTCGGCTCGATTTAAAAAAACAAAAATAATAAAAAAAAAAGCAAGCGCTCTCGACACCTCCAGTTCACACTTTCGTGAAAAGTTTTCCAAACTAAATTAATATTAATGAGAACACGCAACCGGCATTAAATTGAACCTTGTAAAATAAATAAATATTTTGATAGTGATTGTCCGACTATCGAAATTATGAGCTAACACGTAATCCGGAATTATCACATGTACCTTCAACAATGAACAGTGAACAACTCCCTCAAAAATAAAACCACGGCTCGGAAATAGAAATGATTATTTTCCGGTTAAGCTTCATTATGGAAGGCTTTCCCCGAGTTTTTTCGTCTATCCCTCAGTTTCCTTTCATTCGAATGAATTTATTGGCTGCAACATGAGACCTTGAACTTGTTTGCTGATTTGATTTTCGGATGTTTCGGGGGAGGGGAGTGTTGCAAGGCCGCATAAGCTTTGAAATCTCATTTCATTAAAAAGTGTCAATTTCTGGAAATGAATCAGAAAAGACCGCCAATTAAGATTCTGAGACGGAGGAAAAAATTGTTTTTCTCTTTTTTCTGACGTGGGAAAAAAAAATGAATCTCGTGATGAAAAGCATAATCGCAAAAATGACATTTTTTCCTACGTGTGACGTAATTCGACCGGAGATGCTTTCTTGACAAGTGTGACAAAGTGTAAATCCCAAAGCCTAGACTGGAGATGTAGTCTTTTCATGCCTTATTTATTCCGTTTACACTTTGGTTTATTCCTTTTTTTTTCTGGAATGAGTTATGGTACATCTTTTTAAACTTAAAAATTTGACAAGTTTCACGGTTACGCATGATAGGGGAAATTCTACTCGCCTGTTACTGAGTGAATTCGTCCTACAAAAATTTTTAAACGTCCTCAGTTCATTCGTTTCTTCAAAAATGCTGATCCGTCTCCAGATTGAGCGGTTTGCCTCCAGTGAGTTTGCCTTTTCCAGTACCTTTCTCCAATGCTTTGATGTATAATCTTGCTGCATTAATGACCGAACAATAGCGAAATCCCGTTTTTATTACATCCTTTGTTTTCGAAGAAGCATTTTGAAGGGTTTCCATATATAGTGGACAGATTTTATTGAAGAAAAAGTAATAGGATCATGGCAAATCCACATTATAAAGGATCTTAAAGGAAAAAAAAGGAGGAAGAAAAAAAAAGTCCTTCTTCCCTCTCCTTTTGACATCATTTTCAACTTGCCAGACAAAATCTAGTTTAGAAACTCATTTTCGAGATATCTCTGCATCGTCTTCTTTGCGTTTTTTTTTCTTCTCCCCCGGAACTTTAGCGCTTGAATTTTTTTTTTTTTTTTTTTTTTTTTGGTAACAAATATTCAAAGATTCGATTTTCATTAATCCTACTGGAAACTAATTTTCCGGTGTAAAAAACGTTTTTTCTGTTTCCCCCTTCTTTCCGTAATCGTTTTCCATTTAATTAGAATTAACCGGAAGCTCCGTCCCCGGGAAATTTATTTCGAAAAAGTCCGAAAAATAATAACTTTTTTTTTTTTTTTCGGTTTTCTCATTATTAACATAAGGTAGAGAAGGGGAAGGGAGTCCTGCGGTTTTTGCCTCATTTTTATTAAATTTAGTGAGGTTAGGCCAAAAGGGCAGTAGAGAGAAAAATATTGTACCTCTGGTGACTGGAATGATGAATGGTTCAATTGTCGTGCTGCTGCATCATTTTCCTAATGACCTTGAATGTAGTTTTGGTTCGATCACATGATCGGATCAAAATACTCATGAAAACAGGAGCTGCAGTTATCGTTCACTTACCTTGTTTTCTAAAAAATTTGGATAATATCTTGAAAGTTGAATTTGGCGTTACTTGAGAAAGTTTTCGATGACCTTGAATGCTAACGAGATGAGATCAATATATCCGTAAATGAAGGATAAGTTGGGCTATCCCCAATTGGGGGGTAGGGGTCGGTAAATCCTTTCATAATTGCAAAATAATAGATCCCGTAACGTTTGGTTGCGAACATGGAAGTCTAATCAACAAGCTGCAGGCGTCTTATGTAGTCTTTGTAAGTTCTCTGAAAGGAATTTGAAGGTGAACAAAGAAAACAACTCGTTTCTAAAAAGTATAACCCATTCGAGTGTGGTTAAAGGTTTTTTTTTGGTGCTTTTACCCATTAAAAAAAATTTTTTTTCATCATTTTAAAACAATCGAAATCTGATTTTTTTTAACATTAGCTTGCATATCATCGCAATAACAAAAGGTTAAACTCCCCTTTTACTTTTTTTTCTGTCCCAAGTATTCTAAAGTCCTTATCTTTTTGCCTTTTGTACTTAGTCTATTATGTTGTTATTACATTTTTTTAAAAAAATATATAACGAGAAAGCAACGTCCAGCATTAAGGTTCATAACCCATTTCGCACTATCACGACTGCCATAAATTCCTGGAAGAAAAAGAGAGAAGTGTCATATTGTAAGGTTAGAATTAGATGAAAAGCGATAACGCCGGCTTTAACAAAATTTATAACTTTCAGGTATAAAACGGTTACTCTTTTTTTTTTCCTCCTTCCTCCGAAAAAAAAAGAAAAAGATTGACGAGGAGGTTACGAAAAAAAAAACGATTTTTTATTTTCTTTTAAACAAAAGGAAAATCGGAAAGGAAAAAGTGCGACGCGAGATACTGATGAACGTCGTAATCGATAACAAAATGGATGGCTCGTTAAAAAAGGAGATTCACTTTGGTAGACATGGAGACGTTGCTCACCGATAATAGGAAATTTTAATTACGGAATCTAACTGTGTTTCCCGTTCGCTTCACCTGCCTGATTACCCCGCTGGAAAAAGAAATGGAATCGGAAGCCTTTTGGGATTGTGCACAAGAAAAGGAAGGAAAACGGGGAGGAAAAGACTTTTAACCTGCGTTTAATTTTATTCCGGTAATGTTATCGGGGAGCCTGAGTCGAAATGATGAAAGAGCCACACGGGTACGTTGACGCAACTTTTTTTTTCCCCTCTCTCTCTCCTCTGGAAATGACTGATGACGTCGTCGATACATCATAATATCAATTTTCTACCGAAGTAACTGACGTTATGAGATAGGCTTCCTTTTTTTTTATTCGAAATATAAAAAAGTGTCTTTCTATTTTTTCAATAAAGCAGATTTGTCGCCATTATTACATTTAGTGGGAGGAGGAAAGGAAGGCTAACGGTTCAAATTTGCAAAATACTTTGTGTTGCCGGATCGCAGCTTTGAGGATAATTACTGCTGAGGTAGTGCTACTGATATGGCAAATGGAGCCGATAATATATATTCCTTTGGTAAGAAACTCGAATTGCAGGCGGATGGTCGCAACTTGGATTTTTATACCATGGCACACTCAAAAATCTCAGGGACTGGTTTGGTGTCGATTCCTTAGATCTTTTTGGAGCAACGGTCAATAAAGTAAAAATCGTCAAGATGATATCAAATCTTTTAGAAGTATTCAGCTACGTTGATTTTTATGGAGCTGAAACAACGTATCCGTTATCTCAGAAGGATATCAGGATTTCCTGTTGGGACTGCTTCTTTTTTCTGAGGAGGGAGCCCTTTGGTAGTGTGCCTTCCGGAAAGACCTGCGACTACCCGTACTGAGAATGTTTGACACCAGAAGCTCAATTCAGAGGAAGAGGACAGTGAAGAAGAAGGAGATGGAAAAAGAAAAAGAAAAAGAAGAGAAAGCTTACTTTGGGGGTAAATAAACTCAAACTGGAAGCAAAAAAATAAAATAACATTCAACTGTCTGTTAATGCACCTATCGAAAAAATATGACGTGTTTGCTAGTCTTTGCGGAATAGAAAAAAAAATACCGGGGTAAAAGAAGTGGAAGAAAAAGCATCGGAAAAACACTTGACCTGTCACAGTAACTCATAATTACATGAATATATGGCGGTCCGAAGTAGCTGCAATAACTCAAAGTGTAATCTTAGTGTTGAGCGATTTCTGTCACGATCATGCGTTTTTAACTTTCTCCCCCTTTTTTTTCCCTTTTCTTTTTTTTTTTTTCGGGATCTTCGTTTTTCGGATTTGAATAGAAAGGAACTTGCACTTCCTTTACTGCTATTAAAGAATAAAATTGACATATTTCATAACGAAAAACCTCGCCAACAATACCAGAATTATAAATATGTTAAAGTAAAACATGACTTACTGTTTTGATATTCGGCAGAAATTATTGCCCATTACACGCCCTGTTTCCGTTTTTCCACATCCGGGTTGAGGGGAAAAGGGGAGAGGGGGGGGGGGGAGAGAAGTCTCCCAACGAAATTACAATGATTGCTAAATCATGTGGCTCGATTTTGAATCTTTATTACCTCTTTATGTGGGTCCCAACCCTTCCCTTTAACGATTTTTTAAAAAATCGATTTTGCGTTATTTCCAAAGCTGAACACGAAAATTTTTTTATTTCTTCATTTTTTCCTCTTTTACCGCATATTTAGTTTTTCTTTTTTGGAGGGTTATTTCCACGAAAATTTCGTCGAGTCTCGCGAACGAAGGAAACTTAATCGGAGATGAAATAATTATACTCTCATTAGCGCTATAGAGGCAAAAAAGAGTTTGAAGAAAATCGGTTATAGTATCCGAGTTTAGGGGAAAAAAAAACGTCAATTTATACCTGGAAAGAAACATAATACGCTCAATGTAAAAGTCACATAAAACTGAATTACGACGCATTAAAATTATAATGACGACTATAATATAACTTAAGATGTAAACTCGGTGGAAGGTTTTTTTTCTTTTTGGCCCAACAAATTTAATGCGTGCGTGGAGTAGAACTTACTAAGGTCGTATTAAGGTCACTCAAAATTGACATCTCACGAGAGACTTTCGCCTGTACAAAATGTAGGGCGTAAGTTAAATTTTTGTCAAAATAAGGGGGAGGGGGGTTAAAAACTGCAGAAGGAAGCTGTGTGGACGTAGTCAAGTGAAAAAAACTAAAATTGGGAAAAATTATTCCCATTCTATATTCTATTTGGGAATAAGATTTTCGAGACTCTCTTGTCTCCCCCTGTAAGCTGCTTGCGGAAAACTGCAGTAATACGTTCAAAAAATGCACAAAATGAGAAAATTAAAGACATTTTGTTGAGAATAATATTTTTTAAAAATGAGAAATTTTTGGGAAAAGATTTAATTCTTTTTAAGTCTGAATCTGAGAGGTAAATTACACAATCTACGATATCATCTTTAGGACAATTCTTAGTGCACATTTGCTATTCACAAAAATACTGAAGAGCGAAAGGGCGTTAAGTTAATGCACTTTACCTCGCACATACAGAAAGATTTTTAAAAAAATTTTAATTAAAATCATTTTTTTGATCTTTTCGAAACCCTAACGTTTGGGAAATTCAGTAGATAGTAGACAGTAGATAGCAAATACTGAATGACTAGAACACAGCCTGTGACTCATTGAAATATTTTGTACAAAATGTTTTTAAAAATATTATTAAAAAAAATTAAAATCTTTAAGCCACCGATAGTTAAAATTTTGAAACATGAAAATAAAATACACAAAACGAAGATAAAGAAGGAACAATCGGCAGCAAACATGAGTTGAAAACAAATTCGAGTGAAGAACAAACGGTTTTTCTGTAGGGAATCTTTTACTGGGGATTCTACCAACAATTTGGCCAGGTCATTGTCCATTTCAGTTCTTTTTGTTTTTTCGACTCCTCCCATTCGATGCATCCAGTCGAATTTTATGTTCTCTTTTACCGTGGTTTTTCCATGTACCTTGATATTTGATTAAGTAATTTTTCAGCGAAAAATTCTTGTCGGGAGAATAATTTTATACGGGAAAACACAGGGGTTCCCTTGTTTGCGTGCTTCTGACAACGTCTGAATCGAGTAAAAACACGCTTTAGCTTAAGTGTGCATTTTTTTTTTTTTTTTTTTTTTTTTCATAAAAATGTTCCGCAATTTATTTTATTTTATTTTACATTTTTTTAACGGGAGTGAGGAATTGGAAAATTTTATTTGCTGCGAATTTTGTTTTTTTCGGCGCAAGATCAAAAGACGAGGAATTGGAAAATATAAAATATGGAAGATAGTCTTCCCGAACGTGTCGTTTGTTAAAAGGAAAAGCTCAAGAATAGATAAAGACAATTCCTATAAGGCGAAAAAAGAAAATTTTGTATGAATTTTTTCCTTATTCTTATTTTTTTTCTTTTTTTTTTTAAGAGCGAGACTCCCTTCCTGATTCCCGATTTCCTTCTATCTTTTAACCGGGATCGTCTGGTCGGATGTAATTCTGCAGTCGGCGTTCGGTAACCGCAAAAGCTGGGAGTTGCGTGATGCGCGGTTCCCTTCTCTTGAATCCCGAAAACGCTCTCCAGAAGCGGTTTTAATCCGATGTCGAAAATAATAAGCGTATGTTTTATACCGCGACGAACAGTGTTTTCCACCCCCCGGCGGCAAAGAAATTTTACGGATTCAAGTTTTTGTCGTTTTTCTTCTGTTAAGGATATGATTCCGATTTTTAAAGGGTGGAACCAAAATCTAAATTTCTTTTCCGTCGGTGATCCCTTATCACAAACTTTCTCTGTTGTGAAAAGGAGTCGTTTAAACCTGCAAAATCAGCAAAAGCGTCTTCTCTCAACCTTCTGGGTTAAGGCTTCTTCTGAAGGTTGTTTTAGGGAAGGAGTTTCATACCCAGATGAAAATTCCCTGGAACTTATTTTTTTCCCGGGGAATATTTCGGTCTTTGCACCAGCAGGAGAAATGGGAGAGGGGGAAGGGTGGGAACGAATTTAAAGGTTGGTCTAACGTGATTTTCTCCGATTGGCCTTGTAAGGGAAAGTAACCGCAATCGGTCATTTCGTATCAAACGATCCTTTTGATGTGGTAAACAAAAGGTTTTTCTCCCGAAAAGGGACAAAAATTCCAAGGACGGAAAGCAAACCATTTTCGAATTTACCGAAGCGTTACACTTGGGTATAATCTTTTTAAACCGATGGTATAGGACGGATGATAAAGAATGTTTTGCAAAAAGAGAGCCGGAGAGACATACGCGCACATAAAAACACAAAATTGTAAATTGGATTCCCATAATGGCTAAAGCGAGCAAAGTAACAGAATTTAAAAGAGGCATCTGTCTTTTTTTTTTTTTTTTTTACAATATTCCGAGTGACTAAATATATTTGCATGGCGGAAAATGTTTTTACGATATCGTTAAATCCATTCTGTGCGGAAAGAATGCCCGTTTAATTTTGTGTAAAATAATTTTTTTTTAAGGTCGTTTTTTTCTGATTTATTCAATGAAGTTGAAATAATTAACAATCGAGTTAATTTCATGTCGAACGAATTGACTTGCGAGCCAACTGTTTGAAATCGTTAATTTTTTAATTTTTTTACTGGCGTAAATCTGATTTATTATCGGGAAAATGTACAGGGTGTCCAGATATAACATTGCGGTAAAAAAAAAAAAACGATGACAAAGGGAAAAAGGAAAAAAACTTCGAGAGGGGACAGCCAGAATCGGGGTCGGGTCCTAGGCTCCTTAAAAAAATGGCGTAATTATAAAAATTTCCCAATATTCTTCGGAAATATTCCACGAGAAATAAATTCTCGAAAACCTAACAACTCTATCTTGTTCCCCCCCTCCCGATTCCTGCACCGGGATTAAAAAGAAAAATAACATGACGAAGAAGAATATCTCCGGATTAAAGAAAAAATAAAATAAAAAAAAGGCTCGTTCGTTTGCCGAGAATAAAGTTTTAAAAAGATTTCTTTTGAAAAGAGAATAATACAATAGCATAATTTATTGTCTTCGATGATTTTGATATAACAAGAAATGAAAAAAAAGGAAAGAATGGAAGAAAAGGAAAGAAGATATAAACGAAGGGAAAACTTACTAATGATGATATGTCACTCGTTACAGTCGACAATGAATTAGGTGTCGAGAGCAGAATGGGAAAAAGTAAGCAATTGCTCGGAAAAGAAAGAACATTCCATCCCTTGACTCACTTATTCATTAGTTTTCGCTTTAGACTTAAACTGTTTTATTAAAAATTTTTCTTCTTTTCTTGTTCCAGCAACGATTCGTGTTCCACAACGAAAGTCTCGGGATAGCGGTCACGGGGAAGGGCTTAGAGCTCCAAAACCTCACAAGCGAACAATCTGGGGGATATTCATGCGGTGCAAGGAACACCGTGGGGGAAGCAAGAAGCGAACCTATTATCATTAGAGTTCAGTGTAAGTATAAAGAAGCTTAGTCATATAAAAAAAAAAGAATATTAAATCAATGGCCCGTTATAGATAGAATATTGTGAAATTTCCCTTTTCCCCAATGCTATTTATTTTTTATGATTTCTGTTTTCCCAGGATAACATTCGTATGTCAAGTAAGCGGAAAAGGGATTTTTTTTAAATTGTTGATCGGAGAGTTTTTGTGCTGGTACAAGTTAGCCGGGGGGTGTGGAATTCAGCATTTTTTTTCTTCACCTTGCACGACTTTGCACACAAAATTTCAGACCTTGCACATTACCCCAACCGGGGTTATGGCAAATCTACAAGTTAGCTCGGGGTCATCCGAGTTCAAGTTTATTTTCATAGGTTTGGCCCTTGAACTTGCATGAGTCCACAGACATATTTCCGGATCTTGCAGATTATCCTGAGCTGAGTTATGCCACTTTTCCTTTTTATAAATTTGAAATGCCTTCGCTAGCCCCGGGCTAATTTGTAGATTTGGCGTAAAAACGAGTCTGTAAAGTTAACAGTGCCATAAAAAGCTCAAACTCTATAAGCTATACCAGGATTTTGAGCTTTTTGATCTTCATTTTTAGCTCAATTAAAGGAGGAGTTATGCTAATGCTGTTATTCACCTACGAGGTTGGGGTAGGGATTTTGTTGTTATTATTGAACTGTCCAAATGAACAAACACTACAAAAAATTGATCAAAGACTCATTGAATTGCCCCACTTCACGGAAATTTTTAGTAAAAGGCGAAAAGATTTATGCGGCCTGAAGAGAGACCTGAAGATAGCATAAAAGTCATTTTTTTTGCTAATGGTAAATGGTTACCTCTTCGCTCTTAGCTCTTAAGGTGACGCAGGAGTGATTCATTTTTTCGAACACCCTATACTTCCACATATGCAAATATTATCCTTTTGGTGCTAGATATCAAAATTCCGCTTCCGAGGAACAATTCTTTTCAATCTTAGGCACCTTCAGGAAAAATTCCATACCTGACTATAGAGTACTCTTTTGGGAAACCTTAATCTACTGTAAATTCCTGGGAATTTATCCTAAATCAAAGTTTCCCGAAAAAGTACTGTGTGGTCAGGTATGGAATTTTTCCTGAAGGTGCCTAAGATTGATAAAAATTGTTGCTCGGAAGCGGAATTTTGATATCTGGCTTCAAAGCTTTATTATTAGAGTTTTTCGAAGTATAAGGTGTTTAAAAAAATGAATCACTCCTGCGTCACCTTAAAGCCGATCATACAAGCTTTTGGTAACCGTTACTTTTAAACCTTTCATCGTATTCCGTACACACACTGTAAATTCGATTTTTGTAAACAATTTACAAAATTGATAATCCTCTTCCCAACCGCCGTGGATTTGATTTCGGCGATTTAAAAAAAAAAACCCGTAAGCATTCGATCCCAGGAAAAAAAATTAACACACTTGCGCTTCGAGAAAAAAAAAATCAGCAGGGGAAAAGCATACAACTCTATTAAATCAATCACCGAGTTGACATAAAATTCCAGTCTTCTTTTTTTTGTTACGGTTGAAAAAAAAAAAATTAAAAAAAATGTATAAAATAATATTATTCTGGTAGAACAATTTTTTTAATCCAGCATTCTGTACGACATTTGACAAAAAGCTGTGGATTAAGGGAGTGCGCTCTATAAATCCTACTTTGTAAAGATTAGGCTTTTTTGTGTCGTCGAGCTTTCTGTCTTTTTCACTCTCTTTTCGCTTCCGTTTTTAAAAAATAAAATCCGGTGAGAATTCTTGAATTAGAATTTTGGGTCACGGTGATCGGGCGCCGGTAATAATGCGTTTCTTTTTTTTTTTTTTCTTTTTTTTGGATGTTGGTAACGAAGAAAATGATAAATCTTGAAAAGTTTTTGCTGGAGCTTATTTACCTCGACGTTCCCAGACGGGCAGGAGTCCAACTCTTCTGTGATAATATTATTACTATAACTCATCCGTCGTACCTTAAGCTAAAAATCAAACAAGCATTTCTCCTGCTTTTTTTTTACGTCTTACTTCCCTTTTTTTTATTATTCTTGTTTTGACATTTCCATAAATTTTAAATTAGTTTTTTCTGCCAAAAAAAAACTAAAATTTCAGCAAAAATCAAATTAGAATTAAATCAACGGAGGAAAAAAAAAATCACAGAATCAAAATAACTGCCAATGTCTTCCCACTGTGTTCTTTTTTTTTTGTTTTTGTTTTTTCCTTCCGAAAACATATTAAATTTCTCCTATTTCTTCGAAAGCTGTTTATGTCTCTCCATTTTCGAAACTGAACGTCTGGATTGTTCCCAAAGGAAAGCAAGAAAAAAAAAGAAGTGTTTTATTATTTTTTTTTTTTTTCCTTTTTTTTTCGTTTCTAATTCAACTGGATGAAAATACAGTATTTCCGCCGGGGGATCGTTTTAAATAAAAAGAGGAAAAAGACGTCGGAACTCCATGGTCCTGAATATAAAATGACCGGTTGCCCCCCCGCCCCTGCCAGAAACTTTTTTTTAAAACAAAGTGTCAACGCCACGGACACTTCGACCGTAAGTGCGACAAAGGTGAAAATTTTATACACGAAAAAAGTTCACGGGGTTTTGTTAAAAATTAAAAAAAAAAAAAAGGAAAAAAAATCTGTTGTCACGGTCAGACCTTCCACTTCCGCTCTTACAAACTCCGAAAACTGCCATAACTTCGCTTTTGCATCCTTCCTGGTTTTCGTTGGATATGACAAAAAAAAAAAAAAGGTTGCTGTTGGAAAATAAAAATGATAACAGTTTGTTTTGCTCCTCTCCGCGTTATAGGGTCCAGTAGAAGCAGTCAGGTTCATGTTTAATCTTTATTTTCTTCGTTATCATTCTCCTCGCTTAAGAGAAATAATTGCGAAAATTACGGAAACTCAAGACGATATTTTTGGCACGTTGGATACCGTCAGCAACTTTTGCAGTTACTTTTTTTTTCTTACTTCGCTGATGGAATTCGAAATAATTATCATTATGGATAGCTTAAAGGCTTGAAACGTGTACTGATGCAATGCTTAAAATTTTCAGCCCATAAGCAAAATCCCTAGCCTCGAGCCCCATTCAACTTAACCGGGGGATGTGACGTTTTTTTTTCCTGGCTACTCAAATGCAACTCCGGTCTAATTCACTACGCAAGGCCCAAAAAAAAAAAAAAAGCGAACCGAGCTTGCTAAGAAAAATAAACATATTTTTTATTTCGAATTTTCCAACCGTTACGAACGCTGGAGGAAAAAAAAGACTGGAATTTGATGTCAACTCGTTGATTGATTTAATAGAGTTCTCTTTTCAATTTTTTTTTTGTTTTCAAAACGCAACTGCGTTTTTTTTTTTCTGCGGAAACGAATGTTAAAAAAAGTTTTTTCGACGCATTCTCGGTAAATCGGTCAATTAAAGCCGAAAATTCCTACATTCCCGGGGTTTTGTTTATATGAAAATGAATCATTTTACTTAATTAGAGCTCTGTTTCCGCTATATTGCCGATCATATTTTCGCAGGGGGGGAAGGAGAAAGAGAGAGGGAAATTTTGGTGTTATATCAATTACAAATTACCGAGTGTCATAATTAAATTTTGTATCTGTTGAAACGTATATATGCATAATGTTTAATGAGCTTACGATTTCCAGAGCAATACACGTGATAGCAAAAAGCAAGAACAAACAAAAGTCTGGGTATGGAAGTTATTACAAAAGTAAGAAGAGAATGCCTGCCGGATGTTCTAGACTTGGGAAAAGTTACTCCCGATTTCAATGTTTCAAAAACTTTTCCCTTTTTCTTCTTTTCTTTCATAAAAGTTACGCGGGGATGTTTAGTTCCTCGTTTATTTCTTCCAGAAAAAAAAAAAAAAGAAAAAAATATCCAGAGATTTTAACAAAAGGACTCGCGGGTTATGAATATTAATCTTAACGGCGATATTATTCCGTATAATTTTGGAAAATTGGGGAGATGTGACAAATTTTGTTAAAGTCGGTTCCCAGTATCAGAAAATGAAATCGGGAAAAGAGAGAGGAAAAAAAAATGTTCCCCCGGTTTTTAGAAAGAAATTTTGTGAAAAAAGAAAGAAAACTGGAATAATAAATCTTTTTTTTTTTTTTTTTTTATAATTATTCAACTGATCGCGATCAAAGCGTAATTGCCCGTGTAAAATATTGATTTTTGTTATGATTTACGGTTCCACTTTTTCCCTTTTATTCCCTTTTTTTTCTCTCTCTTTCAAATTAGAACGTTTTCTTTTCTCTTTTTTTGTAGTCGCTCCGAAGTGCAAGCCTGGAACGGAAAGCAGGACTATAGGAGCCTTGAAACGAGACACACTGAAAATCAGATGCGACGTGATTGCCGATCCATGGATGGACGTCAGGTAAAATATAATTATCAACTGATTGTAATCAGCGTCGTTCATAATATGGAAAACGAGTTTCGGGGTATAGATTTTGAATGGGTGTTTAATAGTTAGAGGTTTCGATTAGTTCTCGTCAAATTCAGAAATATGGGAATACCCACAATAGCATGGAGTGAATCAAGACCCCCTCCATCAGGTTACAATATTTTTTAAATGTTAACAGCACTACTTTCTGTATTTTTGACACAAAAAATGTGTCAAAAATACCTTAAATTTTTTACTGTGTTGAAAATCCAAATCATAAGTCACCATACTTTCGGCGCTTTTAAAGCTCTTCCTCCTAAGCTTTCTCAAAGTTCCAATGGTATGGTGCTGAGGCAACCCTCAAATGACCTTGTGATGGTGATGTGTGCACTCTGCCTGCGAGTAAAAACATCAAAAGTTTAGAGATGGAAAAAAGATTTGTTTTAAAATAATTGCATTGGTGAAAATAAAATTTCCTGTTTTATTTTCAGATTTAGTTGGACGTTCAACCAATCGAAAGACGTTGACCCAGTCCCCGGTTCGAAGATAAACAGCACCGGTTTATCCAGTTCCGTTGAATTCACACCGATTACGAATGCGGATTTCGGGACTTTCGCATGTTGGGCAAGCAACAGCGTCGGAAGGCAAATCGAACCGTGCATGACCCACGTTTTCCCGGCGAGTGAGTTTTTCCTATTTTAATCGACATTAAAGTTAACTTAACTAAGTACATTTTATAACTCATGGGTTTTTCGGCCGTGGGAGAGGAAAACCCACAATTGCAATTTCATGCGGACATTAAAATCCCCTTTGATACATCTGTCGCGTATACGACATTAGAATCTACTTTGCTGCCTCTACGTGCGCGTTTATAAAAATTTTGTAAACGACAACTGGAGAGAGAGAGGGAAAAGAATTCCGGATTTTCGTTATGAATAAACAAGAGCCTTCTTTTTTTTTTTTTTAACTCGAGAGGGGGATAGTTTTCGATTATTTTTGATAAGCAGGTCTTACCCTAAAATGTTATAAAGCTCTCCTTTCTGATAAACGATCCCCGACAGCCAGATGATTCTGTCATGGAGACTGATTGATGAACGTTAGCCGAAAAGGTTCATAAATTAATATTCCAGCTTTCCATGAAAATATTTTCAGTGTGTATATAAGATTTCCCGGAAAAGTTTTTGAAGTTTTCCAAGCAATCCCGGAAATCAAAGATTGCATTTTCACGGAGATTTTGCTAAATAGAAGTTGCGCATTACGGGTAAAAAGCAGACGGACATTGAAATGCTCTGCTGTTAGAGACGAAAGCAGGGAATAAAAAATTAATTTCAAAGGATTCTCGGGAAATCCTTGATATGTAGGAATTTTATGTGAATGCATTTCGAAAACGGGTCACGTGTTTAAGGCTTCCATGATGGCGTCCGTTTTCATCAAAGCTCCAGCTCGTATCTCATAGGGGTTGTCCCGCTTGACTGCGCGGATTTTAGTTCAACCGATTTGATACTTTAAAGCCCCAGTTGTGTTTGAGACGATTTTTGATTGGTCGTGGAGGTTTTGCAAACTAATTTATCCATATGACGACCTTGTCAAAAAAGCTTTGTTACAGTAGCCAACGGTAACTGCTTTTTTTCGTCCGGAAGATTGCTCTTGGAACATAAATTCGCTTATTTTCACGGGACATGTTTCAATGAAGTAGCTTCCGTAACCCTTTCCTGTTACGTAAAGGTCCGTTTACGGACCAGTTCCAACGCCTTGAACATCAAAGATGGAGGAAGCCACGTGACCTCGGTTTTTAGGGTGGCGTTCGTCTTCATGTTCATATAGCT
Organism: Liposcelis bostrychophila; assembly: GCA_037577465.1. Lineage (NCBI taxonomy): Eukaryota > Metazoa > Arthropoda > Insecta > Psocodea > Liposcelididae > Liposcelis > Liposcelis bostrychophila. The sequence continues at coordinate 1,398,109 of CM075209.1, read as the reverse complement.
ATTTTAGCCGCCGCAAAAATTCAAGATAGCGAATTTTTGGGCATTTCAAGGTGGTGGATGACCGTTTTTGTGGCTTATTTTAAATACAGGGAAATTTTTAGATTTTCACATTTTATTTTTCTTTCCTGCGCATTAGACAAATAAAGATCCCATGATTTAGCCCAGCCACCGCTTAAATATGTAAAAATTTCAAAAACTTCAATTCAACCACTTTTGAAGGACTTGAAATTCAAAAGTATACTTAAAAATTTGATTTTTAGACAAGCTCAAGGCATTGGAAGCAAATGAATTGAAGTTTTTGAGATGTTTATAGATACCCGTATATGTAAGTAGTAGCTGGACCCAATGAAGAAATTTTCATCTGCCTAATTAATTTGCAGGGAAAAAAATAAAATGTGAAAATCGAAAAATCTCCCTGTGCTTTTAACAAGGGAAATACTAACGTCTCACGAGCACATGTTAGAATGGAGATACAGAGTTCAGGTTTTTCACACAATATTTTTTTTTTTTTTTTTTTTTGAGGGGGTGGCATTTCAGAAATATTTTGTTCCTCCCGGTAAGCGAAAAAAGCAACCTATCATGCATGCATACTTGCTCACCTATTGATTATCACAGAAAATGATTTTTGAGTACAAATCATATAATCGCAGCCCTTTAGAAACCTTTTTCTTTTTTAAAAATTTCCATGTGGTATAGGAATCCGCTAACAAAAATCATTCCATTTCCTTTTGCGCGATTTAATTAGACCTACCCGAGTGAAATACTCCGGGTTTTCAAGCAAAAGCTCTTAAATATTTGACATCAGCTCTTCCCATTGATTAAAACTCCTCAACTCGTGTAAACCGGGTTTAATGACAAGAAACAAAAGGCAGATCAAGTTGTTCTTCTTTCTTCTCCCGGCTCCTCCCTCTCTCGGCAGTTATTAATGAGGAAAATAGGATCTCGTCTCGTCTGAAAAGACGGCGAAGATGAAAACATACGAAAAAGGAAAGGAAAAAAAAATGAAAAGAAAAGGAGAAAACGGAAGAAAGCACATTTTGAAGTAGAAGAAAAAAAATTCCTAAGGGATACCGTTTGGAGAATTTTCTTTTGTAAAAAAAAAACAAATGTAGACGTATCATGACATGAAGGTCGTTGTGATCGGAATACTGAAAAACAATTTCGAACCCTTTTACGTGGAAGATAAGCGCGCAACATCGAAGTGTCAAAGAAAAAAATGAACAAAAAAAGGAAAAAAGAAAGAAATTTTTTATAATATTTCGTTGCGCACGTGAAAAACGAGAAGCCCTTTTACGTTCTTCGACATGACAAGCAGTTTTCCATATTTATCGGAAAAAGAAAATGACCTTGATGAGAGCGAGTCAAAATTGAAGCTGGCAGCTACTTTTTTTTCTTCAAACGGAATCATTTATGAGTTTGTCTCGTTAAAGAATATTCGCGTGACGTAAAACGAAATTTTTTTATTTCTTTTTTTTTTTTTTCAGAGACTCCAGAACCTCCAAAAGAATGCCAAATCCAAAATCACACCTTCGGAGGTTACGAAATATCGTGCAAACCCGGTGAGGACGGAGGTTTGCCCCAACAATTTATTTTGGAAGTTTACGAATGGGGGGCGACGTTATCCAACGAAGTCGGAGGAGATGATAAGACTGAATTTTCTGACCGCGAAGGTCTTCTCAGGTTCAGAATGCTAGAAGCGCAACCGACATTCCATTTGAGGGAGCTTGAATCCGGGAAATCGTACCGGTTGTTGGTGTTTGCGGTCAGTGCGAAGGGTAGGAGTGATCCTCCCGTCGTCATTCCGGAGCTGAAAATCGAAAGCACTAGTGCTCATCGACTTACAAGCACGGGTAAGCTCAAGATTTTCCTAAAATAAATTTTAACGGCCAATTTTTTATTTTCTGTCCCATCGAAAAAGGGGACAAAAAATTATGCGAATGCAACAGTGGAATAGTTCCTCGAGAGTGCCATAGGGCTGTTTTGCAGCCGCCATTTTAAATTTTCAAAATTTTCATTTCCGCCAATTGTCATTATTACGCACGAATCACGTGACTGCCTGTATCTTTATGGATAGGGATGTCTGATATACAGTATATTTATGTTTGTATATTTACTAATATATATATACGTATATATACACGTATATATATACATATACATATACTCATAAGTTAAACATTAAATTTAATTTAGGAAAAAAAGCTATTATTTTTTCTGGCTGTCCTAGGGGGTTTTTGGGTCATTAAGTCAGAGAAAGGTTTAATATGTAGCTTATTACAGTTTACTTATGTAATTTAAGCAAGGAAAAAAATCTTTTTTACTGGTTTTTAGATTTCCCTCCGTTAGGCGCTCAGTTATACTTCCAGCCATACGACGCCATTTTTGATAAAATGGCTGTGGCCGATAAAATTATGACCGTGCAAAAGTTAAAATATTAGTGAATTATTGTCATTATTCATTAATTAACGAGTAATTATCGATGTAAAATCAAAATATTAGCGAATTATGCCCTATTTTATAAATGAAAATTCATAAATATACAACGTATACATTGGCTGGTATATATACTGTATATTTACGTATATATATACGTATATATATCCTGTATATTTAAGACTAGACATCCCTATTTATGGACAGTGATGGACTGGTCACGTGATGTTCGCCGCCATCTTGGATTGGCCATCGTAGACGTCACAGCCACGAGGCATACTTTTTATTCCCAACCCAGTTGGAAAAAAAGTCAGTTTTAAAACGTTTAGAAACGTTTCGAAACGTTTTCAAACGTTATGTGTGCAACTTTTATTCCAGGATTTTTCCCCGAGTTTTCGAAGCGGTCGCCTGGACTGGTGAGTAACGGTTCAGCGTATACCATGCCAGCGCCTTGGGCTCAAAACCTAACTTTTTTTTTTTTTTTTTCAAAAAAAAAAACTAACGCATTGAAAGACTTTGAAACGTCCAGAAATTTAGTTTTTTGGAAAAAAAGCTGTTGGGTTTCGAACCCGAGACGCTCGAAGAGTAAGCTAAATGGTAACTCAGATGTATATGCGATTGCTTTGGAGAATTGGGGGAAAAAAAACAGGCTAAATGTTTTAAAACTTCCGTGACGTGTGGAAATAGCTCTAAACATTTCAAAGCGGTTTCGCAAATAAAAAATTAAGTGACTCGGAAGAACGTTTCAAAACGTTTTAAAACTGATTTTTTCTCAACTGGGTTGGGAATAAAAATATGCCTCTCCGCATGTCATGTTGTTTTTCGGAGGAAACCTTTCCTTTCACTAACTCTGCTTTATCCTATTACTACGCTCATTTTTTTTAAATGTTTTGTTTTGCAGAGATCGCAGACAAAGGGAACGAAGACGAAGACAACCCGATGGTCATCATGCTTGCCATTTTAGTAACCGTCGCGCTCCTTATCATAGCCGGGATCGCAACCGCCGCGGGTCTCGTCCTCTGTAAAAAACGGGCCACGACCGTCGATCAACTTCAAAACGATTACGAAAACGTCCTCCAAGAAGCGCAAAAGGTTTTGCAGAAAAACGAGGAAGCGTTCATCGTGAAAATCCCGGCATCGAGGGAAAATTACAAACCCAAGAAAATGAACAATGCAATCGTGAGGAAAAGCATACACGAAGTGTTGCCCATCGACGTGGACGTGACCGCGTTGAAAAATGTCCACGACATCCTTCCGCCCGTCGTGGAAGGGTCGAACGTGGTTATTAGAAGGAATCAAACTAATCCAACGAATCAAAACAGGAAATCCTTGACTTTTGTAAATAATGAAAATAGTGATAATCGAAAATCGAATTTGAGGATTTCGGGAGTGGAGGAAAATAAGTTGGTTCAGAGGACTAGTGTCAGTGAGGATACGGGGAGAAGGAGTCATCCGAGAGTTACGCTTAATCCGGAGGGAGAAGTTTTGAGATGTGTCATGACTGAAGGTACGTAAAATGATAGAACAGGGTGGCTGCTAGGAGATGAATGGAGCAGCGGGATGCGCGGTTCATGAACGAGACAGTTGAAAATTGAACAGCCTTGTTAGAACTAAGCCATAAGCCAAAGCATTTTCTGTCGCACAAACGTACCGTCCGTACCATGCTAGGGGTAGAGCTTCGGATTTCTCATCAGGTATGAGATGTGAAAAAACGTGAAAAAGTTTTATGGGGGAAAACCAATGTTTTGTCTGCTTCTGATTGGCAAAGCAAAAAAAATAAAAATCTTGTCTGTATTTTTTTAATCTTGTGCCTTAAAAAATGAAAGAGAGACGCTGTCCCCCCATCTTTTCTTTAATAAATCGAAAACTTTTTTCATTTCGTCAAATAAAATATCAAACAAAACTTTTTTTTTTCAGTCTAGTTTTAATGAGAATAAAACAGAGATGAAGTTTTCGAATTGCTCATCAACGGAGAAAAGTATACCCTCGTCGAAAATTACAAATAAAAACAAGGGGTGTGTAAGAAATAATAAGTTTTTTTAACATTTCATCAATTAGCAAAAAAGCAAATCCTTGTGATTAATTTACTTTTCCGTTTTTGAAGAAAAGAGAAGAATTTTTACGGGGGGAAAAAAAAAATCGGCAATTATGCCGGTATGTAGACAAAGGAAAAGACATAAGCGCGGGACAGTCCCGGGGAAAAAAAGTCGAGAGGGAAAGGAAGAAGAAAAAAAGCGAGCAATTAATACCTGTCAGACCGCGTTTTTTCCATGTTTTTCTCCAACAAGTATTTTAACAAAGGACGCGGGTGTAATTTAATTAAAAATAATTTTAACCAATTACTGATAATTACCATTTGAATTTGAATTTTTTTTAAAAAAAGAAAACTCGGATTCGCGTGCGGGGAAATGTTTGAGGAAAGTGGTTGATGGCTTGCTGGAAAGTGGTTAGAGAGATCGAACACGGTAGGGCGGGGTTGACAATTTCTTTTTTTTTTCCCCCTTTTGAATTTTGATCGAAGCGGGAAAAAAATACGGATTTTCGAGAAGTCGTGTTTTCATTTTAAAAATATTGAGAAGGAAGGACTGCCATTTTTCAGTCATTTTTTACCTTCTTTCCTGTTTTGAACTGTCTCTAGTTTTTAAGCAATTATTTACTTTTATTGTGAACTTTATGTTTGACAGACTTAAGTACTAAGCAGTTACCCAACACTTCATATTAAGGCTTAGTCCCAAAATTAAGACAAAATTTTATTTACCCCTTTTACGAAAAACCCAACTTAATCTTTGAATAACGTCAAAGTTTTTTTTTTCTTATTCAGAATACGATTTTCAATCGAAAATGATAATTTTGACAACGTGCGGCATAAGGCGTTCGTGTCAGCGTGGGTGCTCGAAATGGCGGGAAAACAAGTGTTATCGAGGCGACTGTTTTTTTTTTTTTTTTTACAACGACTTTTCTTTTTTACTTTGCATGACTTTTAAACCCTGCTTAATGATTCTTATACCAAGATGGGTGTACACAATATTAAGTCAATTAGTTGCACACGAAGATTTCCGTGAGAAACAAGTGTTGACACCTTTTTTTTTTTTTTTTTTTTTCATTCGTGCTGGTAATCTTCTTTTCCGAAAAAAAAGAAAGAAAAATTTTAGACGTCTTTATATTAGTGCCTATTAAAACTCGAACGGTAATAATGAAACCATTATTAAGCAATTCACTAAAAAAAATAAAGGGGGCGGAAGGGGCTCCTTTACTGCATTGGTAAAAAAAAGAAATAATTTTACTGGAATTCCCTGCTGCGTTTGATTGATCGGAACACGAAAATTGCAGAGTTTGTTTTTTATTACTATTTTAATGTGGCTTTAAAAAAAAAAATAAAAAATAAAAAATAAAATTCACGCCAATTTCGTTTTTATACCACCCAAGACATACCACATTACTACAAGCAGTTTAACGCTAATTATAATAATTTCTTATAATCTCGACTGTTTTTTATAATTTTTTTTATTATTTCTTAATTTAGTATTATAAAAAAATATGATGGCGCATGCCTCGAGAAGAAATCCTAACCATATTTGGTAACCGCGCTACGCATGAATGCATCGTAATTTTTTTTTCTTTTTGAACAAAAGAATAAAAAAAATGGTAAACCGATAACGAAACAAACAAAATTAATAATTTAAAAAGAAAAGAAAAAAAAAAAATAACCGAGTAATATAATTAACGTAATGAATAATATGAATATCGCGTGATTTGGTTAAGTAGCGAATTTTGAAAAAAAAAAATTTAAACTTCTCCCTTATTGAGCTCAAAAAATCGCCCACGCATGATTTTTTTTTTTTTGATTGGCATTACCGATTTTCTATGAAATCAAACTTGCAAACCAAAAAGTAAAAAGTAAAGTTTTTTTTTTTTTTTTGTCCATTCATATTTTTATTTTTGGAATAACAAGGTTTTCAAGTTTTGTCCTAATGCGGCTACTTAAGTTTGATTTTTCTGTAATGGATCCGGCTAGTTAAATCCATCACTTTGTCCGCCCACAAAAAAAAAAAAAAAAAAAAAATAAAAAATAAAAAAAGGAATTTATGCGAAGGTTAACGAAAAAAAGTTGTTACTGTGGGGGAGTTGTTTTTCTATTATTCGGCAAGAAGATAAAAGTTAACCGAGTCGTTATTAGCATAAATGCAAATTAATGTTGTATGATATGTGTAATTAATATTTATCATTTTTTTTTTCAGGCCCAGAAGTGAGAAAAGATATAACGACCAGCAAAACCGCGTTGTGAGAACAAATTGGTGTATTTTATATATTTTTGTATTTTTTTTTTACAAATCGGAAATGTTTTTGTCTGTATCACGAGCTGTATGAATTTATATTTTAAAAAAAGGGCATGACCGCCGATTTTTTTGTCCTACAGGATCGATGTTTAGCTTATGGATCCTGAAGACAAAAAGTTCACCGGACAAGCCCCAAAAGTATTACTGCAGTTTCATTAGCCGTCAATTATTGATTTCCTTCCACCAAATACCCTTCTCTTTTTTTTATCTTTTATAATCATGTTCGTTCCCCTCACCAATTTAATTTTTCGAGATTAAGGGAAAACACAAGCAGGAAATCAGAAATCAACGATTTTCGCGGAAATTCCTTTGAAGAGTACAATACACTTCTATGAAAGTCATTAAAACCGTCGAGCTCATAATGAACATGGCCGCTTCATTAGCATACTGCCTCGCCTCTTAGCTTAGAAAGGTAATTAGCGATAACAGTCCAAACCTCTTAATTTTATAATAATTATTTTGTATGACTAAGTTAATTTATTAACTTCTCTCATGTATACGATTTTATTAATTAAAATCCGGTCTGAATGCTGCATCGAACAGCAATTTTCGTATTTACCCTCGCTCCCCCCTTTCCGCCATCTTTTGCTCACGTGATTTTGTAACATGAATCAAAATTTTTGTTAAGACAAAGAAAAAATAATTAATTAGTTCGTGTTAATGATAATTCCTTCTAATTAAAAGGTCATAATTTAATAATACTTTTTTCTTGTAACATATGTGAAAAAAGAAAAGAAAATGAAAAATTATATTTCTATTGCAGGCTACGAATAACATTTTTTAAACCAATCAAGTTAGATTTACTAATAATTGCTATTTCTTTTTATATGAATTTAATATAACTGTTATAGAAAGGTTTCAATAAGAGTACATAAAACGTAACTTCCACGTTAAAGTTTGGTTTTTGATCGTATCATGCTTAGCTTTTGACAAAATGACGTCTTCCGTAAGTTAAACATGATGTGATCCTAAATAAACCGTTCGCAAGAGTTTCACGTACCCCACCCCACTGCACAACTTCGGAACAGACTGTACAGTTTGAAGGAAACCTGGAGATCCCAGAACAAAGAATCGCGACAATAAATATTGTGCACTGCCTTCTAATGGCTGAATCCCATTTAATTAACGCAAAGGTCAAAATATGGCGTCCAAAAATGTAAGGAGTGGCGCAACCTGCTATGGCTGGGTTGCATTTTGGTCGGCGTCATCAAAATTCATTTTTCATTATGTTTTCAGCGTTTGTTTTAAGGTAATTAATAAATATGTGTAAATTTAATAAGAAACCAGTGAAAATCTGCGGGAATGCATCGCGGAGGAGGTAGGTGAAACAATGATTTGAAATACCTTAATCTTGTGATGCTATTGATGATGTTTAAATTTTCATGTGCAGCGTCATTTTGAAACGATAGTACAAATACAAGGATTCAAGGCATTTCTGAAACTGTATAACAGCGAAGTTGTAGTTTATTATTTTAAAAAAACTATTCGCTAAAATTCCCTGCCAACATTCAGCTTTCATGTTTTGTGGTAATTGGCAATTCTCTTATGATGTAAATGGTAATGACATTAATTATATTTTAAAAGAACAACATAAAATGAACCGACTAAACAGAAGCAAATTCCTAAATTAAAATTGTACCAGATATCTCATTTTATGTATTTCAAATAAGAAAAAATGAACATTAAATTAACAGTCGTAATTCATGAAGGGAATAAATAAATGAGATACAACATTGTGTTAAAGAAGTCATTGGGAGCTAACTCAGACTCAGATTCGCATTACCTTCTAGAAGCCTCTTGGCCTAATTACAGACATGAGTTTGAGATGATTTTTGTTTCTTGAGCATTTTGGGTCGCATGTAGGTGAGAGTTATAGGCATCAAGCATTTCAAAAATCTAGTATTGAAGTTTGAATTTCTAAAAACCCTTTGGTGTTTAAATTCCTAGGTTTCAAGCATTATTGATTCATTAACTAATATAATGTATTCGTTTTGTTGCAGATTATCAGTGTTTTCCCATTTAAGATGTTTAGAGTAAAGGCTGTTGCGTAGGATGGACCTCTGCCAGGGGATGACATTGCAGCAGATAAGGTAAGACAGTTTCGAGTTATTTATGTCCTAAATAACTATCTACTCATTTTTATAAAGTAATAGTTAGAAAACCAAAAGCATATGTATGTTTCTTGATTCTTATGTTGCCTGGTTGTAATCATAATTAACACTAGTAATAAATAGTGTCACCTTTGATTCCAAAATGTGGAGCTTGATATATTATTGCAGAAGCTTGAGCTATAAAATAGATTTTGTGGAATTTTTCAATGTACAAGCAAGGAAGTGAACAAGTTCTATTTTTGTAACTTCATTCAGGTATAAGAAGAAACTTCACAAACGTTTTTCAACGTTTTACAAATGAAAAACTTAACAAAATTTATTTAATTGCTAATGACCTATTAAAAAATTGGGAAATCATTTACTTTTCGTTCACATGTAAAGCATTCAGTGGAGTCGAAAGAGTTTTACTTTTGGGGCAAAATATTTCATGTGTGCTTACTTGCTTAATTAGACCATATCTATAATAAATCTTTTTCTCCCAAAATGTTAACAGTACATTTTGTTTTTCAAGTGTTTCTTTATGCCAAAAGTTTACAGCAGGTTTTATTTAATCTATATTTAACTTATAAAAAGCACATAAAATGTGGAATTTTGGTAGCATATTCGACATGCTGTATTGTTTTTAACTCGGCCATAAGTCAAACATACTGTGTAATGAACTGCATTGATTCTCTATGAGAATTAAGCAATTGTTTTTGAAAAACCCAAATGGCCGTTTTTCGTGTATTTTTTGAAAGAATCAAAGTAACGGATACGGGACATCTGCATTTATCCGTTCATAGGATTTTATACTCTTGGTTGTTGACATAATTATTTGTCGTTCGATTAATTTTAATAGAACATGTGCCAAAATTCGCTTTAAAGGCTTAGTAAATGGTATCCATATGACGTCATTTTAAGGGGAAATTGAGGGAACGGCATAAGCTAAGTATTAAGAAAAAGTGGCTGCTATACAGGGGCTTATGAGAGCATATTTTTAAAAAAATTGTAAAGGTAACGAAGTCTGACGAATTTTCGAACACGTTTTTATGGAATTTTCAATTTTCAAAGTTGGCAACACTGATAATAAAAGACAATCGTGTTGAGTTTTGCTTCCTTGGGAAGCATCGGTTGGCTTTTTTGAAAAAATATTAATTTGTTTCTTTTTATTTATTAAGTTTGTCTTTTCAACTTAAAATTATTCAACCGTTTTTAAATATTCGGATAGTTAATCGTTTAAAGTTAAAATTAAAATGCGGCGTGTTGTTAAAATTAAGAAAACGGGATGGTGAAGACAACCACGCCGACGATTATGAATTGGGATTTCGCCTGGTTTCGTTTTAAGGTAGGATATAACTAAAAATTGTTTGAGCCATCAGTGATTTTTTTAATGGTTTATTAATGATTATGGCATTTAGGGCGCAGGCTAGGAAATATTTTTCATATCGTTTTCAGAAATGACTCAGGTGCATTCGCTTCTACCCATCTGATAAAATTCTTAACAGACAGTTGATCATCATTAATCGATATTTACAGGATTAAGGGAATGACAAACTCACAGTATTATCAATATTTGAAATACCTAAAAGCATTTTAAAAAAGAATGGTTAAATAACATGGTCTTTCTGTGTTATTGTTGCATACATTATAAATCTTTGCATATATTAAGTACAATGGCTGTTTTTCAATATTGGCTCAGTCAGATGTTCAGTGACTGATTTCAGTGTAGAGCACCTCTTTTTTTGTAAGAAAATATTTTTGCATGTTCATTTCAGAAGGATTTATTGCAATCAAATATTTTTATTTTTTAAATAAATTTGCTGATCCTTCTCAAATAATATTTATGGCTGTTGCTTCATTTTAAATGTTGAGCTGTGTCCTGTGTCCTAAATATTGTTTTAATTAACATTATGCTTGAAGGATCTATTAAAATATGCTGAAAGTCTATAATGTGATGGCATTTAAGGAGAATTTGGAGTTGTAGCGCTGTGATCCAATATTTTGAATAATGAGGATACTTTTCTTTTCCTGATGAACTACTGTGATTCATCAGGAAAAGAAAAGTCTATCCTTATTATTTGTGATGGTATTTATTATGAATAACAAAATCAAGCAAGTTCCAATTTGTTAAGTTGAAATTGGTTATATATGGTGGAACAATTTTTGTTGTGTGATTTTGTTAAGGTAAACAAAGGAAACACCGCCATAAAAATTGTTCCACCATGTAGTTTAAATCTGTTGAATCAAACTATCTATTAAGTTTTTTTTTTTTTTTTAAATGTTAAAACATTTTTACTATGATGATATTTCCTCTTTTTGATTATAGCAGCAGTACTATGAGATTCACTTCATGCTTTTAATAAAAATCGTAATTATTTTGAGGCAATCAGAAAAATAACGAATTGGAGGTATTCAAAATTGATGTTAGAATAATTTGCAAAAAAGAAAGGGTCGAATTGAAGATTAAGTCAATTCATACACATCAGAAGGGGCAAAAGTGTTTCTTTCTGTTGATCTTATTGTTGTTAACACATTAATCATGTTGTACAGAACCTTTGATTATGAATGGAAATTAAGAGTTTTTTAAGAAATTGATAGTTCTATGGGGTGACTTCATGTTGGAGCCTTCTTTTTCAGTAAGGAAGCTTCCAACACCTTTCAACCTCTTGGTTCACTTTGCCAAATTTTGATATTTTGCTGGTTTGGATATTTTAATTGAGCTTACATTGTTTTGATGCACTCTTTTTCTTTCAATACCGTAGATTGGGGTAAAGTTGAAAGGAAATTCAAAACGAAATTCTAGGTTTGTTTTAGGCATTAAAAATAAAATTTTTTTATTTCATTAAGTGGATATTGTTTTTGGATTACTTAAGTAAAAAAAATTTTTTTTTTGTGCCTAAAAGTTTTAGGCAAAATTCTAAGTTTATTTAATAAACTTAGAATTTTGTTTTGAATTTCCTTTCAACTTCATCCCAATCTACGGTACCTAAATTTACAACTTATATTTACAAAAAAAAAAAAAAAAAAAAAAAAAAAAATCTTGTTGATTTGAGAATTATTTATATGAGAATTATTTTTCCGAAATTCGAATTCCTTGCGTAGGTAGTTCATTTTTGTTTAAAGAATTCTTGTGAGCATTCAATTGAGCATTCTTGTGTTTTTTTAAATCAAATATCAAATAGCATTTAAGCGTATTGGGAAAATATCGAAAGGGTATAGAGTCATTAGAATCGTTCCGAACAACACATGTGGAAACGGACCATTACAAAAAATGAAAATCATCGATTGTCAACAGGAAAAAATATTAAAAAATCCGGGGAAACAGCATTTTTTTTTTTTTTTTTTTTTTTTTTTTGTACCGCGAGAAATTTTTACGGCGGGAGAAAAGGTTTTTCCCTTTTTTTTTATATTGAAAATAACGGTGAAGTCATAAAGTAATCCTTACTTCCGACATTATTTATGCTAAGCCTTTGGTTCAGATTTATTACGAATCAGTAGACGATGCGAGGAGGCAATTTAAAGCTCCCGAGCGGTAAAATCGAATTAAGAAAATCAACTCTATAAATTAAAAACAAGTTTAATTTATTTGCAATCTAAGAATTAGAGATATCAAGAGGAGAGGAATTTTGCCTTCGAAGGTAATTTTTTTTTTTTTTTTTTTTTAGAGGAAGTGAAATTTTTGAAAAATTTTGATAAGATAAAATCTTTTTGATTCTGGGAGTTTTGTTAAACTTAAAAATTAAAATAAAAACGAAAAATGAGACTAAAGAAAATGAAAGTCGAAATCCCATAGTGCAATATTCCTTAACCCATGGCATAATGCAGACAAAATATAATGATAGATTCATCAATCATTCATTGCAGTTACTGTAGTTGGTTATATCGGAAGAAAGACTGACTGCATAGCATCAATATTTTACTTTGCTTCAATTTGCTTAATTCAAATTCAAAATGAAAACAAGAATTATCGAATTCAACTTCAACTGGAAAAATGATTAAAAAACCTTCGGGACTTTTTTCTTTTGCAAAAAAAAAAAAAAAAAAAAACGGAAAATTGCTTTTTTTTTTTTCATTTTTATTTATTTATTTTTTTGTTAAATTGCGATCGGCGGCGTCGCGACCTCAAAACTCATGTGCAAGCCCAAAACATTTTGACGGATGATATTCCCGAATTAAATAATTAATACCCATCATTCCTTAAGGGGAAACCGCGTTTACACGTGGTTTGAATCTGTCAGTAACAGTGATTATTAGATTTTTATACTCTTGCCACGTGTGCCATGCCTTTGGCCTCCGGAATTTGGGAAACACAAATTACAAGCCTATCTGGCTCCCACGCTACTTTTTTTTTTTTTTATTAAATTAATTAAGTATACGAAAGGGAAAAAAAAGTGAAGTCGGAAGGAAGTTGACCTTTTAAGAAAAATTGGAAAGAAATAGCTGACCGCTCTGCTTATTACTGACATTTGTCAGCTATTAAAACCGACCTATTTTTGTAATATGTGTTTTGACATTTGTCGGAAATAACTAAAAGTGGAATGGACTGCATGGGATCCCCTTTGAAAAAAAAACAACAAAGTTTGCCCTTTTTTAAAAGTTTGCCAAGAAATCTAAACGTATAATTTAAGGCGTTTGTTCGTTCTTTGTTGTGTAGTTTTTCTTGAAGTCTTTAAATGCTTTTTTTTTTCTTTTGAATTTGATGCATGGTTAAAATGCAAGAATTTCAACTAGGGTTGATACCTGCGCTGTCCAAACTAAAAGTGCTCAATCCGGGATTCCTGTTTTGAGCCCTTGTTTAATTTAGCCTTGATCAATATCCATTTATATGCCCTCGGTGTGGCTCCATCTCCGCGTTTGCTAGAAATAAATAATCTCGAGTAAATAATGACTTTTTTTTTTTTTTTTAATAAAAGGAACCTCCCCAACATTTGATAATTAACATTCCCGCCCTTGTTCGAATTTCACCATCCCAATACATTAAAAAGGATCCAAATGAAAACCGCTATTGAATTCTCCTCCGAATCGTAATGTAAAACATTAATCTTTTCTTCTTACTAATCCATTGACCTAATTTTAAAAGTCGCTATTTTAAATTATATCGGTCAGCTATAAATCCGAAAATCGGTTCCGTTTTCAGAGGCAACAGAAGGAAAATGATTTTAGTTTTAAAAGTTTTCGGGAAAGGGGAAAGGGGGAAAAATCCACTCGAAAATGTTTCAAATTTCTCAAACGCTATCCTACTTCCAGATGAGTGGGCTCGCCGTGCTTTTCCCTCGACCTCCCCAACACTATGATAAACTTATACACCGGAGGATAGGCCGTTTGATTTATTGAGGAGTGCAGGGTGCCCCAGCCAAGTTTATGGCCGCCCGACTGTGCCACTTTTACAGAAACCATTATTACCGCATCTAGGCATCGCACGACGTTCGGTTATTTTTTAAAAGGTTTTCGCAATCCTAGGATGAAGTATCCCGAAAATCATTTTCCTGGGTTTAAAACTTTCGGAGATATAAAGCTCTGAAAATAAAGAGTTTGAGCGCCGTTGACTCGTGTGTCCATCATCATAACTCTGGTTCCGTTTTAAACAGACATACAGGGCTGAAATTTCGTTGGGAGGGGGGGGGGGGCTGTCTCATATCCCAGACCCAGGAAAAATTCAAAAATTCGGAGAATTTGAAAATTTTCCATAAGCTAAACATTATGAACTATGGTTAAAAACGACTCCTTTTCTCTTATTATTCTTTATGAAAAAAACAATAATATGAGAACTTAGTCTAAAACAAACTTGGCTCTTTTTTTTTTTACAGAATGTTTTTTTGGGGGGATATTCTTTACTGTTTTAGCGGGGAACAATTTTTATATTTTTAAGATAAAAATAAAAGGGATCATCGAGGATTCTTGCAACGAAAATGATCATCGGTACAGATGGAAAGTTAAGTCCCATTGAGTCGAATCCATCATCCCAACGACTTTATTTTGTTTTTTATTTTTTCCTTCCTTCCTCTCACTCTTTCAGTTGTGGATGATGACAACATTGATGGAACTGATAATGTGACTTACCCTCACTTTATCCAATTTATAAACTTGTGCGGGTTTTCCCTGATCGGCAACACATATACGAGATGAGTTTTTTTTTTTTTTAGCCGGTCCCGACCGATCCATCAAAGCCCCGTCTGGAAAAGTAACAACCTAAAAAATAAAAAATTTCGCTTAATTATTAGATTGATCGGGAATGCTATTTTTCTGCACAAAAAAAAAAAAAAAAAAAAAAAAAAAAAAACAGAGCAGAGGGTCTGTTCCCAAAGTCTAGACGTTTGCACTCGGACTTTGCAATTTATGTGCTAAGGAAGTTCGATTCAGAATGAATTTTTTCTTGACACCTATACTTCACTTACGAACAATTAATCAGTTTTTGTAATAAAAAAATTTGCCAGTTTGGTAATAAAAAATCGGAGCTTCAGGCTGGTATCTTAAGGGTGTTCATTTGGAGGGTCGAAACTGACGAATTTTGGAATTTGAAAAGCTGTGATAGGGGAATGGGTGCCTTTGGCATCACTGTGAACCCTAATTTTTTTCAGATTTTTTGAAGGTCATTTTTAGGTTGCAAAATGATTTTGAAGTTTTTGAAAAGCCCGTGTAAGGGCAAAAAATAAGAATTTTTTTCTGCCTAAAAAAGGATCGCTTTTAATCGGAAATTTTCCATAAATTTCGAATATGAAGTCCAAAATTACTTTTAAATGTTCGGTTGTTGAGCTTTTGGCCGATTTTTAAAAAACTGAAGTTTTTTAGATTTTTTTCCTTCTGAGCTTAATAACCCCGTAAACAAAAATTAATTTTGGACTTCATGTTCGGAATCTACGCAAAATTTCTGATAAGTAATAGTACCTTTTTCAGAAAAAAAAAAAAAAACAGAGCCGAGGGTCTGTTCCCAAAGTCTAGACGTTTGCACTCGGACTTTGCAATTTATGTGCTAAGGAAGTTCGATTCAGAATGAATTTTTTCTTGACACCTATACTTCACTTACGAACAATTAATCAGTTTTTGTAATAAAAAAATTTGCCAGTTTGGTAATAAAAAATCGGAGCTTCAGGCTGGTATCTTAAGGGTGTTCATTTGGAGGGTCGAAACTGACGAATTTTGGAATTTGAAAAGCTGTGATAGGGGAATGGGTGCCTTTGGCATCACTGTGAACCCTAATTTTTTTCAGATTTTTTGAAGGTCATTTTTAGGTTGCAAAATGATTTTGAAGTTTTTGAAAAGCCCGTGTAAGGGCAAAAAATAAGAATTTTTTTCTGCCTAAAAAAGGATCGCTTTTAATCGGAAATTTTCCATAAATTTCGAATATGAAGTCCAAAATTACTTTTAAATGTTCGGTTGTTGAGCTTTTGGCCGATTTTTAAAAAACTGAAGTTTTTTAGATTTTTTTCCTTCTGAGCTTAATAACCCCGTAAACAAAAATTAATTTTGGACTTCATGTTCGGAATCTACGCAAAATTTCTGATAAGTAATAGTACCTTTTTCAGAAAAAAAAAAAGAAAGTTATTTTTTGCTCTT
Source organism: Liposcelis bostrychophila (assembly GCA_037577465.1). Lineage (NCBI taxonomy): Eukaryota > Metazoa > Arthropoda > Insecta > Psocodea > Liposcelididae > Liposcelis > Liposcelis bostrychophila. The sequence continues at coordinate 1,381,695 of CM075209.1, read as the reverse complement.
ATATCCGCTTTTTAAACTGAGAAGGTCATTGCGCAACCTCAAGATGACCTTCAAAAAGTCTGCAAAAAATTAGGGTTTATGCCAAATGGTCCCCATTTCACCATCAGGATTTTTCAAATTCCAGAATTCGTCTGTTCCGACCCACTTTAGTGCCCATGCACTGGAAAAGCGAATAAGAGAAAATTTTTTCCGATCATAGGGGCAATCTAGTGCTGAATTCGTAAAAATTTTATTGTAAAAAGATCATTGTACGCCTCGTAACCACATCGTAAAAGTTGTCATCTTAAAGCAAAAGTTTTATGGACTTCTTTTCAAAGGTATGCCGTTTTATCTCGTGGTTCCCTACCGATAAAATTTATAAACTTAAACAAAAAAATTATCGCAACATAATTTAAAATAGGATCGGTTCCCGTGGTATGATGCTCAATTTTAATGAGAATTCATAAGCCCTGCGAAAAAGGAATTAAGAAAGCGAGGGGAGCACAAAAGAAATAATATCGTACAGGATTAAACGTAGAAAAAAAAGAAAAAAAAACTGCCGCAATTTCCAAAGGAAAAAGCAGAAATATTTTAGGAAAAAAAAGAGTTTTTTTTATTTTAACTTTTCCGAAATGCCAAATCGACATTTCCACCGCAAAAACCGTGGATCGATCCTTTAAACTCTCCGGGACGTTCTCACACCATTTTCTCTTCTCATTATCAAAATTACTCCTACTTCCGTTTTCATGCTTTACTACTTTCGAAATTCATTTACTTAATTAACATCATTCGTTTGATTTTCGACTTCCCGAGCCGGGCTTTTCGGACCCCGGGACGGAGGGTAGAAGGGTTTATTATCCCCGGAAAATGAAAAAAAGATTTTTTCGAAATTAAGCAACATGTTGTAACAAAACGAGGGGACATTAGCAGGGATATAACGACCGTCATTTTTTCGGGGGAAAAAGGAAAAGGAAAACGAAAAAAGTAAAATAAAAAGGAATAAAGTCGTTTAAGTAAAGTGAAGTGGACGGTACCTTTTTTTTCCCTCTACTCCCGAGAAAACGATTCTTGGATTTAAGTGTCCGGTCAATTCGACATTTTTTTTTTTTCCGAAATGTTTCTTTAACGTAAAACTTTGTGGCCCGTATAATTTTCTAATCTTTTTTTTTCTTTCAAAAAGGGGGGCGGATATCGAGATCGATTTCGATGTTTATTAAGAAATTTTTTCCCGGAAAACATCGTTAAAAATTCGTTAAAAAAACTATTCAATGACTTTCTTTCAAACCTAAAATTTAATGAATTCCTATAAAATACTAAAAGGAGTCTTCTTCAAGTCTTAATTGGATACTCATTATAAATGCACAGAGATGAAAAAAAGTGGGGATTTCTAAAAAAAAAAAAAATACTGCAAAAAAAAAAAAAAAAAGCTAAGGTAAAGCAATCGAATTTTCGCTGAGGACTTAGTAAACAATTTTTAAAGAGTAGAATTATTATTGGAAAGTAAACATTCAGATGCTTTCGTTTCTTCATGTTTGACCTTTTTTTCCCCGTGTATTTATATAAAAAAGTGATTTTATTCAACCGGGGCGACTTTCCCTGATCATTAATTACCTAGGGAGAATGTAAATTCCGGGTTTTCCTCGTCGAAAACCGCGTCGTTCGTTATTTTCTTCCCTCCTCCGGCTTTTGAAATCGATGGGGGTAAATATCTCCTTGGTTTTTCGTTAATAATCGATTTCCGGGTTATAAAACCTGAGGAGGAAAATATATATATATAAAAAAAGAAAAGCTCAAGGTAAACTCACACACACAAGACAACGTAAGTCTAACTTTACCAATCAAAGCCACCTGGGTCCCACAGTTTTTGTTATGGCCCATAATTCAGCGTTCAGTGTAACACTAAAATTTTATGTTTATATTCTTCCTCTGATATCATTCATCTATCAAATATCTAACAATATTATTTTCTACCTTTTTTTACTTTCTTCCTTTCTTCTATCTTTGTCTTCACATTTTTTCCCCCCCTTAATTCGACATTGAAAACAGATCTCTTAGGTGAATTGATACATAAAAATTCAATATGGAATTTTTTTTTTTTTTTTTTCCACGTGTAAACTTTACTGCAGTTTTTTTCAGTTTTTGCTTACTGTTCGTTACTGGGATGATGGGGTGAAGATCAAAGGGTGATAGATCCGAAATTTAGTTTTTTTTAAAAGAAAAGGCGTTTCACGCCCTTAAAATTTGTGATTAGGGATTTTTTCCTTTCTTTTTTTTGGACTAGGAAATTAACCAACTGGAAGATATGGAATCTAGGATCCACCCTGGTTTTCCGAATCTGGTAGATCTGTTGCTGCAAGAATTCGAATCATACAGTATATAATGTACGTACTGTATGTATTATACAGTGCTGCTACTGGATAAAGAGTATATGTCCCAGAAATAGTATATTTCACTGCTAGAATCTAAAGCGAGACTTTTTGAGCCCGAGACCGATTTTGCCGCTCCGAGCGAAGCAAGGCATTTAAGTGCAATAATCATTTTGAGCTGTTTGCATAATGATTTGACAGGGGCCACTTTGGTTTTTGACGTCACTTTTCCAGCGCTAGACCATAGGGGTCTCCTTTTACTTACCTTGAAAGTACTACTTAGCATCACATGGAATAGAAGACCTATTTTCTGTTGCTTAGAACCTATCGCTTAGTCTTTTGAACAATAGGGTTTGGCAATCTCCACCTGAACCCTATTTCCCACTTGATACCGTCAGTGCGGATGTTTCAAAAATCGCGATTATAAGGAAAAATTAGTTCCAGAAAATACCGGTATCAGCATTTTGGACCATGAAATTCGTGAGTCTTGGCGAAAAGAAATAAACAAAAAAAACTTTGATCGCTTATTAGTCTATTTGATTTAAACGCGTCAGACGTTTTATTATGACAAATAATAATAAAAAACAAAACATGAAAAATGTTTATTTTAACTGCAAATAATTTATATAAACAAACGATACTGTCACCAGGTGACGAGGCCATGTTGCGTCTCATCATGACTTTGTAATATTTTTATTCTTCGTAGCTCTTGTCATCTTATGTTTAAAATGGATTCGTTAAAAAAATTATGTGGTACATTAATTTTTTTTTTTTCTGTAAAAGAAAAAAGTGTTGAGACCTCACAATACGCTCAAGTTAATGACGATTAATCAAAGGGCTTACCGTGCTCGTTTTAAGTGGCGTAATGCTTTGTTTCGTTTGTAAAACTTCTCTTCATTGTTGTGTAAGCAGTGGTTTTGTAATTCGTGGAATCGTCTGCTTTCCTGAAATAGCTCCGATTTCCCGGTAAAAGGGCTATTTCGTGAACTTTTGTCCTTAAAATATTTCTAAAATTAATTACTTGATTTTACCATTTCTTCGAAAAGGTAGTATCGAGGTAAAATTAAATTCTCGAAGAAAAGTTGATTTCGACAGGTTTGTTCTGCGGTCAGTAGGTCTGTTTCTGCTCCTGCTTTAGGTCAGGCTGGATCGCGTTTTATTTGATTTTCTATTAGGGCTTGGTTCCTTTTATCATCTTACAATTTTCAGGTTCAGTAGAATTCTACTGCAAATGGGATAGTAACTTGCTGTTTTTACTAATTTCGCTGCATGCCGTTGACTACAATTAATGTCGACAGAAAAGCATTTTATGCAATACCGGTAGATGAAATGGGATAGGGCAAAAGTTAAACTGTATTGACGATATTTTCATATTATGTTAAGTGAAACTTAATTGTATCGTTTAAAAATGGGATTTTAATGCAGAGATGTTGGTTGAACCGTTGAAAATCTCTCGCTGCGTGATGCACAGGTTTCGTCGTATATTTTGTTACATATAGAGTGGGAATTATTAGTGAATTGATCCTTTCTTAAAAGGAACGAAAACGCTGACTAGAGTGGGCTCAAAAATAAATCCTGCGTGTGTCGGCAAAATGCAGTATATGGTGAGACTTCTATTGCTTTAAAATCCCTTAATGAAGGCTAATTTAAATGTCTTTAATCAACTGAACATAACAATTTTTCCATAAAACGGTACAAAGAATGCCACTCTTTTTGCATAAACTATATTGTCTTATGCGTAATTAGAATCATATTCTCTTCTAACTCACACCATTTTAAAGGATAAATTTCTCTCACAATTCTTAAGGTTATTACAAGCTGGACAGGAAAAAAAAAAAAAAAAAAAAAAAACGAACAGTTTTTGCGACAATTGGAACATTTCTAGTTAATGTGTGGGGCTAGTTTCTTATCATCTGCTATTTTCAAACCAAAAGTGCATTAGGTCGGAATTACATATACGCAATAGAAATTTCACTGAACCTTGTGTTCTTTCGTCAAAGTGGCCTCAGTGCTTGATTTTTTTTTTTTTTAATTGCATCACCTGAAGTCATGTTGTTTAATCAATGTTTGATATTTAATTATATTATAAATGCTTTTTGTTGGAAAAAAAAATTGCGGTCAAAATCCGTATTTTATATTTAAAAAAATTTAAGTATTTTTTTTTATTAATCTTAGAAAAAAAAATTATTTTAATCATTTAAATGGATGAAATCAAAGCAAAAAAGTCAGTTTTTATTTCCTTCATGATATTTAATTTGCGAGGGAGGTCCATGTTGAGACTCCCCCGCGCATGTATCAATCTCGTCACTTACTGACCTGGTAAATAAAAAGGAATTAGAAAATAATGAGATTTTATTCCAGCACGTTTGCTTTTTCCCCTCCCCCCCTTCCTTCTTTTTTTTTTACACCGGCTTAGCTTAATGAGAATCTTACATTATCTGGAATAACTGGAATTTTACGCCTTAAAATGCAATTAAAATGATAAAGTGAAGCAAGTGGCGTTTTTAAATTTGGATTAATACACTCATCGAGAAAATAAAATATAAAAAGTAAAGGAAAAAAATTTACTTTTTATGGATTTTTTTTTGTTTTTGTGTCCCCTTTTTTTTTCTTCGACTTTGTCGGATGTTGGTAATTATCGTAAAAAATCATTCATTTTTAACTGTTTCTTGTGGTTATTGTCGTAAAAATGGGAAAAAAACGCAGTAGCGAATTAAGGTTTCATAAATTAAAAGCGATAAATCTTAATAATTTTTTTTTTGATGGTAGCGTTAAAAATCTATTAAGGGAAAAACTATAAAAAGAGGAGTAATCGGTTGTTTATCGCTTTTTTTTTTAAACTTTGTGTAAAAAAAAAGAAGTGGCAAGGCGTAATTTTTTGTTCAGTTCATCGGTTAGAAATGAAGCTGCGAGGACAAACGACATTAATCGACCTTGATTTTTGTTACAGAACTCGGATGCAATGAGTCTCATTAGATTTTTTTTTTTTTTCGGGTAAAATGAATTTTTGTGTGATTTATTGAAGGATAACGGACAATTTCCTTACAAGGTGCGGCTGATCACGATTTTACAATTAGTTTGATAAGTTTATTGGGATCTTATTTTAAAAATTAAAAGTTGTGTCTGCCGTTCTTAGCATTGTTTTTCCATACTAATCCCAAAGGAGCTGGGGTCGACCCGAAGGAGAAGATAACGTAATAAGGAAGCAACAGGAAATTTGTAAAGATGCAACTCTTATTTCATGAATTACAAAATTCATTGTTGACCTGGAACAATTTTTTTAAAAGCCGGAATCTCTATCTGTTTCCGGGCTAATTTTCAATTCTATTCTAATCTTATAAATTGATTGATGCCTGTAGAGGCCAATTCAAATATCGGCATTTGCATTTAAAATTTTTACACTGGAACACAAAATTAAATTCTGTATGTTTTCAACAATAGTCAAATTGTGGACCGATTTTTAATAATTCCTCAATATAATTCTATTTTATTCTTCGAAATGCTGACGTCATTGTAAGCTACGTCGAAAAATGGGCTTCTAACATGCCCAGAGAAAGCAGTCCTTTACGCGATGGCCTTTTAGGAATTTTTGAAAAAATTATTCCTCAGAATTCAAACATCTTGAAAGGGAATTTTCTGAGTCCGGTAATCTAATTTTTTTCGTCCCGTTTTAATTCCTCACAGAAATAATTAATTTTCAATATCTGTCAGTCGCTAATCTTCCGAGAATATTTTTTTAAAAAATCTGTTTTCCCTACTTTCATGAAAAAGATAACAAATCTGAATTTTTTTTTCAAAAAAAAAAAAAAAAAAAATCTTGTGTTTAGTTAAAAAAAGTGTTATAAAACCAGAGTTTATTTTTTTTTAACAAGTTTAGAATCTGGGTCTCATCTTCCCCGCAACAAGAGTTTATTTTACAGACTTAACAGCATTAATCTCTTAGACTTTGTCGAGGGGTAGAAAAAAAAAGTCGAAAAAAAAGAAAGTCTTTGATAAAATCCAGTATCTCTTCCTTCTTTTTTTTTTATTCCACTCTAGTCGTAGTTTGTTTATGTTTTTGTATGCTTTAGAGTCGGTAATGTCATGCGGCTATTTTTATTATTCGAAAAAATTATAATAATAATTTTTTTACGAGGCATGTCTTTAGATCAAACGCCTAATTAGATATTCACTCTTTAGTGATAATAAAAAATGAATGACTATTTTAAAATAAAGACATAAAATAATAAGGGGGTATAGTGTTTCCAACATATGTGTTGATAGCTGAGCAACTTCATAAATCCCTAATCTTAAATATAGACGTTTTACTGGTTTTTATCTTTGGAAACATTATAATTAAAAATTGTTATTAGCTGATATAATGACTCTAAGGGTCGGAGGCAGGAATTTTTTTTTTTTTTTTTTTTTTTTTTTTTTTTGTGAATTCGAAAATGGGGGAGGGGGGGTAAGCGATAACTAACTCTGGCCACTGTGGGCTACATGAAAAAAAGACGGTTGGGATACAAAATGCCCTATCCCGGTTTTCGTCATGGCAAATGGACGTCAAAGCTATAACATGAACCGGTCGGATGTCGGATTCAGGTCATGAGGGAATCTCGACTGTTTCGACCTTGTCAAATCCTCTTTCAGAACTTTTACAACTTTTCATTTTATTTCAGTTAGGTTTTCCAATCCGATTTTCTGACAGATTATGCACGTTAAGTTTATTTTCTTTATAAGGAAAAACAGAAGATGGATCTTCTTCATTTTGTTCCGTTTTTCCAAGAATCTCAATTTCCCCTTTTGTTTTAAGAAAATTGTAACATAATTCTTTTCTTTTAAAAGGTGAAAAGAGGGTTGGAAATTTCGGCCCCCTAAGTTGTTACAACTTTCCCTTGGTGTAAGCGACACATCGTGGCTCCAAGGTATAGCTAGCGATTCATCACGGGAAATTGTTTCCGTGCCATTTAAAAGAGTAAATAGCCAAAGGAAGAATCCAGCTTTCAATCACTTTTTCTTATACAGTTTCATTTCTTCGCAATAAATTTCTCTTCCTTTATTTTTTTTATTATTTCTTTTTTTTTTTCTCGAATTCTGCTTCTCTTCTTTTATTGATTCTGATTTAAGCTCAATTGTCGGACCTTTAAAATTTTTATTTCCCTTCTTTTTTCTCTTTTTTCTTCACTTTCTCTTACGTTTAACTTAAGGGGAGAGAAGGAGGATTTGAATTATTAAAGAAAATTGTTGTCTTGTATAGAGAAGAATTGAAATCATTCCTTATACCCGAGCCTTTTCAACTCCAAAATAAACAATTCGTAATACCCCATTTTGAAAAATAGGTTCTCTTTTCGATTTTTTTCAAGAAAAAAAAACTCTATTCAAATATGTTTCTTGCTTTTTTTTTTTTCAATTTCGTTTTTTTTTTCTCCTTTCGATTCTTTTGTTATACATTACGGGTAAAAATGATGTTCAGTTTTTGCCAAGAAGATAAAAAATTATGTTGGAAGGAAACTTATAGTGCGATGTCTGTTTTGTTGAGGTAGCGTCTGACTGCCTGTTTGGCATTGCAATGTCCAGCAGATGATGCTGTTTCATTGCTTTCAAAAAGAATCGTTGTGTCATAATGTCGCTGTACAATTGTAAGAGCCAAATGACATAAAAAATCGGCTCCCCATGCTTTTTCCCCTCAAAACTCACCCAAAACTTCTGTACCTGTTATGCCATGTGACCCGTCCTAATTACCTAATTGATCTTTCTTTAGTTCTTACTCACACTTTGTCAAGCTTTTTTCCCTTTGGCATATAGATTGCGTTAAGGATTAAGGTCGTTAAGCTCCTTCAAAGACCTCAAGTGGTGCAGGCCTGAATAAGTAAATAAAAGCTTTTATCATTAGGCGGAAAAGGTCATTACTGGAAAATGCGGACGGAAAAGGATGTAAATTTCTTAGTTTCAAATCGAGGATTCCATCTTCGTCTCCGTAATCACCCTCATTTTTTTCAACTTCATTATTTGCGGTAATCTCCCATCAATTCCCCAAACGAAGTATGAAGAAAATCGTGATCACTAAGCAGATAAAAAAGTTTTTCTAAAAAAAAAAAAAAAAGATTTACATTTCTGAATTTCAAATTAACACTTTAAAACGTTTCAAATGTTTTTTTTTTCGAACCTGCAAAGAGGAAAGGTTTTTTTTTTTTTTTTTAATACTTTTCTTTTTTCCCTCTCGAAAAACTTTTCGAACTAAGTTAGGAAATCAATGAAAATCTTGGAAATTATTTCCGAATAAATCGTTTTCTTCTTTATTGTGTGACAGGAAAGGGAGGGGGGAGCGGGTGAAAAATCGTGAAATTCTTCTTTCCGTATGTTTTACTTCGAAAAAAAAGAGAGGGAGAAGAAAATTTATACGCGAGGAGAAAAAAAAACCGAGAAATCCTTTTAATTAGATGGAAAATTCGATTTCCACAGCCTGACCTGTCTTGGACACTTTTCCGGAGCAAGAATCTATGGGGAAAACTTTTTTTTTGCTTTTCATTATAGAAAAAAGACATGCGCGAGGAGGAAAAAAAAACCTCTTAAATAAAGCAATAAATTAAAAGTTTAAAAATTAAATGTTCTCGGTAGTGGAGTTCATATACAACCCATCTTCTGTGTTAAAAATTTATCCAGACGCAAGGCTTTTTTTTTTTTTCGAAAAAAAAAAAGTTTTAGTAATCGAAATTGGCCTACGGTCGAGCGCCCACACAAAGCTTGGAGCAATTCAACACAAAACAACATTGTTTATTCCTCGTTGTCGGAATGTTCAACACATTAATGTCAAAGAGATAGGATTTTTAATTTTCATCAATCCTTTTTACGCAACCAATAGAAAAGATTTCGGTGGAATCATAAATTTTGATACCCTCGAGCATTTGGGCTCTGTGGAGAATCACCTCCCGTTTTTTATGAATTGACAATTTCACGAAAAACAAACGAAATTACTTTATTTTTTTTTCTTTTTGTTGGGAAATCCCTTTTCCCGGAAAACAAATCGATCGACGGGGGTTTTCGTTATTACCCACGATAAAACTTATAATCGAATTTGGTTGACCTAAAACCCTGAAACTTCCTAATCCTATAGATTTAATGCACGATATGAAAGAAAATATCGCGGAAGGGGGGGGGGGGGAGGAGGATGTTTTTGCTGCTTTCAAATTTCAAAGCCCCGAGCGGGGATTAGCAAGGCTGTATACGCACATACGTTCTTCCTTTCGCAACAAAAACCCGTGTTACATTGAGCCGAAACCGATTTCAAATTTGAAGTCTAAACCATCGAAATTTCCAGTAACGATATCCATGTTGTACTTTTTGACTTTTTTTTCCACTGGGCCAAATTGCTGACATCCAAAAAATCTGAAAAACTTTAGGGAATTCTTCTTTCGGTTACTATAAAAAAAATTAGAGGGTGCGTTTGCCAAAATTTAAAAATTCGTAAACTAATTGCCACCCTAATGGAGTTCCGTTCAATTCCAAACTCACTAAGGGGGGAAGAGGGGGGTGTAATTTTAAATTTTCCATTTAAATCATTAAAAACTTACCACCGGATTAAAATCGGCAAAATATTCCGAAGAAATGTTTTTATTCGAATTACGTGGTGCCGTGATACCGGGACGGCAGCCTTTTGTGGTTAGAAAAAAAAAGGGGGAAAAAAAAGGTTTTGCTCTTCTCTTCTTTCGTTGGAAACATTGCGCAGAAATCTTCACCCTTTTAGATTTATGGAAGCACTCAGCTTGGGACAATTTTAAAGAGAGTTTAACGCACACGGATCCTTTTTCCCGTTCTAGTAACCCCGATACGGAGAATCATCCCCTCGACTACGCAACGATATGGGTTACTCTCCTGTCTAATGATCTCATTCCTCTATCTTTTTCTTTCATTCCATTATCGGATAACAACTTTCTTTGTTCTATTTTTTTTTATTTTATTTTACTTCTTCCTTTCCACCCCCTTCCGTTTACATTACTATCCTTCGGAGAAAATAAATGGAACGTGTTTATGAGAATTAAACAAAGCATTCCTTTTTTTTCCCGGAAGCAACTTTTTGTTTGAAGAATTCATCTCTCAAGACTGAGTGAAAGCGAAACTCGGGGGATCATAAAGACAAGCCAAAAAAGCTCATCCAAATAAATTACGATACATTCTTTTCGGAAAAGAAAGTATTTCGTTCGCATGCTTGTTTGGACTTGAAAGCGAAACATATTTCAGCTTTTTAGCCTGGCTCTGCTTCGTTTCTAATTTCCCGGCTTAAAAAAAAAGTCGATCGTGATTTTAGGAAAGGGAGTTTGAGATTATAATGGATCCTGGAAAACCTTTGAACCTTTTGAGCTTCACTGGTTTTTGATGAGCTGCCCCATCCTTAGCAAAATGGGTCCTGCATTAATTTTTTTCCCCGGAATTAATTTCATTTGTTCTCTTTTGGAATGATATAGGCCTAAAATCAAAACTAATTAACTGCAATTCGGGTAAAAAAAAATGGACACAGGATATTAGGCTTATTTAATAATTTTATAATATACTCTTAATTTCGGTTGCATTTTTTTTTTTGTTTTGCTCCTAAACTTTAGAAACTCAATTTCAAAAGTTGGAGTTGGTGTTTTTCCTCGAAAGCTCCTATTATCGTTTACAGTTCTAGGTTCATTTCCTTCAAAGATACGGTTCTCTTTTTATTCTGCCTCTTTAAGCCAGTTGGTTGTATTTCCAATTTTGTAAAAAACGGGTGTTTCATATTTTTAGCTTATGTAAAGAATAGTTCTGTTCCACTGCTGTCAAAAATGTGGACACGGGGAAGTCCCGGAATTGCAGGCTTGGTTTCTGATCAATTTTTTCAGTGAATTATTTAATGAATTTTAATGGTTCAACCCTTTGGTTTTCAATCCTGAAAGTTACTATATTAGGCTTCAAAATTAATTTTTGGCGCAGGAAAATAAAACATTTCAAATCCAACTTAGGGGAGCCATTTCAATTTTAATAGAAAAAAATTAAACTAAGTTATATTTTGCTTATGATGAGGGTTGCCTACACTAGAAATGGGTAGCTGTTTTTATGAGTTGAAACTCGTAGCACCGGTCTATAATTGGTTGAATTTATATCAGGAAATTAAAAATTTTTAAAAAAATTTTCCGGTATCCCGCCTTTGAGGGTTAAGCCATATTATTGTGAATGCTTTAATAAAACCGATTTAATTTTTGACTTTTTGCTGTCGGAAGATAATTATTGGATCAAGAAGCAGTGAGCACTTTGCTCGTTTTGTTATTTGTTCAAGATTTTCGATTAAACATTAGCCGTTTGCAGACAATTGTTAGAAATTTTTGTTGTCTTCCAGGCACTACAGATTTGGTAGTTTGAGTGTGCAAATGAAACTTATAATTAATCATTTTTTAATTTTATTTTAAAATCGAAAATAAATGGATATTTCCTGGCTTATTTAGTCACGAGTGAATGTAGAATTAAAAAGAGATGGATTTAATCTTTTTTTTTCTTTCTTTCCAGACACTAATTTCTATTATGGAAATATGTAACGATAGTCGGTCTACCACATCCGCTCTATTCCCTGTTCAATCGAGTCCTAAAAGGAATCGGAAGGAGCCTCGTTGGAATTTTTATCCTAAGTCATCTGATACGGAAGTAGGGAATGAATCTACGGACCCCGAACGTCTGGATAAAAGTTACGTAATAGATAATTTTTTAGTTGTTAAGGAAATTTTTTAGTTCTTAACCGCATGGATGAGGCTACGAACTTTCATTTTTCTTTTTGTTAGGAACGCTTTGGGGAAAGGGAGGTTTTCGTTTTTTAATTATTTTTTTGCGAAGGGGGCCTGGATCGGAGAGAAAGGCTGAAGGGTGGCGGGCCTAGCGTAGATTGTAAACCCGCATTCGTTTCCGATGTGCCGTTGACCTTTATCTCGTATGTTATAAAGGATCGACGTCTCAGGTGAAATTGATCGGGGACGAGCCTTGTAGTACCGGCGAGGTGGTTTTCACCATAATGCGAGGGTAGTGCCGGACGCCTCAGTCCAGAGAGCTCGAGGATCTCGTGACAATCTCCGTTGTAGGAGGGAGCGTAAGAATGTAACCACTTATCCACCATACCCGGGCATAATGGGTAGCCGTAGGGTTTTTTAGGTGCGATTGGTCTCTGTCAACTCATGTGGATTAGCTTTAACTACTTTTAACGGTTAACGAAAGTGTTCCAGAGGCGTGGCTTATGGAACTACTCTAGTCAACCGTTGCGTATAATAAAGTCTAATTCTTGTGTCGCGGCAGGACTTTAGAGCTTTAGCAGGAGTGTATACAACAAGGTTAGAGGAATCGCCGGCCAACTGCGGAAGCTTTTTAATTGCACTTGAAGCGATTCCGATATGGTTTGACTGGCTATCAACACCCGACTGTGGTCCTGCAGTTGTCAGAAAGAACCGAAGGACGCATGCCCTAGGATCTGTTTTTACATTCTTGGGGAGGCTGATGTAGTCAGGCATTGCCCGCGATGGACATTGTCTGCTATGTCAACCTGTAAGAAGATGTTTTTTTTATTGTATCGCGAGATGTAGGAATTCTTATTTTTTAAAAATTTCTTTTTATATTTTTTTGAAAAATTGAAAGTTCGTTGGGAATCCCAGTTTTTTTAAAATGCAAAATTAGGAACTTTGTAATAATTGTTTTTTCTTTTTTTTCTTCTGTTTGTCAAGAGATTCTGCAGGACGTTCGATACTTCTGCAAGCTGTTGGGTTTGAAGCATTTGAAGCAGTTGGATTTTTTTTTTTTTTTTTTTTTTTTTTTTTGTTGGATCGAGTATTGGGTAAGTTTTTATTATTATTCGTGCTATAGGCTTGTTGAATTTATTATTTTATTTGAGTAGGCTTAAATGCTCACTTTACAGCATTTTTCCCTAATTTATTGCTTGAATCGAAGATATCTTATCTCGATCTCTTGCGAGCTTATGACGTCCGAAAATCGAAGGATACTTTTTAAGTTATGAGTATTCTTAATTTATATGTATTTCTTCTTTTTTTCAGGTGCTGATGTTTGGCTTTTTCTTTTTTCAGGGGGTTGCTTCGCGCGCTTAAATTTTTTCCCGTTACTATCCGTATAAAGTTCCGTAGGTCACTTTCGCACAGGGTTGACCTTTGTTCGGTCGGTTTGGTAGATTAGGGATTCAAAGTAACTTCTTTTTTTTAATTAGTAGTCTAAAAGACTACTCACGGGAGTGTTTCGAAGTAATGCGACCCCCGATCAACTACAAAAATGAGCTGTAGCCACCTCCATTTCAGTCTGCGGGGATACCAAACCTCCCAGAAATCAGTTGGGATCGCATTTCCAGAAGAAATCGGCGAAGAAGGTGAGTTTTGCTATACATTCTTATTCTTTTTTTTGTCTATCTTCATTTATTGGCTATCTGCTGTACTAGCGCCTTTTAGTTTAGCACCTTAAAGTTCTAGCACCTTAAAACTAATTTAAAACTACTATGGTTTTACCTTGCTGGCAAATAGCACCAAAAATGTACTGAACGGCGGGAAACATCTTTCCCAGCATCAGAATAGCACACAGCTAAGATTAGATGCAAAAACCAAATTCCAAAGCCAAATCGTCGTCAGCATATCCGCCGTTCTATAATGAATTTCGATCGATATCATAATAGACTTTAAATTACAACTTTTGAAAACGTAAATATTTACGTTTTCTAGAATTTTGATTGGAGGTCCATGCCATTAAAGAACGAACCGCCCTTCATGTAATAATTTGCAAAATTTCGGCTGAGTTAAAGTAACAGAACAAATTTGTGTCAAGAGCTTGTCAGCAGCTGAATAATGATAAATGTACGTCAGTTCGCTTTTTATCGATCGAATTCGATCAAATTTGATTTTCTGACGTTTCAAAGTTCAGTAAAAGCTTATGCTTATTAGACATTTTGTCTTGAGTATTAGACATTTTGTCTTGAGTGGGTTCAGTTAAAATCATCAAATTTCCAACTTCGAAATCTGAAAAATCCCCAAGCCAAAACCTAAAAAACATTGCGTTACAAAGCATACTTGCATTGTTTCTTCATTTCAAATTTATTTTCGCAATCGAAAAAAAGAGAAAGAAGAGGAAAATCCCCGAAAAAGCTAAATTCCTCAAGAAAGGCTTCAAAAGAACAAAATCGATGTTACAGTGAACGGAAAAAGCCAAGGCATGACGACACAGTTATCTTCAAAGCTTTCCTTGTATAATACAAAAAACCTGCAACGGGAGGGAAAAAAAAGGAACGCTTGTGACGGAAAGCAGTAAATCGTTACTAATTCTTTTTGATCTTCTTTTTTTTTCGTTTCGGTATCTGCCTTTTTCGGCCTAAACCTGCAGCTGAAGTGCCTAACGCGAATCGAAAAGCTTTTGTTTTTTTTTTCTCCAATATCATGGGATTTCGGAAGGATTTTTAAAATTTTCATGCCGCCTTATTTTCGCATTTCGCAAAAGAAAAAAAAGTAATAAACCACGTAAAAAATAGTAAATTCGCCGTAGGACAGGAGGTAAAAGAATCATCTTTCCCCCTCCCCCTGGAAAAGAATTTTACCCATCATTAAAAAATCCCATACGGAAGGTTCTCTTTTATGTCAAGTTGCAGTATTTCATTTCCCGAGTTTCCGGGGATATCAAGATTAAATCCCAGAGTTTAAAGCAAATTCTTTGGAAAACGTTACTTTGCCCCTTTTCTCCTCTCCTCTTTTCCTTTTCTTCTTTTCTTTTTCCCTCTTTTCGGGAATTCTTTTTTTTTCTTTTTTTTTCAAAAAAACTTGGATGAAGTTGTGCGATTCTCACAAGGGCACGGAGAGAGGGAAAACTTTTTCCATTTCATCCTGAAATATTAATTCCCGGTAACATTCTTGGGACTATGAAAGCATGAAACAAATTAACACACCTCGCGGTTTGTCGTCGTCACATTAATAATATCAGAGGAAAATATACCTAACCAAGTCGAAGTAAGCGAACGTGTTGAGCAGTAAAAATTTATCGCTTGTCTGGAGGAAGGATTGACGTGGATTCGATCCTTCGTTAGGATGTTTAATTTTAATCGCATGACGTCACCCCAATCGGGAAAGGACGTCTAATGATGACCTGGATTTTTCCAGACATTGAATATCAAGAGAATTAAGTTTCGTCCGTGAAAGTTGGTTTTGTCCAAGTGACAAATTTTCTTTCGAAAATCTTCCATTGTGCCAAAGCTTGCATGCATTTTTCACTGTTATTCAAATTCAAATTCTCCTGCAAAAAATATTTTTCTCTAAAAAAAAAAGGTAAAAGGCTGGATAAGATAATATTTCTTCAACGATTAAAAAAAAAAATCCCTCCTGAAGTAGTCTCGACCGAAAATTCTCGACCCTACAAATTGTTTACATTTTCTTCGTTTCTCTCCATTCATTCCCATTTGGGTTTGTTTCCTTGTTTGTTTTTTATTTCGTTTTTGATTGTCTGATCTTCGTCGAAATATTTAAATGAACTGCCAGGAGAAATTTTCGTGAGAGCGTGAGCGAGTGAGAGGGTGGAGGAAGGAAAAAAAAAAAAAGGCTGAAAGAGAAAATAAACGTCGCAGAAATTTGAAGCAGATCATTAGGGTTCCGTTATTTATCGTAAAAAAAGAAGTTGGAAAAATATTTCTTTAGTATTTGAATGACTCCTAAGGGGACACGACGAACTTTGAAAATAATCAAAAAGAAACGCTCTTCGGGGAGGCCTCTTCCTTCGTTGTCGTTCTCTTCACTTCCTCGGCAAAAATATAAGTTACATTATCCGGTTTGATTTCTTTATGAGATTCCCGCTTCTTTTTTTTTTCTCGCGGCGAGCTTTTTTCTTTTTCTCCCAGATTTTTCAAAAGTTAATTTCGCACTTAACCTTCGGTTAATTTAGTCCAATGAAGGAGGGAAAAAAAACACAACAGGAAAAGTTTAGATGCGGTATTATTTTTTTGAATTTTTTAAAGTTTTACAGCTCGGCGTCGGATGCTTAATGCGTCCCAAGAGAGGGCGCAACTTTCCGACAACGACAGCCATTCGTATTTTTTTTTCTAAAAAAAAAAAAAAGGGAGAAAAAATGAAGTTGGCCGTTGAAATTTTCCTGTCCGCGCCTTTTAATGAAAGCAATAAATTTTTTTCTCTGATCATTCTGTATCGGATTTTTTTTTTTATGATTTCACCTGGCGATGATTTCGATTACACATCATAAGAAAAGGCCGCTTCGAAGAAAGGGGGGAAAATATGGACGCGTGGATCTAATCAAAATGCAGGCCGATGAAAGGGGATCAAACAGAGACGTTCGTTTTCTGTTTACAAGATTGTCAGACGTTCTTAGTTGAAGATTAACAGCTTGCGTTTGAAGACAAAGAGGCGATAAACAAATATATCCCGGTGTTTCATTCCAAAAAAGTAACTAAAATTCCGTCTTCCCTCTACTGCCGGCTTGGAAAAAAAGAATTATACTGACAAGTCCGTAGCTTTGTATGATTTTTCCATAAGTTAACTATGGGTGTTAACTTTATAGTTTCATTTTGAGGTTTCAAAACTAATTTTCTCGTTAAACCTAAGAGGGGGGGTACAATGGACCAAATATTTTTAAATTAAAGGGATAAGGGATCCATTACACAAGTTCAATTTTTTGGAGGGAAAAGAACCCGATTTAAGAAAAACCCCGATAATTAGTCAAATCGCAAAACTCATGCATTACGCCATGGTTATTTGACCATGATTATAAATATCGAGAAAAAATCACACCTCGAGTGGGACTCGAACCCACGAAGGCCATGGACAGGCCTTGAAGTCCTATACGCGGACAGCGCTCTAACCAACTGAGCTATCGAGGCTTACACCCGAGCGCATGAAATCTTCTCGATATGACTTAATGAAAGATGGAGTGGAAAGTCGAAGTATACTTTTTGGAGAGAAATTCTTTACTCTTTTTTCCGAAACATTTTTCGCTAAGACCGCACCGTTTGACAACACGGTGACCGAGTACGCTATATCCAGGATTATTAAATCTCGGAGCGTAAGCCAAAGCAATGACGGAAAAAACCCCGGAAATCATTTTTATGATTTTTGACATTAAACCCAAGAGGGGGGGTACAATGGACCAAATATTTTTAAATTAAAGGGATAAGGGATCCATTACACAAGTTCAATTTTTTGGAGGGAAAAGAAGTATACTTCGACTTTCCACTCCATCTTTCATTAAGTCATATCGAGAAGATTTCATGCGCTCGGGTGTAAGCCTCGATAGCTCAGTTGGTTAGAGCGCTGTCCGCGTATAGGACTTCAAGGCGTGTCCATGGCCTTCGTGGGTTCGAGTCCCACTCGAGGTGTGATTTTTTCTCGATATTTATAATCATGGTCAAATAACCATGGCGTAATGCATGAGTTTTGCGATTTGACTAATTATCGGGGTTTTTCTTAAATCGGGTTCTTTTCCCTCCAAAAAATTGAACTTGTGTAATGGATCCCTTATCCCTTTAATTTAAAAATAATTTTCTCGATTAATTTTTGAAGTAATTTGGGGACTCCATGGATATCTCTTGCATGGAAATTGGTGGCATTTAGGTGCCCTAAATAATTTTCGAAATCCAATGTCACTAAAGGTCCGTCCTGTACGGAAGCCCTGAAGGGTCACTCAACTGGTTTATTTTTCACTGCCAGTTCCGGAACTGGCAGCACTGTCAGTTCCGGAACAGGCATCTGATTTACTGCCAGTTCCGGAACTGGCAGCGTACGGTTACTGCCAGTTTCGAAACTGGCAGCGTACGGTTGCTGCCAGTTTCGGAACTGGCAGCATGTTCACTGCCAGTTTCGGAACTGACAGCATGTTCACTGCCAGTTCCGGAACAGGCAGCTGATTTATTGCCAGTTTCGAAACTGGCAGCGCACGGTTACTGCCAGCTTCGGAACTGGCAGCGTATGGTTACTGCCAGTTCCGGAACTGGCAGCTGATTTACTGCCAGTTCCGGAACTGGCAGCGTAGGTTTACATGCTGCCAGTTCCGAAACTGGCAGTGAACATGCTGTCAGTTCCGAAACTGGCAGTAAATCAGCTGCCTGTTCCGGAACTGGCAGTGAACATGCTGCCAGTTCCGAAACTGGCAGTAACCGTACGCTGCCAGTTCCGAAACTGGCAGTAAATCAGCTGCCAGTTCCGAAACTGGCAGTAACCGTACGCTGCCAGTTCCGGAACTGGCAGTAAATCAGCTGCCTGTTCCGGAACTGACAGTAAACCTACGCTGCCAGTTTCGGAACTGGCAGTGCTGCCCGTTCCGGAACTGACAGTGAAAAATAAACTAGTTGAGTGACCCTTCAGGGCTTCCGTAGTCCTGTCCCAGTAGCCGCCATGATTATTACCTATTAATTAGAGACCCTAAGTTAAAAGAGACCCGGACGCGAAAATTTGGAGCTATCGCTCCAAATGATAATGGCTCCAAATTTTCGCTCCCATTTTTTCTGTCGGATCTCTTTTTGATTTAGGGTAGGAGTGCAAGAGTTTGCGAGTCTTCGTGAAGGCTGAAAGTGAGATTTTATGTCTGATTAGGTTTTTTTCTGGGCACATGAAACTCGATATAATCATCAGATTGCAAAAATTACGCTTACACCTTTTGAATCTTATATTAGGTTCTTCTTCAGGCTGAAAACAAACCATTAAAGTAGTAAGATTTTTGCGCAAGATGCATCTTATCTTTTATCCATTTTCGAGAATCCCGGTACAAAGCGATAAAAATGTAAATAAATGGGGATTGCCGATCCTCATTTATTTATCAAGAGGGTAAGTTGGCCTATAAGCTAATTATGGAGAACAAGCTTTTTTACTAGATGCGTGTAATCCCACATTAAAACTCGAAAGAATAAAATCTGCGGCTCAGGATTCTCTGAGCTGCTTTGCACTGAGCTAATGAAAGTTTTTTTTTAATTCCTTGCGTCGTATCTCCATCTTTATTATAATTGGAGATAGTGTGCTTCGACTTTTCGTGAAAGTGACATGTGACACCAACATACTCCTGTAAACTTGTAGTCACATAATTTTCACAAACAGTCCAAACACACTATCTCCAATTTATTTACGATGGAGATACGTTAGTTCACCCCCGACGGTCGGACTTATAGATTTACTAATTTTTTTTATCCTACTATACATTGGATGATTTATTCCATCTCTATAGAAGTCACTTTTTTTTTGTGGTAACACATGCTCCGTGATGTAATTTACATAAAACAGCTGATAAGTAATAGCACATGCGAGTTTAAATTAAAACTTTAAAAAAAATCGGACGCATGTAAAAATCTAAAATTAAATAATGTAGATTGCAATCGGTTTTTTTTTTTTTCTTTTTCAAAAAATAATATCCTTAAGCGATTTTTTTAAAATCGCGTTCAAAGGACGCCAAGGTCAAAAAATAGACCTGAAATATGATATTTTTTGAAGCGAAGAATTACAAATTTAAATGATTATACCATCGATCCACATGAATTAATGACGACGGTGTTTTGGTCCCTTTCATTTCCTTCCTTCATAGATTATTATAATTATTTTAGCTCCTTTGCTCGTTAACCGTTTATTGTTTAAAAATTTCCTTTAAGGAGAAAAAAAAAAAAAGTTCTCTGTTTTTTTTTTTCCTTTTCTAATTAAAACCTCTTCTAGGGGCGATTTTCATGATTTTTCACCCTCTCCGAAGAAAACGTTTTCATTACCCGAGGAAATAATTCAAACGAAAAACTCATCACATTCTCAACCGCTGACATTAAGAGTTAACCCGGAAATAAAAGGGGGAAAGTTTATCTTAAAAGATGGGGGAAAAAAAAAATAAGAGTGTGTTCAAGGGAAACGAAATTTCAATTTTTGAAAAAGGATCGATACTAAAGCCGAACGGGGCAATTAGGATCGGTCCCAGAAAAAAAAATTTAATAAACCTTTTCTTTTTGTATTCGTCTGGTCCGGTTCACCAGACGATAATCACATTACGAGAGCACTGAGCACCCTAATGTAATCGAAGTTGTCCATCGTTTTTTTTTTCAACAACTACTGTTTATTTTATTTATTTTTTTTTATTTTTTTTGAAATGTCATTGTTTTCTACACGAGAATTGCGACTTTTTTTAGCTCTTCCTGGAGAACTGAAAATTTTCAGTCAGTTACAGGCGACACGATTTTCGGTTCTTTTTCACTTACGACTAATATTTTTTCTTATTTCAAAATTTTTAAACGATCTCCAAAGTGAAAACAAAATTTAAAAAAAAAAAATAATGAAAAATAAAAGAACAGCCTTGATAGAAAGATTAAATTGGATCAAGTTTGGACCAGTTTTGGCAAAATTGACTGGAATGTATCGCCTATCAATATTGGACTTATGGCCCATTGGCAATAATGGCATCCAACATTGGACAACATTGGAAATTTTATTATGACTGGATCATGTTAGATCAAGGTAAAGAACCCCACACAAAAAAATTTAGCTATCAGATAAAACTCCATTTGTTTTTGTTTTGTTTGTTTTTAAATGTAAATTTTATCCGGCAGCCAAATTCCGATTATTTTGCGCGGGGTTCTTTTTCCCAATCCTGTTTTGGTTGTTTTTTTTTTTTTTTTTTTTTTTTTTGGTTAAAATGGATTTATTCAATTTTTTGGTGTTCTTCACTTCGTGTCTTACGCAAAAATTGGATGTAAGCTCGCTTTGGTCTTTGATGGCCATCGTATTGGCCACAAAATTGAATGCATCTATCTTGCGTTGTCATTCTCTTAGTTGTTTTTCATGCTTTTATGTTTTGAACTTCTTGTACAGGGGTTCAATAGTTTCTTCCAATATGCCTTTCACTGATAGTAATTCCAACCATCACTAGTGGGACGTCTCTTTTTCTCCCTTTTTCCTTTCCCTATTTGCTTTTGCTAATACCCCTTACTTTTCCTTGTCAGCTTTTCCTTTTTTTCATCTACTCATTACTTGGTCCTGATCTCTGTCCCTCCCATTTCCAATTTCCCAAGTGTTCCCCCTTTTCCATTTAAAACTTCTCAGTTGTCTATTTCCTTCCTTTTTTCCCCCAGTCGATCCTTCTCGGTTTGCCCTACCACCTGTTGATCGGGAGTCTCACGTGATCGCATTTTACAGCGACTAACCGCTTCGGTGATTAGTGAGGTCACGTCATCCGCCACGTTGGAAAATCAAAAGCTGTAATTCAAAATGGCGGAAGATCTGAAATGTGGCAGTAGGGCTACAGGTCGTGTATTAAGCCAATCATAACGCCATAAGAGAGACACGGTTATCTTCACGTCTCAGTACTCATGTCAGTCGTCTGGTTTCAAATATTTTTCTTCCGCTGCTTTTTGTTTTGTATTTAAGACTGTGAGATAAAGACTAAGATGGCGGTTTCTAATCCCGGTAGCACACAGGTAATTCTGGAGAAAGATTATTTAAGCATTGCATCGATTTTTCCTAGGGAAAAATTGAAAACGACACGAAACTGCCGCCATCTTGGATTGGACATGGTGGATTGACCTTTAAGCGGTCACATGATTGCCTAAAGGGGAAAATGGTCAAAAATTTCGGATATTACATTAATGTAATATCCTATTCGGTCTCTTTTAAAAAATGATAAAAGAAAATATATACTTAATCTTGAAAAATAGATCTAACTCTTCCTTGGAAATTTTTTATTTTCCAATTTATAATTCATGAATCACCTTTGTAAATAATAAAAATCATTTCTTTTCTTGTCCTGGTATAAAAGAAAGAAAGCTCAAGAAAAAGTATTTTTACTTATTTATTCATTCATTTTCATTCTAATCGAGTGTATTTTCCAAAAAAAATGCTGAGAAAAAAAAAATACCATATGGAAAAACCGCTTGAGCCGAAGAAAGGAAAAGTGACATTTTCATTCGATACAGTCATTTAGGTTTGGAATGGTTCAATTTGAAGCGAAAGATCAATCACTCTTGCCTCGATTGTGCTTCACACCGAAAAAAAAAAAAAAAAAAAAAGTTTTTTTTTAAAAAAGAAATATTGAACGGATTGTCAAAAGCAAATCCGACAAACTTTTTTTTTTTTCTCCCTCGGAAAATAAAACTTTTTAACTTCTAAAAATGCAATCATTCGGAAATTTTTCGGAAATTTGGCCACTGGAAAAAAAAATCGGTGTGATATTTCATATAAACGAAAAAAAAGGGGGGAAAAAAAACAGAACATGATTATCGTTTCCGAAATCGTAAAGGAGTGGTCGTTTGATTAACGTTTCGTTCCTCGCCACAATGAGGGTGATTTTGTTTTTGATTTATCGTTTATCTTTAAAAAAAAAAAAAAAAAAATTAAAGCGCGACGACAACAGGTCTTTTAAATCGTTTCATAAATATTGTTAGATATTGTTTTATTATTTTTATGTACCGTGTAAATGAACCGCGACCAGACGACCTATATTAAAGAATAAACCGTAACTAAATAGGATTCGGATTGGGGTTCACTTGTACGACTAAAAGTAGTGGGTGGATCAAGTGGTTTTTTTTTTTTTTTTTTTTTTTTTGTGGCAAACTGTTATCTAAAAAAACGATTCTGGGGATATTCTGTGCAGTGAAAATTTTTTAACAGCACGAAACTAAAGGAGCTGTTAAAGATTTTTTTTACAGTTTAATTATTTCATTGGCATGATTCGGGGGATTTTTGCCATTTTTAGCCATTTTTTTCTTTGGTCAGAAAAGGGACTCTATAGCAATTAATGTAATTAAATGATAATTTTTACATCGGTGAAACGTATTTTTTTCATCGTCTGGGCGGAAATAACCTTCCATTATATCTTGTGAAGCACTTTCATCCCCAAGTACGCAATATACTATCTCCTACCGATCAATCAATTTTTAATTTTTAATTAAATTATTCAAAATCACAATAAAGCAATGTTTAGAATATTCTCATGCTTTAAGCTCGCAAGGATGAGCACCGTTAAGTGGTTACCTCCTTTCACGTGTAAAAATTTTCTTGCCTCAACATAAGAAGGAAAACGTAAAACTCTGTAAATAAATAATTATTATGCTCACGTT
Organism: Liposcelis bostrychophila; assembly: GCA_037577465.1. Lineage (NCBI taxonomy): Eukaryota > Metazoa > Arthropoda > Insecta > Psocodea > Liposcelididae > Liposcelis > Liposcelis bostrychophila. The sequence continues at coordinate 1,358,319 of CM075209.1, read as the reverse complement.
TAACGTTTGTAAAGCACCGCGCAAGTGAAAAAAAAAAGAAAAATACCACCCATGCTCGTTATTTTTTTGTCTCTTCCTACAAAAGTCAAACCTGTCGGTTAATGTTAACACGATAACTGATGAAAATGAAGAGGCGATTAATAAATATTTATGTTTTTTTCCTGCGTTTATGCAACCGAATCTATTTATCGTTTTTGCATTTTTTTTTTCCTGGCTACCATTGACCGTTTTTTTTCACATACCATTCATTTATTTATTTAATTAATTAAATGGGATCGAAAATTGAATTGCCTTTTCTTATCTGGTTTCTGACCCGAAAACGTCATTACAGGAAAGAAAGAATTGCGTGAATTAACGGAGTCCATTGATTAAAAACAAAAAAGGATAACAATTCAATCAATAATTAATAAGTTGTTCAATAACAATTATCTGAGTAGATCAATCAATATGTCAACTCATTTTGAGTTGTTTGGCGTTGCATATTATGAAGGTGTTGAATGAAAACAACACGCCTGACAGTCCTCTCTCTCTCTTTCTCTTTCTCTCCTTTTTTTTCTTTTTCTTCTCGACCTACGATCCAATTACAAAAATACAGAGTGTGAAAAAAAAAAAAGGGTTCGAGACAAAAGTTAAAGGGATAACGCTTATTCAGCTATAACGTAACGGCAAGGGATAAAATTATATCGGGCACATAATTTATAATTCACCCATGAAGTATTTTCAGGAGGTTTTTTTTTCTTTATTTTTCCCTTCTCTTTTTTTCCGACTTTTTATTTTCTACGATTTTTTATTTCGATTCCTTCTTATACCTTCCATATTTTACGGTATTGCTGTTTTCTTTTTTTTTTTTTTGGATGTTCTGACTGATATCTAACAACTTGATAAGTTACGATCAGCTTTTCCTTTTTGAGATTCTTGGATCCCATTTTTGAAGTAAAAAAAAATAAGTTTTTGCCAATCGTTTTTATGGAAGTACGACTGTTTTAATTTCATGTAATTTTTTTTTCTTTTGAGACAGCTGCTGTCTGGCTTTGCCTGAAATTTGAGTAAATCACTCAAACTGGGCCCCTCATAGAGCTTTTGGTTGGAGCTGAAGGAAAGTAAACTTTATCGGCTCAAGTTACTTGAGATTGAGCGGAAGCTCCGAGAGGAGATGCAAGATCCGTGATACACGGATTCAGAATCACCTCATGGGGGGCGAAAGCTATTAATTTTAGAATCTGGACGGGTACCCAAATTTAGAAGCATCGAAGCCACTCTAGCATCCATATTATACTTACTTGAAGAGTTTTTTTTTCAAAGAAATTTTTTATGAATTTGGCTGAGTTCTGTTCTGAGGTTCAGGATGATACAATCACCATGGGGCGAAATGTTGGTGGAGGGGCTTTTTGCTCATGTCATATCCCCTCATAATAAATTTTATCTCCACTATCCAAACCAAAGAGACGGAAGCTTGACGAGCATTCCGCTAATCACGAGTACGATCACGTAGGATTTAGTGGGCGGATCAAGTCGCTCGCGCGCCTTTAACGCAGTATAAAAGACAGGTCTCGTATGAAAAACCTGCGACCCTTAGACCTCGAGGAAGGTCACATCCTCAATGAAAAGATAACTTGTCGATGGATGAGTGCTGGTCTTGCAAAATTTTGAAAGACCTGCGGGTAGATGGCCGTTTGGAGCCCAGAGCTCCAGCGAAATGGTTTCGGCGTTGGTCAGAATTTCAAAAATAAAATTAAAAATTTTATTTTCTGGGAAATTCGGGATATTCAGTTTTAGAAAAAAATGTGCAGTTTTACCGAAATTTTTGCCAAGCGATGGAAACCCCGGAAAATGGAAATCAAGATTTAAATTTTTTTGGGGATCCCGGGAAACGTTTCAGCAAAACTCGGGATTGGAGACGGGTTCTAGACCGTAAGTTTTATTGTGTTTAATTTTTAGGGCTTAATGCTTAGCTTATGAGCCTTTCTGCAAATGAGATTTTGCCCGGGAATTCTGTGCTGATTATCTAGACCGAAAGAAACGGCATTTCGTTTTTGGCCGTGTTCCCCTTCCTCCTTCTCGCTTTGCTTGTTCATTCAAAAAAATTTTCTATTTATCTTTTTCTCCGTAATTTTTTTCCCTTTGCATTATTTATTATTTGCTTAACCTTGATTCAATTGAGAGAATGCTCCGCACGCATGTAATGTAAATACAGAAGGGATTTGTGACATTTTACAAATCGGTTAGACATCCCGCCCTTATGGCCAGGAGCCTTTTCATTTACAATCCAAAACCACTCGAATTAGGTGGTACGAACCCAATTTTCCTTTTCCTTTCCGGAAATCGAAACCGTTTTAAATTAAAATTCTTTAACTCAAACCCCCGATGGCACGCTATACACAATTGATTTACCGCTTTGCATTCAAGGTCGGAAGTTCGATTTTCAATTTTTCAAAAAAAAAAAAAAAAAAAAAAAAAAGGGGGGGTGGAAAAAAAAACCAAACTCTTGAATTGCATAATTCCGATCGAGGAAAAAAATCTTTTTTTTTTTTTTTTTTTTTGACCCGTTTAAAAGAAGAAAAAAAAGCTCCGTTATGAGAAGGAAGAGGATCTAACAATAATGTGAAATAAGCAGGGATCACAGACTGGAAGAAGTAAATGTTTAAAATTCACAATAACCGAGCACGTGTAATAAGCGTTTGGGAATGCGTACGGCAGTCTTGCGCGGGACCGGTTCCATAAAACGTCGTGCACCCAGTGTTATTTCCTTTTCCCGTCGAAATTTAAAACTCCGGCGCGCGTGATAATAAAATTTTTTTTCTTTTTCGGATTGATTAAAAATTAATATTTTTAAAATTTCTTTTTGGTTTCTGAATGATGATTTTTTCATTAGTTGAGTTCAAATTAATTTTCCAAATGAGCCAACGGAGGATTATCGGCTCCTAATTTTTTTTATTGTTTTTGGAAAACTAATGATGTAGTGAAAAAAAAGTTGGACGTGGTGAAAAAAAAAATTAATAATAAAGAAATGATATTAATTTGATGAATCTTAACGATTTTTGCGTGCTTAAAAGTTTAGAGTTATGACAGTGAAGTGATTGCGTGGATTTCTTAATCTTGTCATCGTTTTTTTGGATACCTAAGGAATAACTAAAAGGTGGGGGTTCGTACAGAATAATAAACTGGAAAAAGTACAGGGTGCCGAATTTGATTGGCGAAATTTTTGGTATTGAGAGCTTGGTACATTCAGTTCGAACGCTAAACCAACTCGGTTTTTTTTTTAATACCATGTTATGAATCCTGATGGAAACTTTACATTGGATCAAGTTTGGATCAGTGTTGGAAAAACTGACTGGAATTTAAAGCCTTTCAAGATTCAGCAGTTTTGGAAATTTTACCAAGACTGGATCAAATGTGGTATCAAGTCAGATTTTCCCTTCTCTTGTTTTTCCAATAAAAATTTCCGCCAAGGAATGACTGCCAAATTAAAATTTTGAAAAATCCTGCTACGCCAGGAAGTGGCAGGAAAATTTTTCCAGGCTCGTAAAAGATTCAAAATTTTGGTGGTACCTGAACAGCTACTCCGCCAAATTTCCTTATTTCCAGGAACTCTGTATGAATTAGTCCGAAAATTGTAATTAAGTTAATTTTTTACACCTAATCAATATGCTGCATTTGTTTTCATTCAATTTTGGGGTCGCTATTATTAGCAAATTACCCAGTTAAATGACCTAGTGTAAACTGTTACGACTTTCAGTTTGTACTTGGAATACGTTCCGCAGCTGTTCGGGACGTTAAAAAAAAAACCGGTGGTTGGTCGGGCGGTTCATGCTGAAACAAGCAAAACTATATCGGCCAAAGTTGGAGCACTTACAAGGCAACCAGCAGTACTAATCACGGTCATTCATTTTTTTTAATCGCAAAATACTCCCTCCCCTTCCCGCTAATTCAAAAAAAAAAAAAAAAAAATCCTTTTCACCCTCATTTTGAAAATGAGAGCATTCTAATTCCTCGAACATGGAAAATTATTATTCATGTTTTGAAATCATCATAGCCGATCATCATTTAATGAACGGAAACAGACCATTATGATGGTTAAATAACCTGTCATTTCTGTAATATTTAACAATTAACAAACAAAATAAAACCGTCGATATTGTCATTCCTTTTTTTAAATGTATTACGTTTCGTTTTTAATTAATTTATATTTTCAAATTAAATGAACCTTTAACGAAGTATTTACCTTTTTTCTTTGCACTTACGATTTTCTGAGAAATGTTAACGCAAAAGAGAAAATTTTCATTACCTTAATTAAAAGTATATAAACATTTTTCCATCCGAAAAACACAAAACGGAAATTGCTTTTCCTCGTTTTTTTTCTCGAATTATTTTTTAAATTTTGGAAAAAAAAAGAAGCTTAATACGATGGTTTACCTTGCATAATATCTGTCAATATGGCACTTGAGAATAATGAGGGCATCTATAAAACCCCTCCTGTTAAATTGCTGTTCGGGGGTAGAAGTTTGATAAGCTGACTAAGATTTCTTGAAAAGTTGTAGGTTTCGCTACTTGAAAAGTTGAAGGTTATGCTTTAGCTATGGAAAGTTATATCAAGCGATTAGCTTTGTTTACATTCTGGTTCGGAATTAGGATTGGGAAAAATCGAAAATTTTAAACTCGGAGGCTGTTTGACGAGTTAACTATTCCCAACTTTTCCCTTCTTTCTCGATTTATTTAAAACGAAATGGAAGGATTAATTTTAGAAAATTTACGGGAAACGTTTATGGCTTTTTTTGAGTGAGAAAATTTGAACAAGATTCTGGGAAATTCTTGGGGTTAACTTTCGAAACTTTTTTTTTTTTAAATTATTTTATAGGGATAATTTTACTTTATTTTTTATTTTGTATGGATATATTGTTGTGCGCCACGTGACCTATATTTGGTTCTATCTTACTCATCAGATTTTTGATCTCGGAATTTGAGTTCTTATTCAGACCTGACTGCAATTTATCGACGAATATGTCGAATAACGCGTCTGAGGAATGTGACTTTATTTACGATACCGTCTCGTCTCGTATTGTATCAATCTCGGAATTGTCTCATTATCGAAAGCCGGTCTTGGTATCGGAATCGCCTACTAGTCTCATAATCTCAAACTCCTCAACATCATTTACTTTCGTTAAATATCCTGAGAACCGAGCTCGAGACAGGAAACTGTTCTGATACCGAGAGCGATACGATACGAGACGGTCTCGTTTCCCATATTGGAAAAGAAAGAGTCTCAGTCTCGAAGTCTCATCTCGATTTTCGTTATCACTAAGTATCGTTTTGAGATTATTCGCAGTAATATGTGGTTTGTATATGGCATTCACGCTTTCCCCTCATTTAATTGTCATTTGAAGAGTTTAATGCAGCAATGCAAGCCAAATTAATTCCTACCTAAGCCTTAATTTCGTAAAAAAATGATTCATATGCCATGATTTGGAACCTTATGGCTATAAGGCTACGATTTGTGGAAAACGATTCTGTAGAAATTCCGCGAACGTCTCACTAACTAATCGGAAAAAAAAATTTAAGAAACTCTCTTATCGACCTCCGAAACTATTAAATAAAAATAGCGTGCCACAACATTGGACAAGAATCGATGGATCTCTAAAAAAAAAATGAATTCCTTTTCAAAAGTAGAGTGACCTAACCCACGAAGGAAAAAATCCCAGCCGGATCTCTTAAAATCGAAACCACGCTGACTCGTATCGTTTCGATCCGGTGTGACGTCACAGGGTATCTCCTCATCTTTTCCAGGAGCTACCGACACCGGTACCTAAGGAACGAACAAATTTTAGAGTCTGTTAACTAATTATTCAAGATAAATCTTGACCATTTCCATAATTTCCGAATCCTCCGCCCTGGGGCTGTACAACATCGCAACAAACGAGTTGATTTTTTTAAAACAGAAAACCAATAAAAGTAACCAAATTATTTTTTAAAAACTGATATAAATCAGACTTGTTTGTTGAAAAAAAAATCAATTTTTGTCACTTAAGTATGTGTGTCAGCACGGTTTGGTCTGTTGTAAAATAATCGTTTACTACAAGCCAATTTTTTTTTTTTTTTTTGAATCGCCCCAGGAGTCGTAAAGGTCGCGGGTCTCATTAAGGTTTTTTGCTTTAATCATGTACGCGGAAAATCATCGCATAAATTACCTCCCCTCGTTTAATTTTGGCGGAAAATAAACCGAGAGGGAAAAGCACACAACTTCTTAAACAAACTTTAGAAATGGCGTTTTTGTTAGCCTATTTTAAATAATTCAAAAATTCCCTTTTGGAAGGTTAATGTTTCATTTGAAGGCCTATCCCCTCCACTTCTTTTTTGCTTTGGGTGAAGATTTTTATCTCAAAATTCATTTCGATATTGCGAATTCAATAACATTATCATCCTCCTTTTCACAAAAGGTTTTTATTTTTTTTCATTATTACTTCCTTTTCTCGCACCGCTTTACTTTTATAGGTGATTCATCTTTGATATAGACTCTCCTTCGAAAGCTTCCTTTTTCTCGGGAAAAAAAAACTCAAAAATATGATCAAGTCGATAACCCTGGCACTTCTTTTTATTTAATCTACAAGGAAAATGTATTATTTAAATCCTCTTGCGCTCGTATTTTTTTATTTAATTAAATTACGCATACCCCTCCCCCCCTTTCTTTCACGTTTCTATGCAGTTTTTTTTTTTTTTACCCCCGAACGGCGATAATCCGCCACCGGGGGAAAAAAAGTCAGTAATACCTGTCAAATCTACGGGACATTAATAACGCAGATTACCTTTGTCCTGCATTCGATTCCGATTCGAATTAATCATAATTAGATTTCCAATTAAAAAATAAAAAGCGATAAAAGTAAAATCGTGTGGAAATATAAATCAATATGATTACAACCTAGAGATCTTTTTATTTCGTGGAAAAAATCTGCCATTTAATTTTTTCCCCGGAAAGGTTCGCTTTTCCGTTAATGTTTAATTTTGGGGTTTGAAAATCTCAATGTGAAAGGAGTGCGTTCATCTTAAAATTCGTAATCGTATAATGAGCTTTCGAAAAACCCTATTGATTATTTATCGTAAGTTGATATAGGGAGTTGCATTAAGTGATGAAGTGCATGAAATAAAATTGTTGCAAATGCATTTCGATGTGTTGGTCCCAAAAAATCTTTCAAAGCATTCCGATTGGTCCAAATGGCGGACCATTGTCCATCGGCCTAGAGTCCCGATTTTTCTATTTCATCCCCCTCGCCCCTTAAAGAAAATTTTTTTTGGGGAAACCGCGAAACACGTCAACCCATTTACAGCTCCAGAAATTAAAAAAAAATTATTCCGATGCGTGATGAACATTTTTTCGGCTGGAACGAGCTTAGAGTCCCGATTTTTTTATTTCATCCCCCCTCCCCTCCCCCAGGAGAATTTTTTTTGGGGGAATCCCTGAAACGCATCTACCCTTTTACACATCTGGAAAGTCAAAAAAAATTATTCTGATGCGTGATGAACACTTTTTCGGCTGGAATCGGGCTAGAGTCCCGATTTTTCTATTTCATCCCCCTCGCCCCTTAATGAAAATTTTTTTGGGGGAAACCCGGAAACGCATCAACCCATTTAAAACTCAAGAAGCTGGGAAAAAATTATTCCGGTGGGACAGGAATTTTTTTTGGATCCGTTCTGGGAAAAGTCATGACGTTCGAGTTTCAATCCCCCACCCCCCGGCGGAAAATTTTTTTTGGGGTTAACGCCGAAACACGTCAACCGATTTTGTCCTTAACAAGCCCGAAAAAATTTTTTTTACTACGATTGGCTCTTTTTTTATATGCTTGATAATTACATTTTTCTTCTGTGAATAGAAGAGTGGACATAGTGCGTTTTGACACTTTTCCCGGCACCTACGGGATTCGGGGATGGGAAATTCGGATCCTACGGGTCAAATTACGTACAAAAAGACCCCTAATTCGCATTTGTCTGAAAAAAAATTTGAGGTCTCAAAATCCCTCGAAATGCATAAACTCCTTTTTTGACTTTTTGGTGTCTATTTTATTTAATTACACTTTTAAAAAAATTATAAATATGTTTAAAAAAAATATAAACTTATTTCAAAAAAAAATCAGTCTATGTGTGTTGATAATTTTTTTTTTATAAAACAATTACAGGAAAACCGATTTAAAATTATAAAATAAAAATTTAATTAGAAATTTAAAAGTTTAGTTTATCACATTCGTTAAAAATACTGATCATATTATCTGTAACTTACTTAAAATATAATTTTTTTGTAAGGCTCGAATAAAATGTAAGCGCTTGTTTAACACCTTTGAGGGTAGGAGACTTTGAGCTCACAAAATTAAAAGCTACTTGCGTTAAAATTGATAAGATATCTTCGTCCTTTGTATCTCGGATTTTTCTCATGAATGCTATTAAATAGGGTGATCCACTATCTTTTGCAACAGAAATGTAACCTGTAATTTGTAATGATTAATTAAAAATGGCTTTAAACCACTCTGAGAATATAACGATTTTACAGACCATCATAAGTTGGATAAATACGAAGCACATCTGCAGATATTGGTAGCCTTATTGGTGTGTTTCGTCCCATTTCTTCGTTTTTAGGGCTATAATCGACTTCACGGTCTCTTTTGTCCCCGCGGCACGACTGGAAAATATATGTTAATTATTTCCTCTAACAATTACAGAACACCTTTTGCTATTGTTATTGTTATAGACCAATTTTTTTTTTATGGATGAATTTTTTAAAATTTAAAAAAAAAAAAGTTTTACCTCTATTAATAGAATTTTAGGTTTTCCTATTAACTGTTCCAATCTTCTAAATGGTTTCAGTAATGTTGCTTCCTTCAGTTCTATCATATCTGATCCGTAAATGTAATCCTTGCATTCATGAGAAATGACAGCAATGAATAATGCATCGAAGTGATCAAAATTATAAGTCTCTTTCGCTGAAATGAACAGAAGTACATTACTGCCCTAGGATGTAAGAGACTTCTTTCACGTCGAAGCACGAGTTTGAGACACCGAGGCGAAGCCGAGGTGGTTCAACGTGCTGAGACGTGAAAAGTCTCTTACATTCTAGTGCAGTAAGGTGCTTTACGTACCGAGAAAAACGAATTGTTCACTTCTCGATCGGGAGAAAAACAGGCTATTACTAACCGAGGTACGTAAAATAATTTATTGGCTACACAGTAAAAAATTTTATGTTAAAATTGACACAAATTGTATGTCCAAGTCGGTCTACATAAATATTTTGTTAAGAAAAATAACACAATTGTTTTGTTTAATGTTATAATATGTTCTGCGTCCATTAACGATTGTCATTTTTTTGCTGTTTACAAACAAGTTTTGTTGATTTTTTAACATGATAACTTAACATAGACTTTATGTAGACCGTTTTTAACATATTTACATAATATTTTTTACTGTGTATTGAAGTGAAACAACACAAAAAAAAATATTAATACCTGTTTTGAGAGTCTGCTTGATTTCAGATGCTGTTATGTTTTCTTTCAAATTTACTTCAAAATTGATGGACTCTAGACATTTTCCTAAATTTCTTCCATCTTGAAGTGTACCAATTGTTTGATGACCATCGTCATTATTAAACTCTACGTTGCAAAAGATAAACGCTAATCCTTTATTAAATTTATAAACCGTTTTAGGATCTTTATCTTTATCCATAATTATAAAAATTCAATGCTATTTTGTGTAAAATGGACGATATCTTGTTTTAATTAATTATTTAATGCTTTAACCTTAAACAATAACAAATATGTTACCATTTTGGCGGTTCAATTACCAACCTACGAGGAATTGTGGACAACATTGAGCGTGTGTTCGAAAAGTCGACAGATGGCGGTGACAAAAGGAGAAACTTCAGGGCGATCGAAAACTACTTGTAAAATTTTCCGCAATGGAATCTGATCTTTTCCCCAGAGCTCTTCAAGTGACGTTTCCAAAATATTTTAAATTCAGTTTCGTGCCTAGTATGAATAGGAGCCGAAACTAAAGTTTCTTTAACTGTTTTCTGTTACCAAAGAAAAAAACATTAAAAAAAGTTTCATTCAATTATTCGTGGATAACCGAGGGAAATATTAATACCCTCGATAATTACAAAGTTATTTATTGATTAACAATTTTCTCTTTGAGGCGAAACTGCGTTATGGTGGAAATATATAGTTTAATGGAAGCAAAAACAATCGCAATTAAATTAAAAACTTTCTGCTCAGTAAAAAAAAAATAAAAATATTTTTAATGGAAAAAAAAAAAAAAAAAAAAAGTCGAGAAGCTTTTTAAGGGTCAAAATCTACGAAGAGATGAGAAAAAGAGTTAATTCTTATCTCCTTTTTTCGGTGTGACAGGAATTAATTTCACAGTTGACAAGTCTCACTTTCCACTGTTAATAATAACTCGTGGATTTTTTCTCATACAGCCACCATTTTTCTTCGTCAACGGCTAAAAAAAAGTTTTTTACATCGTATTAAATTTTTAATTTTGTTTAACGATGAACTTAAAAATTTATAAGTCTCTTTCCTTTTTGCCTTAATGTGGCCAAGGAAATGTTCGTAGAGAATTTTTTTTTTATCAGACCCACCTTTTTTCGCTGGAGAAGAAGAAGAAGAAGGAATGGGAAAAGAATGGCTTTAAGCAAAGCTTCTAAGGACCGATTGCGAATTCATCTCATAAATTCTTTTCTTTTCTTTTTCTTTGTAAGGAATTCAAAGTCTCGGACAAAACTTTGTGTTTAACTGAAAAGAAGAGAGGGAAGCAAAATCAAAGAACTCGACAAAGATTTTACTTTTTTTTTTTTTTTCTGTGATAAAAGAAAGAGATAGTAATCATATGCGTATGACATATTGAAGTGTAGGATGGCCCATTGATTCCAACATCCATGTCATTCACTCCGTTTATCTCAGAGGGTTTTCAGACTTTTCCGATTCTTGGAAAAATGTTTTTATGATGTCAAAAACGAAATCAGCTTAAACAAGAACACAACTTTTTAAAATGAAAAAAGAAAAAAAAAACTTTTCACGGTGTCGTTTAATTTCATTTAAAGCAGTTTCAAGAAATACAAGTAAGGGAGCATTTAGCAACCTGGATGGGTACGCCACAAAAACTTCAGGTCGGTCGGGCACCATTAATGGATGCCCCAGGAGCTCGAAAATTTTCCAAAACCTCCTTATAAGGGCCAAAAATGAATTTTTTTTTGGCATAATGATCGGAAATTTTGCGTAGATTACGAATTTGAAGTCCAAAATTAGTTTGTTTGAGCCACAGGCAAAAGCCATAACAAGGTTTGCAAAGCTTTTAAATCCTGCCTGAAGCTCAAAAACGATGCACCAAAATTGATTTTGGACTTCAAATTCGTAATTTACGAAAAATTTCCGATAGGAATCGATGGTCTTTTATGCCGAAAATGATTTTCATTTTTTGGCCCTTTATCGGCCTTTTGAAAATATAAATATTTTTTTCATTTTCCAACTGAATACGTAATATAGCTGAATACTGAAATATATATATAAATATTTTTTTTCATTTTCCAACTGAATACGTAAAGAATGCACCACGTCGTTCACACCCGGATTGATCCCCGGTAAAGGGGGACTGGGAGAATCCCACGACAACGAATGAGCCTGATCACCAGTAGAAGTGCCCGGCAAAGAAACTATGGCAGCTTGATGATTCTGTGAATCATCTGAAGAGGTTCCAGGCAATGGAAGAGCTGGTTCGTTGGTAGAAAGATTATCCATCGATTCAGGAGGTGGAGGTGAAGAAGACAAACTCAGAGAATCCATAGGAGATGGAGGCTCACTTAACGAAATCCCTTCGCTCGAGATTAAAACCAACACTGTGTCCTCGTTAGCAGCGAATTTAAGCGGACGGCTATCTGGTGACCGATCGGCCTAAAATTTTTTGTGTGGTAATCTTACAGGCATTAGAGCAAAATCAGGGGGGTTCGTCACCAAAATTCAAAAATTTTTTCCCCCTCTTCCAAAATGATCCAGTCGAATTATCAAATTTTCGCGTCTATCTCAAGTTTGATCCCAACAGAAATTTTTGTCCGTGAAAATGTTCGAAGGTCATTCTCCTTTTAGGAGGTCATTCTCCTTGCCTTGTAGAACATTTTCACGGACAAAAATTTCTGTTGGGATCAAACTTGAGATAGACGCGAAAATTTGATAATTCGACTGGATCAAAAATTCACCCTAATGATGGCCATACTGTAAAAGTGGACTTCAATCCAGATTTTTGTGTCCAAAGTTTAATTTGTTTTTCCCGCACTTCATGAATTTCTGAACAAGACTAATATGTCAGATCTAGATTTTTCATTTTTTTCTGGGTTAATGTTTCACAAAAAACTTGATGAGGTTGAGAAATAACTCCAAACATCTCTCCCATTGAGTTTCCACATATTCAAGATGTAAGCATATTGAACTAAAAAGCTTGTGCCCAAGGTCCTCTCTCTCTCTCCCCCCCCCCCCCCTCCTTTACTTTTTCCTGCTCTGCCCCATGGGGAATGAATTATTTGTTTTATATTATCCCATCAAAAATTAATGATAATGATGAATTTCGCGATCGGAAAAGCCGATAGAAACCAGACAAACGTTCCCACATTTCCAATGATCGAAATTAAAAGGACATTTAGGGAAATGAAAAAGAAATTTGATCGCTTTAAAGATAGGTTAACTAGCGTATAGAAAATAAACAAACAAACGATTCGTATCTGCCGGAGCGTTTCTCGTTTGTAATTTCTTTTTTTTTATTTTTATTTTTATTTTCAGCAGCATTTTTCAAGTTCTTTTCTTTTTTTTTGTAAAGTTATTCAGACTTTTGAACCACTCCCTTATTTATTATTTATTAATCCCACCTCCTCCGTGTCTCGTCCCTTCTCTTTTCCATCGTAGATTTAATTTCCTGGTGAGAATCGTTAAAGCTCTCGACACGCATGAACGATTCTTAGCGGAATCAAAGCATGGATATCTCCTCGAAAACGAGTTTTGTTTCCGCGTTTACGTCGGGAGTTAATGATCGGTCTAGTATGCCGTACGTTTGGAAAATACGGTAGTTAGGCAAAAAAGGCTTCGACTGGAAATAAACCCGCCTACAACATTTTGTGTTTCGGTTTATTTTATGTTCGGCGTTACGAGCTTTTGAATGACTCTCGACCGTCGAGATCCCCTTGAACCTTCTAACATTGCTTTCAAACATTTTCAACTTGAACCGGAGGAGAAACCTCCCGAGAGGTTGTGATTCCTCATCCGTTGACAAAATCCTTTTTTACTTCGCCTTATTTTCCCAAATGAACCAAGTTGATTCAGGTTATCCTATTATTCGGAATGATTTGAATTTTTTTTTCGTTGTTCTTTCTCCCGAGGGAAGAAAGTCAAAGAGTGCAAGGACTTCGGGATTTTTCAGTTTGGCTGACTTTTGCCCATGCCGAAGTGTGTTTTGACTTGACTAATACCATTTTGTTTGATTTGATCATTTTGAGATTAAGTTTCCTCCTTCATTTATATACACTATTGTCACGTGTTTGATGCCTATCACACGGATACAAGTTACGGTTTTCCAATGGGATTCTGCAGTTGTATCTGCAAAAGGTCCGTAAATTATTACGTATTGGGGTGTTAAATTTTTCGCCAAAACAACGCTTCATCTCACCCACGGTCGATAAAGCAAAAGGACAGATATTTTGTATGTGATGTGGGTTGCCTATACTCGAAATGCGTTTTAACGCATAGGCCGAGCATAAATGGCAAAGGGGGATAGCTTTTTGTATAAAAATTATTCAAAAATAAAATTTGGAAAAATATTTCCCGAATTTTTTTTGAAGGTCTATTATTTTTTTATTTTATTTTATTTTATTTTATTTTTTTTTGACTTTCTCCTGCTGGTCGACAGAAACAAAATATTTAACATTGACGCTATTATTTTATACACCTCCTCCGCCTTGAACTCTGACATGACAAATTTAAAAAATCCCCAACGTCGCTTTTTTTTTTTTTTTTTTTTTTTTTTTTTTTGTGAGGGTTAAATTGTAAAGCCAAGACTGAAAGTTAAAATGCATGTGTTATCGGAATTACATGCATATCGGAATTAATGTTTGTGTATCCATACATGTGCTCGGGGGCAAAACCGCGGGAAAATAAGATGGATCCCTTGTGATTTATTTACTACCGCACTCACAAGGTCGGAAAAGCTATGTTCGGACGTTCCGAACCGATTTTCCCTCCCGAACCCGGACTTGCGCTTGATATTTCCGCCATGAGGACACGTTTTCCTTTTTAAAACTCGATCCCGTTTTCGTGAACAAACAAAATTAAAATGTTAAAATTACGAATCGTTCAAAATGTTAACATAATTAACTTGTATCGATCGGCGATAACGATGCAGTTAAACAACAGTATCTGTAAAACAAATCTCACATTACAAGCTCAGCATGAACCAAATAAACGAATCAAATACATTTACTTATACAATTTTTTTTTCCTCCCGTCAGGGGAAAAAAAAAAAAAAATACACAGAACCGATTGTCAACCCGTACATGGTGATTCACGATATAATTCCCGAAACGGATTCACGAAATAAAAAATATTCTAAGAAATTATTACGAATGTGCTTTATTTTTTTGTGATCATTGTTATCATTATTTTTTTTTTCTTAGTAGGTTATTCATTTGCCTTGGGGCTTTGCAGTGTATAAAAATTTTTGCGTGAGCGACCATTCCGACCTTTAGGTAGATGAAACGTCATGTTGTAATTCGTGACGTGATCGACTTAGTCAAGATACAAGATGGACATCAATAATTGTTTGTTCGCTTATTTTAATTGATTTTTTTTTTCTGAGTCAGATTTCAATCGTTAAAAACGTTTCTTATGTCGGTATCCGTTGTAAAAAGAAATGGCGCATAATTTTATACATAAAAATTATCGAGGATATTTCAATAAACGCGATTTCGTTCCTTTTTTTTTATCCGTTAAATTAAAAGCAATTTTCATTCAACTGTTGCTTCAGCGCTTTTTATTATTATCCATCTTAATATTTTTTCATTTTCGCATATATTATTTCCAAGGGGGGAAGTTTATTTTTGTAAACGAGGAAAGAAATAAAAAAGCAGAAAGAATGAATGAAAAGTGATTTTTCTTTAAAGATAAAGAAGAGTTTAAGTGCGAAAATTTGGCCTTTGATCTTTTCTCTTTTATTGGGAGACTGACGGTCGTAAGATCTTCCTTCCGGTTGCCTTTTTCGACGGTTTGATTAATTTTTCTGGTTTTGCCCAGTTTATTTGGGAGTACACGTTTTGAAGTTTTTGCAGTCGAATCTATCCTGATCGTCCACTAGCCCCCCCTCCCAATGATTCCGGGAAAAAGAACACGAATTGGGAAGGGTCGTCCCTTTTTGCACGGGATTTACTGCGCCTCAAGATCTCATAAGCTACCTCCGAAATAAAATTAAGACTGAAATGAATCCCTTCTGAAAAATACAACCGGGATGAAAATAAACTTACATTACAATTCAAATTGTATGTATGGAAATTATAAACAGGGGTTTTCTCGGGAGAAAGGGTACTTTTGGTGAGGATGGTTTATTTTAAATGAGATGTACATTTGATGTATCCTCATACGTTCCTAAGCGAGAGAAAATGGAAGAAGAAAAAAATGAAGACGAATTCGAGAAAAAAAAAGAAGGAAAAAAACACGTGCTTATTTCATCCGTTTCCGGTTAGTGGCCCATATTTCACTTTGGAAAGTTCATTTTTCACGTTGAGTGCTTTTGCATCATACCTAAAAAAAAAAAAGAAGAAAAAAAACGGAGCATTAATAAGATAACCAGAAGATTTCCCCGAAAAATTCTTCTTCTTCAGAAAAAAAAAAAAAAAAAAACAAGGAAATAAATAGGAATAAGCTCACCGACCCGGAAGCAAATTTTTTGTTTCCGAAGTCTATTTTCGAGTTCCCCAAACTCGATGAACCGTTCAAAATGTTTTTTTTCATTTAGTTTCATTTTTTAATAGCCCGGCTTTGTTTTTTTTCGACCGAAAAAAACTTTTTTTTTCTTCTGGAGAAGCTCTGCATGTGAAAAACAAAAGCTCCAGGCGGATCGTTTCCTCTATATGGAAAATAAATTCCAAGGCAAAAAGTATATCGTCGCTGAAAGGGTTTCCCATCAACGTTTGCATAACAAGAGTCCGATTTTCCAATATAAAAAACAGTCGGTTCATCACGGATTCGATTAGATCGTTGTATTTTTTTTTTCTTCTTTTTTTTGAAAAAGAAGAAAGAGTTTTTCTTTCTTTTTTTTTTTTTCGTTTTCCAGCCGGAAGAAAATTTTTTTTTTTTTTCTTTTAGAGAAATGAAGATTACGAGTGAAACTGCTGATCGAAGACATGACAATAACGAAAAATGGCAATTCTTCGTAATGGGAGTTTTCGATATTCTTTTTTTTTTTTCCTGCGGATTTTCCAAAAAGTGTCCTTTGTTGAATATGAAAACTATTTTTAAGAAGTTTTTATTTTATTTATTTTTTTTAAATAGTAAAGAAGTGTTTTCATAATCGAATGATTCGATTATGAAATTGATTAACTGTTACTGGTACTTCGCGATGTTGAAAATTGTGTCAGGAAATTTCTCGTATTTTTTATTTTGGTCACTAGAGGCTGTATGTACGTTTTCGAATTCAAAAATCACCCCAAGGTTTGTGATGTGCCTAGAGCAATTCAGGTGTTTTCCTTGAATGCGAGTCTCAACTGAATTTAGCATGTTGCCCCCATTGTAAGTGGAGTGGACGTCGAAAAAGTCAAATACCACTTTGCCAACTTATCAACCATTGCAGGCTGAATATTTTTCAGCAGTCTGGGTCGAAACTGACGAATTTTGGAATTTGAAAACTCCTGATACGGGAATGGGAGGCCTTTTGGCATCCGTATGAACCCTAATTTTTCCAGATTTTTTGAAGGTTATCTTGAGGTTGCGAAATGACCTTGAAGTTTTTGAAAAGCTCATATAAGGGCAAAAATTAGACCTAAAGCTCGAAAACCGTATACTTAAAATAATTTTAAACTTTATATTCGTAATCTGCGCAATACACAAAATTTCCGATAAGGTGCGATATTTTTCTCAACAAAAAAATTCTTATTTTTTGCCCTCATATGGGCTTTTTAAGAACGTCAAGGTCACTGCTCGACCTCAAGATGACCTTCAAAAGATCTGGAAATAATTAGGTTTAACAGCATTGCCAAAAGGCACTCACTCTCCACTATCAAGTTTTCAAACTCCAAAACTCAGCAGTATTTCTTAATATTAATCCACTTGACAAACCTTATACCTAGGACCGTAGTAGGTATTATGGAAAACATGCGGAAAGTTTTGAGTTTTCACTGTGCTAATGGGAAAGAAAAATTCATTTTATGAAAGAAAGATCCGACGTATCGGAATGAATTTTTGCAATTCTCTTTGTACTTTTTACTTTGTTTGACGTGCAACACTTTCCTTTTTAATTGGAATAAAAATTCCTTGCTTTTATATTTATTAAAGAAAAAATTGACGAAACGATTCTCTTTTCTGTATTAATGTGGACTAGCCAAAACTATGTGGAATTTTCTGTAATTTATTTATTTTTTTTCTTATTTGAAATTAAAATTAAAGTCTGCTTAGGTCATGATTTTAAAAATTGTGAGCTAACGAGACTTAATTTTTTTTTTTAGGTCCACAAGATAATTTAAGATTAGCATAAGGTTTCTGTATACAAATTTCCTGCCCCGAACATTATAAAGCAATGCGTGTGCGACCCCTTACTTCTTACTTTTGGTACTAAAAGCAGGAAAATCGTGAAATTATAAAATAATAACGTTACGAGTAAAAATAAAAACAAACAAAATGCTGAAAATAATTCCAGTGGCGGAGGGCCCACTAGACGAATGAGGCAGTCACCTCAGGCCTCTCGCAAATTAAAAAATTGGGGGCCTCGAGCTTTGCTTTTTTTTAAAAATCATATACTTTTTGAAAGTTTCCTCGTTTTGTTAAGTGAGCAAACGACCTGATCACAAAAGCAAACTTAAATGAGTTAAAAACTAATTTTTTTCATGAACCCCAATTTTTTGGCAAAATTTTTTTTTCACCCTTCATTTTTTTCTCTAGATCAACCTCGAATCGAGTCTCGCCGCCACTGAAGCATTCACATATCTGCCTTTTAATTTTGCGGATGACTTTTTCCCTTTTTTTTAACGAAGGAAAATAAATGGAGGATAAACTAGAGTTTAAAATAAAAAAATTATAACAAAAATCTGGGGCTCAGAATAAAAGGAGTAACTGAAAATACCTTCCAAAAGGATTTGCGACGATGACGCAGCCACATTTTTCCCCCTTTTACTCCATTTATCATTTAAATCGTTTTAAACACCCCGAATGGATTCTCTCATTTATTTCGACAGGAAAACTGTATCATGAATATCGCGATTTCAAGAACTTGTTTATCTTTTCTTTTTTTTAAAAAAAAAAGTTGTCGTATTAAATCAGATACACAATAACATATTCTATATTTAAATGAAGATAAAGAATCGTTACCATTCCAGAATTAACGGGGGAAAAAAATTATTCCCACCTTTTGTTAATTTTTTAAAAAAATATTCTTTACTCACATTTTTCATTTTTAACAAGAACTCATATGATTAACATTCGCAGAAGAAAAAAAAATCCCTTTAAACGTATTTTTTTTCTTATTTATACGTTTCGAGAATGCAAATCTAATTGTAAAAAAATTTTCCGGTAACTTCTTGGCATTCACGGTTGCGAGATTAATGTTTTTTTTTTTTTTTTTTTTTCGTTTTCCTCTCGTCGAAATCAAATTTTTTTTAAATAAAGTTGTACCGAGTTTTTCTTTTTGGAGGGATCGATTTTCCCTTGCGTCTCGAGATTTTTTTTTGTTTTAGAAAGTCTTTTTTTTTAAAGAAAAAAGAAACTTGTATATTGACTTTTTCACTTTTCGCTCGACGCGTATTTTTAGATGTCGATCATTAAAATTTCATGTCGAAAAGAAAAAAAGAAAAAAAGAAAAAAAAAGGGGAAATTGCGTTCGCGTGACCTTTCAATATGCCACCCTTACAATATTAAAAAGAAATTTAATCCTTTTTTTCTTTTGCGATTAAAAAGCGAAAAAGAAACGTATGGGAATTTAAAAAAAAAAAAAAAAGAAAAAAGACGAG
This sequence comes from Liposcelis bostrychophila, assembly GCA_037577465.1. NCBI lineage: Eukaryota > Metazoa > Arthropoda > Insecta > Psocodea > Liposcelididae > Liposcelis > Liposcelis bostrychophila. The sequence continues at coordinate 1,339,103 of CM075209.1, read as the reverse complement.
CGTGTTAAAATCCGTCCACCCTGGAAGCATTCATTTGGAAAAAGTTGCAATTAACGAAGATCCACACCTGACGGATTCTCATCAATCATTATTATCATTCCTAATAAAGTAAAATAATTGGTTGAAAAAAATCATAAATGTGTTATTTGCAATTACGGAAAGCGATCAGCGCGGAAAATAAAAAACCGTGACCGAAAACGACGACCGGATTAACTAAGTGGTGAAAAATCGGTGACGTTGAGCTCACGCAAAAAAGATTTTTGAGTAAAGAAATTTGGATTGTTCAGGACTTGTAAGACACTGATTTGGCATTTTTTTTTTTTTTTTTTTAATGTGATTGCAGACTCGCAACTGTAAAACTTTGCCGTTGGGATCGTTGCATGACCTTAACCTTTTCATTTATATTCCGGAGGAGGTTTTGATGCAGTTGCAAAGTATATGGCTCTTGAGAGAGGTTGCCGTCCCGAACCATTTCTTCAATTCCTGGATCTGTTCAAAATGTTCAATTTTAATTTTTTTCTTATTACGTTCCATGTTCAAACGTTATTACCACTGCTAAAATATTTTTTTTTTCATTTTAATATCAGAGTTAACATCGACTTTTTGGTGAATCTATACCCTATAAAGTAGAAACTACACTGAAGATAAATTCATTAATTTCACGGTCGTAAAATTTTTTTAATATTTTCTTGGTGTTGCTTATAAATGGGAATCAAATTTTTTTGACTGGAGGCAAGAGACTGGAAGGTTTTTTAAACGCTTTGATTTCAAATTAGAGTTTTTATGTGGAAAGCTCCCTTAACCGCCCCCTAACCCTCAGAAAATGAATGAATAAATATATATATTTTTTTTTTTTCCAAAATAAAAAGCAACATGGGTATCGGTTCTCGGTTTTCAATGTCGCTTATTTATCGCTCGTATATCGCCCATTTCAAGGTGTTTTTGCTGTTTTTTGACAGAGTCATAATGCTTCGTTGGAAGACCTTCTGGGGAATACTTATAGAACCATCCAATTTTTCCGAGATGTCGGCTACTCCACTTGTACCAACCCCTTGCATATTTGTAAAGAACAAAAATGTAAAGCAAATATTGTCAAGCTTTTGCGCATATCTACGACTGAATCTGAATGTAAGGATTGCAAATATCAAACTTGCAAATTTTGCAGGAAGCGGAATTTTTAATGTTTGACACTTTGACCCCTAACAAAAGCGAGCATCCGTGCTTTTAAAGGCAGTAAATTTTTTTTTTTCGGTCGGTTCAAGGTTAACTGTTTTTCGAAAATCAGGAAATTTAAAAAGTTCTGGAACCGGCTTTTAACATTTTGCGCTTTTTCATTGGAACCCTAAAAATGGCAGTTTCTGGTACCGGTTCAGGTTTTTGCGAAAGGTTTGTAGACCTTGGTTCGGCCTCTTTCGTCTCCTGTCGCGATGTGGACTAGGTCTTCTCGGTCTTGGCTTTCTCTCTTCGATTTCCCTGTAAAGGAGAAAGAATCCAAAAACTGAAAACATCGCGTTCTTTTTTCCCCTAAGCACAGAAATTTTGTATTGCGTGATTAAGGATTCATACACACATAGAAGCACAAAACTAAAATGAAAAAATCGGATTTTATCGTGATTGTTGCTTTTAACGAGCTTCTGATAAATCTTTCATTAAAATCATAGCTCTTCAAAAAAGAAAAAAAAAATTAACTGCTAATCTCTTTTTGATTAAGTAGGAAAGAAATGGTGACGTCACGAAACGAGTATTAATTAATAAAATGGAAGAAAAGAAAAAAAAAAAAAAAAAAAGAAAGAAAATTATAATCTGAGGAAAGGTTAAGTTTGTGTAATGTCATTGGCGGGGATTTAAATGGATTATAGGTAAAGCTTAGCACTGGGGGATTATTATTGCATAATTTTCGTGCGGGGCCGGTATTACACTATGCACGAACCCGATCGCATCTCCCAATAATAAAACCCGGGTTTTCGGTTTCAAAGATTTACGATCTGAAATTATGGAAATATTCCACGTAGGCGGAAAAAAAAAAAAGAAAATTGTTGCAACCCGAGTTTTTTAGTGTCCCCATAAACAATTTCCAGGATACGAGAGAAAATGCATGATGGTCCATATAACTCCAGGGTTGTAAACCACGTGCAACTTTTTTTTTTTTTTTTTTTATTCTTCCCGTGAATAATAAGGAAATGATATTGAATGATTTATAAAAAAAAGGCGGAAAGAAGAAACATAAAAGCATAAAATGTCCCTGAATTTTTTTTCCGAGTTTGGGAAAAAAAGTTGGTCTGAAATTCTGCAGTCGGTAGGGTCGTCGAGATTTGAGTTTTACCCAAAGGGGAACGTCATGCTCCCGTGCAATCATGTGAAAATGTTTGTTAATAATAATAATAACTATATTATATTAAATAATATACCTGTACGTAATGAGTGAAGACGTAATTAGATAATTTTTTGTAATGAGATTGATGTATAGTGAATCATTTCAAGGCCATCGTATTTATCGAACGTTCTGTGGTGAGTTACAAAAGAAACTTATCGGTAATTAAAGTTTGGTTCAATGCGGATGATGCAGCCGTTTTCTTGTTGTCTTTGGTCCCGCAGATTCTCGCAGGTTCCCACATTATCCAGCTTAAGACCTGAAAGAGGCTTTGGTAATATGTCGATGACCTTATGAAAAGCTCGCACCTAAGGGGTTGAAATGTGCTCACGCCATGAACAGATTCAAATTTTTTCGCCGAAAATGAGAATTTGTGTATTTTAGGTCCGTCACTTTAAATTTTTTAAAATCCAAATCCGAAAATCATCCGCCATGTTTGATCCGTTCGCCATCTCTTGAATTGTACGGTACCCCTGTTTATTTAACGAACAAATTCCTAGTTCGCTTTGTGGCCACATGTTCGTTTTTCTTTTGAAATGCCACTATCAGATTCAGAATCAACGCCGTTGAAAACCCCTCCCCTTTTCCTTGCCGTAATTTTTGCGAAATTTGAATTTTTGATCTATTGTGAGTCGGTGATTCACATGTTTTATTAATTTTTAAAAATATGTTGGAGGTATTGAGTGCACATCTATTCCCTTAAGAAAACTTTTTTTTATTTTTTACAAAAAGTATTCGCGTTTTAAATTTGAATATCTGAGGGATGGTAAACCGCGCTTTTCCTTTTCTCTCTTTTCATCGTTTCATACCGCACGGTGAAAGATTAACCGACAAGTATTTTTTTGCAAAACTTTTTGCGGGGAAAAAATATATTCATGCAAAACCGACTTTTTTCATTTTTTTTATTTTTTTTTATTCAAACGTTCTGTGGGCGAATTAAATGCATCGGGGAAAAAATAACCGAGATAAAGTCGTTTAATTGACACATCATGGCAGGCTTAAAGTTGATCTTCGAATAATGCTTCCGGGAATGTTTCCTTTTTTGGAGTAATTGCATAATGTGGAATAATTGTAGTATTTAAAAAGACATAGTTACCTAATTTTTCTCTTTTATCTACACTGCTTCGTCAAGTCCTGACACTAAAATGTTTCCGAGTGAGAACTTCAAATGCCAATCTTTTCGCTCTAAGAACACCTAAATAGAATAATATTTTTGATGGGGTGGGGTCATTTCCAAATTTTTCGGCGATGCCGTTTTCGAGATTACTTGCTAGGCTTTTGAAGACGGTGGATGTTGTGAGAGGAGTAGGGGTTTGTCCAATCGAGAAGGCGACTCCGTTCAATCAGCCGCACTTCGGTACTTTACATGTTTAACTTATAAGCAGGATAAAAAATATATTGATCTTTTCCTTCTCGATTCCAAACAGATCAATCTGGATAAAAGCATTTTCTTTTTCCTTAATCCCTTTTCTTCTTTTACTTACAGATATTTGATGAAGATGGCATCTCATTACAGTGCGTAATGAGACTTTCGGTGGCCATAATGATCCTCTTCGACGCCATCGCTTCGATTTCCGCAAACATCGAGGATATCGCTTCTGAACTGGATAAACCAAGTAAGTTTTAAAGACGAAAATCTTTAGTCCTGCATCTTTCGGTGACTTCGAATATTGAACTATTTCCCTCGCTTTTTTTTTTTTTTTTTTTTTTTTTTACTTCCATGGTAGTAATGGAAAAACAGCATTTCTGTAAGGCAAGAACCCCGAAAACCCTGAAATGAATAGGCGTAGACATTATTTAAAAAAAAGGCGCTATTTTTGTTTTTCGTGTTTATTCTTTTCATTTCTCTCACACGAAAATCAAATTACGATTCTGTTTGAGAGAGGAGAGAACGGAGGATCGAATTGAAGATGACAGTTTATAACAAGGAATTATTTATTATGATAAATAACCTGGGAGGTGATATAATGAGACGGAATTAGAATGTTGATTTTCATCGAATGCCGCGGCATTATCAAATTTAATGAGGAGTTAGTGTGGGTGATTGTGTTCCCGGTATACGGGATCTTTTTAAAAGGAACAAAATAAAAATGGATCACGTTAATTACTTTGGATGGGGATCGATCTAAAAATGTATAAATTGATATAAAACTGTCTCATGCTTTGCTTTGCAATTTATTGAAGGAAATATATCGTAATGTTTTTCTCGAGAGGAATAAGCGACGGAAAACTTATAATGGAAATAGCAAATATAGTATTCAACAACGGAAGTTTCTGTGTAAAGAAGAAAAAAAAAAAAAAAAAAAAAAAGAATTCTAAATGCTTATTTAGTTCAAAAAAAAAAAAAAAAAAAAATACTAAGTCCTCTTTGATTAATTGCATGTATCATATCAAATAATACTTATTTTCCATTGGTAATGACCGGAAACTGCGTTTATATATTTTTTTTTGTTGCTTTCTTGATTTTATGTTACGATACGATACGGATTTCCAAGAAAAGTTGCCAGAGAGTTAAAATCTTAATTTTCCGATTTTACATTTCCGCAAAACGAAACGCAAACTCAGTTCGAAAGTGAAGAAGAAGAGAACACAAAACCGCAAGTTGTGACCATACACTCTCTGCGAAACTCTCATTTCTGCTTAATTCGCATCTTCCTTTAATTACTTTAAGAGCCACACCTACTCGAATTATAATTACACGCATTATTTACACCTTAATAGTCATTACTTTCCCGATAGATTCCATGACATTTTCTTTCTCTCGATAAAAAGAAAAAATGCAAATCATCCTTCATCAGAATCGTTTGAAAGAGATGAAACTTCAAAAATGTTGACGTCTCTACTGACTTCAAAAGTTTTTTCGTAGGTACCTTAAAATGATACTTACGTTTTTAAACCCGTAAAATGTTCCGATGCGGTTGTCCTCTAGAATCTGGTAATTCCAACTCGAAAAATACTGCCCTGGTGTACTTTTGGCTTCTTTGGCTGGTTGGTCGTAAATTTTGTCGCTTTTGTTTCTAGAAAGCTTTTAAGAATTTATCAGTCTTTTTTCCGATTATGATCTTGATTTTGGTGGAATGTGGATGGTCTGCAGATTTATTCAAATGGAAATGCTTTGAGGTTGTCTTAGGGGTTTTCTTGGAATAAAAAAATGGCGATAATTGCAGTGGGCTGAGTTTTTAGTGTAAATTTTTAATTTTTTTTTTTTTTTATTTAAGGAATGTCTGAGGAAGTTGAAAATTTAGAAAAACGTACCGATCGAAGTCAAGTTGAAGACTAGAACCCGGGACGTTTTGATTCCCGGTCAAGCTGGCCCTAGACTTGGATTTTTCTGATATTTTTCTGCATTTTCACCTTGCTCTGTCATTACTGAAATAAAGTATTCCCGGAAATCTGGTACCTTCCGGCAGTTCTGAACATTTTGAAAAATTTAAAACGCGAATCCGGGGTCTCGAAATTATAAATCTTTGTTTTTCTATCGATTTACCTCTTCTTCTGTTAGTAAAAAAAAAAGGCTTTAAAAATCGCGCAGGTCTGAAAATTGGTGTAATCGCGAAGAATCTGATAAAAGTGGCCCCAATCACCCCGATCATTCTACGCACACGACGATTCTAAAAACTATCATTCTCGACGCAGTGTCGACTCTGTCCTGAAAAACTGGACCCTGTTACTCGCTCTCAGTATCATCCCAATCGGTTCATTTCTTAATGTAATTACGTCAGCTGCTGCTGTCGATGACAATGACAGCAGCAACTGACGTGCATGACTTGCATGTCGCTCCTTTATCATTTTCATTATCACAGGGAAAAATAAACAATTCGTCGTATTTACTTTTTCTTTTAGTCATTTTTTAGTTTTGAAAATCCAATATTTATTGGAAAACGACAAACAAATTGTTTTCAAGAGCAAAAGAAATTCAAATTTTGTCAAGAACGTTTGGATCATGATACTTGATTTGAACAGTCAAACGAGACGATTGCAATACAAAAACAGGACTTTCTCGGTCTTGTGCGAATCACTAGCTGTCATGCTTAGGCCAAGGTCCGTAATTGCATTTTCAGGAACAGGAAGCTGTTTAAAGTCGATCCCTCTCTTCTATTAATTTTTCGATAATCAATCCAATACCTGCACCTCCACCCCCACCCCCTACCTCGAATTTCTATGAAAATTAATTAGTAGATAAATATAATATAAAAAAAAAAAATTCAAAAAAACTTTCTTTATTATACAATATAATACGTAAAAAAAAAATCGTACTAAAAGCAAAAAATAAGTCCAAATTGCAATGAATCGATTCACCGATTGGTCCGAAAACGATTTTCATATTTTCCAAGAGCTATGTTTTGAATCTGTTTATAGCTTTCTACTCGAATTCTTTTTAAAAAATTTTAATTTCGTAAAATATAAAGAAAGTTGCCAGATTTGCGACAGATTTTTATCTGATCTGGCAACTTTCGTGTGTTTGGTATTTACACATAAATTACAATTCCGTTTCCAGATGAAGCGCGCAAGCAGCGTGGAAACTGTCTAAGCAAGCATCACATACCTTGCAATCATGGAGAACACAGAAATTGTATGTGTGCAGCAGTTCTTGGCAATGAAAACAACTATTGTAAATATTACCATCGTATGTTTGATTCATTGCAATTTGGACTTATTTTTTGCTTTTTAGTACGATCTTTTTTTTTTTTACGTATTATATTGTATAATAAAGAAAGTTTGTTTGAAAATTTTTTTTTTTTTATATTATATTTATTTTTTGCTTTTTAGTCCGATTTTTTAACATAATAATAAAGAAAGTTTTTAAAAAAAAATATTTTTTTTATACATATATTTTTTTTATGACTAAAAAAGCACAATCCTGCCGAATTTTTTTTCTGGGGTTTAGTTTCAATCAACAGAAACCCTTGTTTTCGTGAAAAAGCATGGTTTCTGCATATGATAATTCATTGTTAAATTCACAATATTATTATACTGTATAGTAAACACTTGGTGCCGAAGTCATGTGAAAATAGACGTTTGATTCCTTGCGTGTACGAAGACGAACTATACCCGAACGATACAGAAAAGTCACGAAGTCCAGATTCGAGTGAGATCGTAAAAAGACTCCGTCGCGTCATCTATTTTTAATGTATTGGGCACGCATCTTTCGAGTCTTTAAAATTGCCGATTCCGATAGCTCACAGTGAAACGTATAATATAGAAAGTAAAAATCCTTTCTTTGTCAAAGTAACCTGTTGAGTTCCTTCAAAGTTTTATTCGGCTGCCTACGGCACTGAGGCTCTGCCCATTAATAAAAAAAAAAATTAATTACATTATGTTCCGTTTCCAAGATTTCGGATATAAAAAATCTCTTCCGTTTTAATCGCTTGAGATTTTATGAACCAAAACAGAAAATATATAAATAAATAAAATAAAATAAAATGGTTTATGAATTAAAGAGTTGGTGTGTGTTTCATCTATTTGATCGGTATCTCCTGCACTCGAGCCTTGTCACTCGGTGACATTTACAAATTGGTATTATTGTAGTTACATGACGTGAAGCCCTCCGCGGAGGTAATTTAAGCATTAATAATTACCGTCTTTTTTATACTCGGACGTTAATCGATCATTTCGCCACGTTTTTCCCGTGATTGATGATTCGGAAAAAAATAAAAAATAAAAATTCGAGGACTTTATGCAGACATTGTTTCCGGATCCAAGAAATTTTTATTTAATCCCTCATGCCGCGGATGAATGACAAAATCGTTTTAATAAGAAAAAAAAAAAGGTAGGAAAAAAAAACTCAGGTGCATTACATCGTGAAATTTGTGCAGTCACCGTGTCGTGAGAACCGAGTTTTTGCCTTCCCCGTCAGCCCATTCAATCATCCCGAGTCATTACCGATTTCATGACGAACACGATAAAAGAAGATTATCCTTGTTTATTTTACCGAAAATATAATAATATTTTTATAACGTCCAAAAACTGCGTGAATATCGATCCCTAAACACGGAAGATTCCAGGTGTTTTCGGTTTGAATTCCATATCCGAAGTTATGTTTCTCCAAGATTTCAGACTCGGAAAAGCAAAAAAGATAGCCCTAATTGTATGGCAAGAATCTCCTCGGTACAACTTTTCCATAGTTGAAATATCTTGATGAAAAGTTTTCTTCATGTTCATCACTCGCGTCACCGAGATCCCTGGGAAAAAAGTCCCTGTGGGAGGAGAAGGAAATGCAACTTTAAGGACGTTTATTTCGTGGCTTGATATAACTTGTCGTTTCATCGCCTGGAGGCGGTGTTATTTTGAAAAAAAAAAAGAGGAGAATTGTAAAGAATTTAATTTTGGTAAGAGCGTATCCGTTTATATTTTTAGACGTAAATACATGATATATGCTTTTTGCGGAGTGTTGTAACCCTTTGCATGCCGGCGGCATCATATCCGAGTGTTCCTTAGTGGCAATGGTATATCGTACGTGATGCCCTAAAGTTTTGGGAAAAATACAGCTTTCTTTTCGCTGAAGAAAATCGGAAAGTTTTACGTTGCGGATTTCAAGGTGGATCTGAATTCGGCTTAGGCCGAAATTTCACGCTAAAACGTGTCGCAGTAACATGTTGAGACAGCATGTTGCTCAACATTTTCCAGCGCTAAAAACATGTGGACAACATGTTGCGCAATGTTTAAAAATTTTTGTTTTTAGTTTTTCAGTGTTGAGCAACACTGCAACAAGTTGAGCAACATGATGTCTCGACATGTTATTCCAACATGTTCTAGCGTAAAATTTCGACGTTGGAAAATTTTAGGCATCCTTTCTTCGCCTTTAGTAAGAAAAATAAGCTGTGAGTTTAAACTTGGAGTAAGGTGCGCGATGGAAGGATTTTTGTGAAAAAACGACATTAAAAAATTTTATGTTAACAACCTAAAAAAGGGCTACACATTCAATATGTAACACTTTTTATGTTAAAAGTTGAATGTAAACATTTTTATGTTGACAAATGACGATTGTTTATTGGTTGATCAACAATCAAATTGATGCAACACAATCGTTTTACGTAAAATTTACATTGAAAATATATGTAACCTCTTTTTTTACTAGCAAAATATGTTACTTTTAACATAAAATTTTTTACCGTGTAATCAATAAACAAATAAAACGAATAATATAAGCTGCAGCAAAATACGCGCATTTTTGTTACCACCGGACAGATTTTCCGAAAATTTTGTCGTTTTTTCACAAAAATCCTTCCATTGCGCATCTTACTCCAATTTTAAACTCGCAGCTTATTTTTCTTACTAAAGGCGAAAAAAGGATGTCTTAAAATTTCCCAAATACTATGACGGCCTTTAATCTTTTTTTTTTTTTTTTTTTTTTAGTAAAGACGCATGAGCAGCATTTGAAATTTGCAACAAATGTTCAACTCCTACAATTAATTCTTAGAAAACTAAACTGATCTCTTTTTCCTCGTTTCGCCCTTTTCTGTCCTAAACTTCTGACTTTAGAGTGTTTAACATGCTTGTTTTTTTTTATCCTTTGATGCAGTGCGTTAGGGGCTCCCCCGCATTTGCTTTAATAACATTGGACGTGATTACTTTGAGGGCGCGTGTTAAAAAATGCTTCAGGGGCAGTAACCCTCCCTCGAAACTCCGTTCCTTGGTTTTAATTAAAAACAGCAATTCTCTATTGATTAAACACTATAACGATAATAACACTCGTCAAGTCCATGCTCCTAAGCAAAAAAAAAAAAAGGAAACGAACACGAAACAATTACGTAGGATGATTCTACGTTTAGCATATCGAAGGAAGCCTTCAATGAATTTTTTAGACGCTCATCGCTATCAGTTACAAAAATTGCTAGGTGTCGATATTAAAAATGCTTTTTTTTCAAATGTGAAAAAAAGGAAAACCTACAAAGATATTTTTTTTCTTTTCCGTCAAAAAAAAAAAAAAAACTTGAGGGAAAAGTCGGGAAATTTCTTGACTCGAGATATGGCCGTTGTGATGGTGTTATCGATTATCAATTTGTTTTTCACTTTCCTTTTGAATACTATTACAAGTTTCAGATATGTTCTGCCCATATCCATCGATAATACATTTTATCGAGGTTTCTGAATAAACAAGACTGTGTATTTTTTCTTTTCTTGACAAACAATTTTTTTTTTTTTTATTCCGAGAAAACTCGGTAGGAGGTATGAGAAAAAGAAATCGGTCCGGTGGACATAACTGACTTGTTGTTAATAATAAAGCAGCTTGAAACCGATTTTTCGCCTTGAAATTACTATTGTTACGATTTGAGAAAAAAAAAAATTTGATTCATAAATCAGTGTTTTATGAGTTTAAACAATTTTTTTTACATTTTTTTTTATTTTCGAGGCAGCAAACAGAGAAAAGTGGGAAAGATACGGAAATAAAAGGTAATTCGTAATAGCGCTTAATAGCGCTCGGCGTGAGTGTTTTAACGGTCCGATTTAAAATGTTATAATTTCGTAATCTCAGTACAACGATGAGAAAGGAAATTTTACAAGGATTCACGCACCCTTAATGGAGCGTATTACAGACGAATAAAATATTCGCGCAACTTTAAGCAGTGTTGCCGATTCTTTTTCCTTTTAAGATTGCCGATAGTCATTTATTGATGAATTTTATTGTGATGGAAGTTTGAAGATGCTATCGGTTTTTGTCTGTTCCTCGACGGTCTTTTTTTGCCCATGGCAAAATACAAGGTTTTACTGCTTGGGTCGTTTCCTGTGCAGTATTAACTTATTTTGAAATGAAATTCTATTTTGTCAATGAATCTTTTCGGCAATCTTAAGTCGCCTTAGTCAAAATTTGAATATTGTAATACTTAGTAAATGTCTGGAAAGAGAAAAAAAAAATTCACAAAGTCGCAGTATATTTTTTTTTTTGAAATTATCATAACTGGTTAGTCTCAGTTTGGTTTCGTCTTGAATCGGAATAAAATGAGTGATACATAAAGTAAATGAAAAAATGATTCCTTAATTTGTCATTTAAATAAATTGAAGCTAACAATTTTAGACAAAGCAACTAATATAAAATATTTTTTATTGGCAAAATTAGCATTGCCTAATTTTGGAGATAAAATCGTCGGGCATTGAGTAATGCAATTTGGCCATCTTGAGATCGCTCGACTCCTATCCTGGAGTTGGAGCTGCATTGATGATCCCTCATTTCCATTAAAAGGAGCAGAAGATAGACTAAAAGAAGCACCGGGAAATAAAACTTCTGCTTAATATAAACCGGAAATCCTAATGTTGCGATATGGAAATATTGTCCCCACTTTGGGTCTTTAATGAAAAAAAAAAATGAATTCTGGGTTATGAAAACAACCGAAGGTTCACTTATTTTTCCAACAGCAAAAATTGTTTCACGTGATAATCACCCAAATTAAGTAGGTTCTCAATAATGTTGGTTGACAAGTTCAAAGCTAGTAAGGGAGAAACAAAGGGGAATCGATTTTATTTTTCTTCCTTTTATTTTCTACTTTTTCTTTTAATTTTCCGAACAAGAAAAAAATTTTTGCAATTTTCAATTTTCTTGTTACCGAAAAAGGCACGGTTTTCTAAAATATCGCTTTTTATATAATTAAAAACTACTTTTTCGAAAGTCTGAGAAACTTTTGGAAAATGCCGCCCCGAGTAAACTTTTCCCCTAATTTCCCGAACCCTTGAAAAAGAAGAAAAAAAAGGTTACGGATTCGAAGCAAAACTGTTGATAAAAAAAGAAAAAAAAAACTGGCGAAATTACTTGAAACGTCATAATTCGGACAGGTGTTTTCTTTTGTTTGACCTATTTAGAACAAAGGTCTGTCGTCTGAGCGTTCAATTGGAAATGCCGTTTTCTAAATCCGAGTCACGTATACTGACCTTATATTTTTTTTAAACGCACAAAAAAGCAAGAAAAAAAGCTCCGCTTTTCATTTTCTTTCTTACCTCCTTTTTTTTCCTTAATCTTGATTTTTAAAATCCGCAACGCCTTAAAAATTTAAAAATAAAAAAAGTTCAAGGAGGAAAAAAAAGAGAAAGATAAATTATGATGAAAACCATAATAACCCAAAATATACAAACAATTCAATTTACCTTCTTTTAAAACTCGAACGTTACATTTTCTCCCATTAGCATATTTATTAAATTTTAAACATCTTGGAACGATTAACAATTTTGTTTTAGCAAAATTTTACATTACCCGATTAAAATTGCAAAAACGATTAACTTATTCGCGGATTTCAATGAAAAAAGGATTTCCTTTTCTTTTTTTTCCCCTCCTTTTCCTTTTTCTTATTTTTTAAATTTAAAAAGATGGCTCAAGGATTATTGTAGATATCGCTTCTTTTCGAAAGCCCTCGAAGAAAGGATATCCTGAGAAATTGCTCCCTTTTAAAAGCAAACACGGAATACCCAGGAGACATTTATACAAAGTTTAAGATTTCGAAGTCATCTAATGTAATATATGACGGTCGAAATTTTTCTTTTCTTTTTTTCGGATTTTGCGGAAGCGATACGGGTTTATAGCAGTTGGCCCAAATTGCATTTGATTCCAAAAAGAATTGATTTTGCACGTGTGCTTTGCGGTTTTTTGTTAAGTTATCCAAGGTTTATATTGATCGTTACAACTTTTAGAAACATCCGCTTTAGTGCCCACATTCCAATTATATTTCTTCGGCTCAAAGTTGTTGATAATATCAACGCAGAACTTATTTTTCTAAGTTTTTTTTCTTGATAATGGTGATGGTGACAAGTAAAATTTGGGTTCTGATTCGCCTTGTGAAAGTAAAAGTCGATTCTTTTAAAAAATTTGGCCCGGGATTTGAACCGCTTTTCTAGTTTAGAGAAAATACAAAAAAAAAAAAAAAAAAGTTCCTAGGGCAACTTTAGCTTAAAACTCCAAAGTTTTGAGTCAGATTGTCAATTTTTTTTTAATTTAAAAATTATCCCCCTGGCTGGCTTTTCCGAAAGTCGACACTTACAGATGCCTTTTAAGACCTAAAAGTGTATTTCTGTTGTTCAGATTGGCCGGTCGATTTCAATCCACAATTTTATTGGACACGCCCGTAAGGGGCTAGCAAAAAATATTAGACTTATGGCCCCAAAACTATTTCTGGGGGAATCCCAACTTCCAGCTCTAAAGTTTGGGCAAATTGATGCTTTTAAGATTTTTTTTGCACTTAGTCAAATTCTCAAATTTTTTCCCATCGCAATTTTCAAACAATCGATGGACGCGCAAATAAAAAGCCACGAAGCACTTGGACAAACATTTAAAATGTAATTTTAAAACCATAAAACAAAAGTGATGGTCACTCAGCGCCATTCATAATTTGATTTCATCACCCATAAAGGATTTTGATGGGTGACATCCCGTATTTTTTTTTTTTTTTTTTTTTTTTCGGCCGCCCTGAAAATTTTAGGTCGACATATGTTGGACTCATGAAAAGATTTTTATAGCTTAGCCGTTTCAGTTAATGCGTTCCAAAGTGATTTCTCTCGGATCTCATTTATATTGATTGGTTCCGATAATTCTTTATGAGAGGATGAAAAAAAAAAAAAAGGCTTTAAAAAAATCCCTCAGAAGAATCTTTTTTCTCCTTTTACGAAAGTAATTTTATGTCTTTTTTTCTTTTCCTTCCTTTTTTTGAAATACTGGTTTTTGATATGGATAATTTTAAAACTCTTTTTAAGCAATTTCTTAGGATAATTATTTTTTTTATGACGGGAATGAATTAATCTTTCAATTTTAAAACGATGTAAGATTAGATGTGCGGTTTGTTTGTTTGAAAAAAAAAAAAAAGGCTTTAAAAAAAACCCTCGGAAGAATCTTTTTTCTCCTTTTACGAAAGTAATTTTATGTCTTTTTTTCTTTTCCTTCCTTTTTTTGAAAAACTGGTTTTTGATATGGATAATTTTAAAACTCTTTTTAAGCAATTTTAAAGGATAATTATTTTTTTTATGACGGGAATGAATTAATCTTTCAATTTTAAAACGATGTAAGATTAGATGTGCGGTTTGTTTGTTTGAAAAAAAAAAAATTACATTCGACCTACGACTACCGAAAAGTTTGGCACTATCCGTTTGACATTTTGATAAATGATAAACGTTAACCGCACCTCAGGTTTTATTAGTTGATTATCATTACCGAGGTTTACTTAAGCAATTATGCTAGGTGGTCTTTTGAAAATGCATTTTGCGGAGGATGCATGAAAAGTTTTTAAAGTCGACATCTGGCCCTGATTGAATTTCCACGTAAGAGGAAATTTTACATTTAATTAATGGGGGTCGAAAAGTTTTTGGGACTACAACCGAATTTTCATTTTATTCGTAATTAAAGCAAATAAAGGGGCAAGAGGAACGTTGGAATTTTGAGTTTAGGGATCGAAGTCGCAAAACCCGAGGGCGTTTTTATACTGGGACGAGATTTCCCAGAGATTTCGCCTTTGAAAATTTGCCTCCCCGAAGCTAAAACACGGGACGAAATACTGAAAAATCACAGCTTACGCATGATAACCGGGTGCCTGAAAACTAAAATCTTGCCCGGGCGAGGGGGCAAATTTAACCGAAATTAAAATATCTGCAAAGCGTAGATTAAAGAATTTTTTTAAAAAATGTTTTCTGACGAGCATGATCGTGTTTACACGCAGAGAGGTAAAAAAAAAATTGGAAGCGACTAAAACCCCGCGGTTTGTTGATTAATTATAATTTATATAAAAAAGTTCTCAACCTTGGGAAGTAAATGAGGACAAGTTTAACTGAGTCGAGTTCTATCTTTAAAGAAATTTACAATAGGTAAAAAAATTTATGGCGAAAAAAAAAAAAGATTTTCGAGTGCGTAACATATTCTTTTTTTTTTTTTTTAAGTAACAAGAAAGCCACAACAATATAATAACACGTTAGATCGGCATAAACCCGCAACTCATCGTAAACAAGTAGCTGAAGAAGTCTAAGAAAAAAAAAAGGATAAAAAAATGGAATGTAAAAGCCCGAGGGCATGATTTAAACAGCACGAGATGATCGGTATAAGCCGGTGCATGAAAGCGCATACAACACAAAACACACATACGCCGAACACCACAACATCTACTACAACCACTTGAATTATATTCAAAATGTAACTTGAACATTTACAAATTAACGTTTCATGGTTGAATCATTATTTTAACTCCAATTTATTTTCTCTTCGGATATAAAGGGAGCGTTAAGATCCTGTACAGCGGGATGGATTCGTATAATCCTTTCCACCGGAAATTATATCTCCGCAAGAAAATTATAACGGGGAGGGAAAAGCTCGTAAGAACCGGTAGAACAGAGCATATGCCTATCTTTTAAATCGTGAACTCATCCTCCTTTTTAAAAAAAAAGGACGTGACTTTCTGCATCGGCGAACCTTTCCGAATCGTCGGTCTTAAGTATTCCCGTAACGATTTTAAGATTTCAAACGTGGCACTCACCGTTTTGAATTATTTAAAAAAAATCCGCAAGGAACTTTCGGTGCTAACGCAGCGCAGCTTTAGTCTGGAATTTTTTGGAAAATGACAAATGACAAAAAAAAAAAAAAAAAAATGGGAGAAAGGGTTTTGTGCTTTGAGGTTAAGTGATAAGTCACATGTCTGACTTCTTGCAAAAGCAGTTCTATCTCCATTTTGGAATCGATTTCATTCGTTAATTAGGTAAACATGAGAAAAGTGGAGATGGGATAAGATTCTTTTGCATGGCAAGAGAAACCACAAGCTCCTTTTTCAAAGAAAAAACAAACAAATGACG
Organism: Liposcelis bostrychophila; assembly: GCA_037577465.1. Lineage (NCBI taxonomy): Eukaryota > Metazoa > Arthropoda > Insecta > Psocodea > Liposcelididae > Liposcelis > Liposcelis bostrychophila. Next base: position 1,322,983 of record CM075209.1, on the reverse strand, counting down.
CAACTTGCTCCTCATAACCAAGCACAAAATACTACTCACTTTTTTTTTCCAAACCTCGTAAAATTTTTTGCAGAGTTGAACAAGATTATTGCGGAATGTTGAAGTATTAACTTTATGCGGAATTATAATAAAACGTCTTCATAAGATAATTTTATATTTTAGCAAAAAAAAAAAAAAAAATTAGTTAAAAGGTTTTTTATATTCCTTATTTTATTTGCCTAAAATCAATGATTCAAATTGTTGAAATACTGTGTTTTTATAATTTTCTCGATTTATTTGCATTTAATCGTCATAAGTAGCTAAAACAATTGAAAATCATATTTATGTTTTAAGATTTTACTTCCCATACGCTTAATACAGTCACATCGCATTAAGTTGAAGCTGCCCTAATGAATTTTTGTGGAATTCCATAACTCGATTTTCAAATGAAAAATACAACTCTTAGTCAAGTTTCTTTCTTGGTGAGCGACGCAATGTTGCCCAGGTATCAACTTCCAGGAAAAGCGTTGCTCGAAGTTTTTTGAAAAGACCGATCCCGCTTTGAGCGATTCTTACTTCTCGATGCGGAAAATAAACATGTCCTTTTACGTTATCAAGCATTTTGGGAAATGGATTTTCCGGGAAACGGAAGAATTTGTTTTCCTTGTTTTGCAAGAGCTCGTTACGCCACTGTTTCCGGGGAAGAAAAACCTGTAAATTTCTATTAAGAAATTGGAAAATCTCGTGGGTGGTAACAAAATAAAAAATCATGCTGACATGGAAGCTTTTTAAGTTTACTTTTCCCCCGGCTTTGATATATTTATTTCTTTTGCTCCTCCTTATTCGGCTAGGTGTTTTATATCTAAAGGAAAAGACATCTCGAAGACTAAAGCCAAATAAGCTTTAGTAGAATTAATTGAGCGTCCGAGTTTGTGACGTCTCCCTTAATGAGAGATGACGCTCACGGAACCCCTTTTTCGCCACCCCTTCCACCCCCAAACTCTCGTCCTGTCCTTCCTTATTAGCCCTCGCGATGGAAACGTCTAATATCTCTCTCTTCCCCCCCGCTTTTAGCAAAACCATTTTCAAAACATCCATGTACCGGGGATTTCCCCATTGTCCTCTCTCGACAATTATTGCCCTTCTCTGATTTCGGATTTATTTCCGACGGAAAATCTTTGCCGGTTTTCGACCGAAAGATTTATGCCTCCCCAAGTAATTTTCTTGCTTATCTTCCCACAAATATCACACTCCTAGGTGCCGGTTTGCTCCGAAAACCCCCGTTATTTATTTAGGATGGGATAATTCAAACGGAATTATGGAATCGGAGGAATTTCCATCCCCTCCTCGATACCCCCTACACCCGTTTCCAAAATTTTCAATCAGATTTAAATTTGAAAAAAAAAAGGGGGAAGAAAATCTTTTCTTTGAATGATGACCGAAACGTGGAAAAAGAAGCAGGAAGCCAAGCGTCCAACACGCACGTAAATTTTTTTTTTTTTTTTTATAAAAATGATTCCTCGAAAAAAAGTAGATTTCAGGGCTTTGCTTCGCGGTTAAACGGGATTTCCAATGTGGTTTATTCAAGCTTTTAGCTTATGAATCCGCGGCGACCTGAATACGGAATTTTTTTATTTTTAAATATCGCGACGGCGGTTTTTCCTTTTTGCTCGGCCTTAAACGGAGATTTCGTCAACAAGGTGACAAGGATCGGCGATTAGTTCCGTTGTAAATTTGCAAATGAAACGAAGAAGACACATAAAAATGCGTGTGGCAAGGTAATAATTCCTAACGATAAAAATAATGGTCAAATCCGGTTTCTTGTGAAGGATAAAAGTTGATAAAAAACTGGGTGCAGTGCAAGTTTACGTTTTTTGATTTGCTTTTTACAGATGTAGATTAAAAACATACCCTTTCAATGGAGGAAAACGTGAAAAAAAAACGAGTGTTTTTCGTCCAATTTATTGGGAATAAGTGTCGGAAATTATTTGAATTGACCATCGAAAACCAATAAATTTTATCAGATAACAAACATTTTGTAAATAATCGGTGTTACTTTACAAGGATGATTCGACTTTTTTAAACGATTTAACAGTTCTGGATTCAGGTTTGAACCTGGAGGATGAGGGTGCCACTGAGACCTGTCGGTTTTTTCCGTTTTGCGTTATGCTGGAATAGCACATTCTTGGGCTACCTTGTGCATGTCTCTTTTGCCCGATATCCTCCTAGAATTGCATCGCAATGCAGTCTTAGCATTGTCTGCCACAATCCGACATTTCCGGCTAAATTTAATCTTCGCCGCTTTCTCTTTAAATTAAATTTTTCCCTTAACACTTTCCAGAGATTAAACGAAAAAAAAAATTGAAGTGCAAGAGCCAAAGATTTTGAATCTTAAGGTCAAGATCTCGAATCTTGACAACTTGGCATATGTCAGCTCGAGGCTCACATTTTTTTTTTCTTTCCCTTTCCTTTTTTCTTTTGATCCGATTTTTTCCCCCGTTTCCTTCTTAAACGAAATATACGCACAAAGGATGCACGTAAAACATCTGGATCATTGCGAAACGTCTTCTTTTCCGCCATCCCCCCTCCCCCCCTTACCCCCGTATCGATTTCGAATTCGAATTTTCCGTTATTCTTTCTCCGTGCAATTTGAAATTTATTTAAAAAATACGAAATCCATATATTTTTCTTTTTCTTCTTTCATCCAATATTAATGGGAAACAGATGACGATCGAAAGGTAAAATGGATCTATTCTGCGGGGAAAAATGTTAAGAATTTTTTCATTATTTTTAATAAAAATCATGTACGAAAAAAAAAAGAAAAAAGAAAAAAGGAAATTGAAATAAGAAGTAGAAAATGCTTGAAGAGTTTATTAAACACGTTTTTAAAAAAAAGAAGAGTTTTTCTCTTATGAAAATGTATTTTATTTTCGAAAAACGAGAATCCCGAAAACTTGTATCTGGGATCTAATCTTGTTTGGCAAAGGATTTCGCTTCCCTCCTCCCTCCAGCCGATTTCCCAATGTAAATTGAAGTAAATTAATCATGTTGGGTCCATCGTGGATTAGAAATCAAACAGAATAAGAGAGAACTTTGCGGCATCAGTTAATAAATCTAAAACTAATATCGTTACAGGTTTACATCTCGCAAAGCTATCATTTTCGATATTAGCCTTGTTAGTCTCGGATACTCCCGGCTGACTACTTTTATTTATTTATTTATTTTTTTTTTTTTCCTTTTGCATTTTTTCTTTCTTTTTTTAGTGTGTGCGTTGTGACTTCCTTCCTATTTTCCCATTTTTCTCGAGGCTCTTTTCGATTTATCATGATTGAATTTTTATTTCTGAACAAAAAAAAAAAGGTTGCGGACGCTTTTAAAAATTGTTTGGGTTTCCTTTTCGAAAAAAAAAATTCGAAGAAATATCTTTTTCGCATGAATATACCACAACAAACATTTGAGTAAATAAAACCGAATAAATAAACTAGGGAAAATTTTCAATTTTAATCATATTCGATGTAATCAGTCAGCGGAAAACTGTAATGATTATTGAACAAATAAAGAGAAACGTGAACACCTGCAGTAAAAGCCAATTAAAAGGGCATTTTTTAAGGCGTGGCACCAAACTTTTTTTTTTTTTTTAAGTTTTCTAACGACTTTCAGCAATCTCTGTTCTTCTCTAAATTCACCCCCCAAAAGGATTTTTTATTTCTTTTAAATTATATTAATTTTTCAATGAAACAGTGGCGGAGACAGCCGACAACGCCGGAAATTTTTCTGGAAACGGACGTAAATATTTGCGGATGCACATCTTAACTCTTTCCCGCCCGGAGTCTGTAAGAAAGATTTTTACCTCCCGACCGAATATTTTTTTAAGCTTTTGATCTGTAAAATTAATTAATTAAGCTAAGGAAATAGTAATATAGCGCCTAAGTAAAGGCTGGTTATGCAACCTGAGTCATTTGATTGAGAAAGAATTTATATCGCTGAAATAGAACAGAATTCTGTTTGAAGGAATTTTTGGGGTTGCTGAGGTCCGAATCAGAGGTTCAAAAAGTTAAAATCCAATATGGCGGTTTTCATAATCTTCAAAAATTACTTTTTAGCGATTTTTTGAGTATTTTCTTCAAAAGCTAAATATAGGGCAAAAAAAATTAAAAAAAAAAAAAAAAAAAAATTGGTCAAAAATCTTTGTCATCAAAATTATTGATGCATGTTTGTCGGTCATACATTTTGTTTGCAAAATAAGACATCTTTATACCTAATTGAATATCTTAATTAGTATCAATTGGGGAAGGAACAGTCCGCCATCTTGAATTTTAATTTTAGCAAAAATTTGAAACTAATGTAATAGGCCAATTTTCAATGAATTATCTTTATTATTTGCAGAATGACTAAATTTTAAGCCTGTTAACCTTCCCCACTCCCACTCCCACTTTCTTGTTAAAACATTTTGAGGTGTCTGGGTCATTCTGAGAACCGAGCTCTCTTTATACTTACAGCTGAGAATTTTTTGGTGAGATTTCGAAAAGTTGTGCAAATATAGAAACAAGTTTGCAAACAGTAAAAAAAAAAAAAAAAAAAAATCCGAGAAAGCTCATCTTTGGCCAACGCTTTCGTTTTCTCGGAAGTGAAAAAAGAAGAGGAAGCCTTGCCCCAGCTCAACATACCGACCTTATCAGCGACGTAGATAAATGGAAGAAAATAAAATGAAATAATCCTAAAATATGAAGCGGGAGATGAGATTAAGAAAAAAAAAAGAAGATGAAGCGATTTTTATCTTTTGAGATATCAATAACTGATTGATTGCGATGAGTTGGGATTCGGTCAAGGTTAGGTTAAGTTTTGAAAAGTTGGAAAGACGAAAATGAATGAATAAATGAAAAGGAAGGAGGGCCGCCGCGCGGCGGAGTGGCGGTGGAACAAAAGTAGGAGTTAATTATGGGATTCTCCAATTCCCCTAGTCAAACAAGTAAAGTCGGCTCAAGAAGATCACGTTTAAATATCAAATATTTTATTTAAAGGAAGTGTTCTCCCTTTTCGTCTCCTTATTAAATCGGATTAGGCAATTTTTAATTTAACGAAATGTTAAAAAAGAAAAAAAAAAAAAATGTTACATCATTATTTCTTTTAACAACGAGAAAACGAAACCTGTATTTTCGCTTCCCCGCTAATGATTTATATTTTTTCGAAAAAAATAAGAAGAAAGCTCGTTTAAGAGGAGAAAATTCCAAACAAACGATATTTGCATAGGAATCAACAATCGCTTTGTTTTCTTAACAACACATGTTGCGTACGGTAGCTAAATTTTAAAGGCGACTGTCACGACCTGTTGAACGTATATTTTGAAACCTGTTTTTTTTTTTTTTTTTTTTTTTTTCTCCTAGACGCACGGAGCTCTCTCGGTGGGATGTCGGCTTTTTAAATATCTTTATTTAAGGGATAATCTCCGATCACATAAAAAACATTAATGAAAATATATTTTGGCGGATTTTTATGTCGATGAAAAAGGAGTTTGAGGTTTTTTTAATGGCTAATTGGAATAAACAACCATTAAAATGCACGAACTCAACCGGCGTGTATTATAATTTTCAAATTAGTATAATTTTTGGTATTTTATTAATCCGTTTTCATTCATCAAGGCACTTTGGATTGTATATATTTTGGAAATTTTTTTAATTTTAATTTTGATTATCTACATCTCAATCTTGATTTTTTTAGGTGGCAAAATAACATTTTCAACACGTTCCTTTAAAAACTCATCCGTAATTATTGCCTTATGAGTCGACCCTGAATAAAAAAAAAGAAAAAAGAAAAAATTAAATTAGCCGCGAATCACGTAACAAAATACTATGTGAGATCATTCCTTTGGGTTCCCCTCGCCTGCACCGGATAATCACAGCTCACCGTATATCTCTGTGTATTTTTCTAGTTTACATTATTGCAGGTATTGTTTGCCTGGGCTTGTTTTGGATAAAATTTTCGTCACGACAAAAATTATTTTTGATTGTGTGGAATCAAGAGGTCTGAAATAAATGCATAAAAAATTGATGTGTCTGACATGAGTTTTAATGTGAATAAAATAAGCCACTCAAAATGATTGCGTGAAGGTGAAGAAAACAAATCGGGGATGCTTGTTTCGAGGAATAGGCGCGTCGCTCTATTAGTCCGGAGTAACATGAACCTTTTAGGGTCCAAATTCTGGAGAATTCGAAAAATATTTTTCCAAATTTTTATTTTTAATTAATTTTGAGCAAAAAACTATCTCCCGTTTCCATAGAATATAGATACGGAGCGATTTCGACTATAGGCAACCCGTACTACATGCATGTAATTCAAAATGTCAGATTTTTTTTATTTTTTTTGCAGTAAAATAATCGGAGAAATACGGTTTCTATGTGATTTCTGTGTCGTAGATTTCAAATTTGATGTCAGAATGATGCAATTTCAAACAGAAAAAACAATATGGAGCCAAAAGGAAAATTTTTGAAAATAAAATTGCTCCACTATTTCGACTTTTAATTTTTTCAAACTTCTGACTTTAGACTCGGAATCAACAGTCCAAAATACTTAAGTAGGTCAAATTCCAATTAATTTGACAAAAAAAGGCTAATATATCACTGATGTTAAAACCTTAAATTAAGAGGTTATGGGCCCAAGCGAGTGAGATCCCACGCTTGTAGGAAAGCACTCGCTTGTATCTCATGTTTAGCTTATACACTTCTAACTCGCTTTTACGCTTATAACTCTCCGGTAGAGTTAAATCTGAAAAAGGGAAGTTTAAATATTACGTCGCCATTTTTTTTTCATTTTGAACCACTTCCCCTTCATTTTGTTTAGTGAATTGTTAAAATTTTAATAATTCAAATTTAATTTTGTATAGGAAATCGAAATCATCTAAAAAATTATCGAATTTTCTTGATTTTACACTGCAAGAAATCGCATAGGGCAATTTAGCACAGAAGCTAAACGTAGTAATCTATATTTAGCTTACGGCGATCTCTCCCAAATGCTTTCATAAAAGAGCTTTTGCATTTAAAACGATGAAAATCTCTTTCATCATCAGTTTCAAACTTCGAAGTGGTCACTTAAATCCAACTTCGTGCTGTCACTTGAGAGTAAAAGTTTTGAGATTGAAAATCATGTATGTAGCGGAATAATCCTCTGCATACAAAAATTTATTCCATACCCATGCTAACCTTCTTAGTTTTTTTGTGATTTTTTTAAACTCCTTGTCCCTCTTATTCCGATTCATCCTGAAACTTTCTCTTCTTTTAATTCTCACGAGTTACTTACAGGAGAAAATGTGGAAAAATCCTCAATCTCGGATAACTCCCTTTACAATGACATCATCGACTCGTAATGAATGATTCATTCATGTTTTTTTTTCCGACTCACAAAACGCTTGGCTCAGAGCAATTTCAAACGTGCGAATATTCGACCCCGGGGAGACATATCCTTGAAATTACACGGCAGACTTTACTTAGTACGTGATTACTCCCGACCATTATGCTCGACGAAAAAAAAAAAAAAAAATATAAAGACAATCAAGTAGCGGTCTGGCGAAAAAAAGGAAGAAATCCTTCGATTTTTTTTTCTTTCTTTCTTCCCCCGAAATGAAAATATCCTGATTTGGACTGACAAACTAAAAGCATTCATGCATAAAATTGGGATTGCCTTTTCGAAAAGGGAAAATCCGAGACGGTTTTCTCTTTTTGGTCAAAGCAGGATAGCAAAACTTTCGTATGTACCGTTAATTTTAGATCCACCTTTTCTCGTGGAAAAAAGAAAAGTAGGAGGTTTCGACCGGGACCGGACCCGAATTATTACGTCTCCTACACGGATGCTTTTAGTCTCCTGAGATAAAAAAAAAAAAAAAAAAACTAAAAACCTTTTCTTTTTTTCTTCTTCCGTCTTCTTTATGCCAAGGAGCCTTACAATTAATAGAAAACCTTGAGTTTTCCAGCATTACCCGAAGGAACGTGAACTGAAATTTTAACAAGAGACGATATCTTTTTATGAAACTCCACTTACGTTTAACTTATCTCCGTTTTGATACACGTGTATTCTTTCAATTAAATGAGACTACTAAGATTTTCTGACATTCTCTTGCTCGTAGAAAATGTTAAAAAAAAAAAAAAAAAAAAAAAAAGGATATGAGGAAACCTTAGGAAATAAAAATCGAGGAGAGAAGGAAAAAAAAAAAAAAAAAAGGTTTGGTACCGGGTTTTTGCACAGCTTCCGCGAGGAAATTTCGATTTTCCTTTCGTTTTTCTTTCTTTCTTTTGAGAAAGTCGAGATTTTTTTTCCTAAAATAGCTGTTTTTGATTTTTTTTTTTTACAAAACCCCCAACTGTTTACTCGAAATTGAATTAAATACGAATACATGCTTTTAAATGGCTAGCCGTCAAAAAAGAGCTGCTGTAATTAAGGGAAATTAAATTTCTCAACTTCTTTTCCCAAAGTTTTTCGTTTTATCGTTTATCTGGAAATTATAATGAGAAAAAGGTGAAAGTGCAAAGTATTTCGATTAATGAGAAAAAGTTTAAAGATTTTGTTGCTGTTTTTTTTTTATCTTCATCTTCTTTACAATTATACTTTGGAGTTTCTTAGCAATACGAGCTTGTAAACTTGCATTTTACATAATATGAGTTTCAGGTAATCAGAGCTCACGAGCTGTCGAATCGACGTGGGTCATTCTCTGAAAATCCATTTAAAAAACGTAGCGCTGCTTGGGCTCGATCCAAGAGCAAATCGATCCGCCATTCATGTAAAAAAAAAAGGCCGAAAATCGATCGCAAAGTCTGGTAAAATCACCTACAACTATTAAGTTTTATACGTTTTAAAAAAAACTGATAAACACTCAAAAAAAATGAATTCAACTCGATCGCAATTCAAGTGATGTATCTTTGTTACTCACAAGTCTTGTCATAAAACATTTTCACTGTATAGACCTAAGTTTTAAAAAAGTGCTTTGCGACAAACATTTTTGCATTGACCCGAAGCAGCATTCTTTTGAGTGCAAGCTGAAAATTGTTTGTTTGCCTCGTCACGTGACGTATAATGATTACGAGCTGCACATCATTTGATCCCAACGTAAGTCCCCCTTCTTCGGAATAAGATCAGGACTGATACCCGGAATCGACTTTAACGAGACCCTTAGTAGCGTCCTTGAATGACATCTAATTCACTAATCGTGGGATAAACAAGATATTAATAAGACATGTGCTTATGTGATCAAGCATTCGCCTCCGGGGATATTGCTCACCATTCTACAGATTAAAATCGATAGCACTATCGTAAATCCTCAAAAAAACAACTTTTTTTTTCACTCCCCTTTAAATGACTTTCTTTTATTTTTAATCTTCAATTTATAATTGCTATCTTATTGAACACCTTTAACTAATTAATGAAAAACGTTAATTAGATTCGTGAGGACATGCGTGTCAAGAAATTCCCTTCCCTCCTCCTCCTCCCCCCTTTTCCTCCCGGCAGAATTTTATAGGCGGGGATCATCGATAATAATTTCAAGTACGTTTTCGAAATTATAAATGACACCGTGGAACGGCTTTATTTATTGAGCGACTCGGCACCTTTAAAGCCGTAATCTCTAATCCCGCATATAAGGGTAGAGAGAGAAAGTTTCACAAGGCAAAAGATAAGAAAATCGGAATATTAAAAGATAAGTTAAATTATTACGATAAAACGTTTGCCAACACAACACTACATTTGGGACCATTGTTTCCAAATCATGCCATAGCAAGCTATCTTTTTTTTTTTTTTTTTTTTTCTCTCCGGGAGTAACATCTGGGGTCATCCCGCTTGGATGTCGTCCAGGAACGTTTTTTTTTCTCACACCCCTTTCCTCATCATTTTTCTGATTATTACGTCGTCGCTATGCCAACATCGTTTTAATTGGCATCCCCCCCTCGTTTTAAATATTATTATTTTGGCGTATGAGACAAAAAAAAAAAAAACAATTTTATGAACTCAGATGGGAAATGCAGGGCTGGGCGGTCCCTGGAATGCGTCCAAAGTATATACCCACTGGACGTTCATTTTCAAGCATCGGGTGTTTAAGTGACGCGAGCGTGTTGATCGGGTGTCCACAAGTCTTGTTCTTCATTTAATTTATCGCCGACCGATTCCTTCCCTGAATCTGCAGTAGAAAGTGCAGTTTTATGCGATTACCTTTGAGTCATGCGCAGTCTTAACCGCGCTTTAAATTGCGCATTCCTAGGCTCATAGCCATGGAAAATGGAATAGAAATGTTATATTCATAAATTATATTGCCTAAGCAGCTTGCGGAAAATTATTTTTCTCCGAAATCTTGTGTCCTTCGATCGGAAATAGTAGAATCGCTGAAAAGTGTTTTCCAACTGTTCCCTAAAAAAATTTAAAAATCAAGTTATACGAAATTCGCCAACCACAATTTGGGAGTTTTTTACCCCTTCCTTCTTTAATAAGCAAAGTTTTGGAAATCTCCTTATATTGAAGATTTAATTGAAGCTTTTTCTTGCAGCCGTAATGAATGAAAAATCGGCCGATGAACTTTCTTCAGGGTATCGGTATTTCAGGGTTCGAACTATTCATTTTTTTTCCTTTAACCCTTAAACGAACTAATTTTGGAAAATTTTCCCGGAAAACAAGAAAATTTCCCAAATGTTTATTTTCATGATTTCACACTTAAAGTTAACCTACAACACGTTATGAACCCGCACTGTGCGTTAAAACCCATTTTAGACGCCTACCAATTTTCAGTGTATGCAACCCGCAGCACATACATGTAATACAAAAAAAACGCACAAAATTTGTTTCCTTGCGCTAAATGATTGGCAAAACGACTTTCTATACTTTTTCGACGTCGCTGATTTCAAATCTGACGTCAGAATGATCTCATTCCACTCAGAAAATCCAATATGGCGGAAAAAATGAAATCATTAAAAGTAGAAAGGCTCCGCCATATTGGATTTTAGGTTTTCAGAATTTTGACTTCAGATTCGGAATCAGCGGTTCAAATTAGCCCTAGAAACTTGTTTTTCATAATTTTTTACTAAAAAGGAACTTCAGCCGGCGAAAAGTACAAAATGGCTCGTATACGAGCCGTAGGTCGGCAAAGGGTTTTAAAAGTCACTTTAAAAAAAAAAAAAACAAAGTCAACAATCTTTAGTCACCTTAACCTTATTTTAATTATTTCATCCTCATGATGTCCATAGATTTGTACAGTTAGTACCAGCCTTTGGAATACATTTTACATAGGAGAAATATAATGGAAAAGATTGCTGCCAACTTAATATTTTCCTTTGCTTTATTTCAACATTTTCAGGGGGCAAAGGAATGTATTTCTCAGGGAGCGATTTACAACATTAAATTAACCGCTTTCCTAATTCCGCTATCATTCCCCGATTAGATCTCTTCACCTTACTAACATTTCTGCTCCTTTTCCATCCCCGACGAAGAAAACATTTGGCTTCCTATAGCTCAATTTTTAAGCATTTTTTTTAAATCTCGAAAATGACAAATCGCGAGAAAAAAAACAAAAGAGAAGAGGAAAGCGGAAACAGAAACGTAAGAAGAAAGCTAAACGAGATGTCGTATCGATTGCGAGCTTTGAGGTGGGGCCAGGACCGCATTGCACCTCCACGGGAGTTTTTCTTTATTATGCGTATGCCTAATGCATGTTATCCCTCTGAATATACATATATTTAAAAAAAAAAAACAGTCGTGACTTTTCGAAAACATCTTTGAGAGTTTTTACAACTGATCTTTCATTTTTATTGCTATTTAATGAATTCCCATTTCCATTCATTCATTCAATTTTATTGATTGAAGAATAAATTTTTGTTAGCATAAAAAAACTATAAGCGTTGGAATGAAGTAAAAAAAAAAAAAGAAAGGAAGGAAGGAAGCCTAAACGAAGCAATTCCCGACCGCTAAGCTTGTTTAATTATTATGGCATTATGAAACTTTTCTTCTTCTCTATAGGTCAAACTTCTTAAAGAAAAGGGAATCCTTATTATGTCGTTGTTAATTTTAGCGAAAAAAAGAAAAAGTTTCTCCCGAAACGTAACGGTTATGGTAATCGAACCGATTAACCAATGATGGGACGTCTTTGACTCGGGGTAATAATCGTTAAAAATTTTTCCTTTAAAAAAAAAAAAAAAAAATTCGAAAAAAATCAATGAATGGAAATGAAGGCAGGGGTTTTTATCTTTTTCTTCCCTCTCTCTTTTTTTTTTTGGTTCCTCCTTTAAAAAACTCAAGAAAAACTATATACTTACACTCATGAAAATGTTTACGTTCATCTTATTGCGACCTAAAATTCATTGATTTCCCAAAGGGCCCACGTGACAAGACTGCTCTAACTTCGGTCCAGCTGAAAAGTCTAAAGAAAAAAAAAACAGGAAAACGTTCGACTTAATCTTTTCCATTTTTTTCTTGATTTTTTTATTTTTACGAAAAAGTTTTTTTTTTTTTTCGATATAGGCCGGGGGCGTTGTCGGATCCTTCTTAGTTCTGTCAAGAAAATAGGAAGTGTCTTGAAGTAGTTTTTAGAAAGAGGCAGGGAAATCCTGTCGAGTTGTTGTTTATAGGAAGTAGAAATTTTACTCTTTTTTCCTCTTTCTCTTTTTTTTTTTTTATTTTGAGCGGAGTGCTTAATGCTTGGACGAGTTATCATGGAGTTTTGTTACCAAAATGGTACAGGTGCCTCAAATTCATGGCTATCGATTTTTTAATGGAAAACTTGCACAGCAAAAAGTTTTGTTGAAACGAGCCAAAATATGAAAGACCGGAATTTGGCACGTTAAAACAAGTCGTCACTTGATTTGCCAGGTTCTTTTTGTGATTTTTCTTTTCACTTATATTTATTTTATTGTCATTTTTTCCCGGAAAAAAAAAAAAAAAAATTTAACGGAATCAAAAGTGAAATAAGGAAACGAACGACAAAAAGAAAGAATAGTTTTTTTGAAATTCCTTTTCAGGAAGTTTCGGACCCTCGAGGGGTTGCAAGTCCCAAGTTTTCTATTGCGATTAAAGTTAGGGGTAGATAGGAAAGTTATAGAGCGAATTATATGGCAGGCCCTTTTGACGCAACTAGTATGATGAAGATGGAAATCGAGTACTATCCCAAAACTAATTACAGAGTATGGAAATGCAAGTAAGGTTAAGATCGATGTTATGTGGAAAAGAGGAGAGAGAGGATGAGATGAAGGGAGAGAAAAGGAGAAGAGAAAAGGACGAATCAACTCAAGTATGAAAAGGGTTCGTTCAACGCCTTAGTTTCGGCGACGGACAAAAGTTTAATACCCGAGTTGACGGCAAAAGGTTTTGTGAATTCTAAATCAACCCCCTAACGTAAATTCGATACTCCGAAGGATCTTTTACAAGAATCAAAATTTTACCAGCTCATTTTTAACAATTAATTTTTTTAGGTTGTAAACAGGAGCCTTTAAGTTCTGTCGGGCTCATTTGGGTATTTCAAATCCATCGCCATCTTGGACTTTTTGAAAGTTCCATAAATGCCCAAAGCTTTTTTGCATCTTCCCTATGTTTTGAATGACCCGTTATTCCTCGGGGAATGGAGGGAGGTGAAATATACTCCAAACGATCGAAAAAATCCTCACTACCTTTTTTGTAATAAAACTAGACTGCCTGGTGATATTTATATTCAAGAAAATATATATAAATGACAATGTCAAGTCTGAAAATATGCACAATGATACGTTCCTTTATTTATATTTACTACGTCCTCATGTCTTGCAAGAATATGAAGAAAAATGATTGTCTTTTCGTTATAGAGCATGTTGCCTTTTTTTTTAAAAAAAATCTAATCTCGAAAATCTTTTCCTTCGCGTGTTGTGGCCGACGATTTTGTTTTAATTTTTTTTTTTCTTTTACCCTCCCTTCTTCGCAAAAGATTTCGGCCCGGAAATAAAAACAAGTTCCAAACTTCGCCAAGTGTTTCGGGAAAGTTTTCGCTGTTATATTAACGAAGACACGACTATAAAGATTGATGACGTGATACGGTTAAGTCTGGAGTTTTTCCCTTTTTTTTTTTTTTTCTTCGAAAAAACCCCGGGACCGGAAAATAGCAGACAAGTAATTTAAGTTGAAGAGATGGGTTTTTGCATATTGCGTTTATGTTTTTTTTAGACTCTTATGCGGTTTTTATTTTTCGAGGGGACATGTGGAATAATAAATTCTTATTCGTGTAAGGAAGATCTTTTTCCCAAAGTCACGCTGCTGTTTCGTCATGTTACCGAAAAACTTTTTTATCTAACAGATTTACATTTTACACGGTTGCCGTAGTATTTTCCTTTTCCTCCGTTTCTTCATATTATATTCGTGGAAAAAAAAAAAAAAAAAAAAAAAGTTTTTTTATTCAAACCGAATAACAAGGATTTATGGTTTTTATCCCTGCGGTGAAACGACATTATTTTTTATTCGGCCTTTTTAGTTTCTTTTATTACTCGCACAGTTTTGTCGAGGTCAAATTGGAAAACAGGGTTATCAAACTTACATTTAAAATAAAGAAATTGCTTCCGAAACTTTTTTGTAAGAATAAATTTACCGATTGGATGTCTGGAAAACGTAGCGAAATTAAATTATGGAGAAATATTGCAGAAACTTTGACTTTAAAAATGTTTATATTTGACAGCATTTGTTTTGAAGTACAGTGCTTAGAGCTCGGCCCTGCAGTAGGGTGGGCCGAGTTTAGGTCTGGCCGGGTTTAGGCCGAATTTAAAAGTTCCGAAAACCTGTTTATGGTTTTCTATCTGTGGCTCAAAAACCGTGCACCGAAACTAATTTTTTACTTCAAATTCGTAATCTACACAAAATTTCCGATGGGAAATTTTGCATATACGAATTTGATATAACAAACAAAAAGCTTCTTTACATTTTGAATCAATTTTCAGATTTTTTTGACTTCAGCTTTTAATCCATACATACATAGACCCATATCATCATAGGTCCATCATCCATACATAGACCCTTAAGTTTTTTCAATTATTTATTTATTAAATAAATAAATAAATAATTAAATAAATAAATAAATTTTATTTATTTATTCGCCATGGAGGCGAAAAGCCTCCCAGACAAAAAAAAAGATGTAGTCAAAAAGCAAATTAATAAAGCACTACTACTACTACTACTACTACTTACTTATTTATTGAAGTGAAACTTCTTTAGGATCGACACAGAGTAAAATTAAAGGAATGATGAAACAGGCGGGGTGTAAACATGGGATTTTAATATACGGGAAACGATGGTCTTTTACTCGAAAAAAATTTTTCGTCTTTGGTCCTCAAATGGGCTTTTTGGAAATTTCAAGGTCATTGCGGCACCTCAAGATGTCCTTTAAAAATATTAAAAAAATTAAGGTTATTAGTATTATAGAAAGGCATCGATTCCAACATCAGGCGTTTTCAAATTCAAAAATTCGCGTTTTTCGGCCCACCCTACCCTGCAGGACTCGACAAGATTTATTATTTCTAATCTGCATTTGATAATGTCGGATGACTAAACTCCAGAAAAGTGGAAGTATAAAGTCTTAAAATTACTTCAACTGATCTGCACGTGTCAGCTGAATTTTCTCTTTATATTAACTGTTATAGAGCAAATAGGTAAATTCTATGATCATGCTGTGGGACCGTCGGGGGGAAGGAGGGGGTGGAGGGGGTCTGGTGTGGCGTTACGCGTAGGATTCATCTTTAAATTTACTATTTTTATTTAATTCGGTTTCAGTTGGAATTCTATCTGCTCAAGGCTATATTTGTTATTTTTCTCCGAAATATTTTTCTTCTATATTCTAAACTTTTTAAAAATATTTCCCGATGCCGGAATAATTGTTAAACTTTGATATCATGAAAAATTAAAATAATCTCCATTTGAAATTAAAATTCTTATCGCTTCTAAAAACAGTTGCGAGTTTTTTCCAAAAATCAACGATAATTCCAATTTAAGAAAAAAAAAAAAAAAAAAAAAAAAAAAATTAATTTCTTAAGTGGGGGGGGGGGGGGGGTACGACTCGTGTTACATAATATTTCGGTAAGGGGTTGCAATTTATGTTAAGGGTGTGTTACAAGGGGGGAGGGGTAAAAATAGCCGAAATCGCATTACGCAATTTATGGACGGCCTTTTATACTCATTCTTATTTTTTTTTTTTTTTTTTTTTTTTTTAGCATTTTTGATAGTGACTAGCGCAACGGGACGCTACGCGCCCCTTTTTCGCTAGAGGGGGGCTGCGCCCCCCCCAAAATCGCTTCGCGATTTCGGGTCCCCCCCGCGCGCTTCGCGCGCCAGAATGACCGGCCGCGGGCGGCCGGAATGGGGAAGTGCAGCTGCACTATCAAACAAAGCAAGAAACGCAGCTTGGCCTTCGGCCTCGCTCAGGGATCTTGATAAGGAATGTAGGCAAGAGGCCCGTATGAAACGCAGCTCGGCCTTCGGCCTCGCACGAGAATGATCATGATGGGGAAAAGCTAAACCACCGCCCGATGCAAGAAACGCAGCTCGGCCTTCGGCCTCGCCCAGGGATCTTGATAAGGAATGTAGGCAAGAGGCCCGTATGAAACGCAGCTCGGCCTTCGGCCTCGCACGAGAATGATCATGATGGGGAAAAGCTAAACCACCGCCCGATGCAAGAAACGCAGCTCGGCCTTCGGCCTCGCCCAGGGATCTTGATAAGGAATGTAGGCAAGAGGCCCGTATGAAACGCAGCTCGGCCTTCGGCCTCGCACGAGAATGATCATGATGGGGAAAAGCTAAACCACCGCCCGATGCAAGAAACGCAGCTCGGCCTTCGGCCTCGCCCAGGGATCTTGATAAGGAATGTAGGCAAGAGGCCCGTATGAAACGCAGCTCGGCTTCGGCCTCGCACGAGAATGATCATGATGGGGGATAAGCTAAACCACCGCCCGATGCAAGAAACGCAGCTCGGCCTTCGGCCTCGCCCAGGGATCTTGATAAGGAATGTAGGCAAGAGGCCCGTATGAAACGCAGCTCGGCCTTCGGCCTCGCACGAGAATGATCATGATGGGGAATAAGCTAAACAACCGCCCGATGCAAGAAACGCAGCTCGGCCTTCGGCCTCGCCCAGGGATCTTGATAAGGAATGTAGGCAAGAGGCCCGTATGAAACGCAGCTCGGCCTTCGGCCTCGCACGAGAATGATCATGATGGGGGATAAGCTAAACCACCGCCCGATGCAAGAAACGCAGCTCGGCCTTCGGCCTCGCCCAGGGATCTTCATAAGGAATGTAGGCAAGAGGCCCGTATGAAACGCAGCTCGGCCTTCGGCCTCGCACGAGAATGATCATGATGGGGAATAAGCTAAACCACCGCCCGATGCAAGAAACGCAGCTCGGCCTTCGGCCTCGCCCAGGGATCTTGATAAGGAATGTAGGCAAGAGGCCCGTATGAAACGCAGCTCGGCCTTCGGCCTCGCACGAGAATGATCATGATGGGAGTAAGCTAAACCACCGCCCGATGCAAGAAACGCAGCTCGGCCTTCGGCCTCGCCCAGGGATCTTGATAAGGAATGTAGGCAAGAGTCCCGTATGAAACGCAGCTCGGCCTTCGGCCTCGCACGAGAATGATCATGATGGGGGATAAGCTAAACCACCGCCCGATGCAAGAAACGCAGCTCGGCCTTCGGCCTCGCCCAGGGATCTTGATAAGGAATGTAGGCAAGAGGCCCGTATGAAACGCAGCTCGGCCTTCGGCCTCGCACGAGAATGATCATGATGGGGAAAAGCTAAACCACCGCCCGATGCAAGAAACGCAGCTCGGCCTTCGGCCTCGCACGAGAATGATCATGATGGGGGATAAGCTAAACCACCGCCCGATGCAAGAAACGCAGCTCGGCCTTCGGCCTCGCCCAGGGATCTTGATAAGGAATGTAGGCAAGAGGCCCGTATGAAACGCAGCTCGGCCTTCGGCCTCGCCCCGGTCAGTTGGAATCCAAAATAATTTTTAAACTCAACTTAAAATTCATGAAAATTATTAAATTCGGCTTAAAATGCAAGAAAATTATTAAAGTTAATGAAAGGGTTAATAAAATAGTGCGAAAAAAAAAAAAAAGAAGAGAAAAAGAAACCCCCCCATTTCTATTTTTTTTTTTTTTTTAATTTTAAATTTTAAAACATTTTTAAATAATAAAGGTCCATTTTTATAAACGGCTGCAAAATAATTAAAGTCAAATTGTGATTAAAATATTGGGAAAAAAAAAAAAAAGAAAAAAAAAAATGATTCAATACGGGAACCGAACACGGTTCCCGAGGGCAGCGAAGCGACGCTTCTACCGACCAGACTACGCTGTCGTATCGAAGGTTACCTATGAAATGCGTCCTCATCACCCTACGTTGATTTCCCTATCCCGAGTTTGTAAAATCTTGCACGATTTTGCATGGAATTTCCCTTTTTTCGAATCGCGATTTCGAACCTTTCCGGAATCAGAAAAATTCGGGAGCGGGTTCGTTCGATTCCTCTTTTTTCGTAGATTGTTTTTCGTTTTCGGTTTTTTTTTTTCGGACGATTTTTAGACCTCGAAAACGTCTGAAAACGGAACGCCATTTTGACACCTTTTTTTTTTCCGTGTTCGTTTTTCAATGTTTGATTTGGAAGGTAAAAAATTGTCGGAAAAGGTCGGGATTTTTTTTAAAAGGATCGGAAAGACCTGAGGAATGTTTTTTTTAAAACGGATCGTCGAAATTTAAAACCGGGACCCGGGAAAAACGCGAAAATACGGGACGCGCGCACGAGTTTTTTACCAGCGAGTACCGTTTCCCCGCTGCGACTTTTTTTTTTTAATCGCTTTTTTCCCGGTTTTTTAATTATCCCGGATTCGGGAAGAGGTAAAAAAAATCGGGAGCGGAATAAAAATGTAGAGAATTAAAAATGCGATTTTTCGGTGCAAATTTCAAATTTTTACGATTTTTTTTTAAAGAGTTGTAGATTTTACAACTTTTCCGTCGACGGACATACAAACAAACAAACAGACAGACAGACAGATAAACAGGGGGATGGACAACTTTTAGTATATAAGATTGTCTAGTCTTTGCAGGGGATTTTTGTCGTCTTGTTGAATTTCCAAAAAGTAAAATTTTTTACTATGGTTTCGCTGATTAGCTCTTGAATTTTGACTAATAAATGTCTGCTACTAGAGTTAAGTAATATTTGATATTCATAATTGCATTAAAACATTTACGCTTCCTAGAATTTTGATTAGAAGTCCATTATCGGTCGAACCACCCTGTAATATCATGAGGGTAGAAATCCCGGAAACCCGAAATCAAAGCCTTCGATTTTCTCGGCGAACCATGTTTCTCATTCTCTCACAGTATAAATTTCTTCTTCCCTAAATACTCGGAAACCGCTTCAGCCACATGTAAACTGTCTAAAAGCCTAATGATAATAAATAGACTATACAAGTTAGGGTGTTGATATCAACCCCTCCGGGGAGTGCTTGAAATAGTTGTCAAGTGTAGTTATCCATTTGGCACACCCTCTTGCTTCGTAATTCTTCCCATTTACCTATATAAGACCACAAATCATTTTTTTGTTAAAAAAAAAAAAAGCCTTTCATAATTTAAAAGATTTAATAGGTTTTTAGTACCGAAGGGGGAGAAAAAAAAAATTATCACCCCCCGTTCGGTAAAAATTAAAGAAGGGGAAAGGTAATATACAACACGGTTTGAGGGTAGAGATGTACTCCTTTAATTAGCCTTTCCTACGTGTATTTTGATGAATTATTAATAATTTTAAAAACGAAATTTTGCGAAAATCGAAAGTTAGACGAAAACATCATCCCCGGATCCTTAATTAAAACCCCGAAACGTCACATTCGAAATCTTTCACGTCCCACATCTCTTTAAAAAAAAAAAAAAATATTCTTCTACATTTTTTTCGTACCTTGGAGCTATCTTTATACACTTTTTTGATGTGTAAAATAGACCGAGACCGTTCTAAATGTAAATTCTCTTTTTAAACTTAATTTGTAAGATTATGAATTATGACTTTGTAATTTTTTTGTTTAAAAAAAGATATTTCCCCACCAAAAAAAAAAAAAATCCAGTTTTAGAAAATAAAGATATTTAAATGCAAAAAAATAAAACAGCCACCCTCATTTTCATTTCCGTCATTTAATTTTTTGATGTGGGTAGACGCGTAAAAGCGTTATAAGCAATTTTTGCTGACATGATTTTCAAGACCGCTGTCCAATTAAAAAAAAAAAAAAGAAAAAAGAGCGATCTTACCAATAAAACCAGGGAAAGCATTACATATGTTGAATCCTTTGCAAACGGCAAAATCCTTCGGTCATTTAACCGCTTAAGCTAAGCATAAGAAAGGGAAATTTCCTTTGATGTGTAAATTCGTAAAATGAAATCTAAAATGTAAATTTGTTAGTTCCATTTACGGCGAATGTTATTTGATAATTCTTTTTTTTTTTTTAAATTAAAAACTTTTTTTTTATATTAGGGAAACCAGGGTTCTCGTTTTATATGGATGCTTTAACGTTATAATAAAATAATTTTGTTTTAATCCGCTCCCGCCCTTTTTCGCAAAATCCCCCTTATTAATAATGATAATGAGTCATTAAATCCGAATCGATTAAATTAACAAAAAATATTTTCATTCGGACGGGAAAAGAGAAAGATCCGATAAAACACGTTTATCCCATTAATCTTTTCGACATAAATTCTAATTACCCTTTATGATTCACTCGATGGATGTATTTCAAATGTTTTTTACCTCTTTGATTTGTTGTTTGAAAAAAAAAAAAAAAGAAAAACGTTAGTCGTATTTTGTAGTTTCGAGCCCCCTCCCCCTTCATAACAAATGGTGTAACGGGTTTTCAGTTTTGGTTAATGAAAAGTAATTTCTATAAAAATGAATGGAAGAGCGGGCTTTATTGGCTGCCATAGGGAAACACTATTTTCGATTAAGTTTTTTTCCCTCTTTTTTTAATAAAAAATTTTGACCTTAAAATACTTGTTTTTATTTGTGGGGCGGTCTGCATTACAGCGGAGGCCAAAATATTTTTTAAAAAAATTTAATTTTTGTGAAAAAAATGTATATTTTGGCCACAAAGTTTTTTTTTTTTTTTAAGTGAAACTTCTTTAGAATCGTTGAGAGTAAATTTTTTGTGCAACATTTAATGTACAAAAAGTGCGCAACAATTTAAGTCAAAATTTGAAAATTATAGTTAGAATTTTAGTAAACTTCCATGGAATCGTTGGGAGTAAATTTTTTGAGCAACACAAAATGTGCAAAATGTGTGCAACATAAAATATACAAAATGTGCGCAACAAATTAGGTCGAAAGCATTTGAATTACAATAGTAAATTGGCGCAATCGTTGGGAGTAAATTTTTTGAGCAACACAAAATGTCCAAAATGTGCGCAACATAAAATGCTCAAAATGTGCGCAATATAAAATGTCCAAAATGTGCGCAAATTTTCAACGAAAATGAACGAAAAATTAACGATAATTAATAGAAATTTACGAAAATTAAATTAAAATTAACTTAAAATTTTAGAAAATTAACTTGGAAAGTAACGAAAATTAACTTAAAATTTTTGCTAATAAATGCCAAAAGTTGAAATTTTTGTTAATGTTTCTTCATTTTTTTCCTTAATTTTTTTCCTTATTCTTCGTTAATTTTTCTTCAATTCTTCGTTAATAATTCTCTAAAAATATTGTTAATTTTTTCATTTTTCGTTAATTTTTTGTCAATTCAAGGTCTCTCCTGTCAATTCAATTTTCCGCCAATTCACAAAGTTTTTGCGTAATTTGTTTAGCGCTTTTGAGATGTGTTTGGAATTTAGTGTTTGGTGTTTGGAAGTTTCACTTCTCTTCTTCATTCAGTGAGTTTGCGTAGCGAGACTCACTATTTTTTTTCTTGAAAAATCAAGTTAAAGGTTATTTTTTTCCCTCGTCAATTCTTGAAGTATTCTGATGTCTTGACTTGAGTTTTTTTAGCTTAATTTTGTTTACACTCGTATGTAGGGATTAGTCTGCCTCCAACGCAGTAGCCAAGGCGATACAAAAATTTCCTGTGTTGTGGTCTTTCCCTATTTCGGATACATTACAAAAAACGTTTTTCGAACGTTTAATCCGAAAATTCATCGTAGAACATAACGTATTTTTTTAACAAAACTCACTAAAAATAGACCTTTTGTCGTATAAGTTTTCATATTTTCTTATTTTAGAATTTTCCTTATCTGCTTTTCCATACAAAAAAAAAAAAAAATAATGGGTCAGCCTGAGGTATGAAAGAGAAAAAAAAAAGACTGTCCTCTTTTCCTTTTATTTAATATTTTCGGAATATCTCAAAATGAGTTTTGATGTTTATGTAGAACAAGCGCACCAACTGACATTCCTCTCAAATGTTTTCCTTCTCCTCCCTCTTGTTCAGCGAGAGAGAGGAAAAAAAAATGTCATCCGGCCTTTTGCATTAAACGCCTCATCTGTTGAAACATGGTTCTAACTTGAGAGAGAAACGTTTTTCCTTGTTTCGTAAGAAGAATGTGACTTTAAAAAGAGACAGTTTTTGTAACCTTTAAAAAAAATCCATTAATATTTGAGTGTCATTTTGATTTGAATCTGGGTTAATTCATCGACGCGTTCTTCCTTAAAATTAGGTCGTCTTTCTTTTTTTCTTTTAAATTGCTCCGGGATGAAATTAAGAGGGGATGCAACATTTATTAATAGCAACAGGAACGGTCAGCGAGCTGTTGTTTCTCAACGGACCTAAAAACCGCAAGGGACCTTTTTCCTTGGGTTAAAGCGGCTAGGAAAAGGGACCCCTCGCGCAAGCGTCAAGATATTAGTTTCCCACAATTATGTATCATATATTAAGACGGGCTTGACGGGTTTTAAGGCTAAAATCGCCACCAAAAAGTATGGTTCACACTCCAATAAATCGAATTCGAGTTAACCTTGTCCCTTCTGGGCGAGTTACAATAGTTGACTCATTAATTTAGTGTGAGGGCACGTGAGTAATCTCGATTCGGACGAATAAATTCCCCTGATTAATACACGGACTTTGTTCGATTTCCAAGCTTTATCCTCTTCTTTTTTTTTTTTTTTTTAAATCCCGAAATTAATATGAAAGGGATTGGAGGAGGAAAGTAATTGAAAAGATTTTTTTTGTGCCTCTTTCTCCCCATTTAAATCTTTTCGAATTGGAGCTGATTTTCATTCAGTTAGCGTTTCAGCTGACTACCGTGTTCACCTCTACATCTTTGCTATTGGCATGGCCACCGTTTTTTTTTCTTTCGTTTTCCAATATTTTTGGGTTTTCCGAAATATATTTGGCTAAGGTTTTAAGTCTAATTTCGCGCCACTTGAAATAAATTATTGACTGCGCTGCTGATTGGGTCTGTTTTGAGAGATTTTTTTTCCCGAAAAGTGGAATTTTACTCGAAATCGGGGATAAATTAATTTAGTGTAGAATGTAAAAATGTTGAGTCTAATCGTTTCAGAGTTAAAATTTAATTTTAGTTGAGTTTTACCCTCCCTTAAAAAATTAATTTGCGTTGGAAAAAAAGAGCAACTCTGTACAATCCGATGGTGATTTTTTACATTTTCGGACTAAATTAAATAAGTTTTCCAAATGTTTTTCACAAGATAATCAATAACTGGACGCGAACTTGCGCGAAGAAACAAAAACACCTAAGAGAAGAATATAAAAGCATAAAAAAATAAAAAGAAAGAAAACTAAAAAGAATTTTAGATTCTGATGTGTTGTGTTTCTCCAAGGATTTTGAAAGGAAAAAGTAAAAGAAAAAAAAAGGAAGAATCCCTTTCTTTTCTTTTACACCAAAAAGAATCGTACATTACATGTTAGATTGGCGTGAGAAAGATAAGAAGAACCCAAGGAAACCCGTGAATAACTGGATGATGTTATCGCGGTTTTTTCGAAAATAAAGAAAGAGGAAACCCGAAAAAAGCGTTTTAAAAGCAAAAAGAAAAGAAAAAAAAAAGAAATAGAAAGAAAAATGAATGCCGGAGTACGTGGGCATTATTCTCCGAGGGATATCGATATCCACGTCTTTAAGCTCTACTTTCGAACAGAAAAGTAGGCACGTCCTTAAGGATGACCCAAAGTAGGTGTGCAGTCCCGAAGGGCCAGTTAAGGAGTTTTAAAATGAGAGATTTAAGTCTTGTTTTAAAAGAATTGTCTGCTAAGTTTTCGAGACATGTCTAATGTCTTGGCCAAAGTTTTCAGCGAAACAAAAGACAAGAAACCTTTTGCGTTCGCACTTAACGTGAGATTTTACTTGTCATGACATCTTGTAATAAAAAAAAATTCGACACAAAAATTACTTTATAAGAAAAAGCGTTGGAAAATTTGAATCGTTTGATGTTCAATTTCTTCGAGCAGTTCACCTCACAGCCTGTGAGTCACAGGCAAATTTTAAAAAATTAAAATGGCCTCTACTTATGAATTTTCCATAAGAAAAATCCCCTGACAACTTTCAAATTCGGGTTCTGGCTCTGACGTACAGAATTGAGACTTATTTCTTAACCAGAGACATTCCTCCAATTTAATTTAAGTTCCAACTTTTTTTTTTTGGATTAAACGTTAAGGAAATCAAATAAGCTCTTTTATAGGTCACAAAAAACTATGACTATAAATGACTTGTGACCTCCAAAGGAGCTCTTTTCATATCTATTAAATTTTGCAAGATCACAAGCTAAGAGGATCAGTTTTAAAATTTAAATGCGATTTCTGATTGAATTTTCACATATGTAAAAAAAATTATACTTTGCGTGTTTGCATAGCGACACCTTTCACTTAAGAAAAAAAATTGCATTTCATTAAAAAGTAAATATTCGAATACTTTTTTTTTTTTTTTTTTTTCGCTTGAAGGCACGAAAAAAGAGCAAAAAAAAGTATCCACTTGAAGCATCGACTTGAAGCTTTTAATATTTTAATGTGAAAACGTCGAAATTCAAATATGTCTGCTAAGGTAGATTTTTTTTTTTTTTTTTTGTTGCTTATTTCCGTTTCCCTTTTATATTTTCGGCGTCGTTTCCTCGTCGATTCGATATTTTTTTTCGGCAATTTAAACGATTTATGAGATTTAATAGGGATTTTCGAGCACGGAAAATTTCGTGATGTAGTTTCGTTAAATAAGTCTCCCGTTTTTTGAGTAAAAGAAGCTATCAGTGTCAAGAAAACATAATGACAACTGGAACATTCGTTATTAGTTTTATTACAATGTGCTTTAATTTCTTTTTATTAAAGAACTTTTATTTTTCCCTGGCACAAGATTTTTTTTTTGAACTTGGTCTAGGGTCACTGCACCGGTAGTGAATGAAATAAGCAAAACGATTCCTTTTTTTAAATACGATTATTAGATAAATTGAATCGCAAATTTTGAAAAGGTCGCTTGTCCATCTGTTTTCAAAATAAAGGTAGGCTACTTCGTTTTGTTTCAAAAAAATGTACAGAAGTGGTACAAAAAAAAAAAAAAAAAAAAACAAAGTACCTCCATTTTGAAAACGGATGGACAAGTGACCTTTTCGAATTGGTGATTCAATTTTTAGTAAATATTTTTTCTTTTTTATCTGTTTATAAACAAAGCATGAAGGAAACTGCCGTCAAATATTTTTAGGCGACAACCCTTTTTCATTCGCAATGAAAAAAAACGTGTCAATATAAACAAGCAAATCCGCCGTTAATTTCGGTTTTTTTTTACAAAATATGCCCAAGAATCGTTGCATTTTTGGTCTTTTTTAACTGGGTATGAAATTTTTTAGAAACTAAAAGTGATTTCACATGCATTTTTAAATAAATTGACAATGATTAGCGAATGGTCCACTACTCGTACATGGTCCACTGCCGGCGCAGTGACCCTATACCCCTTTTTTTGTATAAATTTTGGCCTCCGTTGCAGCCTGAAAAGGGCATTTTTAAGATCACAGAGAAGCCCTATTGCCAGATTTTTGAAAAAAAAAAAATTATTTTAAATATTCGGCCAGTAAATTTTTTTTAATAAATAATTTCGGCCATTTTTTTTAAATCAAAATTTGAATAAATTTTTCGACCGAAAAAAATTGGGCTTCTTTTTACATATGAAGAAATGATTTTTTGCCTAGAAAGCGAAAACGAATAGGTATCGATTTTTTGAACCATCCTAAGCCATTTTCTTACATGAGATATGGCGGCAAGGTTCGAAATATAAATGTATCTCACATTGCTTCTATGAAATTTTATCGAAAGTGAAAGCACTGTTCAAAGAATCCATGTGCTTTCCAATTACGAGGAATTGTTTTATAAGAAAAAAAAATGTTGGCGTTTATCTCCTGCTTGAAGCAACATTGCTATTTTTGTTTTTGTTAAGTGTGCCGCGTTGAAATATATTTTTTTTACAATTCTGCAGGTGAAATTAGCGGAAAAATCACGAGAAAGGGAATCAAAGGGGAAAAAATTGGAATTCCAGAAAAAAAGTTATTGAAACCTATATTGATTTTTGTTTTCCTGAGGCCTCTTTTTGGCTCATTGTTTGGAAAAGGGCTCAAAGGTAGAAAGGGCTCCATTGGAGCTCTGCGACCATGAGGGTATGTCCCGATTTTCTAAGTTGGAAATGGGCGTACCTTCAAGACCGAATCTCTTCTGCGAGTGATAGCCATCCGAAAGAGCCGACTTATCGTATTCCCGGGGTTTCCAGACTGCACACATCGTGCTAATTCAAGTGAATAAAGAATTATTTTCCGCCAGTTTAACGCTTTAAAAAAATCAGTTAATGATGCTTGAAAAAGGACGTTTGTAAGAAAATTGAAGAGCTCACATTAACATGATAGCCAAGGGGTTATCAAAATACTTGCAAGTTTCTCCGAAAAAGGATTTTTGAAGGTCAATCGAATTCTTCTGGCCCTTTGTTCTCTTCTCCTTTTGCAAACATTCCCGATAGCATGAAATGCGTTCCTTCGGGTAGGGAAACACAAACGAAAATTTGTACGCTGAATTAATAATTTGTTTGGCCAAGTTATATGACGAAATAACGCAATTACCAAATGGGGTTGCGGTGGTTGTAATAACTATGTTCAAAGCTTGCGGTTTAGTGTCCTGACTCTGGAGTAAAATTAATTTTCTATATAACAAGACCGGTTTCTATTCTCCCGAAAATTTCAGCGACATCTTAGAATTCTTAATGGCCTGGAACTCAATTTCCGGTTTGGATAACCTTCGAAGAAGGAAAAAAAAAAGGTCAAGGAGGGTTTTATTTCATTTTTTTTTCTTAATGCGACCCGACTTTGGTCACTCCTAATTGCTAGTACGGTCATTAGGAGCCACACCCCGGTCATCTTCTTGCGTATTTAGAAGATTAAACGATGGATAATTAGGATTGCTATTGACGATTTTTCTCTCTTCGCGCAGTTTAAAATCTTCTTAGGATGCGAAATCCATGAATTATTCATGAGGATTGACATTTTCTTTACTGATCCCATATTAACGGCGATATTTTTATTATTTATTTATTTATTTATGCCTGACACAAGTCGACTTAAAATGTAAGACCGGAGTTTTTTTTTTTTTTTTATCCAGTACTTAACGTCTAATATATGGAATTTAACGCCTGTTTTTATGGTTATGGTGTAAGATATGGCTTCTTCATTTTTTTTTCTACTAAACATATTTCGTGGAGGAAAAGAGAAAGAAAATACACGAGAGATAGGTCACTTTTGCGAAGGCCATTTGTGTACGTCGGAGCTCATTTGCATAACATTTGAAGCCCCCGACTTGTAAATTAGGTAACCCTTTTGTTCAACACGCTATTTTTTCATTTGTTATTCTCACTTTGACAATTAAATTCAAGTTAATTCAATTTGACGTCGGGGAAGGCATCGACAACACAGAAAAAAAACCCTTAATCAAAACTTTTTTTTCCAAGAATATTTCAAAAAAAAAAAAACACGAGAACTCAATTTTCGACGATCAAGAATTTCCCGAAACGAAAATAATCCTTGGAATCGTGTGTATATCAAGAATTGCATTATCCCATTCAAAATGTTTTTAATAGCTTTTGAATAAAATCCAGATCGAAAAGAAAAAAAAACTGAAAATAATTTATCCCGAACGACAACATCCGGAGGTTCGATTGTCGATTCCGTTCGGTCCGTGATTTTAATGCGGAAAAAAAGGATTGAGTTTATACATAAATAATCTTTCAGATGCGAAAAGCTTTTTTGTCGAGTCAGGTATGAAAATGCTGGATTTAGAAAAAAAAAAGCTTGGTTCTAAAATTATCGAAAAAAGCTTTTTTTTTTTTTTATTGAAAATTTTGACATTGGGTTGTGTTCTATTGTCCTTGTTGCAATCCATCGAAACCGGTGTTTGACGGCTTTTTAAACTTTTAGCATTTAATTTTTAAAAATGGGGTTCGAATTTACGGAGGTTAAAAGGTTAAAAAATTCTTCCCTTGTATCCTCCTCGAAAAAGGAAATGTTCCTAATATTAGTTGCACTTTTTATTAAAAAATTTATCTTTTATTTTTAGGTAAGTTTTCATCAACTTAAGGCCTGCTTTGAACTGATCTCAACTTTGCATAATTTTCCGTATGTAAGTACACCAAAAATAATAAAATTACAATATTTCATTTTTAAACACAATCTGGGATCAGAATCCCTTTCCTCCTTTTGAAAAGTTTGAATTTTTTGGAAAAGTATATTACAAATTTAGGCTTTTAGGAAATTTAAACGTCCGGAATTTGAGCTTTAAAATAAAGAAAGGTATTAGGGAAGGGCGAATCTATGGGGAACTCGCTAGCTAGGCAAGCTTGGGCGGCAAAATCGTCTAGTTTTTTTTTTCTCACCGAAAGCATAATATGGACAGAACAGGTTTTCGAGAGTTATGAAGTTATGTGGATAGTTCTCAAGTTTAAAAATAATAACTGTTGTGGATTAATCTGATCGTAGGATTAGGTCAGGATTAGAATCAGAGGTGCCAGATGTGCGATAATTAACGGATTTCACACAGAAGTCCATAAAAATCCGATTAACTATCGTGACTCGCGATCGGACACGAAAACAGAGCCGAACTTTGCAATAGGCAAAATAGGCAACTGCCTAGGGCCGCACATTTTTAGGGGGCCGCGCGTCGTTGAGGACCCGCGGATATGAGAGGGCAAGGTTGTTTTTTCACTTCTTAACTACAGTTTCTAAAAACTTTGTTGCAAAAACGATTTTTTTTTTTTTTAGCTTTAAAAGACCGTACCGGGCCGCAATTTTTGTTAAATATAAATAAAGGTACAAAGATAAAGGCTGAAGGATTCATGCAAGACCGAACCTGAAGTAAGAATTCATGCCAAACATTTCCTAAACTCATTCCACCACATAAAGCTTTTCATCATTTTGTAATGTCCGCGAGCCCCAAACCGTAATTTTTAGCCTTTTCCCATGTCTTTTCCCTGCAAAATTAAAAAGGCTGCTAGATTAACTGCTAGATCTTTCTGATTGACATGCTGTTCTGTTGTGGCTAGTTTTGGTCCGCCCGAGGAATAAATCCTCATACTCTCTGATTTCGGAGAGCGTTCCCCTATCCGCCACCTGGGGAGGCGCCCGATGGGGGACTAGCCAAAAACCCCACACGGGTTGGGGGGAAAACTCGGAGACCGCGCCCGACCGAGTTGTCCCCCCAAGCCAGCTTCCAAGGATCACATCCTCCTAACGCCACAAGTCACCAACCCCGTACGGATCGACATAAAAATGACGTCCTTTTCACATCGATCTGCACGACATTGGATCCGCATGACATAAGGAGGACTTTACTCCTCTAGCTGACAACTTAAAACTAATACAATACCTAGAACTAATACAATAACTAAAATTTAATACAGTAACTAAAGCTAATAAAATTAATACAACTAAGCTTAAACTAAATATGATTTAAGATTGTACGAATGTACAATGTACGGCATTGGACGTTCATACAATGTACAATACCAAACATTAGAGACAAGATTGTCGAGATACTATTCGACAACCTTTACGCGAAAAATGAATTCGATTTTTTTTTTTTAAATGTCGTTTAACCGCTTTTTAAAGAAAATGGTAATCGACAGCTTCTGCAAACTATAATAGGCTGCCTTTTAAAGTCCCGTTTTGTTTTATTTAATTTTAATTTTTTTTTTTTTTTTTTATTATTTAAAAAAATGTAGGAGAGGAATAGAAATAAAAAGAAAAATAATAATAAAAAAGTAATAGAAAAAATTGGAAATAAGAAAAAGAAGAGAAGGTAAAAACCTCATAACCCAAATCCATGCCAAACCATACCCATACCATACCATACCACATCCATACATACCTATACCTATACCTATACCATAGCTATGCCCAAACCCATTGCCCAAACTCAAACCTCGTTGTTGAAGCTTTTGGACTACGTTGCGGCTGTGACGATTCCTCTGGTTGCGATGATTCCTCTGACTGCTACTGTGAAAACTGAAACAAAAAAAAAAAAAACAAAAAAAAAAGACGATTAAAAAAGGGGGGGGTTGGAGACCCTCACAATGGAGTTTATCTCCCGCGGTATGATTGAAATAAAAAAATTAATTATTTTAAATTGTAATGTTATTATTATTACTATTTTTGTTTTTAAATTAATAGTTTGAGATTATAAAAAAAAATGCAAAAATGCAAAAAAATTTCGGATTTCCAGGCGTAAAAGGTTAAGACCTTCCGCATTGGCCCGGCGGTCTAGGGAACCATGCCATCAGAGCTCGCCGGAGACCTATCGGCTTTAACTCTACATATGTACAGTTAAGGCTTGCGGTGCGCCAATAACCTCGGACACCCAGTCACCCGAAAGAAAATCCTGGAGACTCTCACTATGGAGCTTATCTCCCGCGTAATTCATGATCGAATCGAATAGAATACACAGCCTAATAAAACTCTGCAGCTCCAAGAGAGGGGCTGACTTCTAACGTAACGATTTGCGGGGGAACTTAACACTAAACCCTTAACACTAATACCACAAGGCCAGTCGCTGGGTCGATACCTAGGCCTTCTACGATGGGAGACCAAACCTCCTGGTTTGCCTCCAAGCCGGACCGATAATAGTAAATTAAAAAAAAAAAAAAATTATAAACCGTATTTTAAATTTAATAATTAAATTATTTTTAAAGAAATGAAATAAAAACCGAACACTATTTTATTTAAATGAAATAAAGCCCGAGCTAAAAAAATTATTTATTAAAATTTAAAAAAAAAAAAAAAAAAAAAAAAAAAATGCACTCCCGGACACCGGCGAAAAAAACCGACCCGACCCCTTCGGACGTAGGAATCGGAATGAGACACTCCCGAAAAACACTTGGCGCCGATTGGTCTGCGCATGCGTCTTGATGACGTGAGCAGATTTCCAAAATGGCGGTTGAAACATTTTTAGTGTGTTTTTGTGTGAATTTAACTGTATTTTTCCTGTTCTTTTTTGAATTTTTTCAATCAAAAGAAATGCAATTTCAATTTGTGGTGAAAAATTGACTCTAATTTCGAAAATCGTACAGCTTTTTTCTACAGAATAAGCTTATTACAGAAGAGAAGAGTTTTGGAGAGCTGTGGAGCTACATGGTCTTTGTTGTAATTTTGGCTATAAAGAATAATGGAATTATTTTTCATTTAAATTGTGAGAAAGTTCTTTCGATCCGATAGTCACTGTCGAATGAAACGGTGCCAGAGCCGAACTTTTCAGTATGCAAAATAGGCAACTGACCAGGGCCGCACGTTTTTAGGGGGTCGCACGTCCTTGAGGACCCGCGGAGATGGCAAGACAGTTTTTTCATTTCTTAACAGTTTCTAAAAACTTTGTTGCAAAAATGGATTTTTTTTTTTCATACAAAAAAATGTATATATGCAAATGTCCAATATCCTGCTATAAATCCAAATCGCCTGCATTGTTATTCAGAACTACTCAGACGTGCCGTTCAAAAAAAAGAAAAAAACACTAACAAATTTTAGCTTTTTTTCCGTTCGTTAAAATTATGAATAAAAAAAGGCTATTATGATGCGGTGGCATTAACCTTATTACCCAGGCTAATTTCTGTACCTGCAATTGAAAAAGCGCATCAGAACAAGCGGCCATATTTTTACTAATTATTCGAATTTACTTTAAACCGAAGGGAAAAAAGTCGAATCGTACAAAACCAAAACAAAATTTTCTGCGAAAATTACTAAAAGATAAATATATTATATTTAGTGTATTAAGGGAGGGAGGTTTTGGGGGGCCGCATCGAGACGGTTGCCTAGGGCCTCATTAATGTTAAATTCGGCTCTGAAAACAAGTGGGTCAAATAGAATTTAAATTATTTTCCTTCCCTCGGACATGTAAGAACATGTGAATCAGAAAAAATTAAAATTAAGTGCTTTCTAAGTCATTATTGCTGCTTTTAAAAAATTATCTTATAAAAAAACCCATCGATTTTATCTGTATCTTGAAATCCGATCATTTCCCTGGGCTTTTTAATTTTCAATTTCGAATTAAGATAATTGCAGGGATAAAGTATTGTATTGTTTACAGTTGGCAGTACCGAGTTTAGTTGCGACGGTAGCGGTAGCCGCTCGAGCTCGGAGGCTCGATCTGATCCGTAAAGGAATATACGTTTCTGGAATTTAATTTAATTTTTTAGTGCAACTAGCTTTTACAATCGACGGAAACTTTACGAATTAGTAATTATCTGTAGGGATTCAACGGTTTGATTTTTTGTTGTTTCTGACATGTTTTTTAGTCGTTGTCTTATTGTTTCGTGTTGGACGAATGAAAGGGGCCATATCTTGGATTATGTACACAAGTTAAATGAGAAGAACATTACTCGGAGGATAAAGTCTCTTGTAAGTAATCTTTTTGCTTTTCGAGCTCATCCATTGAATTAGAAAGGCATTTTACTTTGTCAGTTTCATAAAACAATATAATCAGAATCATAATTTCTCAATGGAGATTTTTCATAAAAAAAATGTACATACGTAATTTGTACTGACCACCATTTCCTTTTGATAGATTCAGGTTTTGTTCTATTTCCATTTTTAAAAAAAGAAAATGAAAGTTAATCTTGCTATAATTTGTCGTGTAGAAAGAAGAAACATGGCCAAATAATTTAGATCTTACTGTGCCATGTTATCAACATGACACATTGTTTTCTTGGTACCAAATATACTAAACAGAAATATTTAGATATTTATTCGAATAACAATTAAAAGTTGCATGTGAGAGTATGGAAGTTCGAAGGTTTAATGCCTGAGAAATATTTAAGTTGCAAGTTGACTTGCTGTATCAAATGAGAAAGATTTTAATTTACAAGAATCAATTTTTTGTCAAGGTCTTGATAATCAATTATATTAAATAATTAAAAGGATCCTCAATCTCAATTAAAAAAAGCTTTAATTGTGATATTACTTATGGGTATCGGATACAACTCATTTTTGCTTAAGCTTTTGTTGCAAAAAATTGGATAGGATTTTTGTGGAATGAATTTACTGACCTTTTTTTTTTTAAGTAGTGAAAGCCCGTACCAGGTCTTAATTTTTGTTAAATTGAATTAATGAGTAAATAACTGAAGGTAAAAAGATAAAAATGACGAAAGTCTGAAACATTATACAAGATCAAACCTGAAGTAAGAATTCATGGCAAACCTTTCCCAAACTCTTTATTTTTGGAGATACCGGTAGTTTCAAATTTAACTGGTCGAATTACATATAAGATTCACAAAGATTTTAAAAGCGATCAAAAAATCCGGTCCTTATACCAAACGGTGAAAAAAAAAAAGGAATTGATCCGAAAAAATGCATTTGATTTTTCTTATTTTTGCTCAACGTTAATTCTTCAGTAAAAGCAGTTGCGAATAAATCCAATTGAGAGCGCTGAAGTCGCATTCACATAAAGGCACTGAAGGCAGCTTCGTCTTTGTTTCACAAGTTGAGTGACTGAGTTCATTGTTCGGCCATTTTGGGTCATCTGTGGTGTGAAATTTCGAGATACGTCTGTTTTTTTTCTTCCGAGTGGAGTTTTTTAATTTTTATATAGTTTATACGTGTTTTTTGGCTGCGAAAGTATACGCAGTAATATCGTTTGAGTGGTTAAGTCTTTTTTTAAACGAGTTTCAACGTGCAATGACACCGGCATCAAAGAACTATCAAGAATAGGTTATGTTCATCATTTGTATAAACACAATTTTGAAGAATATAATTTTTTGTCTGGGATGTGATTAGTTAAGCCTATGCTGCTTAAGCTTTTTTCGATGTATGGGGTAAGTCTAACATGTCAAAACAGTTGAATTTTATTGCGATTATTAACTTCATATTACTTTGTGATTTTACTGATGCAAACTGTCTCCGACATGAAACAGATATTTCTGTGTGCTTTTGATTATGAAATAAAATGCAATCAAACCTCTGTGGGGAGTACTGTAGGAAATGTTAAAGGCTGAACAGCACGAAAGACTTTTGCCAAAGTAGATTTCTTGTGTCTCTTAATTTTATTGGTGAAATTAAATTCTTTGGATTCGAAAAAGGCATTGTCTGGGCTAAAAGCGAGTTATTTCATATGGATTACAAATTACACACTAACATAATGAATTTTGAAAGAATCGTGAAGCAAAATAAATAATACTTCTCATCAGGTTCAGCTATTAAAAGACAGATTTTGTTTACTTTTTAATTTTTACATTGCTTTATCACTTGAACCTAACATAATGACCTTAAAAAAATTTAACCAATCATGGCAATAAATATCATGTTTGGAAGTCATCTTAACCTGATTTGATCGTTTACAACATTCAGACGAAAACTCAATTATAATCTGGACAGAATTAGGTTTCTGATTGCTATCTATGACGAGTAGCTTCAGTATTGATAGTTTAAACTAATTAATTAGAAGAATTTCTGCTCAATGAACGTTTTAAGAACTAGGCAAGTTTTTGTTCCATATATTTATGTAATGAGCCATAAAGTATGAGTGATCAGGGTATTCGTATTTGCTAAGAAAGAAACAATTAGGAAGACTGGCAATTTTTTTTTTTAAATAAAGATACCCAGAGGCCATCAGCATTTAAAATATTTTAAAATCAAACGCTTTTCAGAAGCTGGGAGGATCAATTTTATTTAGGATTTTTTTAATGTTCCAAATCCCGAAAATATCCTTTTGCATAAATTTTATTTAGGAATGAAAAACTAACCTCAATTTTATTTTCTTTGTTCAGATAGTTAGTCCTAACAAAATGGCAAATTTCTTATTTTATTTTCTCTCTGATTTTTAAGAATTTCAATATTACTTCAGGTCACTTAGCCGTTTTAGCAAAAATCCAAGGTCATATGTGAATCAATTTTTAAAAATTTAATATTTTTTTATTAAAGATAATTTTATGCAATGTGCTTTGCAGCTTTGTTTGCACAATGAACTTGGGCTGCAGATATTAATTTATTTTATTTTATTTTATTAAAAATACCAATTTTTTTAAAAAATATATCAAAGACTGTCAAGACTTAAAATGAAACTTAAACCTATGTTTAGCTTATGCATGATCATGGACTCAATTAAAAGAATTGAAAACATAAATTATGTAAGAGTTTCTTATTTTGTTTAACGAGCCTGAAAATGCCAATGCTTAGCAGCTGGGGATGAAATTACATCAGAGAATATATCGGTTTTTCGCAGTTATCATTTGAAAAATTGTCAAAAATCTCGTGTTTTATAAAAGGAATTACAAATGATGAAGCAATAGTCAAGATAAATTCGTTCAAAAACCGGCCGTTTATTTTATTAAAAAACCCAATTTTTAAAAAAAATACATGTATATCAAAGACTGTCAAAATGAAATTTAAACCTATGTTTAGCTTTTGGAGAAGGAAGGGATTTTTTTGGGGTTTGAACTCCGAGAACCCCTCGGGACATGATTCGGTTCCATTTCGGAGTTGTTTACCAATTTCTATAGCCATTTTAATATTTTGTTTCCGAAGTGATACTGGTTGCATGCGCAATTTTTTCAGGTTCTGCGGCATTAATTTATTTTCTGAAATATTTTATAGCGTGTACACTTAAAATTATATTTGGCAGGAAGACGAAAATTTCTCTTGGGTGTGAAAGAACTTTGCTGTACCACAATATGAATTTAAAAGAAAAGCATAAGGTCGTAAAAAAAAAAAAATTTTTTTCTTTTCCTTCTGACGAAAATAAAAAATCGCGTTTTCATAATTATTACTATTGTTATTTGCTTTTTAGCACGCTAACGTCGTTACTTAACCAGCTTTTCGGAAAAATCCTTCATAATTCACCCGGGTGTACGAATTACGAATTCTTTTTTTTATTCAGGAAAAAAAATCTTAGAAATGAATAAGGAGAGGGGGAAAAACATAAAGGAAAAGAAAACAAAATGAATTAGAAAATTAGCGTCTACGTGACATCTAATTGAATGCCCATGATTTCTTCCGGAAAAACTACGTGATGTTCCCGAATTTATCTTTTTCTTTTTTTTTCCTTTTTATTTTTTATTTTCTTTTTCACAAATGCCCCGTTTTGTTACTATTGAAAAAGGTCACTCCTTTTTTGCTGGGAATTTAATTCCTATTGCATTTAGTTAATGAAGCAAGGAATGCTTTTTTTTAAATGTTTTCTTGCGAACTGGCAATTTACGAGGAGCCATAACAAAGAAATTATCGAAAGCCATTTGAATATTTGATCGGTTGGAAGGTAAATATTTTGACAGCAACTCTATTTTTCTTTTCCATTTTTCTTTTCGAGCTTTACACCTTTTTTTTTTTTTTTTCTATTTTTAGTTCTTGGCGGAATTTACATAATCTCGCCGCGGTGAGTGGGGTAATCGGCGATCGAAAAAAGAAAATCACTGATTATCTTTGTTGAATTTTTTATTGAAGATTTAAAAATACGGCAAAGCTTGCCGCGTTTATTCCCGAATGCGGTAAAGTAATTGACACCGAAAAGTCGATGAATATTCATAAACAGAAATGAAATATTCCGAGGGTTTTCGTGTCCTGACAGGAGGAAAGGAAAGGGAGGATTTTTCAGTCGGGAATATAAAATATGAGACGATTGCATCAAGGATTCTTTTTTTATTTTTTATAATTGAGTCCTTGGGCAAACGCCATCAGTATCAGGTGTTGACGGGTATCCATCGCTAATTAGCCCCGGGATGATACCGATCTTCAAACAAATGAGATGGCTTGTTTTCATCATCTCTTTCTTCAATCTGGAAGCTGGATTCTTTCATTTCTTGACGTGCCCTAAGGATGTTCTCGCTATCTTCCTCGTACATCTTCATTGATCTTAGTGGTTACAAAAATTAATAGATAATAACTTTTTAATCGTCTTAGGATGGATGAAGACGTTTAGCTTTTTTTTTCTTATTTTCGGAGAAAGACATGATTAAATGCAATTTGGCTTCGGGGTGGACGATTTTTAGGATTTTTTGAAAAAAATTGCGTGGGAATTTTTTGAAAAAAATTGCGTGGGAATTTTTTTTTTTTTTACGAATAAGAATTCGTTGACTTTGGTAAAAGTAAAGTTTTGGCTACATCTATTCTGGGCTGGGGCATTATTTGGCTACATCTATACCAATTTCTGGAGAAAATTAAAAGGAAAAGTTACACCCTTTAGATGTCTATGAGTCGTTTAGGGACTTTGCTTTCAGGAACCTTTGCTGTTGTTTGACGGTGTGCAAATGTGAAACATCTTCAAGCAGTTTAAACCAGGGTTCAGGTTTATTTCTACAAATAGGCTCGATTTCTGAATCAAATTTCCTATAACAAACCCCGAGGGGTTGCTCACTCTTGAATAATTGTGTACACTTGCTTGAATAACTCACGAATTACTTTGAATTCCCAGAATTTTCGGAACATCCGAAACCTGGGAATTTTTCGGCATCATAGGCATTATAGTTGTCTTATATGTCCTATACCTTGACAAAAATCCTATTTTTGTTTGTCCTATATATTTTTGTAGCTATAATTAAAAAATGCCTAAAAAATCAATTTTTCCTTAGCTGAAATTTATATTTTACAAGCCGCTCCGGCCCGCTTCGCGGGCCTCCGCGACTTGTTCAGCGTAATTCATTTATACCCTGTACTGGGGAGGCTCTACAGCTAATTACGGAATCGTGTGGAAGATCCCTAATTTTCTTTAGCGGAAAGAAATGGTGAGGTTGTAATACCCTAAGTACTGAACCTGAAAGAA
The DNA here is from genome assembly GCA_037577465.1 of Liposcelis bostrychophila. Classification (NCBI taxonomy): domain Eukaryota; kingdom Metazoa; phylum Arthropoda; class Insecta; order Psocodea; family Liposcelididae; genus Liposcelis; species Liposcelis bostrychophila. The sequence continues at coordinate 1,284,820 of CM075209.1, read as the reverse complement.
GAGTCATAACGTCCTACTGTCTCCGATGGATATGGCATTACGCTGTCAACCAGTTCCGGTGCGGTTTCCTTCAAAAAGGGGTCGATTTCGCTTTAATTTTGTCTTTGGGGCCATTGAAATATTACGATATAATTTTTTTAGACATTTTAGACCTTCTCCCTCCCTGTGATCATCATTTGTCATCGTTAGTAGAACCCCCCTTAAAAAATTCGTCATTATTCGCTGACCCCCCCACCATTATCAAGGAATATTTTTCTTTTTCATTAAATTGGCAAAATACATTTATTATTAATAGAGACCCTTAATTAAAAGAGACTGGCCAGAAAAAATGGGCGCGAAAAAGCGGTGTCAATGGGACATGCGCTTTGAGTTAAATTTTTTGAAGCAGCCACCATTTGCAAACTCGAGCAAAAGAAAATGGCGATTGTTTATTTTGGAAAAAATCACCATTAATCAAATATTTCAATGTCAACATTTTTTAAGTTTTATTTTCACAAATTTTGATTATTTCCACTCATTTTATTTGAAACATTGAAAATTCGTTTATTTATTGATCACTTTGATTTAAAAAAAATAAACAATCGCCATTTTTGTTTTCTCAGGTCTGCAGATGACAGTTTGCTTTATGAAATAAAAACAAAGCGCATGTCCAGTTGACACCGCTTTTTCGCGCCCATTTTTTCTGGCCGGTCTCTTTTAATTAAGGGTCTCTAATTATTAATACGAAATATTAACATAAAATAGGCCTGAAATTTAAAAGTGGTTAAGCTACAAATTAAAACTTATAAGAAATTACTTATTTATTTATTACAAAATTATTTAAAAAAAACATCATACTTTTAAATTTTTGAATGGAATTATATCTAGTGTAAATGATGACGTCAGCATCACATCACCAATACTCCCCCTTTCCCTCGTCCTCAGTGGAACGACCCCCTTCCACCGCCCTAAAATAATGACGTAATATTTGAATGGCTCCTATTTAAAGAGTTTGATTTTGGTTTGATTCTTTACCCATAAACGTTCTAGACATTTTCTCATAACTCCAACACAGCACTAACGACAGACCCCAGCACTAATATAAATATCAACATTTTCTTATAGCACTAACGTAGCACTAAACGTAGGTGGTGGGATAGATCGAAGTTAGCCCACAGAATGACCATCTAATAACTTTTTTCCTATCGCAGCACTAACGGAGCACTAACGCTATATTGTAGCACTAACGTAGCGCTGTCGATTGCGCATAGTGCCGCTTTGGCACTCCGATATGGTTTTGCCAACTTCTCGGACACCCAGTAGTTGACTAAATGGTACTTGAACAGTTTCGGCTAAAATTTTTTTGTATAAATAATTGTCTTTTAAAATGATTAAAGCATGTGAATATTTTTAAGATATGAAATCAAAAAAAGAAAGCCAAGTTTTTAATTTAAAAAATAGCATCTGCATAATTTTCAAAAGCTTTTACCCTGAAAAGTTCTTATACCCTTATCCTTATCCTTATCCTTATCCCTATACTTAAATTAAAAGAGTTATCGTCATTATGTAAAAAAAAAAAATAAAATAAAATAAAATAAAATAAAAAACGAAATATAAGAGAAGGCTAGGTTAGAAAAAAAGGTACACATGCATAAAATTGGCGACACAACAAACAAAGATTGACGGAATCTTGGATCAGGTAGAAAAAAAAAGGTTCATTGTTCCGGTTCGCCCTAGGATCAGTCTTCTAAGAAAAAATCAATTCTTTTTATGTTCCGAATTCTTCTCTGTTTACGGGTTAAATTAATGAGTTGGGTGAATTTTAAAAAGACAGGTCATGATTTTATTCGAAGGCGATTTCCCGGAAAACGCGGGGAAATTTCCCGATTTTACGATTTTTCCCTGGCTAAGGATGAAGTGTAGCAACTTTATCCGAAAAAACAGCCTTCTGGAGTGACCGGAAATGGCCGGGAGGTTTTCGGGTTACAAACAGACACACAACGTTTTCAATTTTATATATATATAGAAGATGATATTTGTTATTTTCTGCTGCAAATATTTGATTTTTTTTTCGATAATTATTCTTTACTTGACAAAATTATTTCTTTAAAATAAATAAATAAATAAATAAATAAAAAATTATTTTTTAAATTTTTTTCTTAAAAAATTTTGACCCCTAAAAAAAAGGAAGTCAAGACTTTTTTGTTCCGAATTTGTCCTATATTTCTTTTAAAAACTGGTCCTATATTTTTTCAAAATTGTCCAGTTTTTTGTTAAGAAGGGACTTTGATGCCTGGGCATCCTTGGGAAACCCTGAGTAGGTTTTCCGGGATTGAATCTTCGGAAATAAAGAGGGTCCATTTTCATCGTTGTATTTATCTTTTTACTTATTTCCTGTGTTGTTTACTTCATTTTGTTTGCTGTTTGGGAATTTTTTGGATTTTAAGTTACGTCTTTCTGTTCATTAGCTCCATAGTAAATATGGTTAGATTTTAGACTCAACAACATATGTTTAGCAGATGAACATTTCAACCGTCGCATGTGTACCTCGCTGTTTGCCATTTCCGATTGACTTTTAGTTTCGCACATCCTGCTGCAGCAGAACTTTCATTTTGTAAATTAAGTTGTGTAAATTTTTCCAAAATTCCGAGGGGTTTATTGACCCTCCTCCTTTGGAAAAAGAACCTGCTTTCACGTCATTTCGAACCAATAACGTTTTAGCCTTCAGAAAAATTATGCTTACCTAATCCCGTAGCAGACAGCTTTTGATTTTCACAGCCCGCTTCAAATTATCAAAATAATCTCTAGACCTTTTTTTTTTTTTTTTTTTTTTTGTTTCTTTTTACACTGACGTGGTGACTAGATTAATGTTGAGGTACATAAAATAACGTCAAGATGAAGTGCATCCGATTATTTTGAATACCTGTTGCTGGCTATCAAGATGTTTAATCAGAATGAAGATGGTTTGTTTTCTTTTCGCCGACGACTAGAGCTGAGATAGTTAAACCGAATAAAAAGTTAGACACTGTCTGGTCATATATATCGATTTAACGACCTCGGAGAATAGACTAAACGAGTCGAATCCGATTTTTTATATTTAATTATATTGGAATTAGTTTTTTATGTTTATAACAATGGGTATAATCATTTATGATCTTGACGTAAAACCCTATGTATGATTACCGGTTCTGTTGTAGTTACGTCTTCTTTCATTAATTTTTTTTTTTTACTGGCCCAACGGAAGTCACCGTCCTATGATGTATTGTTATGTTATCTGGGTTGCTCCTGTCAAAAAAGATTTTCTATAATAATTAGAATAATAATTAAAAAGATTTTGACCGCTGCGTCATGTTGTAAAAAAGAAATTCCTTTTCCTTGATTCATCTGAATTCTGGTGAAAATTAATAAAACGAGGGAGGGTGAACCTTATTATCACCGGCGATTAATTAACCGGTAATTGTTAAAACGATTATTGGATCGGTGGGGAGGCTATTAAAATGCATCGTTGGACCAAATTCTGGATCGATTCGCACTACCTGTAATTAGCCACCGCCGATTTGAAATCCCCAGATCAATTAGCGTCGGGTCTCGATTCGCTCGATTCCTCCCGAAACCTCTTCAATAATTAAATGCTATTTGTTGTCATCACCTTTGAGCGCATGCCTAATAAGGAAAAAAAAAATGAAGGTCCGCCTAAGGTTTTATTTACATAAAGCGAGACTCTTTATTTCTTTTCCACTAATTTTATAGCAATGTAAAACTGAGGTTAACGCCGATGTCCACATTCGACACGTTTTCTTATTGCCTTTTAATGAAATTGTTTCCACCAAAGATTCTTTTCTTTTTATTGTTCGTTTCTCATTCATTCATTTTTCGTGTTTATATGTGTTTGACGTGTTAGCAAGGTTAAGACTTGGTAAATAGGGCAGAAGCGATTATTCTTTGTTGCGGAAGCTTATTTATAGAAATTTTTTTTTTCTTTTTTCGATCAGATATAAGGAGGCGATTTGATTATTAATCGCAGTTTGACGTGAACGGACGGGAAGTGGTTGGCGGTTTTTTTAAGATAGTTTTTCTATTGTTCGGATTGATATGATTCGCCGGTATTTATTTGTTGCAAAGAATAACACCTGGAACGTTAATAATTTACACTCTGCGAAGAGCGGAAAAAGCCTCGTGTGGGTTGGCTGCTATTCTAAAAGCCAAAAAGGAAATCAGTTCTCCCATCAGGGGGATCGAAAAATTTCCGCAGTTATTTCACTTTGATTACCCGAATGAAAGTGATTGGCAAATATGTGGTCTTTTATCTCCGGGATTCCGGAAAATTTTCGGGGAAATTCGGGAAAATTTCCCTCCAAAATATTATTTCCTACTATTTGGTGCTCGAAATTAACCTAAAACCCTTATGAGCGTGTGCTACACGATTAAACCCATAAAAAGCGCCTACAGAATTTTGATATAGGCAACCCGCATAACATGCATGTTATGCAAAATATCGCCAAAAATTTGTTTACTTCCGAAAAGTAACGGGGGAATATTATTTTATGGCTTTTGAAAGGGGCTTATGCAAAAACCCGGATTTTTTGACAGCATCTCAGCGCTGACTCCTTTCAAAGTTGAGCAGGACCTGTATGTAATTGAACCCGTAGAGTTCGATAATGACCGTTAAAATCGTGTACCGATGCGGGGAAATGCCGAAGAAGCAGAAAAATGATAGTTTCCTTGTAATAATGTTACAGGTTCCGTGTGATACCATCACAGGGTGTCATGATATCACTAGGATTGTGTGATAGTATTACATGACCGGTCAAAGAATCACACTTTGTGCATAAAACTCTTAGATGTCAAAATGACAAAATTTCAGGCAGGAAATCTAATATGGCGCCAAAAATCAAATTATTAATATTTAAAATGGCTCCACCATGTTGGATTTTAGTATAACCAGAATTCTGACTATATATCTGCAATCAGCGCTACATTTTACCCTTGTAAGCAACATTTCAGACATTCTGACGAAAAATGACTAAATTTTGATACTGTGAGTTATTAATTGGCTGCCATGGAATGGCATCTGGAAGACCAAGCTTTAAAAAAAATATTGTAGAAAAGATGAATTTTTTTTTTTCTTGGTTTTTCTAGGATTTTATATTAGAATTTAGACAACCGCGTTAGGTACTATGCCCTTAAAAATGACGAAAAGAAAATCAGACCTCGTAAATTATTTGTAAAAAAAAAAAAAAAAAATGGGAGAAAGGATATATTGATTTTAATCTTGGCGCTGGATGCTTATTAATACTTGATGATAAGCATGATTTTGATGCCCCATCCATTCATTTTTGCTTGATCAGAGAGGGGATAAGGGATCTTCTGCCCTGCCAAGCAATAAATCAAGGTTCGATGAATCGATTCGTAGTTCAAAAGAGCCGATCTTCCCCCCCCCCCTTTTTCTTTATAAAATAATCGGAACAATATGACAATTAACGACATCGAGTTCGGAGTTTAAGGTAGCGTCTTATGTAAGTGGCGTGAAACTCCTCGTCTTTAACTTTTCGGCGAAAGGGGGAACTTTGTTATGCTTCAAGTTATAAATAATAATTTTATACAGAATTCACTCATTTATACAATTTAATGAGACTAGAAAACCGCTTAAAGATCGTGGTAACTTGATAATGAAAATAGTTTGATAAAAGCTTCATCAGAATAAATAAACGAGTTAAGGATGATGATTTTTCATTTTTCAAGTCGGGGAAAATTTCCATTTAAATATATAAAAAGGTTCGTTAAAGTTCGGAAAAAGCGGAGCATGCGCCCCACGGGGATTAAGTCCGATTAAATTTTTTTTACCAAGGACGGGGGGAGGGAATTTACGAGAAAAAATTTATGTTTTGGAACATGTTTTAAAACCAAAACTGAGAACTTGTGGATTCGTGACGGAACATGTTGGGTAAACGGAGAGAAAGGAGATTTTTGCGGTATGTGGAACCGAAAAAATTGAAAGTATCGAGCTAATCAGTTTCTGCCATCCAAATGAAGCTCGGTATATGACTAAAACAATAATTTTGACTTTGTAACAGTAACTGGTAAGCCCAGAATAGAGAAAAAACAAAAATCTGAATTTGAATGCCCGCCAAAGCAGAACTCGACTGCCTAAAAATGGCTGTGTTCATTTCTGAAACTCTGAGCTTCATCGATGGACTCGGTGGAATGTAAATGAACAAGTCTTGTCTCGCTTCGAGTTCGATTTCTCGCTTCATACAGGCAGATGACGTCACACCACGTATGAGGATGAGGTCACTTGTCGAAAACTTTTTGGGACTTTATTTCTTTTCTTATCTTTTTTTTTTTTTTCTTAAATTTTTAGCTCCTGTTTATATTTAAGGGCATACTACAAATTTTTCCCCCGTTACACTTGTCAATTCTCATCTGAATTTAGGGGTTTTTGAGGTAAAGTAACGTCAAAAAGTTTAGTCATTCTTATCTTAAATTCAAAGCCAGAAATCTAGATTTGCAAGTTTATTTTTATTTTTATTTTTTTTCCCTTTCTATTCCATACGCAAAAGCATGAAATTGAACGAGTATATTCCATCAAACAAAATAAAATACACCCGGACAGCCTAAAATCCTTCACGACGTCTCTCAAAAGAAAAATAACATTGTCTTTCGGAAAGAGGGGGAAAAATCTCAACGTCCAAGTTTGCAGCTTCTTTCTTTTTTACGAGCCAAACCACAAACGCTTTTCAATTACTTCAATCAAACTTATCTATTTTTATCTTCTCTTTATTTAAATCAAACCCGACCGGATCGTAAATTTTCAACAAGTTAGGGTCACCGGCACCAGTTGTGGATCGACCAATAAGAATTTTAGAGCATCTAAATATTTACTGTTTTTCGAATTCTGATTGGCCATTTCCGTGGTAACTTGTTTTCTGATCCACTACCTTTACCATGACCCTGTTTTCTGTTTCTCCTTTCGTTTTCTCTGTTTTCCGTTTTTCAATACACCATCACACGAGAGAAAAAAAAAAAAAAAAATTAAGCGACAAAAGAGGAGGATGAGTGGAAAAAAGCTCTCATACAAAGAATTTCACCAACAAATTATCTCTCCATTTTTGAAAACAATGACACCCTGCAAAGAGTTCCGGCGTGATGTTTTATTAAAACCAGAACCGGAAGTTAATAAGCTATCATTAAGATACAGCTGTCAGCTTTTTAACATTTCAAAGCATTAAAGAAAAGTTGGAAAAGAAAATTTTATTTTATTTTCGTGTTTGCGAAAAAAAAGAGAGGGAGGAAAAGAGAAGAAAAGAGGGGGAAAAAAAGTTGAGCTATATATCTCTCTTTTTTGACGGGGAAGAATTACTACCCGTTAAAATAATAAATACGGGCCTTACTTGTTTAATTGAAACGGAATTGCTAAACTTGAGAGACTTTATATGAAATAACTTTAATATAAGAATGCATAAGAGTTTATTTTGTTTTTGTATTTACGATTTTCTTAAGTTTTACTCCGGAGCACATCTCTTTATTTCTGTTTTCCACCGGAAAATAAAAGTTTTCCCGACATGCTTGTCCAAAAAAGGTGGGACGGGAAATTTTCATTGTAAAATTGGAACCTAGTCTTTCTCCTGGTTTTTCTTCATCTCGGTACTCCATTATTTATAATTAATCATTAATCATTTGTTTATTAAATTGAAAATATAATATTCGAAGCGGCTGGCGAACCGACACTTTTAGCTTAAAAAAATTTCGGTAGAGTTCCTCTCGGAAATGTACATTGGAAAAACAACATAGGGGAAAATTTGTCTGGATCCAACCTTGATCCACCTTGGTAAAATTTCCAGTACACTCCAGTATTGGACTCTAAATGCTATATAGCGACGCATATTTTAGGCTACACCCACCCGGTAAAACATTTTATGTAAAAAGTAACATAATTCAAAACTTAAATTTATAATTGGAAGACATTTTTCGATCCTGATGATTATTATAAAATAATAATTAAAATAAAATAATAATTATCAGGATCGAAAAATGTCTTCCAATCAATTTAAAAATAATCGGGTTTTTTCGCAGTTTTCCTTTGCTATGGAGGGTGGGTTTTGGGCAGGGAAACTATTTGAATTTTCATGATAGCTTATATATACTGGCTGACTGAAATGATAAATAACTTTTCTCTGTAAAAACATCTTAAAAATCATATCTGCGTCTTCTTGTCGTTTAAGTACCATATCAGTTGAAGGTTGAATCGATTGTCGAAGTAGCTTAGTGGTAGAGCAATCGTCATGAAAACGAGAGGTCGATGGTTCGTTTCCATCTTTCGCCACTTCGATTTAACTTTTCAACTGATTTCGCATGTTTAACTTATTCAGTTCACGATCATATAATCGTGATTTTGAGATCCATATCCCGAATAAAATAATAAAATATTAAATTTATAATATTTTTTATGTTAAATTAACATGAAAATATGTCTATTTAAGACAATTTTATGGTAAAAATTAACATAAATTCTATGTAGACCTTTTTTTTATATAAAATTTTTCACTGTGTGCTACTGCGGATTTTTTTTTTTTTTTTTAAATTTTTAATTTTCAATTTTAGCGAATTAGCTCATTATATTGTTCTTAATCTTGTTTTTCTTTTTTACTTTCAGGTAAGTTTTCTGAACAGCTAAAAAAATCTTCTTTGTCGAACATCTAAAAGCCGTTACAGGTTGCTGTTCGATAGGTAAAACGCAAATGCAAAGCTTGTTTTTTTTTTTCCTCCCGAAGCAAAAAAAAAAAAAAAAAAAAAAAAAAAAAATGTGCAGGATGTTCCAGCTCAAGGAAAAAGGGAGCTGACCGAGATTTATAACTGAATTGCTTCGGCGATGTTTACCGAACTATTCCAAACGCCCGTCAGCCCCTTGTTCAAGTCGAACTTGCTCTTTTTGCAACTTTTTCCAAATGATTTTCCCGTCATTGGAAATAGGTTCGAATCCTTATTGAGAGGGCTCTTATTCCGCAAGTTGAATTTCAAAAGCTTTCGATAAACTTTACATAAAGTCCCGGACAATATCGCCCCGTGATAACAAGAAAAGTAAACATAGCGGTTTGCCTTGTTTGTACTGTAAGCCCAATCAAACTTGAACATAACCTATAGAAAGTCCTTAATCCTTGTTTGAAGATCATTTTAATATTTAATATTTATCGAAATCGATTCCCCCGATCGGTTTCGCATTCCCTCTTATTAAATTCCCCAGAATTCGATTCAAAATTTTTATGTTATTATTTTTTTTTCCGTAGGACAATGACCCTTAAAAATGTCTTTTTTATATATCCAGCCTATCCGATTGCAACCTTTTTTCAAGTCTTTTGAGAATTGAATCCGATATTTAACTTTCGGGTGGGAGAGTTGCGAGTTTATGGGGCTTTGACACCGGAAACCCTCTCAGTTAGTATTACAAGAACCGGGATGCTGGTAACACGTTGAGAATGTATGATTTCACTGAGAGAGTTCATTAAAACGAGGTTTTATGTTCCGGAAGAGTCCGGGCGGGCTTTTGTCCTTTTTGTTTTGAAAAATACCCCGGTTTGGAATTATATCCGATAAGTATTGCCGTTTATCAAATTACCGACGTTTTAATTAGTATTTGATGAGATTCGTTTGATTAAAAAAAAAAAAAAAAACAGGTTGGCTCCTATCCATATCCGGAAAAAGGTCCCGACGGAGGTGTGGGGGAGAAAACGTTTTTCCAACAATATAAACTCCGAAAAATTCATACATTCGTAATGGGTTTTTCCAACTTTTTTTCCGGCACCCTTAGGATTATGTGTCTGTTTTTTAAGATTGTCGATTCTCGGAAAAGAGATTCCGGTCTCGCTTATAAAATTAAATAACAGGTTTTCTTAAACTTTTTTTCCCGAAAGAAAAAAAAATTTCTTTTTTCTTTTTTTTTCCACTTCAATAAAGAAAGTTTTTATTTGCAAGGAAAAGTTTCCACTTGGCCTTTGGACATCTGGTCAGTGTAAAAAAAAAAAAAAAAAAAAAAAGTCTGACGTTTCTCTAGAGGTCACTTAGTTTGTGTAATCTTGTCAACAGCTCTTGAAAGACAACGTTCGATTTTTGTACCATTGTCCTTTTTTTCTCAGATTGAAACATTTGACTTTTCTACGGTAATATTTAATCGCGGGGGAGGATTATTTTTTTTTTTTTTTCCTCTTCCTCTTCTTTTTAAATCCTATACTTCCGAAGCGTTTATCGCCTTTTCGTTTTTTTTCTCTCCTCGGGGACTGTCACGTCCTCGGTGAAATTTATTTAATCTCTATAAGGAAATTGGAATTTTCGAAAGCATGTACGGGCCTTGAGAAAAAAAAAATGAGGGAAATAGTTTTTAAATCGAACTATTTAAAGATTTAGGTAACACCTAATCACAAATAATCGAGTTCCTAAAAACGAAAAAAAAAAAAAATCTTGATGTTTTTTAGAATTTTGTTCGACCCGGTTTTTTTTTCTGTATTATCGAGAAGTTTTCGCCGAGAAACTGTCTTGTTAATGCTGACATCCTTTGTATAATCTATATTTCACGTTTTCCTTTTTTAAATTTTAATGATGATGGCCTACCTGATGTTGGGAATATCAAAACAGATCAAGGAGGAGGGAAAAATGCCTTATCGATTTTGCGAAAGAGAAATATTCAAACTTTCTTTTTTTTTTTTAGAGACTTTTAACAAATTTTCTAGTTTCTTTTGAAAGATTAAAGTTTTTTTTTTTTTTTTTTAATAATGAGTTTTCGTTATAGAATGTGCCCTTTTACAGTGAAGGTGATTCTTTTACCAAGAGTTTGAGTAAACTGAAAGCAGATGTTCTTCCAGACATTCTGGTCCGTCCGAATACAAAAAATGCTCACGATAGATTTCCCCTTTTTTATGTATGAAATTTATTTTTTAAACTAGTTGTCATGTATTTATTTATTTATTTTTGAAAAACATTGTGTAAATTGTTTCACCCATCTCATTGTTTTCCCCCGATATGAGAAAATTTTCAACATGCACCAGTTCATTAATTAATGAGTAAAAACCGCTAGATAAAATGAATATTGCAGTGATTAATATTTAATGGTATGCTATTGCATTTTCCGGAGCATTAAGCTTTCGGAAATGAGATTAACTATTCATTTTAACGAAGCATTAAAACAAAACAAAAAAAAAGGAAAATGAAGGAAATAAGAACTTTGTTGTGCTCTGTTAATATTTTAACGGAAAAATGCACTTTAATTTTAAATAAGGATTTCGAAAAGAAAAAAAAAAGACGTCGGGGTAATGTTGCGCATGACGTGTCATTACGACTCCCTGGAGGTTATTGTCTAGTGCTCCGGTAACACTTTCCTTGTTTTATGGACCCATTGCTGTGATACTTCTTGAAGCTGTTATTTACAGAGAATGTCGTCATTTACCTAATGGTACGTTCGTTCTTTTCCCGTTCGATATCAATTTCAATTTTTTTTTTTTTTTTTTGAAAAATCAGAAAGTTTTTTTTATTGGAAGGTACCTTGAAGTTGGAGAAAAAAAAATTCGAACGAAAACTTTTTTTTTTGTTTTCCCCCTCTGGGGCAGTCAATGGAACAATTTTTTTGAAAAATTATATCCGAAAACGTTAATTAAAATGAAAATAAAAATAAAAATAAAAAAACTTTTAGCTTTAAAAAAAAGTTCGAGAGTTTTTTTTTCCGTTTCTATTTCAATAAAAAAAAAATCTCGATAATTGAGAGGCATCCCGCACATCGAAAATAAATTTCACAAAGAAAAAAAAAATGTTGTAATTTTCCGAGGAAATGGATAGTTCATGTTTTCTTTTATTCGAGATTATCCAATGAAAATGAAGAGGAAAATGTTTTCGATATATGTTTTTCCCCGAATCCCTCGGCGAGTGTTGGGCGGAATCGCTCACTTATTCCTTTTCACAGATCGCTGACTCAGCACTTCGACACTCGACCTAAATTGTTTACATTTTTCCCACTAGGATATTTTCTCTCTCCCGCTCACTAGCTCCTGACTCAAGATCGATTCTGTTCATTAATTCTGATTTCTGGTTAATCGTCGCATTGCGTTGACCTTTCGACTTACCCACTCGGATTACAAGTCGTGAAACCGGAGAATTGTTTATCTTCAGTGGTTAGTATTTCCCTTTTTTTTTTTTTTGATGAAAGAGTAAAACTCGAGAGAGTACTTTGGTGACATCATGCAACCGCAAAATGGCATACCGAAGAAACATTTTTTGGAGAAAAGGAAATCAATGTATCTCTTTTAGTTTTGAATTTCGGTCTTAGAGTTAAAGAGATTTAAGGTCACATTTTCGATCCCCGGGATTTTTGGTCGTCCATTTTTCCTGTTTCGCACTTTCGCAAAAATTCCCGCAGTTTGAAAGTGAAATGCAATGAAATCCGTTTGCACGTAAAAAGGAAAAAAAAAAATAGTTTTGTGATTCGTGCTTCGATTCCGGATTTTCGACCTTGACCTTTCCCTTCCACCCGTTTTCCTTTTGATCGCTTTTTTTCTAAATCGCGGATCAAAGCACGGATTCGCGATAAGACCGCAAAAAAGGGGGGGAGAGAGAGAGGGACACGCCCTTGTTTTTCTATGACCCGGTATAACGCCGGGTGTTTTAACTTTCGACTCGTAAATATCTGAAATGGAAAATTGATTTAGACGTGTGACAGCAAGTTATGTCATTTTATTTTCAAGTTCCGTCACAATATGTCACCCTCCTCATTACCTATTCTCTTTGCTCTCATTTTAACAAAGTTAGGATTTTATTCCGTGTGTTTTCCGATCTTTTCTCGTTTTTCCGCCTTGGAGCTAAGGATTCTTTTGTCGCACGGTATCGGGAGATCCATTCCGTCGGGTATACCTCAAAACCTGGAAAATTCCCTTTCTTTTTTTTTCGGGAAAAAAGAGCCGACTAGAGATTTTTAAAATTATAATTTGAAATAAAAAGTTGTGTCGAGTTAGTTTATTGTTTCCAAGTCGGCAGCCCCACTGGGCGGCAAATGTCCCGTGTGATTCCGCAACAGAAAATTATCTTCATCACGTTTCTCGTCAAAATAAAATGTATTATTCCTGGGAAAAAGGAATTTTCTTGTAGAAGAAGAAGAAAAAAAAAGCGACCTAAATGCTTTTTTAAAGAAAAAAAGAAAGGACGTGAAAAGTTGTCACGGATTCCCCGTATGCGCAAGTCGTTTTCCATTCACATTTCCCTGTCATTTTTCGTTTATAGGAGATGACCCAGTCTCGAGTGTCACAATGTTGATATTCCTGGAAACTTTATAGCATGCAATAAACGGTATACAAAAGTTGTCAATTATTTCGGTATATAAACTCCATGCTGTCAAAATTGCCCTTTAGATCGTTCGTGGTCTTCGGATCGGAAAAAAATATTAATAAATCTCTATTTTGGGATTGCCAAGTTTTGATTGTTACCGGTTTGAGGAGGAAAAATGTACCAACTTTTCATGAAATATAAATTTTTTTTATGGTTATTATTGCTACTGGGGAAAATTCGATCGGAAATGGTTTTTGGGAATAGAAGCAGCTTAAGGTAATACGATGGCATCGGATTTTCAGCCAGAAAATCAATTTCCCAGAGAACGAGCAGGAAATGTTTTATTATAAACAATTAACCGTTAATACATTTGAGATTTTCAATTTAAAGATGGCATGCGAACCGACACCTTACGCGACAAATTTTTCTTATTTATTTATTTATTTATTTATTTATTTTTAGTGCATTTTGATATTCTTGACTTTAACCGGATTGCCTCCTGGACCCAAATGAAATAATAAGTCTCTGTCGTGGACGATACAAACCTGGCAACAAAACGAGGTGATGGCATTGGGGGTTTACCAAATTTCGAACTATGCTAAAGCATTTCGCTACTTTGCTGAAAAAAAAAAAAAAATATTCCTTGCTGTTTCAACCTCTCGTCATCGATTATTTTCTGACGTCATTCCCCTGATGGGGAAAAGGTTTTTAATTTTACTATGTACACAGTTTTTTTCCTTTGCGCTTCAAGTATTTCACTAAAATATCGAATTACCAATTCAGATTTTATTCTTTCTTTCGGGCAATAAAAGGAATTAATTTATATCGTGCAAAAAGATCTTTGTATTCCCTCCCCTCCCCTTTTCCCTTGCCCCTTTCCTGTCCGGTCGAAACAAGTTTTCACCTGCCGTGGAGTCGCATATATAGACCTAAATCCTCTCTTGGCGGAGACGGAGGAGGGAAAGAGAGAAAAGAGGAGAGGGAGGAGGGGGGGAGTGCAGTCGAAACCATCGGTGTTCCTGATTGACATCCGACAGATTGCTAAAACGGTTGACTATTGACTTACTGTCAAATCAAGTTCTCCATTGTGATAGTGATGGCCTTTTGCATCTAAACCGTTTCTGATTCCTCTATTATTTTTTGAAGGAGGAAAAAAAAAAAAGGAAAATTTGTAATTAGAAGGAGCCGTGTGAGAGGGAAAAAATAGGAGGCGATCGAAAGGAAAAACGTTGTGATGGAGTACGTGAAACGATTTTGAAAATAGAAAGATTAGGCGAATAGTGGGATCGGATTTCGAAGAGAAGTGTCAGGATATATAAAACGGAGGAGGGAGAGGAAGGGGGGGGGGGGGGTTATTGTCAAGAATCAATCCAATTGGTCTCATCGGCGGAAAGGGATTCTCTTGGTTTCTGGGATTTCTTTTCCCGTTGAGAAAAATCTAGTGACGAAAACCGGTGATGTTTCCTACTTCTTTCATTTTGACATCGTTACGGTGTTTTTGTGTGACGTGATCGGCAGACAGCTTGCACAATGAAAACTTGATGGAACGGGCAGTTGGAACGCCATTGTTTAGATGGTCTTTACTTTTCGCATAGAGGAAAATTTGGCCCACTGGCCAAAAGTACCAAGCTATTTTTTTTATTGCCAAAAAGTTCTGTTTTATTTTTCTCATGTTATTGACAGACATTACGCTACGGTGACTTTGGATTTTGAAAACGAGCAATTTTGGCTGTTGGAAAGGATGTCGAATGGGATGTCCTTCGTGACAGGAGCAGTCATGTTCCATTACTGATCCATTTTTGGTAGCTCCATATCACTGTTAGACTACAAAATTATTGAAGTTAAACTTGCTTTGGATGCACACGATTCTATGTCTTCTACGATTTTTATCAAAAAAATTCTTAATCTCTGCCAAGAAATTACCTTAGAGCTTATTTATCCTGATTTGTTTTTTGCTTGTAATTGTTTTGATTTTTCATCACGTCTCTGGCCTTCTTTCCGATGAAAAAATGACGTTAAATTCAAAATTTTTCCCATACCTTAAATATTTCAATAAATTCCATTTCTTTTCCTCTTAAACATTTTTTTCACTTTTCCCCGTATCTCTTCGTAAACAGGATATCCCGGCATTAGTCTCTACAACCTTTTTTTTTTTTCCTAAGCCGATCACAGAGCAAGAGGAAAACGGCACAAACAAGATAACAATTCCAAAATACTTACTTCTGCGGCTTTTAAAGTTTTCTCACTCGTGGCTGCGGAACGGAACGGGAGAGAAAATCGAATTACAATACGGGGAAAACTAGTTTAACCTTCCGTTCCGTTTCGTGACCTGTCCTACCCGTGACCGGTAATTCGAATATTCTTCGAATAGAAAAACTCAGGAGAGCCTTGTCTTCTTCTTTTTTTTTCCACTTCTGAAAGAACAAAAAAAAAAAAAAAAAAGGAAAGGAAAAAAGAAATCAGTGCATAAAGAAAATAAATGATTTACAAAGTTTTGAAAATGTGATACGAGGAACATTTCTATCTAAAAGCTATGAATTATTACAAGCCTGAAGTGTAGTCCCTTATCTTTTCTTTTTGGTATGTGTAAAGCTGTAGTACAAGTTTCTTATCTCGGGGAGTCCCAAAGCTCGAGTTGTCACGTGATTGATGATGTCACTATTATTTCTCGTTGCGAAAATTTTCTTATTTTCCTCTTGGCTGTTTTAATTTCGTTTCGGGGGGGAAATTTTCGTTTTCCCTCCGAAAACACAGACTGTTCTCTCCTTTTGTTATTGTTATTGTTTTCTTGAATATTATCCGTCTTATGAATATTTAAAGGAGTCGATGTTTTGGTAGAGGCCATGAGAAAACATGAAGATAACTCCGGGAAGAAAAATCAGCCGTTCGTTTTCGCTCCTTGCTCCTTTCAGTCTTTCGATATGACAGAAAATTGTGGAACGTTTTCAAAATATCCGAAAATAGAACGATGTTTCCGGATGATGTTCTGTTTCCACACGATGTGTCTGATTTAGCCTGCCTGGGAATGGAAAAATATATTTCTGGTGGGTGTAAGAGGCTGTCCTGTCAAGTGGTGTTGCTTTATGGACTCATTCCGTTACTTCGGAAATACAGAATGGCGTGTCACGTGACCTGCGAATCCAAGCGGCGTTAATTTACCCTGCAGGAGGTTTTCCTAGTCGGAGATTTCCCAATCAGTGATTTCGGATCGGAAGTCCTGTTGAGTGACTATTTTTTACAATATGGAAGCAAATAGTACTTCTGGGGGTTTTTGAAGCCGCTGAAAATTTTGAAGTCTTGATAGTGATACGAAATAAACATAAAATTGACTGCGGATTTTGAAAACGTGTTTTAATTTCGACTAAGGCACAAAAATGTCACTTAAGGTGCAGGAATGGTTGTAAACGATAAAATACGTGCGTTAGAAACGAAATGTATGGGTTTCGGCTGTAAAATAAAAATTTCAGTTTTCTCAGACGTTGACCATCTAGAATTGCGTTTTGATCGTTAAAACATGCGCATACTGTATAACCACTGGAAAAAGTTTTAAAATTCTAGAGGATATCAATTGGTGCAACCTGCTATTTTCCTTACGATCTAACGACGCTCCTGGAACTAGAAAAGTCACGTTTCCTCATTTTCCGATTTAAAGACACTTCTCACAGACTTGTAAACTCTTAACTCCCCCCGCATACGTTTTTTATTTAAATAAAAAAAAAAAAAAAAAAAAAAAGCAACCCCTTCTTATTTTCTTCATCTTGTTTTTCCGCGGATTAAGCAAAATATCAAATTAGTTTTTTCCCCCTTTGCCGCTTGTGGCTGCGTCAAATTAGAATCGCCCCATGTTTGGTTTAAATCATAATCAGAATGTCACGGGAAACGAAAACGCTGATACTTGACGGTTTATTTGATTTACAACTTACCCTTAAGCGAAATGATGAAGCTTGTCCACCCCGCGCCGCCATTCCCAGGATTTTTCCCTCTAGGAAAATAATAATAATAATAATGCGAAAATTATGAGCGGCTTTTGTTTTTGGGGTCGTAACCCCGTTAATAAAAGGTCGACGGTTAAGGCGACCCCCGATTAAACGAGATATTTCCTTTTAATAGCAATTTCACTTAAGAAAAGCAATCCCGATCATTTTGCAGAAAAATAGATTATAATAAAATGAAATCGGAGCCGGAGCCGGGGTTTCCGGTTGTAATTATCTTGTAAACGCATAAACACAAGGATTTCGGTTTCGGAATCCTTGAGGGGCCCCGAGAAAACTTTTGTTTTAGCTGCAAATGATATGGCTTTTCGAGATTCCTCTTTGTGGGTAAATCTTGAAAACCAAAGTTTTCCGATTCTCCGCAGTTGTTGCCCGGAACCGTCACTCAAGAACATTCGATTCGGTTAAATTCCTATTTAATTACCTGCTATAGTAACAAAGGAGGGAGGAACGCGATCCCCTCTCCCCCGCAGAAAAAGTTTGATGTACGTCAGTGTTAACATCTTTTTTTTCCCGGAAAAAAATGTAGAAATAATTGTTTGCAGCTGACGAAGGATATCCTCCCCCTTTTCCCGATTTATTATTAATCAATTTATTTTATTTGATGGAAAATCACATGTAGAAAATCTGCAAGAGGGAAATTCGTCCCGGGGGCTGAGAACGAAAATTAAACCAAACGGAATCAATCTCTCGGATTCAAAGATATTTCCAACGACCTCTCTCGGGAGCCTCCATCAAAATTCAGATATTACAGAATCGATAAAAGATTAATTTAAATGATATTCCCAGTATGATCGTAATTAACCGTAATTCCTGGGGATGGAAATCGTTGAAACTTTGAAAATTTTGATTTTCAGACAGGTTTTCTCTTTCCTTTTTTTTTAAGAACTCGTCTCTGTTCATTTTCGACGTTTTCAACCTATCAATCAAATCGGAGAAGGAAAGGGAAAATTAATTCTTTCCGGAAACCTGTTAATCAATACGTCATGATCTAAATTGAAGTGTCGAGATCGAAACTTTTAGCCATTGGGCTCCTCATGCGTCTTATGCGTCTTATGCATTGTATTAACTTGAAATTGATAATTAATATTTAGAGCCTGGGAAATTTCTTGATTCAATAAAGCATCTTTATGAGCTTTATGTTTCCATTTTTATTTCGGTAGTTCTGTATAATGAAAAAGATTATGAACGAGGATTTTTTACGCCAAATTATTCCGACTGGGCTGCTGCGAGATTTTTGCTGTAATCAATCGGAATTCGCGATCAGCGAGCCTGCCGCAATTATTTTTCGTCGTAAATCCCCATCTCCAACATAGAGCTTTGGCGTTGGCTAGAGCGGCCAATGGACAAAAACAGCCTTCTTGGATCCTCATAGAGATCCTAAAAGAGATTAGCCATTCAACCATTTCCGCTTTTTCGATAAATCCGAAAAATAAATTCCCGTCTGAAATATTAAATTTTTGAAGTTTACAAAATGGTTCCTGACCGTTTATATTTCTTAATTTTCCAAAAAAATTTTTAGTGGACCAATAATTTTCAGGAGAAAAATATCGAAGAACCGGAATGACATGTATGGCTAATCTCTTTTAGGATCTCTAGATCGTCAGTCTCCGTCTTTTGAAATATGGAAGCACCCCGATAAAGAAAGAGTTGTGAAAGCAAACAAATCGATCCCGAATGAGTAAAAAAAAAGAAAGAAAGAAATAGGGTCAGGATTACAGTTTACAGTCCCCGTCGGATAAAATGGAATCACTTATGAGTCTAGATTTGTAGAACTTACAAGATTCAGTTGGATGGACTAATAGTTAATTTCTGTTTCGTTCCGGACGATCTTAAAGATCTGTACTACATAAAAAAATTGTGGAAAAATGTCTAGTGAAAATTTCCGCTTAAAAAGGTCCTGCTTAATCGTAATTCTTCGACTTTATGAGCTCCTTTGAAATAAATTACATGAGACGGGAATTTATCAGATGCAAGGCCTTTATCTTTTGCAAACTTTAAGCAAAAGCCTGTGAAAAAGCAAGAGTTTCACCTTTTGGTACCATCATAAACTGGGGATTGTGAAGTTTTTCTCTGTGTCTCTTACTTCAATTTTTTTTTTCCCCCCACTAACTCTGACTAATTAGAGTTACCGAGTCCAACGGGCAAAGGAAAACGTTTCTCTCGTGGAATTTTACCATTGTAAGGCTGAAGGGAAAAAAAAGCATTTTATAAAATTAACCTCCATTTGAAGATCGACGATTCAATGGAAAAACGCAAGAAGAAAAATGATTTCATTCCGCTGATTGCTTCCTTTAGTAACCCCATCAAAACATTAAGATGTTGTAAGAGAAAATTCAAAGGAACCGTCAACAGGCAAATTATATTCTTTATTGCAGTTCATAAAACATTTTCCTTTTTTTTTTCTTTTTTTTTTTTTCTCTTCTTCTTTTTTTCAGAGATAATGACCTAAACTATTTTCAACCTGGATTATATCTCTTTTCCGTCCCCCCGCGACCCATTTTAGCACAATCGCGGGGGCATCAACACGTTAAACGTCGCAGCCATAACAAATGAGACTTCATATGTGTTGAAGTTAATTTACCCTTAATGCCATTGTCTGAAATTCGCACTACGAAAGGGAAAACTCGTCGACTTGTCTTCCATTTCCCTGTAATTTATTAACAATTATCATCCGGTGTCGTTTCTCCTTTCCATCTTCCTTTTACCGCCCCTCTCTTATGTACAAAACATCGGGAATCGCACGTTTCCGTTTTCGTGTTTATTCAGTAAACCTGCTTTCGACTTTGTTAAACGGGTGTTTTCTCCTTGTTTGATCTTGTTTATTGACCCAGGATGAACTCTGTTTACATTTTGTTAAATTGCTGCCAATTGTCGGGAAGAAAAGTCTTTGACGGAGTTTGAAAAAGCATCCTTTTTTTTGGGGGGGGGGGGGGAGGGGGGAAGAAAAAGGCTAAATATTTTAGATTCGGGAAGAAGTGACGTCAGGTCCAGTACTCAAAAGTCGGAGATCCAGAAAGTACTTTCCTTTCGACGAAAAGGCAGTACCGTAGATTGGGGTGAAGTTGAATGGAAATTCAAAACCAAATTCTAGGTTTAGTTTAGGCACTAAAAATAAATTTTTTGCTTAAGTATTCCAAAAACAATATTCACTTAATGAAATAAAAAAATTTTATTTTTAGTGCCTAAAATAAACCTACAATTTTGTTTTGAATTTTCATTCAACTTCACCCCAATCTACGGTACTCCTTGGGTTGTTGATATAATAAGTTTCGGAATGCAAACTGTGTTTTTCACCGGAAAATGTCTGATTCGGGTTTCTGCCTTAATCCTTGAGCGATAAAGTGTGAAACCGAATTCGCCTTAAAATTGTCGTGAAACAAGGTGAATTTCGTCAGATTTCGCAGGGAACGAACCTCATTTCCTCTCGTGAAAGCGGAATTCCCGTGTGTTACAAACATCGCGAAATTTAATATTCCGAATATCTTGAGCGCTTTTGGTGATGTCATTATTGCATTATACGCATCCGCATTTCCTGTTAATTCAATAATGTAATAAACATTGATTCTTTGGCACGCTGTACACATGTATATACAAATTAATAATAATAAAATAAGTAGAAAAGGTCCCAAAGGTACCAACTCCGAATAATAAATAAATTTAGAACAGATACCAGCCGGAAAAAGTAACTTGGAATGTTTTGTTTGTGAGCAAAAATATTTTGTTACTGTTAAAAATTCGCAGTTTTCTAAGCGCCAACTCCCATTTGGTATTTTTTCTAAAATGCTATGACTGGGTTGTTTTTCCCAAGAGGTAAACACAAACAGCAACATAAGAATTATGTGGACCTACTTATGTTGATTTTGACATAAAATTTTTTACTGTGTAAATTAAGTTTTTCCTAAAAGTTAAATTCAGAATTCGAGGTTGGCAACCATGTTTTGGTAAACATGTGACTTGCTCTTTTTTATAGCTCAATTTTTTACTTGAAATTTAACTTAATTATTTCAAACTGAATAATAAAATCGGTTAAACGGTTTAAAGGAATTGCCTCCGTATAATCATTAGATTTTCGTCATACTAAACTTGCGATTGTAGCGGGTAAATATGGCATCAAACCAACATAACCAAAGTTGGTCGCAGCCAGGACCGGCCACTGCCGATCAATTAGGGTTAGATCCTCAAAACTTCAAGCTGTATCAATTACTGACGGATAGATTCGATGCCGGGAAAAACGAAATGATATCGCAATTCAACGCCTGGTCAGCGAAAATCGAAGCGTCGCAATCAAAGCTGGAGAAAAGAGTTGATAAACAAGATCAAGCAATCTTGTTCCTGCAAAGGGATGCAAATAAAAATAACATCATTGTACATGGACTTTCAGGCATTGATCCAAATGTAAAAGGTAAAAGCGTTACTGAAGCTGTTGTTGACAAGTTGAACAACCTCCTGGAAATTAATGTTTCTTATGATGATGTCTGGAACACTTACATCCTTCCACCAAACCCGGATAAAACAAAACCTGGGATGTCATCCTTCAAGTTGTGTCTGGTCGACCTTCGAGTCAAAAGAATGATTTACAAAAACAGGTCTCGGCTAAAAGGATCCAGTGTATTTATCCAGGATGACCTCCCAAAGGAGTTGCGGGAATATTATCAGAAATCAAGACTGGATAGACAAACTGGTAACCCAAAAAGACAACGTCCCTCAGATGGAACACCCCCTAACAGCTCCAAACGCTACAGTGCTTCAGTCCAAGGACAAAAGCCTATGGAAACGGAATTTCCCTTAAATGCAAAAAACTAGCTTCGCCCCCTAATAATGAGCTACCGAGTGTATTGTTCTGGAACTGCCATGGCTTTAATACGTTAAAAAACTTTGACAAAATACAACAAGATAGGATTCAATCGTTTTCAATCATTTGTGTGTGTGAGACTTGGCTTTGGAAGCAGCCAGAAGCTTGGCCTGCTTTTTTGGACTCTTTCAGGTGCTATTATACTCCTGCTATTAAAGAGAAATCGCTAGGTAGAAGTAGCGGAGGTATAAATATCTTTGTAAAAAAAAACATTGTAAGTAAAGTAATCGAGGCTCACAGCTGGGGGTCAGCGGTCGAGCTAAACTTTTCTGGTGAACAAGTTTTATTAGTCTTTGTTATTTTAATCCGAATCATAATTTACTTAATCTTTTACATTTGTTAATGAGTTGTTAGAGAATTTGTCAAACGTTTACTCTGATTCTAGGCTCTTCATCTGCGGAGACTTCAATGCGCGCATTGGAAACTTGAATAGCTTCTCGGACAGGTGGGATGCGGACATTTTTGAGGGCTGGCGGTTGGACCCTGAAAGAAAGTCGCACGATTTGGTAATCAATCAGAGGGGGCGTGAGCTAATCGATTTTGTGGAAAAATGAAGCTCCTCGTATCAACGGACGGAGTAGGAGCGATCAACGGGCGGCTTTACATTCATAGGGGAGCGCGATAGCAAAAGCACGATCGATTTATTATTAGCAAATGACCTCGCAGCTGATATGCTTGAAGACCTGGTTATCCAGGATTTTCTCTCTCGAGTCGGACCACTTACCAGTCTCGTTTCATCTCTCAGGACCAAACTTTCGTCGTGACGTGGAAAAAAGCCACACAGGCGACAATAGGGCAAAAAAGAAAAGTCTAAAATGGGTGGAGGACAGAAAAAGTGCTTTTCTTGAAGAGCTCCAGCACATTGATACCAGTTTTAAGGACTTAGACGTGGACGAATTCGCAAATGCCCTTAACAATTCGATTTCTAGTGCGGCAAAAAAAGCAGGGATGGAATTAGAAAGGTCCTCCCCAGGACACTTCAGGAAACCTTGGTATAACGGAGAATGCCTTCGACTTAAGAGACTAATGAGAAAAAATTACCGAAAAATTAAATACGACAACTATTCTGAAGAGAGTCTCGCAGCCTTCAGAGAGTCCAGAAAGGAGTATAAAAAACTTGTAAAGCAAACAAAAAAACAATATTACGCAGTGCTGCAAGAAAAACTGTGTGCCATCAAGACTAACTCTGGATTTTGGCCCACTTATAATTCATTTAAATCGCATTCTTCGACGAACCCCAACAATATCAGTATGGAAGAATGGGAGAAATTTTTCGATGAGGCCTACGGCCAGGAAAGTAATATTACAACCAGCTACACGAAGTCAACAGTTGAGGAGCTGGATAAAGAAATTTCTCTAAATGAACTCCAAGAGACAATCAAGAACCTGAAACAGAACAAAGCTCCTGGAGAGGACAACGTCCCAAATGAATTTTATAAGAATCTAAATGAGGATTGGTTAAATTTACTGCTGAGGCTATTCAACAAGATTTTAGAAAAAGAATCGATCCCGAGTTCATGGACGGATGCCAACCTATGTTTAATTTTTAAAAAAGGCGAAAAAACGGATCCCAAAAACTACCGTGGCATCTCTCTTCTCAACTGCATTTTAAAGATATTCACTACGATCATAACTAAAAGACTGCAATCGTGGGCAAAAAATAATCAGATCCTAGGAGAAGAGCAGTTTGGTTTCAGAAGTGGAAGGGGATGCTCCGAAGCAATCTTTACGCTCCACTCGGCCATCGGAATAAATCTAAGACTAAAAAGGAGGAAAGTATATGCAATTTTTGTTGACTTTCAACGTGCTTTCGACTCAGTTCCTCACAATCTGCTGTGGGATAAATTGATAAAACAAGGAGTCAGCTCTAAGACAGTGCACATCTTCAAAAGCCTTTACGAAAATGCTCATTTCAGCTTTAGGATCAACGGCCTGCGGAGTAAAAAGTTCAAAATAAGTAAAGGTGTGCTACAAGGCGAGTCGGCCTCCCCGATCTTATTTAACTTATTTGTTAATGATCTCAAGAGATTCCTAGAGGAGAGCGGCATTCGAGGTATCGCCATTGACAGCCTGACCGAAATCATCAACATTCTCTACGCAGATGACCTGGTCATACTGACCGACTCTCCCGGCATGGCTCAAAAAGCCCTACTAGCATTAGAGAAGTACTGCGATTCCATGGCTTAGCAATTAATGTTAAGAAGACCAAAATAATGGTATTCAGAAAAAGGAAAGTTAAAGGAAAAGTTGAAATTTGTCTTACATACAACCCAGTGGAGATAGTCAGCGAATATTGCTACTTAGGTGTAACCTTCTCCTCCTCTGGGAAATTCTTGAAAGCATATGAGAACCAACTCCGGAAAGCTAAGTACGCTGCCAACCAGATCAAAATCACTATGCCAAAGCTCGCCTACAGTCTTGGGAAACTCGGAAAAGACTATTGAAGCCTCGATCTATCCGTTATCCTATACGGTAGGAGGTATGGAGTCTGGAGTACTTACAGCAACTAGAAGTCATCCAAGGTTACTACTACAAATCTGTATATACCTGCAACTCATACGCCCGGATACCTCCTAAGACTGAAATGGGCACAACCCCTGTGGCATCATTTGCCCTCAGAAGAATTTTAAGCTGGCTTCATAAGCTACAAAAATGCCTAAGAGCAGTTATCCCAGAATTTGCTACGAAAGGCTGCTTACTCTGGACGAAAGTAACATCGGATCAACCAAACTAAATGGGGTCCCAACTCACACGTAGCCAGGGCATTCAAACTCAACATAAATGAACACAATTAAGCACATGAACGAAAATCTCATAGGGAAATCGTCGAACTTTTCACTGCTGCACAGAAGCTTGAAGACGCGGAAAAAATGTTGAACTCCCACTTCAACCCCATGTATGAACAGGCACTAGAATCCAATGGACCTCAATCGAACCTCGAGGAATCCAACAATTTTGTAGAAGTAAAATTATATGTCAGCTAAGACTTGCGGGCCAGCACTTTGTGAAACTTACGGCCATAAATGCTGCTATTTTTGGAACCAGAGTAGGATCTGCGAAATATGTAACTCGCAAGAGATGGAATCGTTGGAGCACTTTCTTTTCAGATGTCCGGCATACCGCCCTCTCGTACGCATTACCTGCTGCCCTTCCCCAACTTAATTACGCTGTAACAGATCTTACTAAAGAAAAGTTGACTCAATATATTTTTACGTTTCCAATGCGCTTAAAATCCGTAGTTTCCTGCTAAATGAATGAAATTAATGTTACCGAAGCTATAAACGTTGCAATTTTATGCAAGAAGAGCAAGAAATTGGTAAATCTGATAAATCTCCCGTTTACTCTGTAAGCCGAGTTTGACCGGCTTGGAGAAGGGGGAAGAGAAAAGACCCCAAAAAAAAATCAAAAACGAAACGAAATCCTAACAAGGGGAAATCACAAGAGACAGAAAAAAAAACGCAAAACCAAATTTTTGGCTTAATCGATCTTATTATTAAAAAAAATTAAAAGAAAAAAAAACCTACGCGGGATGTTCGGGCCCGAACATCCCGAGTCCTAACATGTTACAAAACGAAAGAGTGGTCGCCCTTGGGACGGACCCAAAAAAAAAAATTCACATTTTTAAGAAACCTAGCCCTTTTTCACATCCTAATGGCCACCGAGAGGCCCCGTCAGGTTACCCTTTTTACCACATTATGAAATTAAATCATTCTAATTAAAAAAAAATCATTCCCCCGTCGCGGCGATCCTCGCCGAATCCATTTGAACAAAACAGCAACTAGGTTCCACGTGGTCGGCCAATCCGTCGCCAGTCCAAACAAAACAACAAAAGCAAATCAAAAGATGCTCCGGCCCAATTTTCGGTCGTCCCAAGCGAATAAATCCAAAGCTCCAGGTCCCAATTTCCTAAGGATCACGAAAAAAAAATTAGACACGTGACAACCCAAACTTTTCCTTGCCGCTGCCAAGCGATCGATTACACCAAAAAAAAATAAAAAAAATATCGAAAAGAAAAACAATCTCAATAAAAAAAACATAGGTAACCTTTTTAATAAAAAAAAATGATCGTTCGAATACTTGCGTTAAATTTTAAGTTTGAAAAAAAAATGTGCTCATCCGTCGAGCGAACAGGGCGAATCTTGTCGAGTTCATTCACTCCTCAGCAGTTATTATCTAATATTCGCATAATCAATCAAAACAATTAACTCAAGTTTAAAATAAATATCATACCTTTTTAATTAAATTTAAAACCACAATTCTTTCCTTTTGATTTAAGAAAAAAAAATAAATTCACGAGGAGAAAAAAAAATTCGACTTTCCCACAGTGAATTCAGAAGTAAAAATGGACGTCGGTCGTTTCCGTTCAGTTCTCGGCAGTACCTACTGCACTGTTGTCAAATCATTATCAGACCATATTTTAGCGCGACGTTTAAAATTAAGAATGAGTCGAATAATTTACTTCGCGAATCGAAAAAAAAACAACGGATGTTTTTACAGTCGTTACAACACCCCCTGCTTGATTAAGCGTGCGTCCCGAACGCTTCTACAAAAAAAAAATTATTGAAAAAAAAAATTATATAAACGGTTTCAAATTTTCAATATCCCAAAGTCCAATCGATTTCCCGTTCATTGCTTTTAATTCGTATTGATTTGGTCCTACCACCTTGTGGATGACAAACGGTCCAACGAATTTTGGCAGCAATTTTGCAGCTATGAAATTTGCTTTATTGCTTAATTGAAAGTTGCGTCTCCACACGACGTCTCCAACTCGAAAGAATAAATCCCTTTTTCGCAGATTATAACGGAGAGCTTGCTGTTCCTTCGCCTTTTCGACCGCTTCTTTAGCCTTTTTGTAAATTAAAGCTAAAGATCTTTCCGTTTCCGAGTTGAAATCCTCCGGGTCGAACTCTTCTAAATTTCCATTTTCGACATCCGTGTCCAGAGTTAAAATTGGTCGTAATTCTCGACCATACATAAGTCGTGCGGGGGTAAAATGAGTTATGTCACTAACTGAAGTGTTCAGCCCATAAGTGACTAACGGTAAATGCTCATCCCATGAGCGATGATCATCTCTTGCAAAAATTGCAATTGACGTTTTCAACGTCCTGATGTGACGTTCAGTCACATTTGTTTTAGGACTGTACTTAGGCGTTAGGTGTAAGGTTATATTTAAATCCTTGCAAAAATTGCGTAGTAATTTGGACGCAAATTGAGTCCCATTATCAGCCAATAAAAGAGCAGGCTTTCCATGCTGTACAATTAATTGATTCAGCGTTTTTACAATAAACTGTGCAGTGGCGCTTCTCGCAGGTGCGGTAACGATCCATCTCGTGCACATGTCCATAATTACCAGTGCAAATCTGTTGCGTTGACGTGTCATGGGCAATGGGCCAATAAAGTCCATACTCCAGGCCATTGCAGGTTGCATTTTTACTTGGGTAGGTTCCTTTAGACCTCCAGTCTTCATTGTCGGTACTTTGAACTGTTGACAGTCCTTGCATTTAAAAATGTAGTCTTTAATATCCACGGCCATGTTTGGCCAGTAAAAGGAATTCGAAATCCTTTTTAACGTTTTCTGGAATCCTAAATGAGGAGCGTAAACTTTCGCATGACAGTGCTCCATTAACGTTTGCCTAAAATCTCGAGGTATTACCAATCTTTTCGCTATTGATCCGTCATCAGGGTCGTAAATTATTTTGAAGATTTTGTTCCCATCCAGTTCGAAGGAAGAATATGCTTCTGGTCGATTTCTAATTTTATCGCGTAACTCGATGTACCAATTATCCTGAATTCGATCAAATCGAAAACTTGACGGTATGCTCAAGGTTAAAATCCATCCCAATGAAGAGATTTTGGCACACGCATTGCAACCAGGTTTTGTTGGTTCCGGTTCCGGTTCAGGTTCAGGTTCAACATTATAAGGTTCCCTGCTAAGCGCATCAGGGACAACCATGTATTTTCCCTGTTTATGTCGAATTTCATAATCATATTGACTTAAAATTATTGCCCATCGGGCTAATCGTCCCTTTGGGTTGTCTAACTTCTGCAGATACTGTAAGCAGCTGTGATCTGTTACCACAGTGAACTTCTGGTATTCCAAGAAAGGACGGAAGTGCTTGATTGCTTGGATTATCGCCAAACATTCCAATTCGGTGACGATATAGTTTCTTTCAGCCTTACTGAGGGTTTTGGAAAAGAAACCAATTACCTTTTCCTTTCCGTCAATCTTCTGGAGCAACACAGCGCCCAATCCGACCGAGCTTGCATCCGTGTGCAATTCAAAACTTTGAGAGAAATCAGGGCAAGATAAAACAGGCTCCGAGATTAAAGCTTGCTTGAGATCCTCGAAAGCTGTTTGCTGAGCATCATCCCAACGCCAAACTGCGTCTTTCTCCAGTAAAACGGTCAGTGGTTTAGCTCTCTCAGCGTAATACTGAACGAAGCGCCTATACCATCCTGTTAATCCCAAAAAGCTGCGGAGTTGCTTTACATTTTTCGGAGGTGCAAAATCCTGAATCGCTCCTATTTTGGATTTCGAAGTGAAGATTTGGCCTTGGCCAATCGTGTAACCGAGGTACTCTACGAAGGGTTCCAAAAAGTAACTCTTTTTCCAGTTAATTTGGAGTCCAGCTTGGTACAGCAGTTCCAGTACTTTCTCCAGGTTGGCATTGTGCTCTTCCAAAGTCTTTCCGGTGATAAGAATATCGTCCAAGTAGACGAACACTCCATGATTGAGGACTTCTCGTAAAATAATGTTCATGGCGTACTGAAACGTGCTTGGAGCTGAAGTTAAGCCAAAAGGCATGACATTGAACTCATACAATCCAGCCCCTGGTACAGTAAAAGCAGTGATTGGACGGCTTTCTTCTGCCATTTCGATCTGGTGATATCCTGATTTCAAGTCGATCGTGCTGATGTAATTGCATCTCTAATTTTGCAAAATTCCGTCTATGTGGGGAATCGGAAAAGAATCCTTCCTGGAGACATGATTGACTTTTCGATAATCGATGACCATTCGAGGCTCGTTATTCTTCTTTTTGGTCAGTAGAACTGGCGAACTCCAAGGGCTTCGAGACTCCCTAACTAAACCCTTGTCGACTAATTCTTTAAGTTGTTCATGCAGAATCGCCTGGGTAGCCGGATTTACGTTGTAGTAGCGTTGCTTAATGGGCGGCGTCCCCTTTTCGATGTAAATATGGTGCTTGACAACTTTAGTCTTACCGGGAGATGATTTAAACTTCTCTTTCCAATCCTCCAGTTTTTGACGGATTTCCTTTTCTTGTTGTTCAGATACATTATACAATATATCAGGCTTCGTACTCTCCTTTGAAATATTCCGGTAACTTTTAAATTCCCCAGTTGCAGTTGGTTTCAGATAGTTCATAGAAGATACCGCAAATTTTTGATTGTGGCTGTTTCTAATCAGGATTCCACTAACGGCTTTGCTGTTGACCAGTGCTTCTTTTTGTTCTCCATCGCAGTAATAAACAGGCACATCTCGTTTCCCTTGCTTTGTCACCATGGAGATTTTGTCGTTGGCACAGTCGATCATAAGTTTGAGTCCTCTCAAGGTGTTCATCCCCAGTAGAGCGATATTGGCGGTATTTTCCATAATTAAGCAGTTTCCAGTCCAAGTATTGGCTTCTAGGTTGACCGGTATCACGGCGGTGCCATAAATAGGAACTTCTGCGCCATCAGCTACAATAACGTTGGCTTTCTTAATATTTAATTTAATACCCTTGGCTCGTAAACGTTCTACTAAGGCGGAAGACAATACAGTGTGAGTGGCTCCTGGATCAGTTAAAGCGTATACAGAAATTCACCGATGCTGCATTTAACGTAGTATCTCTGGTGGGATCGGAACTCATCCCAGCCTTTTGAATTTCACTGCAGGCAGCTTCAAATTTCCTTAAACTTATTTTGATTTCGTCCTCGCTACAACCTAGTGATTTCGCTAAATCGAATTTCAGGTTTTTGATATTTCTTTCTTGAGTTGGCACCTGAAATCGCTGAATCCCAACTCAATTGTCGTTTTCGGTTTTGGTTGGTTTATCTCCAACATGTTTTCCCACGTTGAGATCTTCTGTATCGGAATGCTCCTCTTTACTCGAACGCTTCTCCTTGCTCGAACGTTCTTCGGAACTGTCTCTCTGGAACGTAACTTTCTTCGGACTGCGACGACGGGCAGGAGAGAGCGATGCTGTCCTTCCTCGTGAAGGTGCTTTGCTTCGGTAGTTGCGATACCTTTTCCCAGCTTCGCACTCGCACGATTTTAGAGTTTCCTCTGGCTTGTCACATCCATAACATCTAAGCTCGGAGAAGGTCGTACAGACGGCCGGTTTTGGTTCGTCGTCGTGGAAGTGTTCCTTCTCATAGGCCAAATACTCCAGTTCCTGACCCACCTTCCTGATCTCATCCAGCGAGTTAAAGTTCTTTCGACGGACCTCCTTATAATACTTAGGGTGTACATTTTTCGTGGCGATTTGAAGTAACTCTCCGACGGTCAACGGAGTGACTAGGCAATCATTCAGCAGCTTGATGTCGGCTAAATACTCTGCCATAGGTTCCTTGTCCTTTTGCTTCCTTTTAAGCAATTCAATTTTGGCTTCGGCATCATACGTGGACGACAAAAAGGTATCCTTCAACGCGAATCTAGACGCGGTCCAATCAACGTAATCATTCGGTCGCACCCGGAAATGTTCCTTCGCTGGTCCTTTTAACACCGAATGCAACACGCGTTTCAGTTCAGTATCTTTACGGAATATAATTTAAGTAGTTCGTCCATTTTATTATGAATTTCTTGACATTTTCGCCAGGCAAACGGAAAAGAAATGCCTTGCCGGCGACATTCATCGATAACGTTTTTGATCCTAGCCTCCTTATCTAAACAACTTTCGACGAAGGGGCTGTGGTTTGTTTCGCGATCACGTCCTGGAGTATCACACACAAACGGTCTATCGGGTCAGGCGTGCACCTGATTTCGCGGGGGGGGTCGGCTGTTGAATCTGGACGTTGAACGACTGTTTGGGGTAACCGGCGGTGAGGACTAGGCGAACGACACCGTAGCATGACCTTTTTCTCGGCATCGACATCCGCGGGCAAATCCACTTCCGTTTTCTGTTCCGATTGCGCGTGTGAAAGCAATAAAACTCGCAATTCCTGTTCCGTAATACTGGTTTCATCGAACGACAGACTCCATAGTTTGGCCACCTTGACCAGTGTATCCCTGTCCAGATTATACAAAAGATCCTCCAACCATGATTATTCAGCACGGAATCACCAAAATTTCCTAAATCGTGTACCAATCCATAGCTAAGTAAACAAATAAAACGGGAGAAAAAAAGAAAAAAAATTCGAACGATTTTTAAATTAACCTTAAATCTCAAAAATGACGAGGCATCAACGAACATTAGGCGTGAAAAGGGCTACATAATACGATCGATTAAAATATATGATAACTTGATAGCAGAAAAAAAAAGTTCTCTTTCTCAAATTTTTTTTTTTTTTCATAAAAAACTCAACAATTATCAATTTCGTGAATAAGTTTAACAATTCAATTCAAAATGATCGAAGGTTGCGATTATGTTTACCGAATATAATGGAGAAGTAAATTAATTATCCAATTTTATTTAACTAAACCTAAAACGGTAGTTTTGGAATAATTTTCAAGTTATTTATCACTTATTAACATACAAAAATTATCTCGCTAAAATTAAAAATTTAAATTTGAATTAAATTGATTGAGAAAGGAAAGAAGAAAAAAAAATTTAGGTTCATGAATTTTTGAAAAAATTCATGTCCTGCAGTCGGGCGCCATTTGTAAGCCGAGTTTGACCGGCTTGGAGAAGGGGGAAGAGAAAAGACCCCAAAAAAAAATCAAAAACGAAACGAAATCCTAACAAGGGGAAATCACAAGAGACAGAAAAAAAAAACGCAAAACCAAATTTTGGCTTAATCGATCTATTATTAAAAAAAATTAAAAGAAAAAAAACCTACGCGGGATGTTCGGGCCCGAACATCCCGAGTCCTAACATGTTACAAAACGAAAGAGTGGTCGCCCTTGGGACGGACCCAAAAAAAAAGATTCACATTTTTAAAGAAACCTAGCCCATTTTCACATCCTAATGGCCACCGAGAGGCCCCGTCAGGTTACCCTTTTACCACATTATTAAATTAAATCATTCTAATAAAAAAAAATCATTCCCCCGTCGCGGCGATCCTCGCCGAATCCATTTGAACAAAACAGCAACTAGGTTCCACGTGGTCGGCCAATCCGTCGCCAGTCCAAACAAAACAACAAAAGCAAATCAAAAGATGCTCCGGCCCAATTTTCGGTCGTCCCAAGCGAATAAATCCAAAGCTCCAGGTCCCAATTTCCTAAGGATCACGAAAAAAAAATTAGACACGTGACACCCAAACTTTCCTTGCGCTGCCAAGCGATCGATTACACCAAAAAAAATAAAAAATATCGAAAAGAAAAACAATCTCAATAAAAAAAACATAGGTAACCTTTTTAATAAAAAAAATGATCGTTCGAAACTTGCGTTAAATTTAAGTTTGAAAAAAATGTGGCTCATCCGTCGAGCGAACAGGGCGAATCTTGTCGAGTTCATTCACTTCAATACTTCAATACTTCAATACTTCAATATATTAAAAAATCCGTTGTTAACATAAAGAAAACATAAGATCTTGTCAAAGAGCTAAAAAATTGGTTATTCAAAAGGAAAAAAAAAAAAAAAAAAAAAAAAAAAAAAAAAAATGTTAATTAAAAAAGTTAAATTAAACAGTAAGGCCTTTGAACTCAAATACCAAGTATCTTGAAGGGTGTAAAAAGGGTTTTTCCAGAAGTAAGATCTTAAGATGTTTGTTAAATTCTTTAATTGTTTGTAAAGCTTGATATGGTTAGGTAGATGGTTAAATATAACAGTATCGCGATATGTAATTTTACTAGTTTTTGCGAACAGATGAACATCTGATTTTTCTGGTGTTGTATTGATGAATTAAGAGTTTTTTTATAAATATCTGGATTGTTAAAGACGTAATTACACCGTTCAAGAATAAAAAGGTTGACAAGCGTTAGGATTTTATATCTTTAAAATAGGCCTGCAGGATTCGAAACGTCTTTATTAAAAATAAGGCGGAGGCAACGCTTCTGTATCCGTAAAATGCATGTATATGACTCGAGTAACCCCAGAACAAATACCATACTTCATATGTGAATAAAAGTAAGCGTAATATAACGTTAATAGTTCTTTTCTGAAACCTCGTGTCGTACCATACGCAAAAGAAAGCAACATTATGCAGTTTTCCACTTAAACTGTTAATATGAGATTCCATGACAACTTATTATCTATCGTTAAACCCAAATAACATTTTTTCTGTTACCTCATTAATAGTTGAACCATTGATAGAGACCGAGAAATCACCACGCGGAAGATTCTTGTCATTGATGATCATATAATCAGTTTTAATATCGTTTGGAGATAAGGTATTATCAAGTAACCACGACAGAGATTGGAAATGACTGAGTGAGTAAGTGATTTCAAATCGTCAAAATTAACTGCGGCTGCTGCGTTCGCCAAATCATCCGCATAACCGGTATGATTGGTGTCTTCAGTATCAACGACATTGGAAAAAAGGTCATTTATGAAAATGTTAAAAAAACTAGGCCTAGAATTGTCCTTGGAAGGTACCAGACGTTACCGGCCTCTCCTTAGAACAAATTGTAGTAGAATTATTGTTATCATCTTATAGTTTAGAAGAACAATCTGCTGTCGGTTATGGAAGTATGAGTGTAGCCATTTAGAAGAATATAACGAAAACCAAGAGAGGCCATTTTTTCTAATAACAGGGAATGCGGCACTGAGTCAAATGCATGAGAGATATCGAGAAAAATTATAACAACAATCTTGCCTTGTTCGATTTGGACTGAATAAAATTTAACAAGGAATTGCAAGCCGTGGCAGTTGATTTGTTGGCTCGAATCCATGTTGATGATCCGATAGTAACCGATGTCCGTAAGAAAGCTATCCAAACGGGATTAAAAAGGTGTTCAAAATTTTAGAAAATACTGAGGTAAGGTTTAACCTCTATAATTATTTGGGTCAGTTTTAATGCCTTCTTAAATAAAGGGCGCACAGAATTTTTTTTAAGGATTCAGGAAAAGTTGCTTGTGTGATGGAAAGATTAAAGCAATGACATAGGGGTATGGAGATGAAAGGAGCAGTTCTCTTAATGAAACTCACGTCAATCCCTTCGATGCCCGTACTTTTAGTATTATTAAGTTTGTTAATAGACGTGATGACTTCCTCAGGGGTAGTAGTGTCTAGGACAAAAAAATCTTCATTGTAAGGTATTTTTCCATGTGTAACGCTGAGGAGATGAGGAAGGGACTGTCATGTGAGACGTGAAAGTTCATTAAAAGTATTGCTATTGTGATGGGGTCGGCCGTAAGTTTGTTAGTAATTCTTATGGTAATTCCAAGTTGTTACTGTCCGCCCTGATTTTTTTTTAATATTTCTATTATTCAGAAAAGTTCCCAGAAAGCTTTAGTTTTATTCGGCGCAGAGGAAATCACATCATCATTATGTTTGATTCTTGACTGTTATTGCTTTTCTATATCGTTTAAAAGTGGAGTTATAATGACGGCGTTCATGAGCTAATAAGCTGCAACGAAAATAAGAATATCAGCTAAATGCTTTTTCATGGCCTCCAAGTCCTCGTTCCAAAAAGAGTTAAATTTAGGTTTACTACCAGGACGTATCTTAAATTGTTTGATAGGGCAATATTTGTCTATAATAGTGGAAAACGTAGTAAAAAAATTCTGGAATGACTTATCGACGTCACTCTCGGATAATACCGACAGCCACTCTTGAGCAGCTAGATCTTGGATTAACATTTCCATACTCAACGTTATCACCCTCTTATGACGGTATACGGGAGGACGTTTAATATTCCCAGATTCAGTGAAGGTAACCCATAATCCATCGTGATCGAGATGTTGCGATCGATACTTATAACGGAATGATTTATCAAAGGAGGGAATACATTGGAGAAACAATTATCAAGTACTGAAGAGGAATTAGGACCGAAACGAGTAGGCTGATTATTGATATGAAATAGGCCGTAAGAACGAAAAACCGAAAGGAAGCTGTCAGAATCGGGTTCTTGATCTTTTTTATATCATAATTGAAATCACCGATTACCATAAATTATAATTAAAAGTAGAAAATTTATTAAAAACGTATTCTATACGGTCAATAAAAATATTTAGATTTCCGTCTGGGGGCTGTACACCGCAATGATAACTGCGACAGTTTTATTATTGGACTGTATTTGAATTCCAGAAATTTCGATTTGTGACTGAATACAGGCTTCAGAAAGAAATTCATGGGACGAGCATTTAAATCATTTTTAATAAGAATCATCGTACCACCGCCAGACTTCGCCGATCTACAGAAAGAATCTAAAACCCTATAACCAGATATATTTGTAAAATCAGATTCATCCTGAGTAAGCCATGACTCGTTAAGACATATTACATCAGGATACCTATGGAATTTTTTTGCAGACATGAATTTCCATTTCTACAAAGAAACCTTATACGTAAACTACGATGTTTAAGTGGAAAACGATACTCTCTTTTATAAAATTATTGGCATTGTTTGTAACGACATTTCTGGAGGTAGAAACGAATATTTTATTAGAAGGCAACAAGAAACAGCAGGAGCCTCCTCAAGCTAAAAAATGGTTCGAATCCTGCAACGATGAAGATGTCTTATCATTATTTAATACAATTTATCCACAGGTCTCCGCAATTTCGAAAAACAGAATTAAAGGCTATATATAAGTTAAAATTTCCTCTGAAAGAATTTTTTTCCGAAATAGTTATAATGCAACCCGTGCTAGTAAAACATTTTCGACTTACAAAATATAGATTAAAACAATAAATGATTAGAAGCATTTGAAGCCGAAATAATTCTATCGTTTAATAATCCGCGTTTGATTTAGAGAAATATAATTATCATACCTATATGGCACTTGACAAAAAGACATTAGTCGTTGACCGACCTTCACAGCATTGTTTATCGCCTCGTCAATCAAGTCAAAATCATCTTCTTGTAACAATATCATTTGAACCTCCAACGATAACAAATAATCATTAAATGAAAATCCTTTGTTAAAGAGTCGATATCATATAAATATTACTTAATCGCAATCACTCCTCAGCAGTTATTATCTAATATTCGCATAATCAATCAAAACAATTAACTCAAGTTTAAAATAAATATCATACCTTTTTAATTAAATTTAAAACCACAATTCTTTCTTTTGATTTAGAAAAAAAAAATAAATTCACGAGGAGAAAAAAAAATTCGACTTTTCCACAGTGAATTCAGAAGTAAAATGGACGTCGGTCGTTTCCGTTCAGTTCTCGGCAGTACCTACTGCACTGTGTCAAATCATTATCAGACCATATTTTAGCGCGACGTTTAAAATAAGAATGAGTCGATAATTTACTTCGCGAATCGAAAAAAAAACAACGGATGTTTTTACAGTCGTTACAACTCGTTTTAAGTATATTCAAGTTAATCATTTTCAAGTTATGTATTTTCAAATCGTTGTTGTTGTTGTTGTTGTGTGTTCACAATTGCGGTTGTCATTCCTCTTTATATGCCTAACGGCGCCAATAAAGTATATTTTATTATTTATTTATTATAAATTCAGAATTCAAAAGCAGTTTCTGCTCTTCCTGAACCCAGGTTCTTGTGTGGATTCTGATTCTTCCGCCCCCCCCCCCCAAAAAAAAGGTTTCAGGTTCGCTTCAAGGTTTTAAAAAAAATTCATGTTTTTGAAAGATTTTAGAACCCAGAGTTGGATTCTTTTCTCAACCCTTGTGGAACCTCCCATCTTGGATTTTTCAAAGCCTTTTTTCTTTTTTCAGAGTTGGCCCCCTTTTTTGAAATGATTATTGTACGACTCCCCCGTCTATTTTTACAATAATAATTTCCACCGTTGGTTGTTCTTTTATTCTTTTCCTTTCTTTTATTAAAGCAGGACTATTTAGCTTATTTATGCTCGACGATTGTAATATCTCTTGAAAAGCTCTCGCTCCCGACTTTTATGAATAAAAAGCGGAAACCCTTTTCTTTTTTTTTTTCTAAGGGTGGAAGGAGGTGGATTCGAAAACGATGAAAAAAAAAAACGGAGAGACATTCTGTTACTTATATTTTCCACGTTAATGTAATTTTATGTGTCCGCGAAGTTGGCACAACCATGTTGGAGTGCCAGGCAGGGACTATGCTCAATCGTTAGTGCTACGTTGGTGCTACAATATACCGTTAGTGCTCCGTTAGTGCTGCGATAGGAAAAAAGTTATTAGAGATAGTCTTTTGGCGGGCTAACTTCGACCCAGCCCGCCATCCCCGTTTTCACCCTCAACCGTTAGTGCTACGTTAGTGCTACCACATATCGTTAGTGCTCCGTTAGTGCTCCTTCGGAAAGTCACTTTTAATCAAAATGTAAGTTTCGCCCACATATACCCATATATTACTATTATAACATATTTATATATGAATAGAAAAAATTAAAAACGATCTCAATCGTTAGTGCTACATTAGTGCCAAGGAGCACTAATGTAGCACTAACACTTGAACTATCCGGGAAAGTCATTTTCAACAACATTTTTTTTTTCACCAACTGGAGCAGTCAAATTCAGGTTGTTGGGTTAGTGCTGCGTTAGTGCTATGACAAATGTCGGTATTATCGTTAGTGCTCCCGAATGTCGTTAGTGCTGGGTTGGTGCCATAAAAAATGTAACATCATTTCGATAGTGCTGGCGTCTATCGTTAGTGCTAAGTAGGTGCCATATTTTAAAGTCAATATTTTCGTTAGTGCTGGCTTCTGCCGTTAGTGCTAGGTTGGTGCCATATTTTAAAACAATATTTTCGTTAGTGCTGGCTTCTATCGTTAGTGCTGCGTAGGTGCTATAAAAAAATGTACATATTTTCGTTAGTGCTGGCTTCTGACGTTAGTGCTGGGTTGGTGCCATAAAAAATGTACATAATTTCGATAGTGCTGGCTTCTATCGTAGTGCTAGGTTGGTGCCATATTTTAAAGTCCAAATTTTCGTTAGTGCTCGCTTCTATCGTTAGTGCTGCGTAGGTGCTATAAAAAAGTACATATTTTCGTTAGTGCTGGCTTCTGACGTTAGTGCTGGGTTGGTGCCATAAAAAATGTACATAATTTCGATAGTGCTGGCGTCTATCGTTAGTGCTAAGTAGGTGCCATATTTTAAAGTCCAAATTTTCGTTAGTGCTGGCGTCTATCGTTAGTGCTAAGTAGGTGCCATATTTTAAAGTCAATATTTTCGTTAGTCCTGGCTCTGTCGTTAGTGCTAGGTAGGTGCATATTTTAAAGTCCATATTTTCGTTAGTGCTGGCTTCTATCGTTAGTGCTAGGATGGTGCCATATTTTAAAGTCAATATTTTCGTTAGTGCTGGCTTCTGTCGTTAGTGCTAGGTTCGTGCCATATTTTAAAGTCAATATTTTCGTTAGTGCTGGCTTCTGTCGTTAGTGCTAAGTAGGTGCCATATTTTAAAGTCAATATTTTCGTTAGTGCTGGCTTCTGCACTTAGTGCTAGGTTGGTGCCATATTTTAAAGTCAATATTTTCGTTAGTGCTGGCTTCTATCGTTAGTGCTGCGTAGGTGCTATAAAAAAATGTACATATTTTCGTTAGTGCTGGCTTCTGACGTTAGTGCTGGGTTGGTGCCATAAAAAAATGTACATAATTTCGATAGTCCTGGCTTCTATCGTTAGTGCTAGGTTGGTGCCATATTTTAAAGTCCAAATTTTCGTTAGTGCTGGCTTCTATCGTTAGTGCTGCGTAGTGCTATAAAAAAATGTACATATTTTCGTTAGTGCTGGCTTCTGACGTTAGTGCTGGGTTGGTGCCATAAAAAAATGTACATAATTTCGATAGTGCTGGCGTCTATCGTTAGTGCTAAGTAGGTGCCATATTTTAAAGTCCAAATTTTCGTTAGTGCTGGCTTCTGTCGTTAGTGCTAGGTAGGTGCCATAATTTAAAGTCCATATTTTCGTTAGTGCTGGCTTTTATCGTTAGTGCTAAGTAGGTGCCATATTTTAAAGTCCATATTTTCGTTAGTGCTGGCTTCTATCGTTAGTGCTAGGTTGGTGCCATCAAATAAAGTCGTTATTTCCGTTAGTGCTGGCGTCTAACGTTAGTGCTATGTTTTAAAGTCGTAATTTTCGTTAGTGCTGGCTTCTATCGTTAGTGCTAGGATGGTGCCATATTTTAAAGTCAATATTTTCGTTAGTGCTGGCTTCTGTCGTTAGTGCTAGGTTCGTGCCATATTTTAAAGTCAATATTTTCGTTAGTGCTGGAACCTACCGTTAGTGCTAAGTAGGTGCCATATTTTAAAGTCAATATTTTCGTTAGTGCTGGCTTCTGCCGTTAGTGCTAGGTTGGTGCCATATTTTAAAACAATATTTTCGTTAGTGCTGGCTTCTATCGTTAGTGCTGCGTAGGTGCTATAAAAAAATGTACATATTTTCGTTAGTGCTGGCTTCTGACGTTAGTGCTGGGTTGGTGCCATAAAAAAATGTACATAATTTCGATAGTGCTGGCTTCTATCGTTAGTGCTAGGTTGGTGCCATATTTTAAAGTCCAATTTTCGTTAGTGCTCGGCTTCTATCGTTAGTGCTGCGTAGGTGCTATAAAAAAAGTACATATTTTCGTTAGTGCTGGCTTCTGACGTTAGTGCTGGGTTGGTGCATAAAAAAAATGTACATAATTTCGATAGTGCTGGCTTCTATCGTTAGTGCTAAGTAGGTGCCATATTTTAAGTCCAAATTTTCGTTAGTGCTGGCGTCTATCGTTAGTGCTAAGTAGGTGCCATATTTTAAAGTCAATATTTTCGTTAGTCCTGGCTTCTGTCGTTAGTGCTAGTAGGTGCCATATTTTAAAGTCCATATTTTCGTTAGTGCTGGCTTCTATCGTTAGTGCTAGGATGGTGCCATATTTTAAAGTCAAATTTTCGTTAGTGCTGGCTTCTGTCGTTAGTGCTAGGTTCGTGCCATATTTTAAAGTCAATATTTTCGTTAGTGCTGGCTTCTGTCGTTAGTGCTAAGTAGGTGCCATATTTTAAAGTCAATATTTTCGTTAGTGCTGGCTTCTGCACTTAGTGCTAGGTTGTGCCATATTTTAAGTCAATATTTTCGTTAGTGCTGGCTTCTATCGTTAGTGCTGCGTAGGTGCTATAAAAAAATGTACATATTTTCGTTAGTGCTGGCTTCTGACGTTAGTGCTGGTTGGTGCCATAAAAAATGTACATAATTTCGATAGTGCTGGCTTCTATCGTTAGTGCTAGGTTGGTGCCATATTTTAAAGTCCAAATTTTCGTTAGTGCTGGCTTCTATCGTTAGTGCTGCGTAGGTGCTATAAAAAAATGTACATATTTTCGTTAGTGCTGGCTTCTGACGTTAGTGCTGGGTTGGTGCCATAAAAAATGTACATAATTCGATAGTGCTGGCGTCTATCGTTAGTGCTAGGTAGGTGCCATAATTTAAAGTCCATATTTTCGTTAGTGCTCGCTTCTATCGTTAGTGCTAGGTAGGTGCCATAATTTAAAGTCCATATTTTCGTTAGTGCTGGCGTTATCGTTAGTGCTAAGTAGGTGCCATATTTTAAAGTCCATATTTTCGTTAGTGCTGGCTTCTATCGTTAGTGCTAGGTTGGTGCCATCAAATAAAGTCGTTATTTCCGTTAGTGCTGGCGTCTAACGTTAGTGCTATGTTTTAAAGTCGTAATTTTCGTTAGTGCTGGCTTCTATCGTTAGTGCTAGGATGGTGCCATATTTTAAAGTCAATATTTTCGTTAGTGCTGGCTTCTGTCGTTAGTGCTAGGTTCGTGCCATATTTTAAGTCAATATTTTCGTTAGTGCTGGAACCTACCGTTAGTGCTAAGTAGGTGCCATATTTTAAAGTCATATTTTCGTTAGTGCTGGCTTCTGCGTTAGTGCTAGGTTGGTGCCATATTTTAAAACAATATTTTCGTTAGTGCTGGCTTCTATCGTTAGTGCTGCGTAGGTGCTATAAAAAAATGTACATATTTTCGTTAGTGCTGGCTTCTGACGTTAGTGCTGGGTTGGTGCCATAAAAAATGTACATAATTTCGATAGTGCTGGCTTCTATCGTTAGTGCTAGGTTGGTGCCATATTTTAAAGTCCAAATTTTCGTTAGTGCTCGCTTCTATCGTTAGTGCTGCGTAGGTGCTATAAAAAAAGTACATATTTTCGTTAGTGCTGGCTTCTGACGTTAGTGCTGGGTTGGTGCCATAAAAAAATGTACATAATTTCGATAGTGCTGGCGTCTATCGTTAGTGCTAAGTAGGTGCCATATTTTAAAGTCCAAATTTTCGTTAGTGCTGGCGTCTATCGTTAGTGCTAAGTAGGTGCCATATTTTAAAGTCAATATTTTCGTTAGTCCTGGCTTCTGTCGTTAGTGCTAGGTTGTGCCATATTTTAAAGTCATATTTTCGTTAGTGCTGGCTTCTATCGTTAGTGCTAGGATGGTGCCATATTTTAAAGTCAATTTTCGTTAGTGCTGGCTTCTGTCGTTAGTGCTAGTTCGTGCCATATTTTAAAGTCAATATTTTCGTTAGTGCTGGCTTCTGTCGTTAGTGCTAAGTAGGTGCCATATTTTAAAGTCAATATTTTCGTTAGTGCTGGCTTCTGCACTTAGTGCTAGGTGGTGCCATATTTTAAAGTCAATATTTTCGTTAGTGCTGGCTTCTATCGTTAGTGCTGCGTAGGTGCTAAAAAAATGTACATATTTTCGTTAGTGCTGGCTTCTGACGTTAGTGCTGGGTTGGTGCCATAAAAAATGTACATAATTTCGATAGTGCTGGCGTCTATCGTTAGTGCTAGTTGGTGCCATATTTTAAGTCCAAATTTTCGTTAGTGCTGGCTTCTATCGTTAGTGCTGCGTAGGTGCTATAAAAAAAGTACATATTTTCGTTAGTGCTGGCTTCTGACGTTAGTGCTGGGTTGGTGCCATAAAAAAATGTACATAATTTCGATAGT
The DNA here is from genome assembly GCA_037577465.1 of Liposcelis bostrychophila. NCBI lineage: Eukaryota > Metazoa > Arthropoda > Insecta > Psocodea > Liposcelididae > Liposcelis > Liposcelis bostrychophila. The sequence goes on along the minus strand of CM075209.1, from coordinate 1,242,591 downwards.
GCTGGCGTCTATCGTTAGTGCTAAGTAGGTGCCATATTTTAAAGTCAATATTTTCGTTAGTGCTGGCTTCTGTCGTTAGTGCTAGGTTCGTGCCATATTTTAAAGTCAATATTTTCGTTAGTGCTGGAACCTACCGTTAGTGCTAAGTAGGTGCCATATTTTAAAGTCAATATTTTCGTTAGTGCTGGCTTCTGCCGTTAGTGCTAGGTTGGTGCCATATTTTAAAACAATATTTTCGTTAGTGCTGGCTTCTATCGTTAGTGCTGCGTAGGTGCTATAAAAAAAGTACATATTTTCGTTAGTGCTGGCTTCTGACGTTAGTGCTGGGTTGGTGCCATAAAAAAATGTACATAATTTCGATAGTGCTGGCTTCTATCGTTAGTGCTAGGTTGGTGCCATATTTTAAAGTCCAAATTTTCGTTAGTGCTCGCTTCTATCGTTAGCTGCGTAGGTGCTATAAAAAAAGTACATATTTTCGTTAGTGCTGGCTTCTGACGTTAGTGCTGGTTGGTGCCATAAAAAAATGTACATAATTTCGATAGTGCTGGCTTCTATCGTTAGTGCTAGGTTGGTGCCATATTTTAAAGTCCAAATTTTCGTTAGTGCTCGCTTCTATCGTTAGTGCTGCGTAGGTGCTATAAAAAAAGTACATATTTTCGTTAGTGCTGGCTTCTGACGTTAGTGCTGGTTGGTGCCATAAAATGTACATAATTTCGATAGTGCTGGCGTCTATCGTTAGTGCTAAGTAGGTGCCATATTTTAAAGTCCAAATTTTCGTTAGTGCTGGCGTCTATCGTTAGTGCTAAGTAGGTGCCATATTTTAAAGTCAATATTTTCGTTAGTCCTGGCTTCTGTCGTTAGTGCTAGGTAGGTGCCATATTTTAAAGTCCATATTTTCGTTAGTGCTGGCTTCTATCGTTAGTGCTAGGATGGTGCCATATTTTAAAGTCAATATTTTCGTTAGTGCTGGCTTCTCGTTAGTGCTAGGTTCGTGCCATATTTTAAAGTCAATATTTTCGTTAGTGCTGGCTTCTGTCGTTAGTGCTAAGTAGGTGCCATATTTTAAAGTCAATATTTTCGTTAGTGCTGGCTTCTGCACTTAGTGCTAGGTTGGTGCCATATTTTAAAGTCAATATTTTCGTTAGTGCTGGCTTCTATCGTTAGTGCTGCGTAGGTGCTATAAAAAAATGTACATATTTTCGTTAGTGCTGGCTTCTGACGTTAGTGCTGGGTTGGTGCCATAAAAAAAGTACATAATTTCGATAGTCCTGGCTTCTATCGTTAGTGCTAGGTTGGTGCCATATTTTAAAGTCCAATTTTCGTTAGTGCTGGCTTATCGTTAGTGCTGCGTAGGTGCTATAAAATGTACATATTTTCGTTAGTGCTGGCTTCTGACGTTAGTGCTGGGTTGGTGCCATAAAAAAATGTACATAATTTCGATAGTGCTGGCGTCTATCGTTAGTGCTAAGTAGGTGCCATATTTTAAAGTCCAAATTTTCGTTAGTGCTGGCTTCTGTCGTTAGTGCTAGGTAGGTGCCATAATTTAAAGTCCATATTTTCGTTAGTGCTGGCTTTTATCGTTAGTGCTAAGTAGGTGCCATATTTTAAAGTCCATATTTTCGTTAGTGCTGGCTTCTATCGTTAGTGCTAGGTTGGTGCCATCAAATAAAGTCGTTATTTCCGTTAGTGCTGGCGTCTAACGTTAGTGTGCTATGTTTTAAAGTCGTAATTTTCGTTAGTGCTGGCTTCTATCGTTAGTGCTAGGATGGTGCCATATTTTAAAGTCAATATTTTCGTTAGTGCTGGCTTCTGTCGTTAGTGCTAGGTTCGTGCCATATTTAAAGTCAATATTTTCGTTAGTGCTGGAACCTACCGTTAGTGCTAAGTAGGTGCCATATTTTAAAGTCAATATTTTCGTTAGTGCTGGCTTCTGCCGTTAGTGCTAGGTTGGTGCCATTTTAAAACAATATTTTCGTTAGTGCTGGCTTCTATCGTTAGTGCTGCGTAGGTGCTATAAAAAAATGTACATATTTTCGTTAGTGCTGGCTTCTGACGTTAGTGCTGGGTTGGTGCCATAAAAAAATGTACATAATTTCGATAGTGCTGGCTTCTATCGTTAGTGCTAGGTTGGTGCCATATTTTAAAGTCCAAATTTTCGTTAGTGCTCGCTTCTATCGTTAGTGCTGCGTAGGTGCTATAAAAAAAGTACATATTTTCGTTAGTGCTGGCTTCTGACGTTAGTGCTGGGTTGGTGCCATAAAAAAATGTACATAATTTCGATAGTGCTGGCGTCTATCGTTAGTGCTAAGTAGGTGCCATATTTTAAAGTCCAAATTTTCGTTAGTGCTGGCGTCTATCGTTAGTGCTAAGTAGGTGCCATATTTAAAGTCAATATTTTCGTTAGTCCTGGCTTCTGTCGTTAGTGCTAGGTAGGTGCCATATTTTAAAGTCCATATTTTCGTTAGTGCTGGCTTCTATCGTTAGTGCTAGGATGGTGCCATATTTTAAAGTCAATATTTTCGTTAGTGCTGGCTTCTGTCGTTAGTGCTAGGTTCGTGCCATATTTTAAAGTCAATATTTTCGTTAGTGCTGGCTTCTGTCGTTAGTGCTAAGTAGGTGCCATATTTTAAAGTCAATATTTTCGTTAGTGCTGGCTTCTGCACTTAGTGCTAGGTTGGTGCCATATTTTAAAGTCAATATTTTCGTTAGTGCTGGCTTCTATCGTTAGTGCTGCGTAGGTGCTATAAAAAAATGTACATATTTTCGTTAGTGCTGGCTTCTGACGTTAGTGCTGGGTTGGTGCCATAAAAAAATGTACATAATTTCGATAGTGCTGGCGTCTATCGTTAGTGCTAGGTTGGTGCCATATTTTAAAGTCCAAATTTTCGTTAGTGCTGGCTTCTATCGTTAGTGCTGCGTAGGTGCTATAAAAAAAGTACATATTTTCGTTAGTGCTGGCTTCTGACGTTAGTGCTGGGTTGGTGCCATAAAAAAATGTACATAATTTCGATAGTGCTGGCGTCTATCGTTAGTGCTAAGTAGGTGCCATATTTTAAAGTCAATATTTTCGTTAGTGCTGGCTTCTGTCGTTAGTGCTAGGTTCGTGCCATATTTTAAAGTCAATATTTTCGTTAGTGCTGGAACCTACCGTTAGTGCTAAGTAGGTGCCATATTTTAAAGTCAATATTTTCGTTAGTGCTGGCTTCTGCCGTTAGTGCTAGGTTGGTGCCATATTTTAAAACAATATTTTCGTTAGTGCTGGCTTCTATCGTTAGTGCTGCGTAGGTGCTATAAAAAAATGTACATATTTCGTTAGTGCTGGCTTCTGACGTTAGTGCTGGGTTGGTGCCATAAAAAAATGTACATAATTTCGATAGTGCTGGCTTCTATCGTTAGTGCTAGGTTGGTGCCATATTTTAAAGTCCAAATTTTCGTTAGTGCTCGCTTCTATCGTTAGTGCTGCGTAGGTGCTATAAAAAAAGTACATATTTTCGTTAGTGCTGGCTTCTGACGTTAGTGCTGGGTTGGTGCCATAAAAAAATGTACATAATTTCGATAGTGCTGGCTTCTATCGTTAGTGCTAGGTTGGTGCCATATTTTAAAGTCCAAATTTTCGTTAGTGCTCGCTTCTATCGTTAGTGCTGCGTAGGTGCTATAAAAAAAGTACATATTTTCGTTAGTGCTGGCTTCTGACGTTAGTGCTGGGTTGTGCCATAAAAAATGTACATAATTTCGATAGTGCTGGCGTCTATCGTTAGTGCTAAGTAGGTGCCATATTTTAAAGTCCAAATTTTCGTTAGTGCTGGCGTCTATCGTTAGTGCTAAGTAGGTGCCATATTTTAAAGTCAATATTTTCGTTAGTCCTGGCTTCTGTCGTTAGTGCTAGGTAGGTGCCATATTTTAAAGTCCATATTTTCGTTAGTGCTGGCTTCTATCGTTAGTGCTAGGATGGTGCCATATTTTAAAGTCAATATTTTCGTTAGTGCTGGCTTCTGTCGTTAGTGCTAGGTTCGTGCCATATTTTAAAGTCAATATTTTCGTTAGTGCTGGCTTCTGTCGTTAGTGCTAAGTAGGTGCCATATTTTAAAGTCAATATTTTCGTTAGTGCTGGCTTCTGCACTTAGTGCTAGTTTGTGCCATATTTTAAAGTCAATATTTTCGTTAGTGCTGGCTTCTATCGTTAGTGCTGCGTAGGTGCTATAAAAAAATGTACATATTTTCGTTAGTGCTGGCTTCTGACGTTAGTGCTGGGTTGGTGCCATAAAAAAATGTACATAATTTCGATAGTCCTGGCTTCTATCGTTAGTGCTAGGTTGGTGCCATATTTTAAAGTCCAAATTTTCGTTAGTGCTGGCTTCTATCGTTAGTGCTGCGTAGGTGCTATAAAAAATGTACATATTTTCGTTAGTGCTGGCTTCTGACGTTAGTGCTGGGTTGGTGCCATAAAAAAATGTACATAATTTCGATAGTGCTGGCGTCTATCGTTAGTGCTAAGTAGGTGCCATATTTTAAAGTCCAAATTTTCGTTAGTGCTGGCTTCTGTCGTTAGTGCTAGGTAGGTGCCATAATTTAAAGTCCATATTTTCGTTAGTGCTGGCTTTTATCGTTAGTGCTAAGTAGGTGCCATATTTTAAAGTCCATATTTTCGTTAGTGCTGGCTTCTATCGTTAGTGCTAGGTTGGTGCCATCAAATAAAGTCGTTATTTCCGTTAGTGCTGGCGTCTAACGTTAGTGCTATGTTTTAAAGTCGTAATTTTCGTTAGTGCTGGCTTCTATCGTTAGTGCTAGGATGGTGCCATATTTTAAAGTCAATATTTTCGTTAGTGCTGGCTTCTGTCGTTAGTGCTAGGTTCGTGCCATATTTTAAAGTCAATATTTTCGTTAGTGCTGGAACCTACCGTTAGTGCTAAGTAGGTGCCATATTTTAAAGTCAATATTTTCGTTAGTGCTGGCTTCTGCCGTTAGTGCTAGGTTGGTGCCATATTTTAAAACAATATTTTCGTTAGTGCTGGCTTCTATCGTTAGTGCTGCGTAGGTGCTATAAAAAAATGTACATATTTTCGTTAGTGCTGGCTTCTGACGTTAGTGCTGGGTTGGTGCCATAAAAAAATGTACATAATTTCGATAGTGCTGGCTTCTATCGTTAGTGCTAGGTTGGTGCCATATTTTAAAGTCCAAATTTTCGTTAGTGCTCGCTTCTATCGTTAGTGCTGCGTAGGTGCTATAAAAAAAGTACATATTTTCGTTAGTGCTGGCTTCTGACGTTAGTGCTGGGTTGGTGCCATAAAAAAATGTACATAATTTCGATAGTGCTGGCGTCTATCGTTAGTGCTAAGTAGGTGCCATATTTTAAAGTCCAAATTTTCGTTAGTGCTGGCGTCTATCGTTAGTGCTAAGTAGGTGCCATATTTTAAAGTCAATATTTTCGTTAGTCCTGGCTTCTGTCGTTAGTGCTAGGTAGGTGCCATATTTTAAAGTCCATATTTTCGTTAGTGCTGGCTTCTATCGTTAGTGCTAGGATGGTGCCATATTTTAAAGTCAATATTTTCGTTAGTGCTGGCTTCTGTCGTTAGTGCTAGGTTCGTGCCATATTTTAAAGTCAATATTTTCGTTAGTGCTGGCTTCTGTCGTTAGTGCTAAGTAGGTGCCATATTTTAAAGTCAATATTTTCGTTAGTGCTGGCTTCTGCACTTAGTGCTAGGTTGGTGCCATATTTTAAAGTCAATATTTTCGTTAGTGCTGGCTTCTATCGTTAGTGCTGCGTAGGTGCTATAAAAAATGTACATATTTTCGTTAGTGCTGGCTTCTGACGTTAGTGCTGGGTTGGTGCCATAAAAAAATGTACATAATTTCGATAGTCCTGGCTTCTATCGTTAGTGCTAGGTTGGTGCCATATTTTAAAGTCCAAATTTTCGTTAGTGCTGGCTTCTATCGTTAGTGCTGCGTAGGTGCTATAAAAAAATGTACATATTTTCGTTAGTGCTGGCTTCTGACGTTAGTGCTGGGTTGGTGCCATAAAAAAATGTACATAATTTCGATAGTGCTGGCGTCTATCGTTAGTGCTAAGTAGGTGCCATATTTTAAAGTCCAAATTTTCGTTAGTGCTGGCTTCTGTCGTTAGTGCTAGGTACGTGCCATAATTTAAAGTCCATATTTTCGTTAGTGCTGGCTTTTATCGTTAGTGCTAAGTAGGTGCCATATTTTAAAGTCCATATTTTCGTTAGTGCTGGCTTCTATCGTTAGTGCTAGGTTGGTGCCATCAAATAAAGTCGTTATTTCCGTTAGTGCTGGCGTCTAACGTTAGTGCTATGTTTTAAAGTCGTAATTTTCGTTAGTGCTGGCTTCTATCGTTAGTGCTAGGATGGTGCCATATTTTAAAGTCAATATTTTCGTTAGTGCTGGCTTCTGTCGTTAGTGCTAGGTTCGTGCCATATTTTAAAGTCAATATTTTCGTTAGTGCTGGAACCTACCGTTAGTGCTAAGTAGGTGCCATATTTTAAAGTCAATATTTTCGTTAGTGCTGGCTTCTGCCGTTAGTGCTAGGTGGTGCCATATTTTAAAACAATATTTTCGTTAGTGCTGGCTTCTATCGTTAGTGCTGCGTAGGTGCTATAAAAAAATGTACATATTTTCGTTAGTGCTGGCTTCTGACGTTAGTGCTGGGTTGGTGCCATAAAAAAATGTACATAATTTCGATAGTGCTGGCTTCTATCGTTAGTGCTAGGTTGGTGCCATATTTAAAGTCCAAATTTTCGTTAGTGCTCGCTCTATCGTTAGTGCTGCGTAGGTGCTATAAAAAAAGTACATATTTTCGTTAGTGCTGGCTTCTGACGTTAGTGCTGGGTTGGTGCCATAAAAAAATGTACATAATTTCGATAGTGCTGGCGTCTATCGTTAGTGCTAAGTAGGTGCCATATTTTAAAGTCCAAATTTTCGTTAGTGCTGGCGTCTATCGTTAGTGCTAAGTAGGTGCCATATTTTAAAGTCAATATTTTCGTTAGTCCTGGCTTCTGCACTTAGTGCTAGGTTGGTGCCATATTTTAAAGTCAATATTTTCGTTAGTGCTGGCTTCTATCGTTAGTGCTGCGTAGGTGCTATAAAAAAATGTACATATTTTCGTTAGTGCTGGCTTCTGACGTTAGTGCTGGGTTGGTGCCATAAAAAAATGTACAAAATTTCGATAGTGCTGGCTTCTATCGTTAGTGCTAGGTTGGTGCCATATTTTAAAGTCCAAATTTTCGTTAGTGCTGGCTTCTATCGTTAGTGCTGCGTAGGTGCTATAAAAAAATGTACATATTTTCGTTAGTGCTGGCTTCTGACGTTAGTGCTGGGTTGGTGCCATAAAAAAATGTACATAATTTCGATAGTGCTGGCGTCTATCGTTAGTGCTAAGTAGGTGCCATATTTTAAAGTCCAAATTGTCGTTAGTGCTGGCTTCTGTCGTTAGTGCTAGGTAGGTGCCATAATTTAAAGTCCATATTTTCGTTAGTGCTGCTTTTATCGTTAGTGCTAAGTAGGTGCCATATTTAAAGTCCATATTTTCGTTAGTGCTGGCTTCTATCGTTAGTGCTAGGTTGGTGCCATCAAATAAAGTCGTTATTTCCGTTAGTGCTGGCGTCTAACGTTAGTGCTATGTTTTAAAGTCGTAATTTTCGTTAGTGCTGGCTTCTATCGTTAGTGCTAGGATGGTGCCATATTTTAAAGTCAATATTTTCGTTAGTGCTGGCTTCTGTCGTTAGTGCTAGGTTCGTGCCATATTTTAAAGTCAATATTTTCGTTAGTGCTGGCGCCTACCGTTAGTGCTAAGTAGGTGCCATATTTTAAAGTCAATATTTTCGTTAGTGCTGGCTTCTGCCGTTAGTGCTAGGTTGGTGCCATATTTTAAAGTCATATTTTCGTTAGTGCTGGCTTCTATCGTTAGTGCTGCGTAGGTGCTATAAAAAATGTACATATTTTCGTTAGTGCTGGCTTCTGACGTTAGTGCTGGGTTGGTGCCATAAAAAAATGTACATAATTTCGATTGTGCTGGCGTCTATCGTTAGTGCTAAGTAGGTGCCATATTTTAAAGTACAAATTGTCGTTAGTGCTGGCTTCTGTCGTTAGTGCTAGGTAGGTGCCATAATTTAAAGTCCATATTTTCGTTAGTGCTGGCTTTTATCGTTAGTGCTAAGTAGGTGCCATATTTTAAAGTCCATATTTTCGTTAGTGCTGGCTTCTATCGTTAGTGCTAGGTTGGTGCCATCAAATAAAGTCGTTATTTCCGTTAGTGCTGGCGTCTAACGTTAGTGCTATGTTTTAAAGTGTATATTTTCGTTAGTGCTGGCTTCTATCGTTAGTGTTAGGTAGGTGCCATCAAATAAAGTCGGTATTTTCGTTAGTGCTGGCTTCTATCGTTAGTGCTAGGATGGTGCCATATTTTAAAGTCAATATTTTCGTTAGTGCTGGCTTCTGTCGTTAGTGCTAGGTTCGTGCCATATTTTAAAGTCAATATTTTCGTTAGTGCTGGCGCCTACCGTTAGTGCTAAGTAGGTGCCATATTTTAAAGTCAATATTTTCGTTAGTGCTGGCTTCTGCCGTTAGTGCTAGGTTGGTGCCATATTTTAAAGTCAATATTTTCGTTAGTGCTGGCTTCTATCGTTAGTGCTGCGTAGGTGCTATAAAAAAATGTACATATTTTCGTTAGTGCTGGCTTCTGACGTTAGTGCTGGGTTGGTGCCATAAAAAAATGTACATAATTTCGATTGTGCTGGCGTCTATCGTTAGTGCTAAGTAGGTGCCATATTTTAAAGTACAAATTGTCGTTAGTGCTGGCTTCTGTCGTTAGTGCTAGGTAGGTGCCATAATTTAAAGTCCATATTTTCGTTAGTGCTGGCTTTTATCGTTAGTGCTAAGTAGGTGCCATATTTTAAAGTCCATATTTTCGTTAGTGCTGGCTTCTATCGTTAGTGCTAGGTTGGTGCCATCAAATAAAGTCGTTATTTCCGTTAGTGCTGGCGTCTAACGTTAGTGCTATGTTTTAAAGTGTATATTTTCGTTAGTGCTGGCTTCTATCGTTAGTGTTAGGTAGGTGCCATCAAATAAAGTCGGTATTTTCGCTAGTGCTGGCTTCTGACGTTAGTGCTGGGTTGGTGCCATAAAAAAATGTACATAATTTCGATAGTGCTGGCGTCTATCGTTAGTGCTAAGTAGGTGCCATAATTAAAGTCCATATTTTCGTTAGTGCTGGCTTTTATCGTTAGTGCTAAGTAGGTGCCATATTTTAAAGTCCATATTTTCGTTAGTGCTGGCTTCTATCGTTAGTGCTAGGTTGGTGCCATCAAATAAAGTCGTTATTTCCGTTAGTGCTGGCGTCTAACGTTAGTGCTATGTTTTAAAGTGTATATTTTCGTTAGTGCTGGCTTCTATCGTTAGTGTTAGGTAGGTGCCATCAAATAAAGTCGGTATTTTCGTTAGTGCTGGCTTCTGACGTTAGTGCTGGGTTGGTGCCATAAAAAAATGTACATAATTTCGATAGTGCTGGCGTCTATCGTTAGTGCTAAGTAGGTGCCATAATTTAAAGTCCATATTTTCGTTAGTGCTGGCTTTTATCGTTAGTGCTAAGTAGGTGCCATATTTTAAAGTCCATATTTTCGTTAGTGCTGGCTTCTATCGTTAGTGCTAGGTTGGTGCCATCAAATAAAGTCGTTATTTCCGTTAGTGCTGGCGTCTAACGTTAGTGCTATGTTTTAAAGTCGTAATTTTCGTTAGTGCTGGCGTCTATGTTTAGTGGTAGGTTGGTGCCATAATTTAAAGTGTATATTTTCGTTAGTGCTAGCTTCTATCGTTAGTGCTAGGTTAGTGCCATATTTTAAAGTGTATATTTTCGTTAGTGCTGGCTTCTATCGTTAGTGTTAGGTAGGTGCCATCAAATAAAGTCGGTATTTTCGTTAGTGCTGGCGTCTATCGTTAGTGCTAGGTTGGTGCCATAATTTGAAGTGTATATTTTCGTTAGTGCTGGCTTCTATCGTTAGTGCTAGGTTGGTGCCATATTTTTAAGTCAATATTTTCGTTAGTGCTGGCGCCTATCGTTAGTGCTAGGTGGGTGCCATAATTTAAAGTCCATATTTTCGTTAGTGCTGGCGCCTATCGTTAGTGGTAGGTAATTGCTATAAACAAATGTACATATTTTCGTTAGTGCTGTCGCTGATCGTTATTGATGTGTCAGAGCTTTAATAGAAATTTGAAATTTCGATAGTGCAGACGCCCATTGTTAATGCTTCGGTAATACTGTTAAATAAAGTGGTTACTATCATTTTTCTAACAATATACTTTCCATTCCTCTGGTAAAAATATTTTTTAAATAACGGAGTATTAATGTATTTCTTTATTTCTTTATTTTAGGTGACTATATAAATGGGATAATGAAAAAATATGGAGAGCGCTGTTTTTTCCCATCAGATTGGCAGTAGTTAATAGGGTGTCCCAAAAGACAGAAAAAAGTTTCTCCGACCTTTGTTCTGAACGTTTTGAGGTCGCTCAACGCGTTTGATGAGGCAGGAAAATAGGCCAGTAGTATGCGAGCCATTAGACACATCTTTTGAGATTTTCGTTGGAAACTAATGTATAGTATGCTCTTAACTAAAAGCTAGTATTTAAACGTGAACATTTTTTATCAAATAAAAAAAAAATAGAAAAACATCCGAAAAAGTTTTGTCACGTGATCACTCCTTAAACGATTTTTTATTGGTGTGACGTCACCTGCCTGTATCGAAGCGAGATATCGAAATCGAAGCGAGACATCGAATTTGAAGCGAAACACGTCTTGTTTTTAAACATGCTTGTAAACATTACGCATCGATGCCGTTCAGAGTTTCAGAAACGAACACAACCACTTTTAGGCAGATGACGTCAAGTTCCTTCGCGTTCTGTTTTGGCGGGCATTTAAATTAAAATTTTTGCTTTTTCTCTTTCCGGGGGTTAACATATGTTTTTTCTGAGTCAAAATCATGCTTAGGGTGCTCGAGGATACTCGTGAGGATTCTCAAGCATACTCGCGAGACCGCTCGAGGATGCTCGGGCATACTCGCGAGACCGCTCGAGGATGCTCGGGCCGGGCATACTCGCGAGGGTGCTCGACGATACTCGTGAGGATGCTCGGGAACACTCGCGAGACTGTTCGAGTTTGCTCGTGAGGATGAAACGATGGAGTCATCTCAAAACATGTGACTTCTCTTTTATTCGCTGACACTCTCCTTCAGGAGTTATTTTTGGTTCCCAATGCGAATTTTTTTGGGGTTTTTTTTAGAGGGTTTTTTGGGTCGTAGAAACCGAAAAAATCCTCCCCGTTTTTGTCTGATGTAAAGGAAAATATTTTAAGTATTGAAAATTCGATTTTTTCTTTCATAATTTTAAATTTAAGGAAGCCCTGTTTCCAAAAACATTTTTCTTTCTTTCTGGACTGCTTATATTTATGGGAAAAGTACTATACCGATGTGAAAAAACCTATCGAATAGAATAAACCATGATCGATTTTTTTCAACGAACGGCAGACGGAATTAGTCAATTTCAGTGAGTACAAATTTTTCTTACTGATTTTCAAACATAAATAAAGGTTACACTCCACAAAGAGCAAAATTGAAAACTATTTTTTTTTTCTTTTTTCTTACATCAGATTGTGCGTATAATTTAGATATACAAAAAAAATCAACTTCGTCGCCACTAAAATTGATAAATGCCGTCTGTTCGTTGAAAAAAATCGACGATGGTTTTATTCGATTCGATAGGTTTTTCCACATCGATATAGTACTTTTTCTAATAAATTTAAACAGTCCAGAAAGCGAAAATTTATATAATTCATGTTTTTGTGAGAAAAAATCAACTTGTAGTGTACTAAAATGAGACTCACACGATTTTTTACTGATCCGATAAAATCGGCGACGGTTTCATTGGATTCTCCGGGATTTTTAACGCCGCTAAAGACACTTTCCGCCCGAAAACAAATTTTTTGGGAGGCAACAGGGCTTCCTTAAATTTAAAATTATGAAAAAAAAAATCGAATTTTCAGCACTAGCATTATTTTCCTTTACATCAGACAAAAACGGGGATGGTTTTTTCGGTTTCTACGACCAAAAAAACCCCGGAAAACGTCTCCAATTGAACCAAAAAAAAATCCTGAAGGAGTGTCAGCGAATAAATGGCTCGCATACTACTGGCCTATTTTCCTGCCTCTTCAAACGCGTTGAGCGACCACAAAACGTTCAGAAAAAAGGTCGGAAAAAATTTTTTCTGTCTTTTGGGGCACCCTATTAACTACTGTCAATTTGATGGGAAACAAACAGCGCCATCCATATTTTTTCATTATTCCATTTATATAGTCACCCAAAATAAAAAAATACATTAATACTTGTTATTTAGAAAATAATTTTACCAGAGAAATGGAAAGTATATCGTTAGAAAAATAATAGTAACAACTTTATTTAACAGTATTACCGCAGCATTAACAATGGACGTCTGCACTATCGAAATATCAAATTTCTATCAAAGCTCAGACACATCATAAACGATAAGCGACAGTAATAACGAAAATATCATATTTTCTAACGAAAATTACATATTTTTATGGCACTAATCTAGCACTAACGATACGTTAGTATCGCCAGCACTAACAAAAATACCGAATTTATTTGATAGCACCTTCCTAGCACTAATGACATACGCCAGCACTAACGGAAATATCGACTTTAAAATGTGGCACCTACCTAGCACTAACAATAGTCGAGAGCACTAACGAAAATATTGACTCTAAAATATCGCACCAACATGCAATAACGGTAGATGCAAGCTCTAACGAAGATATGTACATTTTTTTATGGTACCAACATAGCACTAACGATAGAAACCAGCACTAACGAAAATTTGGACTTTAAAATATGGCACCAACCTAGCACTAACGACAGAAGCCAGCACTAACGAAAATATGGACTTTAAAATATGGCACCAACCGAGCACTAACGACAGAAGCCAGCTCTAACGAAAATATTGACTTTAAAATATGGCACCTACTTAGCACTAACGATAGACGCCAGCACTATCGAAATTATGTAAATTTTTTTATGGCACCAACCCAGCACTAACGGCAGAAGCCAGCACTAACGAAAATATTAACTTTAAAATATGGCACCTACCTAGCACTAACGATAGGCGCCAGCACTAACGAAAATATTGACTTTAAAATATGGCACCAACCTAGCACTAACGACAGAAGCCAGCTCTAACGAAAATATTGACTTTAAAATATGGCGCCTACTTAGCACTAACGATAGACGCCAGCACTATCGAAATTATGTACATTTTTTTATGGCACCAACCCAGCACTAACGTCAGGAGCCAGCACTAACGAAAATGTACATTTTTTTATAGCACCTACGCAGCACTAACGATAGAAGCCAGCACTATTGAAAATTTGGACTTTAAAATATGGCACCAACCTAGCACTAACGATAGAAGCCAGCAGTAACGAAAATATGTACATTTTTTTATAGCACCTACGCAGCACTAACGATAGAAGCCAGCACTAACGAAAATTTGGACTTTAAAATATGGCACCAACCTAGCACTAACGATAGAAGCCAGCACTATCGAAATTATGTACATTTTTTTATGGCACCAACCCAGCACTAACGTCAGGAGCCAGCACTAACGAAAATATGTACATTTTTTTATAGCACCTACGCAGCACTAACGATAGAAGCCAGCACTATTGAAAATTTGGACTTTAAAATATGGCACCAACCTAGCACTAACGGCAGAAGCCAGCACTAACGAAAATATTGACTTTAAAATATGGCACCAACCTAGCACTAACGACAGAAGCCAGCTCTAACGAAAATATTGACTTTAAAATATGGCGCCTACTTAGCACTAACGATAGACGCCAGCACTATCGAAATTATGTACATTTTTTTATGGCACCAACCCAGCACTAACGTCAGGAGCCAGCACTAACGAAAATATGTACATTTTTTTATAGCACCTACGCAGCACTAACGATAGAAGCCAGCACTATTGAAAATTTGGACTTTAAAATATGGCACCAACCTAGCACTAACGATAGAAGCCAGCAGTAACGAAAATATGTACATTTTTTTATAGCACCTACGCAGCACTAACGATAGAAGCCAGCACTAACGAAAATTTGGACTTTAAAATATGGCACCAACCTAGCACTAACGATAGAAGCCAGCACTATCGAAATTATGTACATTTTTTTATGGCACCAACCCAGCACTAACGTCAGAAGCCAGCACTAACGAAAATATGTACATTTTTTTATAGCACCTACGCAGCACTAACGATAGAAGCCAGCACTATTGAAAATTTGGACTTTAAAATATGGCACCAACCTAGCACTAACGGCAGAAGCCAGCACTAACGAAAATATTGACTTTAAAATATGGCACCTACTTAGCACTAACGGTAGGCGCCAGCACTAACGAAAATATTGACTTTAAAATATGGCACGAACCTAGCACTAACGACAGAAGCCAGCACTAACGAAAATATTGACTTTAAAATATGGCACCAACCTAGCACTAACGACAGAAGCCAGCACTAACGAAAATATTGACTTTAAAATATGGCACCATCCTAGCACTAACGATAGAAGCCAGCACTAACGAAAATTTGGACTTTAAAATATGGCACCAACCTAGCACTAACGATAGAAGCCAGCACTAACGAAAATATTGACTTTAAAATATGGCACCTACTTAGCACTAACGATAGACGCCAGCACTATCGAAATTATGTACATTTTTTTATGGCACCAACCCAGCACTAACGACATTCGGGAGCACTAACGATAATACCGACATTTTGTCATAGCACTAACGCAGCACTAACCCAACAACCTGAATTTGACTGCTCCAGTTGGTGAAAAAAAAAATGTTGAAAATGACTTTCCCGGATAGTTCAAGTGTTAGTGCTACATTAGTGCTCCTTGGCACTAATGTAGCACTAACGATTGAGATCGTTTTTAATTTTTTCTATTCATATATAAATATGTTATAATAGTAATATATGGGTATATGTGGGCGAAACTTACATTTTGATTAAAAGTGACTTTCCGAAGGAGCACTAACGGAGCACTAACGATATGTGGTAGCACTAACGTAGCACTAACGGTTGAGGGTGAAAACGGGGATGGCGGGCTGGGTCGAAGTTAGCCCGCCAAAAGACTATCTCTAGTAACTTTTTTCCTATCGCAGCACTAACGGAGCACTAACGGTATATTGTAGCACTAACGTAGCACTAACGATTGAGCATAGTCCCTGCCTGGCACTCCGACATGGTTGTGCCAACTTCGCGGACACTAATTTTATGAGTTTAACTTTCATTTTTCAATTTACCGTTGCTCATGTTTTTCAAATTTCAATAAAAATTTCATTAAAAATAATATTTTTTTGTTCTTTTTTTTTTTTTTTTTTTTGTTTACGAGTCCGGGAATTTAAAAGGTATGAAAGAAAGCTTTTTTTTTTTTTTTTTTTTTTTTTAGTAATATCCCCTTTCCCGAACAATAACATTGTTTACATGTTTACATGATCTTCGATTTCCTTACACCTTATTGTTTATGATTGTATAGATTTTTTTTTAACGTGATTATTAAAAAGTAAACCTGCGATAAAGATCCTTTTTAAAAAAAAAAAAAAAAAAATTGACGTTTTTTTTAGGTCATGCTCACCTTTCCAAGCTTTTTTTTTTTTTTTAGATAAATTCGGGTTTTTGATCGTTCAATGATTCGGAAGGAATCTTTTTTTCGTTTTGCGACGAATTTATTATTTGTAACGGTTCATTCCATCTGGAACAAGCGGCGTTCTTCATTGTATTAGCTTTCATCTATATATCTCTTTCCCTGCCATTGTCCGTTAGCGGTCATGATACCATTAAAATCCTCATGGAAAGGAAATGGACTGTTCAATCGATCAATTTTCAACTCCGAAATAAAATAAAAAAAAAAGAAGGAGGGGAGGGGATAAAAAGTTTCGCAAAATTTTAAATTAAAAGGAAAAGAGAAAAATAAACCTCCGGGAGACTTGTTTTAATTCAACAAACGAGAAAAACCTCGGAGCGTTGAAGACAATAAGTGAAAACTTTTTAAAAGTGATGTATTAATTTCTTAAAAGCTTTTTTGAATGAATTACACCAAGATTTAAACCACCGTATCAACTAAATATTTTAAAAGGGAATTTTTGAAGTCTCCACTTTTTCGGATGTGAAAAGGGCTATCGTCACTTTTCTCGGAAAATCTTAATTTTTTTTTTCGTTTCTTAAATAATTTATTTATTTATATATGTTTAAGTTTGATTTGGTCCTGGGTGGGTACAAAAATATCATTTTTTTCCAAAGGAATTTTTTAAGGCTTACAAAAGAACCTGAGAAATATTGGCCTTATTTTTTTAAGAGGAAAAATGAGTATGGTTTGCTTTACGGGAAAATAAAACTCGATTACACCGAACCGATTTCAGAAAAAATGACCAATTTTTAGGAAGAAATCGATGCTCGGAAAAATGCTTAATTTTTTACAAAATTTTCCGCCTTTTCATTTGGTTCTGACCCAGTTAACAAAGCTTCTAAAAATTGTTTCAAAGTTGGATGTGTTGCTAACTTTTTTTTCTCCCTTATTTAATTATTATTAGATTTTTTTTAAATATAACGAACTTAGGTTATGAAATGATGTTAAAGGTTCGTAATAACTGAGTTCTATTGTATTTTAAAATAAAAAAAAAATTTAAAAAAATGTAAAAAGTTAAAATCCGGACTAATGCATTAAAACCAAACAAATCAAGCAGCTAAAATGGTGGCTGAACCGGTTAAAATACTGCGGCTTATATATTTTACCGAACCCATGTAGCTATGCGGTTTCCTGTAATTCAAATGCGGCCTAAAAGATGATTTTCCCTGGTGGATTCGATTTTTCCTCCTGCGCCGGAATCAGTCAGGAAAAAAAAAGAGCAAACTTTTTTTTTTTTTTTTTATTTTTTTTATTATTTTATTTTTATAAGTAGAAACCGAGCGATTTTGCCGGATGGATCCGGCTGGCGAGAACAGACGGTTAACCGCAGTCCTACAATTTTAACATAAACCATTTTGCTTTCGTAAAGTTTATGTCTCCTCCCTTTTCTCTTTCATCTAAATCGTCGTGATAATTCCGTCAATAAATACTCACAACTCTACAAAAGAATTTCTTTTATTTTCTTTCTTCCTAACTTTTTTTTTTTTTTTTTTTTTTTTGTTTTTTATGAAGCCGAGTCTAGACGGGAATCGGATTATACAAAATCATTTAAAACGGAAAATGAAGAGGAAAAACCTCATGTGTTTTAGTGACGTCATTAACAAGGTCTCGATAGTAAATCAGTCGATGGAAAATTCGGCTAATTGCATTATTTGCTGCATAAATCACGATTATCTCCCCTATACAAAGCTTTAAATTTTTCCCTTCCCTTGCACTGTCCAACTCCAATGCAAAAAAAAAAAAAAAAGCTTTGAGCCGACCACAAGAATTTCGTATCAAAATATCCCGGAAAAAAAAAACATCCGAGCCATTAACTTTTACAATAATTCCTGGAAGAACACGTGTTTTGAGCGAAATGGCCAAATGCTTTTTTTTTTCCAAGTTTTATCGCTCCTCCCTATTTTTTTTCTTGCATGTCAGGGGATTGTCAGCGGGAAGTCCTTTCCCTCGTGTTGTTTCTATCTTCAAATTGTAATTAATTTTAATCGCACGGTGCTTAAACATGTGAATACGTGGTATAATACATCTTGTAATCCGGTTATTAATTTCGGGTCGTGTTTATATCATTTAGCGTCGAAATATCAAACGATTAATACCTCTTTGTTTGTGAACCCTTTTGAGGACCAAATGTCTGATTCAACAGGGTTCCTTCGGGACTGAATTATATTTTGCCATTTATGATTTTTATGTAAAAAATAACATAATTCACTAGCAAAAAAAAAAAAAAAAAAAAAAAAGTCTGCAAAGAGTTTGTTAATATTTGTTTTTAATTAACATGAAAATATGTCAATTTAACATAATCTTTTGTTAAAAATGAACATATAAATATGTCTGCTTTCCGTAAAAATTTACATAAATTCTATGTAGGCATTTTTTTTATATAAGATTTTTTAATGAATTTTATCCGAGAAATAATTACATCGAAACACCGAAGACTCCAAAATAATATTTCATCACCCACCGATTTTTTGTGAGGGCCTACTTGCAATTTTCAATTTAATTTTTTGAAACTTCACACTATAATTGAAAAGCGATTAAATGTAAACCCTAAAATTTGGCTTCCCTGATAGATCTTGATTAAAAAATTGCGGGGTAATCAGCGCTGCGTCAACATTCGAGTTTTCCGATAAAAAAATAAAAAATCATCAACTTTTCCCTTCCCGTCTCAAATTAAAACGAAATTTGCATTACCTGAATGCTCTTTTTCCTCTCTTCATTTTATCAAATTTTACAACTAACCCCAATCAAAAAAAAATCTTAATTAATCATCAAAAGTACAAATAATGAAAAAAAAAGCTTTGATCCAAACAGTCAACTCGGCAAAGTAAGGAGAAAAAAAAGGGAAACTATAACTCATTAACCGAACAAGCTGACTTGGAATCTAATTTACCTTCACTTGAAAATCTCAACTTTTCGAAACAACTTTACTGGAATATTATTTGAATTTCAAATTTAAAGAAATTACCAATTCCGATTTTTCCTTTTTTTTTCCTTTTTGCCGTGACTTTTTGCACTTAAAGTATTATTTTTTGTTAAATCGATGTTTAACAGGGCAAAAAAATCTAAATAAAAATTAAAAAGTTAACGGAATCAAAATATGGATGTCGGAAAAGAATATTGAATCAAAGCCGAAGAAGAAACAACCAGATTTTATCAGGTTTAAATGCGTAAGCTTTTTTTTTTACGTGGGGACTTTAATTCTTTCTGGAAAGTAATCAGATCTTTTTTTTTTCCTTCGTCTTCTCCTTATTTTTTTTCTTTTTAGTTTGTTCAATTCAATCCAGTTTTAAATTTAACTTTTCAAGAAAAAAAAAAAAAAAAACTTGATGATAACGTTATCAAAATTTTGATTGGAATTTCTACTTATTCCTTGTTGGTATTTTTTTAATTTATTTTTTCGTTTCATTTCTTTTATTACTTCTTCCAAGGTCTGAGATGTAATTACCCAGATATTTTTTTTGCGTCTTCAAAATGAAACTTACTCGTTTGGGGCAGTTCGTTTAAACACTTATGTCAAAGGGATCAAACTGTCGGAAACTTTTTTTTTTTTTTTTAATCCCGCAAGTCACATTTTGTTTCATTTTGTTATGATAATAAAATGGAAAGACGATTTAAACGGAATTACGAACACCGGGACTTCCGGAAACGGAGAATAATGAGATATTTACTCTGGGATCGTTGAAATTGACAATACCTTGATTGCCGTAATCATCCCTTAAACCGGGGGTGAAAACCACCCACGTTATATTGATTTTGTTTAATCCTCTCCTTCCGTTAAACATCTGTTACTGTTTATAATACCGACCCGTCACTCGAATGGCAGAGAGCTTTTCTTCAATTTCGCGCAGACACTTTCATCAACCTAATGCAAAAAAGATTTCAAAATAAATTTTTAAGAAGGAGAAAAAAAAAAAAAACACGTTACTCTTCCCAATGGTTTTCTCCCATTTATGACATTGTCTTGCTTTCTTTTATGTTCGAATAAATTAAGTTTTCGATTTAAAGCGGAAAGCAAAGCACAAGTGTACCCTTCCCTGTGTTTTCCCGATTCATTTTTTTTTTTTTTAATCGAAAAGAATTGACTTTTCTAGGAAATAGAAAGATTATGAGGAAAAACGTCATAAAAAATAAACTTTATGGGGAAAAGTCCTATTGAAGGAGGACATTGTCCCTGGGAAGCTGGAAAAAATTGCCCCATAAAATGAGAGACTGGATCTTTCGATTAAAGCGAAAAATCACAAAAGGCAGAAATTAAAGGAAAACCATCATCGTTTTCCTGTCGTAGGCCTTTTTTCTACTGATGCTGCACTTGCTCTGAAAAAAAATCGACATTTTATTCTCCTAAACCATTATCTGCTCCCACTCCAGTCAAGATTAGAAGCTTGTTGCACTTCTAATCCTGCCTTGATCCTTTCCTTTTCCGCCTCGAAGAACTTCATTCGAGGGCGTCAAGAACTGTCCTACTCGAAAAAACTTCACAGAAAATTTAAAATTAATTTAAAATCTCACAAAAGAGTAGTTTTTTTGTTTTGTTTTGTTATGTTTTATAATTTTGTATTTCCGAGGAAATTGGAATGTTATAAAAGGCAGAAAGGATTAGTACTTATTTGAAATCCCTTCTGTTTTCTTCCTCCTTCTGAGCGACCTACTTAAAGTTTTGAGACGGATTTTACGAAATCCCCTCTGTTTACAATTGCGGGGGTATTATTTGATTAATTAATTAATTGTACCCGTCGCTTGTTTCAGTTTAAAAGACCGTGAAAAATGCTTTTTATGCTTTGTTTTTCGAATGAACGAGGGGGAAAAAAATGGAAGGGAGGTTAGGAAAATTTCGTTTTGACGAACGGATTCGACTTTCATTTTTTTTTATTCAAAAAATCCGCAATGCAGTTTCGTAAAGAACTCTCCATTTAAATCTAAACTGAAAAAAACCAACAGTAAAAAAAAAAATCGTATAAGTCATTTTCGGGGCGTTTCGAAAAAAAAAGGAAAAAAGAAAAACTTTTTTCCGCTCATAACTTTTTTCTAAAGTTTGAAAAAAGAAAACCGTGTACGATCAGTTCCTTTTCTTTCATTTTTTTTTTCACATGGCAATTTTTCACGTATAATATAGTGGAAATCCAATTAAAAAAATCCCCTGAGCTATTCTAAATTTCGAACCTTAAAGACCTAGACGGGTAATTGTTGTTTATCTTTCATTTGATTTAATAACCTTCGCCCTACATTTTCCTTGCAAGACTAAAGCGGAGAAATAACGGTGGAGCAAAAGGTTCCTAATGAATGAAAGGAGAAAGCGAGAAAGAGACAGGGAGCGAGAGAGTGGTCCTCCCCTTTTTACGTTTCTTCCGTTTTTATTAAATTATCTCCGAAATAATAAGGTCATTTTCGGTCTTAACATTAAAAACCTAATCAAAAATTCCATTAGTAAACAGCAATTGGGGCGTAACCGAATTCCCTTTCCCCCGGCCCGTTTCCGAAACTTGAAATAATCCGTTGGGTTAAGTCCGAAGTCGAATTGAAATGCGATAGCAATTATGAAAGATAAAATGTACCCCCTAATAATCTTGCCATCAGCCGAAAAAAATTATTTTTGAGAAAGTTTTTATCTGGAGATATTTAATAGAAAAATCGATTTTCGGGGGGGGGGAATGGTCCGCAGCAAAAAATCGTCACGTAAAAGTACTATAAAAAAATTTCGGGGAAATACCGACTCGAGGAAAAAAAAGTTATTTTTAGGGTAAGAATTATCGCGAAAAAAAAAACCGTTGAAGGAAAAAATTGTCCCTGGGAAAAAAAATTGTTGTGGGAAATATTTGAAGAAAGGAGAGTAATCGTCTGGAAAACAATGAAAAATCGTACTGTGGAAAAAAATCGTCAATAAGAGAATTTTAACAGAAATTGACTTCAGGGAAGCCGTAGCCAGGAGGAAAAAAATCGTTTGCGCAAAAATGATTATTCCAAGGAAGAAAATCGGTACCGGACGTACGAAATTCTAGAGAATTTCCGCCCGAAATCGTGAATTTCAAATTGAAAAAATTGGGAAAAACTATTGGTTTTTAATTAGAGTTATCGAAATCTTGAAATTCAAAATTCCTCTGGCAAATTTTGATGCAAATTTAAGAACTCTGTTTTTCTCCATTGGACGTGTTTTTGGTAGCACATTTTGACGAATTAAAAATTTTAGTTCCAAATTTTATGTCAGAATTGCTGCGTGCAAACAAAAATACAAAAGTCAACATTTTGGTGGCAAGTTTTGATTTCTTAAATTGGAAATCTGACTTTCTTCTCACCAAAAAGCTCTGTGACGAATTTTCATGTAAGATTTCCCAAAATTCAAATTTTGGTGGCAAATTTTAATGGCAAAAGTGCTGACAACAGCAAATATACGAAAAAAACGGGCTTTGTCGAATACAGTACAATGCTTTAGCGGCTCTGGCCTAACATTGGCACAGAAAGATATGCTATTTGGGATAAAATCGCGTCGAGAAAACGGAAAAATCGTTGGACCGATACGATGCAAGAATATACGAAGAAAGTCTCTCTGGGGAAAAAGCCACAACAGAGCTTTAGACTTTGTGGGCACTGCGAGTATTTGGGCCGTAATTTGAATTGAATTCAAATTAAATTAATTTTGTTAGGTTATGAACCGAGCGCCATTTAGGCACTTTACCCCGTTATCCTTTTTCGTTTTATGAAGCGAAATATTATTAAACGAAACCTGTATGACATGTATCTAGCTAATGCAAAATAAATGGTTTTGACTGAGAGAAGCGATGAAAGGGACACTCCCAATTAAACTTAATTGTCAATTAAACCCTTTCCTAATTGTAGCCTAGCAAAGCGCCCTGTCATTAACGTGAGGGTGGTTTTATACGCCTTGGTCCTTCGCTTCTCCCTCGCATTTCGTCTAGGATCATCATCATCAAACGAACGGAGGCACGACTTTTATTTATTTATTTATTATTTTTTTTTTTAATCTTGAAGAAGGAAAATGAAATAATTACCCAGTTTTACATCCTGAACAACAAAGGGAGAGGAAACGGAATATTGACCTCGCCAAAACAATGGGGAAACAGAGGAAGAGGAAAACGACTTTTTGATTCCCGATGTCAAACAACTTCCGTCGAATCAAAAGATTTTTTTTTTCTCCCTCCCTTCACCCCTTCCCGTCCCCGTTCGACGGCATTTAATTATTTTTCTTTTGTTCGTGCTAACGCCTTGTTTCATTTTCATGTTAGAATTTCGGGAAACTTTTACCTTTTCTTTCCCTCGGAGACGATTTCCCAAAGCGTTGCTGAAGTTTTCCATTCCTTCAGCAGCCCTGTTAAAAAAAATTCATACGTGAATTTTTTTTTTCCTCATTAACAATGTTGATTCTTTGAATAATTATAAAAGATAATCTTGTTTTTTTGCAAGAGGTTTTATTCCGTCTTATAGAGTAATCACTGTTTATCTTGAGTAAATTATTTCAAAACGAGTTTGCGTTTTCGCTTGAGAAGAGAAAAAGAACCCCGGGAGGAAGTTTATTGACAAAAATATATTCATTCCGCTTTCCTTCTGCTGTAGGCGGGAGAGTTTTTCAACTGTAAATTTTAAAATGCAGACGTATAAAGTTAAAAACGGGGCCGAGGGACGAAAACGAGGAAAAACATTAACAGGATGCAATTAGCAAGGGATGACCCTTTCGGATGGCAAAATCAATTCGGTCGCCATGGTGAATGATCTAAGAGATCATCTTAAGCCTTTTTTCCATTTCTCTCTTCTTTTTTTTTCAGGTCCCTTTTTTCAGATTGGTCTGATGGTTTGTTAAAAACCACTTGAGGAGAACATTTGTCAGGATAAATAAGTAATTGCATTGCGGATTTTTTTTTTTCTAGAAAATAAAGTCACTGGAAATGTTTTCTTTGTTTCTCGATTTTTCAACATTTTTCGTTTTGTAAATTTTATGTCTCAAGCGTTCGCAAAGAAAGTGAAGGTTAGTTCGTGTATGTTACAGTTGTATCTTAACGATTCAGTACCTTAGAACAGAAAAATGTTCAATGCATCAAAAAATCCCCTCACCCCTGAAGCCTTCCATTGTAATTTATATTTTGCTCCGTTGAACAGCCACCCCGCCCGAAGTACAACTCGGCTTCTCTTCGCATATGCCACCTCAAGATATTTCATTTAAATTATAAATACTTGTGCCTCGCGATACATGTGTGGCGTCTTAATGAAATCATGTCACCGAGCTATAAACATTTACAATGCTGAAACGTCGTTGTCACTCTCTCTTTCCCCCCCTCTCTGCCCTTGTCGGCTTTCCTTTTTCTTCTTCGATCCGTTAAATCTGAAATTATCATTCTTATTGCTTTTCGGCCGTATAAATATATGTATGCGATGAAAATTTCAACTTGGGGAGGCTTCCCCTCCTCCTCGTCCCCGAAACCTGGGAAAATTAAACCTTTATCAAATTTAATTATCCCTCAACCCTAAAAATCAGCCCTCTGTTTTATAATCTTCATATCCAGGAAATGAAGATTCCGCGTTGTTATTTTCTACCGCTGTTAAATTAAAATTTAATACGTCAAGGAATTTACAGCTGACGGTTGAGCGTATAATATGCTTTTTCGCTCGTTTTCAGTAAAGGAAAATGTTGGTTTTTCCATTATGGGAACATTTTTATAACCGCAAAAGGACGTAAACTTGACAGTGTTTCCGAACGGGTCGGGAATTGGAAGAGAAGCCAACATTTTTAAGAGTCCCTGATGATCGTCCTTGAAGGGACTTTCACAAATTGTCCATTACGAGGGTGGGAATCGAAGTGAGAGAAAAACTGGGGAATAAAATCGGGAATTCTATGTCTTGCAATGTTAAATCTTCACCTTATTTTTAAATCTTTATAGCTCGCATTTTTGTCTTTTTAAGAGGTTCTTCCGCTCAAGCTTTCTACAACGTGCAAAGGATAAATCAATCTTTTCTATTCGGCCCGTGTGTGAAACTTAAAGAAAAGGTGAAAGCTTTCATAAATACAGGTCTTGAAGCTGCTTCCATGAAACATGTTCGACTGCAATGGCAGACGACTGATGGCACGTCAATCTTTGAGACGGCGCGATAAAAACAATCAAATGTCTCTGCGAAAATGCATGGTGGTACTGTCGCCATATTAAAGAATTAAAGCCTACCCTTCTCTGCAATGAAGTTTAAGGGGTCTTACTGCCTATCCCACTACTTTTCATTTTTTATTCTTTAGACCGCAAGAACTACCGCTTTCATAGTGGGCGATGAGAGGGACGTACTATATTTAGACACGGGTTCCGAACCGTAAGCGTAAGCATATAAAGTAAGCGTCTCGAGTACTGCTAGCGTTTCTAGTGTCAAATCGGTCAAACTAAAATCCTCTTAGTTCAGAGGGACAAGTGAGAGGTAGGGGCTTCCAGACCTGTCTTAATGACCATGTACTAACTTTAAAAAATTCAAAGGTGCATTAAAGGTCGAAATTGTTATATTTAGGACTGAATAACTATTACCGAATTCAAAAGCATCATGTCAGCATTTGCAACCAGAAAAAAAAAAAATTAAATTATAAAAAGCATAGCGTGCGTTCTATGATCATTAAATCATGCAATTGGATGATATATCGCACATTGCTTAAACATCGGCATGCTATCCTAGATTTTTTTTTCTTTTTTTTTAAATTGCAAAAAAATTCGTTGATGCATAGAACGGCGATGTAATGCAATTAAAATTGAAACGGGACGGTACGCGAGGACAGCCCATGCGGTAACAGATAATTAAAGAATTAAAAATGCATGTTTGATTAGTGGAGCAAATAATACCAAACCTTTGTTAACGGCAACGCTGACAGAAACGCTTTCGTTTTTTTTTTTTTTTTTTTTTTTTTTTTTTAATACGACAGTAAACTAATTAAGCCCGTCGAGATTTTTTTCATATCCTTTTTTTTTTTGTTTCTGAATGTATCGAAATCCGCGTTCTCCTCCGCCGCTATGAAGACTTTAAAAAGGAAGATACAAGTATGAAGATATAAAAGAGGAAATTGCGGTATTTACCTCATCAAGTCGACTTTCATCTCTTTTAACTTCCATGGAAATAGTGAGGGGGAGTGAGGGAAAGAGAGAAAGAAAAGCTTTCGACCTCTTTACGCAACGACGTTTTTTTTTTGTTTGTTCGGTAAAATAAAAAAAATTGAAAAGAATTTTTTTTTTTTTTTTTGCTTTTGATAAAGCCCGTATTATAAATGTAATTTTTTTGTAAGCGATGGGAAAAAAAAATTATGACTGAAATAGTATATGGAAATTCTCTTTCCTCGCCGCCGCTTTTCGTAAATGCGATATTCCTGTCAACGCGAATTAAAGCAAATTATTCATCAGTTGTGGACTGTCAAGATAATCTAGGGATCAGCGGAGATGTGAATTGGTGTAACCGAAACGGTTGGTTTAATAAACGCCTTGCGGTTGTTCCTGGAATCGTGTTTTTTTTTAATGGACGGCTTGTAAAAAGAAAGATATTCGGAGACGACGGATGAACAAACGAAAAAATAAATAAAAATGGACGTTGTTGCGCAGAGGAAATCAACGTCCGAAACGAAGAAGATACTGCGTGGGCCAAAATCGAATATGATGAAGGTCATGATGAAGCGTGGAAAGGTCACTGCGACGCGTGAACAGGTCATGAATGAGGAAGGTCGGGGTCGCGTGCGGAAACGAGAGGCGGGGTGTTGAAGTTTAGGTGTTCAATTTTTAAAAAATTTAAAAGGTTGGAAAAATTTCGGTGATATGGGACTAGAAAGCGCAAGTTAATTACGTTATGTTCGTAGTGCATTTGCTCCCCTGAAAATTTTTTTTTTCTTGTGGGATATGCAAAAATTCGGTCTCATTTAATTTCTATTTTTAACTTGGCTTTGCGCACTAATCAGATTGCCTAGAAAGGCGTCAATCTTGGCGGAGCTCGGAAGGCGGAAGATGTTTACATCCCATGAGACATTCGGGAAGATGTTCGTCGTGAATGTGGCCGACTGTTTGCGAGACCGCAAGTCGAGTAGGTCGTTTTGCGGTCTTCATCACGCAGAAAGCTTTCCTGTATTTTATCGTGACAAGAAATCGGTTGGACGAAGTCCTTCTGGTTATTGAAGATCTTCATTTCACAAATTATTGAATATCGGTATAGGATCACCGTTAAGAAACATAAAACTTATACACCCATCTTCCTCGAAGAAAACTTTTTATCTTACGGAAATCGTTGACTAATCAAATTTCTGGTTGTTAAATTCCTGTAAATTTTCTAAAATGCTTTTCTCAATTTATGAAATAGACGGGAGTCGAGTTAACACCAAGCTCAAGCAAGGTGATGAATTATCGCCTCTTTTTTTTATCCTTGAGAAGGTCGTACGATGCCTGAAAGCGTGAATCTGGATGGACTAAATAAGGATTTTGGGCTAGGCCGACAAGCTCGATCTATTACGGAAAACCCGGAATGTTCGATGGCTATGAGGAGTATTACAGGAAACGAAGCGTAGGCTAGAGCTTCAACTTAACGATAGGAATCTCGGAGTTCAACGATCAGAGATTTAAAAACTTTGATGTTGCAAGCACCAACCTGTACCATAAAGATCCTCTGAGCTTTTGAGATTTTCCTGAAGTCATTTGTCGCTTATCGGTTCGGTGCTTCATGGTTGCATCAAGCGACTATAATTTGAAGAAAAAGCAAGTTAAATTTGTTTGCGAAAGGTGCGTCTCGTTAAGTCCCATTTGCCGTTGCGAATTTGCTTAATCAGAAAGTGATATGCAAAAAAATTCGTAATACACCGAAAAGGAAGGGCAGAGTCCGTACCAGTAAAAAGGTCCGCAAAAAAGAACGATGTTTCCTTAACGTTTTCCTGGATTGCGGTTTTTCCTGGTTCTGTGTAGTTGTGCTTCCCTTTTCGATAAGCCTTCCTTAACGAGTCCACACGCGGATTACACTCTGCAGAATTCCTTTTGAGGATTAGCAAGCATCTTCACGTGCAAAATAGCCTGTAAAAATATCTCTAGGAACTCATCCTTTTATTAAAAAAGACAAAAATTAATTTTTTTTTTTTAACTCAAAAAAAAAAATCCTGAAAAAACCACGACTATTTATCCGATTATTTTCATCTCGTGCTTGGGAAAAAAAAAGTGTTAACACATTTACATGGGAATCATGTGCATTTCAAGAGAGAAAGTATCAGTCGTAGCATGGTACTAACTACAAAGACCGTTCTTTAATTATCCTATAACATGTCAGCAAGTAATAATGTTCTTTAGTTCGAGTACTTTACTTTTTTCCCCATTTTTCCCCTTAGATTTCGTTTCCATCGGACAAAATGAAAGATTTTTTTTTTTCCTTGTTCCGAATGAGAGTTTTGGTTTATTTTGAAGGGTCAGTTTCTCACCTTGGAGGGTAAAATTTTCCATCGGAGTTATTCGCCGATTTTCCGTGCGCTTTAAAAACTTTTGCATTTTCCCTCCACATCAAAAGGATTCCGAAATCCTAACTTGGCATCTCCCAGGCAACCGCTCCGCCATTATTTCGTAAGGCGAGTAATAAGTCCGAGTTCGAAAGTTAAAAGTTAAGGTTTGAATGGATTACTGATGTTATCTCGACACGAGAACTACTCATTTCCTATTTGCACGTACGGTTAAATGGTCCGACGACTTTTTATTTTTATTTTTATTTTTATTTTTTTTTTTTTTTTTTGCTCCTGCTGCTGCTCCCTGCCGTTTTCGTTAATCGTCTTTTTGACCCCAAAAAGTTTTTATCTGCAAGCGCGTAAACATGTATAAAGTAGAAAGAGGGGGGAAAATCCCGAATGGAGATCACATAAAAAAATTAATCATTTTAAGTTAGGATGGAAAACGCATTTTTAAATGTATGCAAAACGGCACGAATCAGCTATTTTTCAAATAAAAAACAAGAGAACCGTCATTTTAGCCTTTTTCTCCCTCGACCTCCCCTTCTTATTCAATATGCGAGGTGCATCTTCTCGAGAAATTCTTCCCGGATAGTTTGTCATATTCAGCAAACAGTCATTTCGTTTGGGTTTTTTGAAAATAGTTTCAAATTAGAGATGTATTTTGAAAAACTTGGGGTCTTTCATATACTGCGTCAGCATCTCAAGGGGGGGGGGGGAAATGCTGAGACCGTCGTTAAATCGCTGTAAGAAAAGGTTTAGTAACATTATGGCATCGCTCATTGTTCAGATCGCTAACACGGAAAATGGGGGAAGGTGGGGGTCATTTATTAAATCCGGAATGAATTTAGCTTTTTGAATTTGAAGAGATGTCAATTTAAAAAATGTTATTGACATAACGACTTTAAAAATCATGGGACCTCAAGTTAAAATTTAAAAAAAAAAAAAAAATCAGTTAAAATTGACTACCTCCAATCATATTTATAGTGGAGAAATGTCATCTAACTTCCAATGCAGTTTGAAGTACTCGAAGATGATTTGACCCATTCAAGAATTACGTAGCATGATTTTGACCCTTTTTGACCCCCTCCCCGTAAAAGCGGAAGATATCACTTTTGTATTCCCCATACAATCTATTATTTCGCTTTTAACATACATCCCTCCCTGGTCAACAAGAATAAGAAATACGAAAGTTTTCCCCCTAACATGCTTACGTAATACTTGAATGGCCCTCTGGAACTTAATCTCTTTATTTTATGACTGCGCATTCTAGAGAAAATGTAGCTCAACACAAAAGGAAAAGATTTTTTTTTGCAGTGAAAGAAGCTTTTTTAAAAATTTTCCTTTTTTAACAATTGAAACCGAATGAAAAGTCCCGTTTTCAAGTATTTTTTCCGCGCGCCTGACAAAAGCAAAGAAATAATAACGAAATCGAGTTTTTAAGCACAAAAAAGAAAATATGAATTAATATAACGGTTTGTTTAGTACAAAAACAATACTTCCCCTTTCTTCGCCTCTTCCCTAAGAAATCCCCTCCGACCCCAAACTTTTAACCCTCCCCTTTTTTTTCCACACCTCCCCTCTCCTTCCTCCTTCCCATGTCGATTCTGAAAGAGCGATAAGGGCTAATTTGAAATTTTAATTTTAACATCATTTTATATTGTACAAAGCTCTCGAAATAAAGATAACGTTTTTGTTCCCTTTAAAGAGTTATTATTTTATGTTGTCATGCGTAAAATAGTGGGTGGGACCCCCTCCCCCTTCCCCTCCTACCCTCTTTAAAAGAGAAAATTCCGATGGATCAGAGAGTGTCGAGGAAAATATTTTTCATTTGGCTAATTTTAAATAACAGGAAAAAAAAAGGGAAAAAGAATTTCGAAAGTTTTCGACTTGTGCGTAAGAAGTATAATCGCCTTTAGTAAGGCGTTTATTTTTATTTTATATTTTTTTGTAGAATAATCTCTTTTTTTTTTCTTTACGCTGAAGTAAACTTTAAATTATTCCTTAGTTTCGGAAAAGATAATGAAGAGGACGGAAAACCCTTGCTGAAGTGTTAATGAGCTACAAAGATTTTGATTATGCTCAAGGATATTAATTAATCTTTGATAACTGTTTAATATTTTAAAAAGAATTCGGAATTTTTTCCCTTGTCAAGACTCGCCGATTTTTAACGGTATAAATATATTTTTCTTCGTAATAACTGAAAAATGAAAAAGGAAAATTCTTTTTCAGTGTTGAAATGCTGTCGGTGTGGGAACCGTACAAAACGACAGGTCTCGGAAATAGAGAGACATGTTACGGTCGGACAAATAGCTTCCGTCGCTTCTTTTGCTTTTTAATAGCAATATCAAATATATTTTCCCTTTTAAGCTTCCCCCCCCCCCCTCAAAAAAAAAGGTTGGTGTAGTTTGAAAATAGTTTTGAACTTTGAAAGAAATAGTAGATTGCTGTGCTAAGTCGGAAAGAAAGTTATCTCACGCCGACTGTTTGCAGACTTTTTTTTTTCGGCTTTGAACCAAAGGCAGGCAAAATCTTCTTGTAGGCTCAGGGAGACAAGGGATCTTTAGGGTCTGTAAAGCCTTGGATTTGCTAGTGCTTACTTTCGAGTTCCGGTGTCTAGTATGCCGGACTGTAACAATGGCAGTAAGAGATTTCGTTAACTTAAATCTTTCCCCTTTGAATAATCACGTTTGAACTCATCAGTCATATTTGCTTCCACGTGCGAGAATCTTTAGAATTCGAAAATTCCGGAAGTTCTTTAATTTCTTTTAAAAAAATTAAATCGCTTTTTTCCCGGTATATTTTAGTAAATAAAGTTAGTATTGAATGCGAAAACAACTCCTTCAACACCCTTTTTTTTGCAGAGTGGGGGAGGGTATTTTATGGAACGTAAGAGATTTTAATATTTTTAAAAGCAGTTTCATCCCAGCCTCTTATTAAGTTCCTAATTCATTTCCAGCATCTAAATCTTTCCTTATTCTCCGTCTCCCCCTCCTTTTTTTTCCTCTCTTCTTTTTACTTCTCCCCGGTAAAAAAACTCGTGAAAATTTTCTTTTCCTCTTTCCGAGAAGATAACCTAGAGAGCCTTTGTTAACGATGCAAAAGTTCACCTTTATGAATCTTCCCGTCCCTTCCCTCCCCCCACGGCCGGTTTTAGAATAAATTATCATTCAACTGACCGAATCTAGGATATTTAGGATTAAAATCCCCATACGAATTTATTCCCTGTACTTACCCGGAGAACCGCAACGTTTTTGTCCCTTTTCCGTAAAAACTTTCCTTTCCGATCCTTAAAAAAAAAAGTCTCAAAAAAAAGAATTTTTTTTTTTTTTTTTTTTTTTTTTTTTTTTTTGACAATGAAAAATCGGAAGAAATTATGATTGCGGAGCAAGGTCGTGACGTCATTTCTTCCAGTCATCTCCGTATTTCATCAGTTCCCAGGGGATTAGACGTCTGTATCCGTACTGAACACAATAACTTTCCATTTACGAATAAAAATGTGTCGCTCCTGGCGGTGAGACTCGGGATTATTAAGATGAAATATGGAGCTCCGGGTGTCTTACAAGTCTTGATCATAGGGGTTCCTATAACGCTTCTCTTATGTCGCGACACCATTTTCTTAGGAAAATCAAAGGATTTAACCTTTGCAATTCCGGGCGTGAGTTCCATCAATTTCGACCTAATCAAATTTTTTCTATCCCTTCCCCCTAGGAGATAGCAGTCCATAATGGGAAAGTACTTATTTAAAGTTGAAAAAAAAAATTCTAAAAATAGGATATGGGTCGATATGTAGGAAAAACGATTTTCCGGATACCCGTGAAGTCGAATGAAAAGCTGGAGGATCAGGCATTGAAGGGGTGTTAGTTTGGTAATAATTCCCTGAATGCAAAATCATGTGACATTTAATTTTATTCAATTCTGGAGCGTGGGAGTGGAACGAAAACTGCAGGCAATGCTGAAACAATATGAAAGAGGAGAGAAAAGAGCAACAAACGAACGTAATCCAGAACCGGGGCTTCGGTTGTGAATTTACAACTTTTATTTTTCTTTACGGAATTGTTTGCAAACCGAAAGGCACGTCTTAAATTAGAGTTAAAATTAAGAGTACACACTTTCAGTGAAAGGTTTCATTGATCGGCATTACTCCTCTGCATTTCCCTATAATTTGACATTGACTGCACCATGTGTTTTCTTTTAACTTGGATTGCTTTTGGAGATGTGTAGCCTTTAAGATAAGACGTCATCATTTTGGGGAAAACAGCATCATTTCAATGATGAGAATTACGTGTGGCGTAACAGAAGTCTTTGTTTTTGATGACGTGGGCGGGTTAAAATTGTGCCTGCGAATGCTTCTGAAAAAGCGTGGCTTTTTAATTGACGGTGTCCTAAAAACTAAAAGACCTGAAAATGTTGAAGAAATAATTTTTGCAATTGAGTTAAAGCCAAACTTTTTATAGCATACGTTATTCATTTGAATCCGATATTTAAAAAGAACAGAAGAAAGTTGTCTTGATGAAAAATGAGCTACGACGAAAGATGATGTTGTTGTTTCAGTATATCATGTTTTCGTAAAAAAGAAAAGACTGACTGGAAGCTTCAGATTTATTTCCAGAGACAACGTCCCCCCATTTACGTCATTTATTTGAAATATTTTTCAAACGAGACGAGAATACTTCACTCTTGTAGAAACGAGAAAACTCTTTTAATAAATGCTTCGGAATCCGGCCTTTTTTTTTATCGGTTTCCTTTCCTTCCTTCAACAAAAACATGTCATCACGGAACCATTTTCCTTTTTTTTGGTTTCTTGCAGCGTCATTTTTTTTGGACAGGAGAAAAAGAATCGAATTCGTCCCCGGCGGGGGGGTGTTGAGAGAAAGAAGAAATGTTTTCCCCCCGCACTATTTATCGTGTGTTTAGCGGGGGGAAAATAACTTGGGATACGTCACAAAATCGAGTTTAATCCGATAATCCCATTAGACTTTTCTGAAGAGTTAAATCCTCTTGTTTTCCCCGTGAGACTAATCAGTGTCAAGTGATTTTCGATCAAAAGATTAGTTACTTGAAAAAAAAAAAAAAATTCAATAATATTCGAATTGATAAAAAACAATTCGAGATATAATCAGGGCGCGCTTATTTTTTGCTTTCCTTCTGGGAACTGGAAAAAAAATCGCCGGAAAAAAAGTGACTTTTAAATTTAATTACGAAAAAAAAGGCGAAGTGCTTTTCCTGCAGAAATCTTTAAGATATTTTTAGCAAAGGAATAAAAAACGTCAAGGCTTAAGAAAAAAAAAAAGAATAAGCATTCAAAATTGGAACCTCAAGAGGATTTTTCGAAAAAAAAAAAAAATAAATAAATAAATAAAAAATAAATAAAGGAAAAAATTGTTTTTAATCGCCTTGACCGTTGAAGAAGTAAACCCGCATTTTGAGGTTTTACCAAAAGCTATTGTCCTTTTCTGCTTCGATTTTGAAAATGCGCAAGCGCCATATGAAGAAGAAAAAAAAATACGCAATGAATCATAGCCAAATTAGAATTCGTATTCGAGAGACGAGTTTTTTTTTTTTCTTTTTTTCCTTTTCGTATATCTCTTGAATGGCTTCCGTATCATTTGAATTATCGAAATCCGATATCAGTTTGATCTATCCTATCCCGATTCCCGAGCAATCGATCGATTTTACAATAGTTATTTCCACGGAATCGAAAACCGTGAAAATGATTCTGGGTTAAAAAAAAAAAAAGATTGTATCCGGAAATTTGTAGACTGAAAAAGTGGATGTACACTGGGAGCGTCCCTTACTTCCAAAACATTTAAGAATGTATGGGCACTTATCAAAACGAATCTTTCATTTGATTGCATCATTAGGGCGATCGTATGCATCATGGCCATTCCACTGCCGTGGAAATCTAAAATGGCGACGGTCACGTGACATCGAAATTCACGATGATGCTGATTTTGGTCCATGGACATTGTGGACCATGGTCATTCTATGATGACGTTGGTCATGTTGTTTACTTTCATGCTTTTCTGTTTGTGTTTTGGTCTCGCATTCCTTTTTTTTTCATTTGCTTTGTTTTGCGAGTTGGAACTTCTTCATTGCTTTTAAAACACCACTTTTTTTTGAAACTTTTTTTTTTTTTTTTTTTGGTTTAACAAAATTTACAAGATCCTATTTTTCCGAACAGAAACGAAATGGAGGAAAGTTACCCTAAATGAGGTATAACATCTTATAATCTAATCTAATGTCCTTTATTGATGTCATAAGGCAACTTTTAAATGAACCTTTCAGATGACGCAGAAATCGTAGAAATCATTAGTGCCTTTTTCGTGAAATAAATTTTCAAAATCTTTTGTAAATTGGCAAATGGACGTTCTTAATGGCACAGGAGGTCGCTAAAGCTCGATAATGAACCTCTTTTTGTTTAGGAACAAAATTTGCGATTGTGATTCTCAGTGGAAGAGGAACCTTAAATTTTCGTATGTAGGTAACTTTGCGTTACTCTCGTCGGTCGATTTCATAGCCCGCATGCATCCGTCTTGATTACCGTCAAAAAGGATTTATAGTAATAATGCATCTCCCGTTTGTAAAAAGCCATAATGACAAAATGAGCTTTATCGGATATGCTCCAGCTATGAATAATAGTCCCCGGTGGGTGACAATCACTGTTTCATTCGGCATTAATACTGCTTAGGGGATGGAGTAATCACTTTGGGTTCAACATGCGTTCCCTGTTTTCGTTGACGGTCGACGGGAGTGAAACCGCAAAAACCGCAGCTGAAAATCCACCCGGATCATAATTTGCCATCGGACTTTCGAAAATCGAAGCTCGCGCCCACTTTTCCCGTCCTCCCTGTTATTTTTCATTGGCCCGACTGAAATGACCTTGATTGGCAAAAGCAAAACTTTATCTCTTACTTGTCTCTCGCAAACACCAGGTTTTCAAGCGGTTTTAAACATGGAAGAAAACTTTCCCTCGGAGTTTTGGGATTTCCTCTTAACCACCTGCCGACACTTGCGGGGGAATTCGTTTTAAGCTATCGAAAATTAATATCGCTCTCGGAATCTTCTGCAGACGATACTTAACGCCGTTTTGCTGACGGCGACATCTTCTCTTTTGTCGCAAATGTCTATTGCAGGAAATTCGAGAACGATCCCCGCTTTTAAAGGTTTTCGGATTTTTAGTTAAACGGATGATATCATTTCTTCAAATTGTTATTTTCAGATTTTAAATAGGGCGACGCCAAAGTTTGAAGTCGGTTTTGCCTCATCTTTTGTGTTAGACTTTTTCAATCAAAAGGAAAAAATTGATAAACGAATCCCTGTACATTGTGAGAAAAAGCTTCTTATCGTTGTAAGCTTACCATTAATGCGGTTTTCTTACAGTAAAATTTTTATGGACTTGGTCGAGTTGAAAGGAGCAATTAGTTATTATTTACCGAGAAGATTTTTAATCAAATTGAAATTGTAGGTACGCCTAGAATATGCCAAAATGTGTCAGACGCGAGGCGCTGGACTCGATTCCCTTTCGCGAATTTCAATTAGATTAATAATCTCTTTCTCGTTGAATAATATGTAATAACTAATTGCCCCTTTGACCTTTTCACAATGGCCACAGGGTAGGTCTGGGACAAGTACCTGGAACCCAAATGTTGACTGTAGCCTTAGCAACAGCTGCGAATGCTAAAAGTGAAATGCGAACAGTCATAAATCTGAATCGAAATTAACACGTTGACTTGCTAACACTTGAGGCGATTTCCTATTCACACACTTCTCGTGCCTACCTCAGGTCCATTACTTTAATCCCATATATCAAAAGCCCCGAAATTTCTTATTATTTCTCCATTATAATGGTAAAACTTTGTGAAACCAAAGATTTTAAAACTCTTATTTAATGGATGTTGTTCCCGTTAAAGTCAAAATTACAGTATTTGGTATATGCGGGCGCATGTTATATTGAAAGGATCCAAATCGCGCTTAAACTAACCGGTAGTTACCTCAAGTTGAAAACCCGTAATTTAAATATGATATTTTAATAGCTCGATTTTCATCGATAAATAATTATTAATCATTTTTAATTTAATCACTTAAAACGAGTACCTTGTTTATATGGGTTTCCTTTTTCCTTTTTCTTTTTTCTTTTTTTTTTTTTTTTTTTGTATTCCTCGGCGGCTTGTAAGTAATCGTAATAAATTAATTTTTTAAATCGGGTAGAAACAAAAACTAGGTCGCGAAAAATTTAATTAACTTCGGGGAGTTTTAAAATCGAATTATTATTTTAACCTTTTTTCCTTCCCCTTCACATAATTATGTTTCAAGAAAAACCGCGCTTCGGAATTTTCGTGCGACCGAAAGGTAAAAAAAAAAAAAACTTTTTTCCCCCCGAACGTGTGGTTTGTTTTTAAATTTTTGAAACAATTAGGCGAGACGGACTTTACAGAAGAATAAGCTTTGGGTTTTGATTTTCAAAAAAAAAAAAAAAAAAGTATGAATGGAAGGAGAAACAGAAAGACGAAACTAAATGGAGCCAAAATATAAAACGTTTTTAACGGAGGAAAAAAGTCATTAAATATTCAGGCGAACTCCTCTTATGCTCCCTTCTTCTTTCATTTTCCCATGCTTTTTTTTTTAAGTTTAAAAAAGCATATGTCTGCTGTTGCTTTATTGCAAAAAGAATAACTTTCCAAGAAAGCTCGAGAATTCCTTTTTATTATCTTCGTCAGTCGAAATTTTTGTCGTCCTCTTAATTCGTCTCAGG
Organism: Liposcelis bostrychophila; assembly: GCA_037577465.1. Taxonomy (NCBI): domain Eukaryota; kingdom Metazoa; phylum Arthropoda; class Insecta; order Psocodea; family Liposcelididae; genus Liposcelis; species Liposcelis bostrychophila. The sequence continues at coordinate 1,205,640 of CM075209.1, read as the reverse complement.
CACGTTTTGTCGCAATAGTGTGTCAGGCGGAGCATTATTTGCTATTCTTTTCCAGGAAATACGCCAATCACAGGAACATCGACGTCCGAAAACTGTGCCTTATAATCGAAATTCCTGAGTTGTTAAATCTTTGTCAATCACCAAATTAAAAATTCGTAAAATAAGGAATTAAGGCTTACGGGCAAAGCATTGCCGACGAAGTTGCAATCAAAAAGTCAAAAATAGAGTGAGGCGCTCGGTTTGGATCAGGCATCAGTTATGGATCACCTCGTTTAATTTCATAAAAAACAAAAATAATAATTCTAAAAATGAAAGATTATTGATCCAGATTTTTAATATTTAATATTTGGATATTGGGAATTTACGGAAGCCCTGAGGGGCAAGATCGTAGTGTCGTAGTGCTCCGTTGCCAAGTTCAAACTTGACAGAGTTTCCACTGCCATGGTTTAACTTGACTGTGGAAACACTACCAAGTTGAAACTTGGTAGTACTCGTAGTGCTCGTTGCCAAGTTCAAACTTGGCACTCACTGCCAAGTTTGAACTTGGCAACGAGCACTACGACACTACGATCTTGCCCCTCAATGCTTCCGTAATAATTGGATCTCTATTCGAAAAAGCCACGATGTATTTTTGTGTGCTAAGTTCTTTTTAACTGAGAAAATCAATCGAAAAGTGGCGAAAGATGGAGTCGAACCACCGACCTCTCGTTTTCATGATGATTGCTCTACCACTAAGCTACTTCGACAATCGATCCAGCCTTCAACTGATATATGGGATAATTTAGTCAAAGTGAGAACTCCATTTTTGTTATAAATCGGCCTTCTAAGTGCTTATTTAAATATCGCTTTTGTACCTCAGGAAAAGAATCATTGGGACCTCTGTCCTGAACGACCACCAATCACTGTCTTAATCGTTGTTGATATTTCACCTGTTAAACATTTTAGAGCATTCTCTTTTGCTTTTTCAACATTTACGATCACTTACTCATGCTGCAAGTTTCATCTTCCTAGAAAATATTTTGCTGAAACAAGAAAAAAAATTACGAAATCATATTTACGGTTATTACGATCTGACATATTTATTTGACGTTATATGTCAGCGTTGTCTGTTGTTTAATTTAAATAAGTCCGACTTGACGTGTAAATAAAGCCGAAAGGATATAAAACGATTACAGTCTGTTATTTATTTATTAAAAAAAATACGGAACAAAAATTATATCCTTCCTGATTTTAAGTAAAATAGAGAAAATAATTATGAATTGAACAAGGTTGTTCTTCGCGAAGTAATTCTTCCACATTAAAATTTCAAAAAAAAAAAAAATCGGAAGCTCTGGAATTGTGATCTTTTAGTATAAAAAGAAGCGAAAAAAAAAATTGGACACGAAGGTTCTCAAAGCGTTTTAATTTTGATAAAAAGTTGCTGTGGATCCTTTTTTTTTTTATATTTTTTTTTGTTGGATTCGGAGAATTTAAAAACATTTTTTTTCATTAAAGCTGGAATTCCCTCTTTTTAATTTCGCAAATTTAAAACGATATAATGAAAGATGTGTATGTGTAGAAGTATTTTTTCGCCCTGTATTTATTTTTTTTATAAAATCGTTTTAACCGTCGGGCGATGTCAAAGAATTTTTGTTTTTATTAACCCGTTGAGAGGAATTAACGGGGAATATAAAGCTAAAAATGATTTTACCTTTGGTATTTTTGTTTTTCAAAATGAATCGTTTAATCCGTATAAGTTAGTCAAATGAATGGAAACGATCCACCTGTCAGGTTTTCGAAATAATCATTTTGTTGTTATCTCCACTGGCTTCCTTTTTCCGAGCTCCATTTCATATGGGCGAGAGTATTTTGGTCTTCTTTCTTTGCTTCTGAAACCTTTTTCAAAATATTGATTATGGTTACCGACCTTTCCCCATCATATTTTCATGGGTCTCTTGCCCTTTGCATGTACAGGTAATTCGCTTTAAATTATTCGGCCGGTATTTAATATGCTCAGCAGGAAAAATAAATGGGCAGTTAAAAAAAAGAAATGATCAGTATTTTTAGTGACCAGTAGTACCTTGAACTGTAAAAAAATTGAATGACGGAATGGTCTTCGATTTGTTATGAGTGTTTTGATCCCTGAGGGATTTTTGATGAACTTGATTTCCATCATCTACTGACATCCAGGGGTTTTCGGGGTCTCTGGTTTTAAATCCAAATTACAAATTATAAAATTTAATTTCGAAAATCCAATGTGGCAATTAAAACCTTATGAATCATACTGAATTTTACAATTTGGAGTTCGGACCTTGGATTTGAAATTAGCGACACCGAAAACCCCTTGCCGCAAAATTTTAAATATTTTTAAAGACTTCCAAAATTGCGAATGTGGGAAATACTCTCCGGGAATAAATTCCTGGGTATTTTACAACGCTGTAAACTACCTGGAGACCTCACGAATTATTACCCTTCTACTTACATAAACTTATTACAAAATAACGTAATGAAATCCCGACGAAAAGTAAAGCAAATGGTAAATGTTTTAACACGATTTTCCGACCCCCCCCCCCCCCCCTCCTTGAAAATAAAAAGAGAAATTCCCTTCCTCACTTTGCAAGACCTTCAGATTTCTTATAATTTCGTTTTTAACTGAATGTATATTTTTACGGAAGCCGGGATTCGTGAAAGACACGACATTTTATAATTCTGAAACTAAGAAAACTGTCAGACTGTGACATGAATAAATCTCGAAATAGGAGGAATCTTGACGTAAGATAAGAAGACATTTCAGTTAACAGTAATTCACAACAGACAGTTTTGACAGAAACGTTATCGTAATGGAAAATCCGTTTACAACAGACTTGATTAACTAGTGGAATCGAAAACTGAGGGAGAAAAGCGCGAGTGCGCCGAGGTCACAAAACAAAATCCGCCACCCCCAACCCTCCGGTAAAATTTTTTGGAAGATTCGTTATAAAAAAAAAGGGATCCGTGATAAAAATAAACGATGCTTATTTTCCATTTTTTTTATTCAAAAAAAAAAAATTATTATTCTTGAGTGAACTGCTGTAATTATCATTAACCGACAGCCAGGAGCAGATTAACAAAATGCTTATATCGTAGTTGCTCCCGACGAGACGACAGCCAAAGACAACTTAAGATCCCATTAAACGATAAAAATCGTCGGGAGCAATCTCTGACGAGCGAGATGAACTAAGTTAACGGCAACTTTATTCAAAATCCCTCACGGAAACTTTCCTTTTCGGACGAGAACGTTAATCTCTTACGGCACAGAGCTCAGGGTTGTCAAGATGGCACGGTTCTTCTTTTTTTTCTCCTTAAAAGCAGGATACTAAAATAAAGTCTCGTAAATGCCTTTTTTTCTTACAGAGATCCTGAATCCTTTCCTTTTTTTTTTCTTTTTCCCGAGAAAATAATTGAAAGGATGGGAAAGTTAGGAAAAAGAAGAACTGATAAAAATTAATGGGGAAGACGGTTACGTATAATGGGGTTGTAATAAAGGGATGATTTTTCAACCGGTAGCATTTGTGAAAAGTCAGTTAGGATTTTTCCTTTTTTTAATGATTGCTTAAGGCTCGTGTAACGTTACTTAGCACTAAATAAGCACAAGACGGCAAAGTCTAAAGAACGAATTCCAGATTTTATCTCAGCAGGGTTTTGAAAGGATATCGTTGAGTAGCATATAGCTTCTGTTATAAAAAAAAAATTCCTAACAGCCTGAAGGGCTGATGAAAAATTAATCAGCACCACCACTCCCCGAAAAAAAAGTTTATCTGCAAAAAACTAATAGGTTGATTTAAAATAAAAGTTAAAGAGATCCTTAAGTGAAAAATAAGCTATTGAGCCTGAGGTCAAGGAGTTTGGTTAGGTGATCAGAAATGAAACATGATTTGTATTAAAAATTTAATAATTTATTGTTTGTTGGTTTCTGCAAATTCGAAAATTTGGAAAATGAGGGGTTGGCTGAGCAGTCACAGATTTCTTTGTTCTTCCAGTGATTAAAACTTTAAGGAGTCAAATTTAAAAAAATACAAGGGCAGGAAAGACTATGACAGTAATAGTAACAGCTGACATGTTCGATTCAATGGGGTGTTATATTTTCGACTGTTTTCCGCCCTCCTGAATTCGCCATAATGTTTAATGTTTCATTTTTAGTTTTCCGAAAAGCCGAAATAAAATGTACGGAAGCGTCCTGGTACATGCGAAAAAAAAACAATAACATAAAAAAAAAATCCTAACAACGGTGAAAATATATATTAAATCAAGAAATATCTGTTAGTTTAAAAAAAATCATGCGTAGGAAAGTCAACCAAATTGTAAAATAAAACGCGCTATCCGTTTTTAAATCGTTCTGAGAAAAATAAAAAAAAAAATTAAAAAAAAAAAAAAAAAAAAAAAAAAAAATGGGAAGAAAAAAAATTATGGTGCCAACTTTGGAATGTTAAAAGTCCTAATGTCGTAAGCAGCGCCTCTAACGGAGATTGATTGAACTACAGCGGCTTCGCGGGTAACATATATACCGTGACCATGCTCCCATAAGCCCATGTATAGCAGCCATTTTTTCTCAATATTTAGCTTATGGCTCCCCTCGATTTTCCTTCAACATGACGTCACATGGATACGGTTTATTGGCGAGTTCTAGTAAAACTTACTTAAGTTTGGTGTATTATGAACATTATTGCTTTAAGGTAGGGAATCATACAAGTATCACGTAAGCACTTAAGGGAGGGCGGGGGGAGTCTTCTAAATGCTTACGATAATGTAAATCTTCATATGAGGAAGCCTATTTTTGTTTTCTATGAGGGGGGGGGGGGGAAGAGTCTGAAAAGTGTAGGATAGCCGAGCGAGAACAAAGAAGTCGGGGTTTTGGAAGAATCAAAATGGCTTCGACTTTACCGGACCAGCATGACCGAAAATACTGGCAAAGACTCGAATGTATCCTCGCTAATAAATAGGTGATCGAAGTAGGATGTTTAGATGCTATAACTTTATACTTTGTTCAATTTTTAAAAAAAATAGTCGAATGGGATATACTGGAATACTGGATCAATTAAAGCAAGCGTTTGAGTGTTCCAGTATGCCGAACAATTTCTTTATTAGTTGAGAAGATTTGTTTTGCATTCGAAACTGCAATCCTGGCATTTCGGACTAGTTTTGATCTCACGAATCGCAAAATTTTAGTCCTGGATACCGGTATTTTCAGGAGTTATTACTTTAAAATTCTACAAATTAATAAAAAGAAAAAGAAGAGAAAAAAAAGTCTTTGCCAGGAAATTGTTACCATGCTGCCGAACTTAACATTAATTTTAGGAAAGAAGTAATGCCACTAATAACGTTTTCTTAAATAAGTTGTATCAGTGAAATAATTTTAATGACGACTTCTTTGAAATTATTATTGCTTATAAAAATGTTTTCCGACCTTCAAAAATTGACGAAAATCAAGTTTGTTAGTCATCGCGACCTTTTCGTCAATTTTTGAAGGTCGGAAAACATTTTTATAAGCAATAGCGACCTTTTCGTCAATTTTTGAAGGTCGGAAAACATTTTTATAAGCAATAATAATCTATCATCGAGCTTTTCGTCAATTTTTATCCTAAAAACCAGTAACTACTTACAATTGAATTTAAGTAACTTTACCAAACGACGTCAGTAATTTTCTTGATTTCCCGCAATAAATCGTCGCCTTAGTATTACAGGGTTCTATCGCGTTCATCGTACAGTAAGTTAATCATATGAAATATAAAAAAGATAATACCCTGTAATACTAAGGAGACGAAATGTAAATAAAATTTTTCTTTTCTCTTGTTTTTCTTTTTATTAACTTGTAGAATTTTAAACTAATAACTCCTGAAAATACTGGTAATTCCAGGACTAGATTCCGCCATTCGTGTGATCAAAAGTAGTCAAAAATTCCAGGATTGCAGTTTTGAATGCAAAACAAATCGCCTCAACTGATAAGGAAATTGTTCGGCATACTGGAACACTCAAACGCTAGCTTTAGTTGATCTAGTATTCAAGTATTCCAAAATTTTCCCTTTTAACTATTTTTTTAAAAAATTGAACAAAGCCCAATTGAATATCTACCCAGGAATCATTCAAGAATTACGTAAGCATCATTTTGGACTTTTCAGACTCTTCCCCACCCCCCCCCCCCTCATAGAAAACAAAAATAGGCTTCCTCATATGAAGATTTACATTATCGTAAGCATTTAGAAGACTCCCCCCGCCCTCCCTTAAGTGCTTACGTGATACTTGTATGATTCCCTACCTTAAAGCAATAATGTTCATAATACACCAAACTTAAGTAAGTTTTACTAGAACTCGCCAATAAACCGTATCCATGTGACGTCATGTTGAAGGAAAATCGAGGGGAGCCATAAGCTAAATATTGAGAAAAAATGGCTGCTATACATGGGCTTATGGGAGCATGGTCACGGTATATATGTTACCCGCGAAGCCGCTGTAGTTCAATCAATCTCCGTTAGAGGCGCTGCTTACGACATTAGGACTTTTAACATTCCAAAGTTGGCACCATAATTTTTTTTCTTTCCATTTTTTTTTTTTTTTTTTTAAATTTTTTTTTTTATTTTTTCTCAGAACGATTTAAAAACGGATAGCGCGTTTTATTTTACAATTTGGTTGACTTTCCTACGCATGATTTTTTTTAAACTAACAGATATTTCTCGATTTAATATATTTTTACCGTTGTTAAGATTTTTTTTTTGTTATTGTTTTTTTTTTTCGCATGTACCAGGACGCTTCCGTAAAAATGCTATGGTAACGAAATTAAAATAAATGTAATGCAATACTTGTGACAGAAACGGGACACATAATTATATTTTTTGATTTGCCGATGTTTCGGTGCTCTGTTCGACCTTTTTCAAGGTAAAAGAGGCTTTGGTAGATGGTAGATTTCAAATCTCTTAACCAATTTTATCCAAGAGCACCTTCCCTACTTTGCTGGTTTTCCACGATTCAAAAATTTTATGCCTGAGTCTATTCAGATAAAGGATTCGAATCCTCTCTCCGCTGAAACTGCGATCCCAAAATGACAAATGAATTTTTGAAAAAAAAAAAAATGTATATTGTAACGATATCGATTTCCCATGACCTCTCGCGTATTTTATTCTCTCCACGATCCATTAAAAGAAACTGATTCTTTTTATCGTCCATAAAATAGCTTTTCGATAAACACCCAAAAATGTAGATAAGAATAAAGATTTATAACGAAAGCAATATTTAAAAAAAAAAAAAAAAAAAAAAAGAGGCACAAAAAATAGAGGATCAGATTCTGTTGGTAATTTTTCTCTTCTTTCCGTTACCGGGCTCAACGACGCTATGAATTTTTAAATGTTTTACCAAAGTGTTTCAAACGGTCCCGGTGCGACTCTCTTCCGTCCCTTGTACCTTTTTTTTATCAACCAAACAAACTTTTTTTTTCAAATTTTGATTTTTTTTTCTTTTTTCCAGTTCCAGTCGTTTTTAAAGAAGGCGTCCTCGGGAAAAAGGCCTATCTTCCTTGCGAAATCAAACCGAAAGATCAGCAAGACCATGTTTCGATGGTTTTATGGTTCAAAGCCTCGGACGGGGAGCCCCTTTACAGGTAAGTTCATCCGAACATCTTATATCGGGAGCCCTTTGTGAATTTGCCCCCCTTGATTACTGCCCTGCGCCATTTAAATCCAGCACCGTGCTGAAAGAGATGAAACCGGAAACAATCAAGGTACCCAATTATTTTTGGTCTTTGAAATCGAGTGATTTAGTTTTCGATCTAAGTGAAAGCGGAATTTTTTTTTTATTTCAAATTGTCCGGCGAAAATTCGAAATTTTGCCGCGGCAACTCTTTAAATTTTCAAGAGAGAAAAGAAGAAGAAAGAAAAGAAAGAAAAAGGGAGGGTGAATGATGTCGCTTCACAGATTGGTGGAAAAGCAGAAAAATACTTGTGAAAATAATATGACATTGAAGACGAATGAATCCATCTTGACGAGTAATTTATTACTTTTTTTTTTTCTCCGTCACGAGTCTTACTCCTCCCTGGAGTCACCAAACAATATTTGATATTTCAAAATTGAAAAACCATGTACTTCATTTTTATTATTTTGAATTTTTTTGATTACCTTTTTTTTTTTTTTTTTTTTTTTTTTGGCGGGCAACATAAAAAAAATTTCTTGTTCGTCTCTTCAGTTGTAAAAAAAGGGGAGAATTCGCATAATGAGTCAAGGGGAGAAAATAACAAACGGCGAAAGTTGTTTTTGCCGTAACAGGGCGCGGGAAGGGAGGGGGGCTGATGGAGGTTTGCTTCGTTACTTTCCCCGACATTCTTATGAATAATTTGTTTCAGGCTCCTGTTAATTTTCTTACTTTCATTTTTATTTATTATTGTAACTATTGTGATTACTTTTCTGAAAATTTACATTTAAGGTCCCCCCCTTCCCCCATCCCCACCCTTCCTCCCACTTTCCTTTTATTTTACATTGTAATTAAATTTAACTTCTCTCGGGTGTGTTGTTTTTCCCTTTTCCTTCCTAACGGGAAACAAGTCTTTACGGCTTGTTTAAAGAGATGTAATAACGGATTTAAAAGATCGATATCAACTGAAAGGAATTAATTTCGTAAAGAAAATTAAGTGTAAAGATTTTCGCGGGTGTAGTTTGATTGGAAATCCGAATTTTTAGAACGAGGAGGAAGAGAATTCGTTGCTCTTTAAAATCTTCCTCTGAAGAATTCTTTCGGCTTTATTACAACAATGCTGCTCTTCCTTCATCTTCCTTCGACCAAAATGCGTTTCGTCTTTTGGAGAATTCAACTGGCGCAGAAGAGAAAATTTTATCAAAGAATTGTATTTTCTATCATTTAGTGGAGAAGTGGAGAAGTGGAGAAGTGGAAAATTGCCAAAATCATGTTTATGTATTACTTGAATGATCAAAAGTGAATATTTGTCGTATCGGTCGTATCGGTACCCGTCGTTAATGGGTTAACAAGGCTCCCAAGAAAAAGTGCGTTATAAAATTTTATTAATTTATAACGTTTTGGCCGATTATAAAATTTTGTAACTATTTATAAATTTTTATAATTAAAATTTTTAACTTAGCAATATATTAATTTTATGATTGAATTGCACTATATTTAGCATATGGGAACTTTACAGGCTCTTTTTTAAACATTTTTCATGAGGAAAAAGGGAGAAAAAAAATTACAATTTTTTGGAATAGAACCGGAGCTTTGTGATCGACTTACCAGCCGCCTTTATCCACTACACCACTTTTCAACTGATTTTTAAAAGCGACAATATGGTTCTTAAGTTGCCAATTATTTTGACTTATAATATTTTCCAGATTTTTCCGAATTTTTGGTTTATTTCTTGAATTTTTAATTTGACAAGGCTCAAAAATAAAGAAAAACAGAAATAGAAAAATTCGGGAAGCGTTAGAAGAAAATAAAAAAACTTCACTTTTTTTCTAAAAATAATTTTTGTTAAAAATTTTATAACGAATTATAAATATAGATGTCTTTTTCGGCGGGTTATAAAATTTTATAACGAAGTTTAAGTTTTTAATAACTCAATTTTATGACACACTTTTTCTTGGGCTGTTAGTATTTTGTAATTATTTTCCCTTTCCTTTAGGTGATGCTGTAATACTTGTGGAGTGGCCTGTTAGAAAAATGTATATTATGATATATTTTTTTTTTTTTTTTTTTTTTTTTAATGAAGCCTGAAAGCGCGGCGCACCTCGCTCAGAGCTCAAAATGGAGAATTTAATGCTTTAGTTAATTAAGATATAATATGTCAAACGACTCCTTCGCTTCATCTTGTGTATTTGACAATAGAATTAGTCGTGACATGTTAGTGAGATGATAAACAAATAAATTACTGTAGATCAAAGGAAAACAAATTTATTATAAAAAAAAAAACTCGGGAAGGAGCGGGGGAGGGACAAAAAGAAAAACGAAACAAATATTTAAACCATTTTAATTTAATGTTATTCTGAATTATTCAAAACGTACGCATTGTGTTTTTCTTTTTCTTTATAAAAGTTTAGTCGAATTTAATTTCTGTCAAAGTTTAAAACTGAGTTTCGGGGAAATTTTCTCAAGGTAACTTCAAAAGTCACCGTTGGAAATTTTAATCATAAAATTTTCCCTTTTTTGCTATCTATTTTTTTTTTTTTCTTATCTAAATTTAAACTCATTTCTTTTTTGCGATGCCGTACATTTCTTAATTTTCCAAACCGTCTTTTTTATCTTTAATTTCTTACCGTTCCCTAATTTTCGTTTTTGTAATATCTTTTTGCTGGAAGAAAAAAAAAATTCGCTTCTCGAAAACGCACTTTTTTATTTAAAAAAAAAAAGAAGAATTATGTCTGTTTGAAGATAGCGTGGGAGGCTAATTTGGCTAATTATTAGAAAAAGAAATCAAAGCTTGTAATTTAACTGAAACGCGCGGTAATTTTTATAAAAGCCAAAGCGGGGGACAACGAAGAATCTTTTACAGTAATGGGAGACTCGAGAGGTTTTTTTTTTTTTTTTTTTTTTTTTTTTTTTTTTTTTTTTTTTTTTTTTGCCCCGATGTCCTAAACCGAAAAAAAGGAAACGAAAACGTTTTAAAAAATTGAAAATTCCCCCCCTCTTCATTTCCACTCACGACACACATGGTGCTGCGATGGAGGAAAAAAAATGCAAAATTGGGTGAACTTTTCCTGTTTGAGTCCACCTCATTACCTGCTTGGAGAATGATGACTCAAATTCCGACCGCGTCAAAGGAAAAAGGAAATTGGCTAAAGTGCTTTCTGGAAAATTGAAACTGACGTAGGAAAAAGGGACTTAAATTATATAGTTTTTTTTTTCGTCGGGGTGATAAATTGATAGAATCGTTTGGGATGTATGGATTTTTATTTTTTTCAAATAAGAAAACCCTTGGCGACCCGGCGACATTGTTAGTGATAATCGAATAATGAGAAACCGAGATTCGTAGATTGGGATAAACGTTGCGGTCAAAGGACAGCTAAACCTAATTATGTATCTACCCAGACAATGCGGCAGAAAGGGTGGGAAATTTAAATGCATTGCTAATGGAAACGTTTTCAGTTCGGAATCAGATTATTCATATTATGGAGGGGAAAAAAGGAGAAAATCGATAGAAGGAAGACCTGGAATTTGGGGAATTTATTAAAGAAATCAGTTTCGCCAAAATCGTACTAGTTACACCTCAACTGTTTTGCAGGATTTCCAACATTTTTGTACCTGTTAAAAAGTTTTGGACTGTGGGTCGTGTCAGAAAAAATTGACCACTTGAAATTTTTGCTTAAAATTTTATTTAATCGACACTAGGCAAACTAGCACCTTTTAACTATTTTTTCTTTATACGTGAATGTTAGTCTTGTTGTAACAGTGTCGTCTGTCTCGGGGATATTTCGTTTATAACAGACCTAAATAACACCAAAATATCCTGCCCTAGGGAGTTATTTCACAAATAACATGCCTCCGACGTCACCACCAACTGTTTTTGATGCAAAGCAAGTATGCCAACCTAAGAATTAATGTTGGTACACTTGTTCAAACTCTTTTCATTTTATTTGTTTTTGTTTACAAAAAATTCCTCTGCAGGTGTACCACTTATAAAGAAAAGTATCTATCGTCAATATAGAATTATGGGTAAAATAACACCGAGACGAATTTGCCGCTCGAGCGAAGCGAGAGCGGCAATCGTCGAGGTGTTATTTTACCCATAACTCTCTAGTAACGATATATACTATTTTTTAAGTTCTAAAAAAATCATGAAGTCTCAAAATTGATGGAGTGATGAATTTTTTTCGACTCTCCCAAGTGGGGAATAGCCCTTATCCTGATTTTCGCTTAAGTCAGCGATTTAAAATCCAACGAAACAGCATCGTCGTATACAGAAAGAAATTTAACGACGTTATCAAGCGACGTCATAATCATTGGTTTGGACGTGCGCAGATAAAAACATCGTGCTGTATTAATCTTTTCAATAAAAAAAATGAAAATTGACGGACCTAGTAATTTTTTATTGGCATCCGGTAATCACGTACATCGCAATAAGTTAATTTACTTTGCCTTCTCATATCGTCGAAAAAAAAAAAAAGAATTGGCTGACCTTACCTTTATTTCCTAGGCCTCCATAAATCACCTGGCTTTTAATATTAAATGAAAAAAAAAATTGTATATTATAATTAAGTTATCCAAAATAATTAAACATCTTGCGGCAAAATGAATTGAATAGAGTTGAAAGGTGAAAATAGCGACCATTTTCAGACATGGCAGCATAATCGAAATTTAATTGATTCCCACAATGTTTTTTGATTGCTCGAGTGTGACACGATGGGTAGGCGTTGATAATATAATATTTTAAAAGGTTTTAAATTAATGTTGTCGTGGATAAAAAAAAAAAAAATAACGAAAATTTCGACCACACAGATTTTTTTTGAGAACAAAAATGAATTTTTTTTTCCGCGAAAGCAGAGAAAAAAAATCGTAATATCCAACAGGGTGTTTAGACATTTATAATAGAGGAAAAAGGGAGAGAATAACTTATTTCCATATCTATATTTTTTCTTCTTCCTCTTTCGTTTTTATTTCGTTTATATTATTCATTCTAGACGTTGATTGCTGTGTTGATTACTTACAGCAATATAACAAGTATTTTTCTTTTTTTTTTTCTTTTTCTTTAAAAAAGAAATTTTTCTAATTTCTTTTCTTTTTGACAAAGTTGATGTTTTTTCATTTGTTATTATCATCCAAAGAATTTTTTTTTTCTCTTTTGTTTTCCGAATGATTATTTCCGGTTTAATATATTTTTTTTTATCGATTAATACATTTTAAAATATTAGTGAAGGATTCGGGAGCTTTTTTAAAGTTGCATCGTGTCTACAATGGTTTTGCCAACCGAATTTATTTGTTGTTTCTTTGTCGTCGATTTTTTTTCCTTTTTTGCTTATATATTTTTATTTCCTCTCTCCTCCTGAAAATTTAACAATATTTAAATTAATTTTTAAAAAAAAATGTGAGTGAGTCTAGCTACGCAAACTCACTGAAGAAGAGAAGTGAAACTTCTACACGCCGCTAATAATGGACACAATAAAAATAGTTTAGGGCATCAAAACTTTAAGGCAACAAAATTTTAAAATACTGGTTTGTGGTCAATTTTTTGACCAAAAACGAGCAAAAATAAAAATATAACTTTTTTTTATGCGTAAAAACGTTTGTTTATCAATATAACAAAGCAGAAGATTTTTTAAACTCTTTTGGAATTCTTTTCACAAATGACTCAAACCCCCAAATAACCCAGTACAAATATTACATAATCAACGAAAGCAGCCCAAAAAATTTACTCTCAGCGATTCTAAAGAAATTTCACTTCAAAATTGAAGTTGAAATTGAATATTAAAATGATTAAATATTAATTTTGAACACGCAAAACCACAGATTTATTATTTTAACTGTGAAGACTGCCATTAAAATTTTAAAATTAAAATGTGTGGCGCATATTTTGTGGCGCATTTTTGTGCCGCATTTTGTGTTGCTCAAAAATTTACTCCCGACGTTTCACTGAAAATTGCGCAGCATTTTAAGCCAGAAAGTGCGCAACAATTTGGTTGGTCTAACATGTGCCCCAAAATATTTACTCTCAGCGATTCTAAAGAAATTGCCCAAAATCTTCACTTTCTGGTCTAACATTGTGCCCCTAAATTGTTGCGCACTTTCTGGCCTAAATTGTTGCGCACTTTCTGGCCTAAATTGCTACGCACTTTCTAGCCTAAATTTTAAATAATATTGATAAACGTTTGTTTATCAATATAACACAGCAGAAGATTTTTTAAACTCTTTTGGAATTCTTTTTACAAAATGACTCAAACCCCCAAATAACCCAGTACAAATATTACACAACAATAAACGAAAGCAGCCCACAAAATTTACTCTCAGCGATTCTAAACAAGTTGCTGAAAATCTTCACTTTCTGGTCCAACATTGTGCCACTAAATTGTTGCGCACTTTCTGGTCTAAATTGTTGCGCACTTTCTGGCCTAAATTGTTGCGCACTTTCTAGCCTAAATTGTTGCGCACTATCTGGCCTAACATTGTGTCCCAAAAAATTTACTCTCAGCGATTCTAAAGAAGTTGCCGAAAATCTTCACTTTCTGGTCTAACATTGTGCCACTAAATTGTTGCGCACTTTCTGGCCTAAATTGTTGCGCACTTTCTGGCCTAAAATTGTTGCGCACTTTCTGGCCTAAATTGTTGCGCACTTTCTGGCCTAACACTGTGCCCCAAAAAATTTACTCTCAGCGATTCTAAAGAAGTTTCACTTCAAAAGGCGATAATTGGGCCTTTTAAATTTCTTAATTTAATAATATTATAGACAATTTTTGGGGGGATTTTCATTTCAGAGACGATAAGTTTATGCTTACTTAATGCTGAAATCGTATTTTAAAAAACGCCCAAAAGAGTCCAAAAATTTAAACAGTCGAAAAAATGTCAACGAACATGCATTTGCATTTTAACTTGAAAGCATTTCGTCCCCTATACAAAAGAGGCCGGTTAAACAGCCGAATTTTTAAAAATAATTCTTTTTCAACGAATTTTTTGAAAGGCTAAACATGCAATAAATGGGGTGAAACATAGGTATACCAAATCGTTGTTGTTTTTAAAAGAAGTACATTATGCGTGTTTAATGTGTCAGTAAGCTTTACATAAAAAACAAAATGGCCGATGTAAAAAAACTTAAGCTTAATTTAAGATTACCGTAATATTGAACATGTATAATAAATTTTTCCTAAAAATAAGGAACCATTTGGTATAGGTTTCCCAACTAGTAAATTTTTTTCCGGTTGGAAATAAGTTGTGGAAATCGCCAAAAGAATCGCTCTTTAAAACTGCACCGGTCATAACGTGATTTTTGGAATTATGTGCAGACTTCATTAAATCCTGATGTGAATTGAAAGGTGGTATCTAGTCCATGATCAAGAATTAATGATAAATCAAAAATGAGTTAAAATTAATTTTTTGAAGGAAATTTACAGAAAAACGACTTGAGCTTACCTCCTCGTTTTCCAACAATTTAGGTTAGGTTAGTACTGTCTATTGTTACCCTTTGGGCTTACTTAGCCTTGCTCCCTTAAAACGACTGTGCAATACGATCGCGCAATATTTCACGACCTTAGGCAACCGATGAAAAGTTGCCAACCTGAAGCATATGTGAATATTATTCTCATACATTTTATTAACAAGCTGTATAAACATTCCTTAATACCTTAAACAGCAAAGTCGTTTGCGAAAGTAGTATTCCTCGGCAGCGCCTTTCCCTAGACCTTCGCAATTTGTTTCGGCGAAGTCGTGGGATTATAATTTCTGTATTCCTATAACACAACCCGCGTGCCAATGGCTGTTTCCCGTAAGCAATGTTTGTAAACGCTGGAGGAGAAACGAATCATTCCGGGAAACGATTACACCAATCAAAAGTTAAAACAGAATCTAGATGACGATTATCGTTATCATCATTTACACTAAACTTTTTGGGTAACTCAAGAAGTTTACAAGCATAAAAAGATGAAAACACTTCCCTTTCACAAAAGGTACATGAAAACAATGAGTTATTCCTCTGTCGAAAATATCTTCATAATATTCAAATGAAAATTAAATGATTTTAATTTCTTGCCTCATCTCTTAGACTTATTTTCTGTTTAGAAAAACTCTTTTGTGTTTTATTTCGCTAATATTAAATCCGAGAAGTGCGGATTTAAAACAAAAGAAAAGCTCGAATTTTCCAAGTTCTCTCGCGACTCGTTTCAGTTTTTTTCTTTTTCGACGTGGGATGTTTTTTTTTTTTCAAGTCAGAAAGAGGCTCTCTTTTTCGAACGAAAATCCTAAAATGATTCTTTTCCGTTTTTAAAATAATCTCTAAATTTTCCTAGAATGAAGCAAATACATTTGCATAGCACGACGTAGAGTCGACATTTATTAATCCGCTAAGTGAGTGTGTGTATTCTTCTCTCGCCTCCTCTTTTTCTCTTTTTTCCTTTTGACGGGTCGCTCCAATATTTCTCCCGGAGTCACTCGCAGTTTTTGTTCCGGATTTTCTGTGATACAAAGCCCGCATTTTATAGTTTTCCGTTGTCGACGCCGGGGGTTCCCCTCTCTTTTTCGTTTTATTTCTTCATCGTACATATCTCCCCGGCCTGGGATTCGCTTTGCGATAATTTGATGAAATGAATAGGAAAAAGCATGTATACGTATTCCCATTGTATAGTATTTGCTTTTCATTTTTCCTGGAATGACTGAATTAACCACTAGGAGAGAAAGGCTGTTGCTTATCAAATTTGAAGGGATGAAAGAGATTTATAAAATAAATTAATTCTCGGTAATTCCGAAATAACAAACTCTTCATGTTAACGACTTTATTAAACAGCTAAAGGCACATGGATTGCAATAGAAAAATATAATCCCATAACAGCTAGTGTTTTGCATCGGTCTTTATATTTTCAAAGGTTTCGTTCAAAAAGTAACGTTCGAAGAGAGCAACGGACGTTACTCTTTCGAAATAAATTTTTCTTTGAAAATTGGCATCTTCGCAAATACTATAGAAGTTTGGTCTCTTTTCCCACAAAATTAGAAAATGTGAAACAGCTTTAATTATTTTGGAGCCAAGTTTTTAAAGTATTTTTAAAAAAAGGAAAAAGATTTTAATTTTGAGTAAACGGGCGTTACATTTTCCAGAAAAAAAAGTCTAGAACTTCACACTTACGTAAAACGGTCCTAAACATTCGAAGAGTAGACTTTTAGCAAAAAATTAGAATAGAAACTCGTTATGGGAGGCCGCGAGTTGTTTTCACTTAATCGTCAAAAATCCGATATTTTTTGGGATCTTGTCTGAACCCCAAACGCCACTGCCATTAATAGATTCTAATAGAAGAAATCCCATTTGGGAATTATTTTAATTGCCGAAAACTTTCCGCTCGGTATGTGAATTTACGAAAATGCTTTACCTCCCTCACCCAAACACTTCCGCTTCTTATTCCTCACGGAGGAATATGAATAAATCCTCTTTCTTAAACTATCTTTTCAAACTTTATAATTGAAATTCACCTGGGGGAGATGTAATCGGCGGTCTTAACTTTTCGTCTCTGCCACCTTCCTCCATCTCCCCTCCCCCCAATTTTCTCCTGTTCATCATAAGCTTTTTTCCATATCACATCATCGAACTGATTTTTCTTAGAAATCTCCCTGTTGTAAATTTTTCGGAATTTTTTTTTTTTCGTATTCTTTTATGCTCCAGTAAACAAAAGATTTAATTAGTCAAGAAAAAAAAACAGTAAACGTTTCTCGAGAGCACTTGAAAGATACAGAAAAAAAAAAAAAAAAAAGCATTTTTGTTCGGCCTTCGGATGAGCATATCCGTTTTAGTTAAATTAGAGGAGCGGTCTATTACTAAGCATGGTGGATCACTTTTATTGACGGATGACTTGGCTAAACTAATAATTTTTTTTTTCATGCTTTGAAAATCAAGAATTCGATGAAAGACTGGAGTAGGCACTTTTTTTTTATAAATGATTAGGTACAATAATGAAATCGTGTGTTTATACGGAAGATGTGCCGGAAGAGTTAAGTAATAAAAGCAAAGCGTTGACATTTATCATTTGGGAGATGACTGCTTTAAAAAGTTACATTTTTTTGCAATATGAAAAGAGTTTTGAACATTATATAGGAATTTATATAGTTGAGGTGCATGAGTCGTCAAGTCGCACTTGATGCTACCATCTTAAAGAGCGGATCTTCCGACGATTTTTAAGAGTATTTCGGTCTTTAAAAAATTTTAGATTCGACTTGTTACCTGATTTTTAAATAGGATAATTGTTAATGTAACCGACGTTAAAGTCGTTCATCTTCTTACCGAAGCTGTTCATTTTCTGAGAATCCAAACTTTTTTTGTTTTTAGTATACTTTTGAGGACTTACTCTATTGATAATACGATATATTAAACTGGTAACGGACGTTACATTGCACGATTTAATTTTGGCTCTAGCCGAAATGCCAAAATTCGAAGGATCAATTGACGTGATCGTCCAAGTACCTTTGGACTTTTACTCTTCGAAAAATTATATCTGTGCGATGGGACTTCCATTATTACTTTACAAAGTTCTGTAAGAAAAAAAGTTTCTAAAAGTAAAAAGACAGAAAAAAAATGGAATTCTCTGAAATTGCATTTTATCAAATCGTAACTATTTTTATAGCATTCGTTTAAATTCGGTGCATGATTGTAACGTCCGTTACCTAAAAAACTCCCCCAACAAAGTGGAGGAATTTAATTGATGTTGCTAAAAGCAATAAGTTACATACAGTACATACTTTGGCAAAATATGATGATACTTTAACGGGTTTATGACGTCTCCATTACACTTTGGAGCCTTATATTAAACGACTTTGTCTAGGTATTCGCCGCAAAAGAAATCAAGTGTGCGAATATCATTTCTATCAAACATTCTTTTCACTAAAATCTATTGAAAGTAATGAAAAATAACCGAAAAGAAAAAATTAAAAGAAACCGAATATAATTTATCATTCGCCAAATTGAATTCGTGAAAAATTAATTCCTTCAGTTTGGTTCTGTAATTATGCAACGACACTATTAAGTAGTATTAAAACTAGGAGGGATAACTACCGAGATCGCTACCGCATAATTAACTTTTTTTAAACAATAAAAAAACAGTGTTTTATTTAATAAAAATGTTAACAAGATGCCATTAAACTGGATAAAATTATACCGAAAAACCAGTAATTAACTTAGCGTGGCTCAAGATTACATTTTAATAATATTTAGATCCAAAATAAAATAAAAATAAAACAAATAAAAAACAAACTAATGATTATATTGACATGCGATATTTGAAAAAAAAAAAATGAAGGTTTTTTTTTTTTTTAAATCCACTCTGAACATACTTGATTAACAATCATTTTAATAGAGGAGGATTCAAAGTCAAACACTTCTAGATAATCGAACAAGCAAAAATGATAGAATTTCAATTACGGGAATCAATGTTTAGTCCGGTTAAACCGAGTGAAAGTGACACTAGTCGTTTTCAAAAATGAATTGTTAAAAAGCCGGAGAATTCGGAATTAGAAATCCTCGCTCTGCCCACCTACTCATTTCTAAGGTAAATTAATGTTCCTATTGTTCCCCATTCATCTGAAATCCGGACCTAAATAAATAAAGAAAACTGTAATTGGGTTTATCTTGGAATGTCCCATTTCCTCCGGAACAATGCCCGACTATGCTCCTGCTCATATTACATTTTCCCGTTAATAAATTTCTCTTCCGCTGACGATTATTAAAATCAACTCGAAATGGAAACCCAACCGCTTTAAAACCTTATAAAACGATCAATCAATCAGTTATTTTTTCAATAAAAAATCCCTTGGGTTAAAAAAAAAAAAGAAAATGTTGCGCAGATTTTTTTTTCGGGGCCAATTTGCTTTCTGTTCGCTGGTCGCACCTGCGGCGTACCACCAATTATAAACACGAACTGCAACTGCGAGGGAATTAACAAAAAAATATTTTTTTCAAAAGCACTTTTTCAAAGCTGACATATTTCAAACTTGTTTTTTTTTTTTTTTTTTTTTTTTTTTGTCGTCCAAATGACAGTTTTAATTACAAACCCAGAATCACACCTCAGAAAAAAATATGGGGACGGATAATCGATAGATTTAAAAAGCCATTACATGACGAGGACTATTGTTTGCGTTTAGCGGGATGGCAAAACAATGTAAATGCGGTGGCTTTAACTTTCGCGACTGCAACCTAAAAATGACCGAAAGGCTCGAGAATTAATTTTAGTTAAAAAAAAAAACACGGCAACAAACCAAGAAGTACACATTGCCTTTATAGATTTGCAAAAAGCGTACGATACTGTGCCTCTCATAAAGCTCTGGGATGTTTTGAGACAATCGAACATTAATGTTACCCTCATAAAAGCTCTTCAAAACATCTATGATGGTTCCCAATCGAGGATTAAGATCGGACAGTGGATTACCGAAGCATTCCCGGTTACGAAAGGTTTGAGACAGGGCTGTTGTTTGTCCCCGACGTTGTTCAAGATTTATATTGCTTGTGCCTTACGTTCGTGGAAGAAAAAGTGTGCAGGAATGGGTATTCAGCTAAATAACTCCTTTCTGTATACGTTGCAGTTTGCCGACGACCAAGCTGTAACAGCGAACGATAAGGATGACATGGAATATATGGTCCGAAAACTGATCGAGGAATACGAAAAATGGGGTCTCTCAGTCAATCTGGAGAAGACAAAATATTTGTGTATCGGAGCCGACCCTGGAAATTTACAGCTTGAACACAACAGGGAAATATCGGTATGTCAGAGTTACAAATACCTTGGGGTTGTATTTAATTCTTCGGGTACCGATGATGAAGAAATCCAGGGAAGAATCGTATCGGCAAGGAAAGCGATTAAATGTCTCAACGGAATTTTATGGAGTAGGAAAATAGAGAAGGGAAGAAAATACCGTATATACGACAGCATGATAAAAAGCATATTGCTGTACGGAGCGGAGACGTGGAGACTAACGGAGAAAAATAAAAAGAAAGTTGAAGCAACAGAGATGGACGCAATTAGAAGGTCTTTGCGAGTTTCACGTTTGGATAGGGTTAGAAATGAGGACTTGAGAGAAAGGATGGGTATGAAAGGCACTGTAGTAGATGACATCGAGAAGAGACAGCTAACCTGGTACGGTCATGTTCGTAGGATGCCAGATGAACGACTTCCCAAACAGGTCTGGGATTGGGTGCCGAAGGAAAGGAGAAAGAAAGGGAGATCGAGGAAATCCTGGATGGAAGGAGTTCGGAAGGCAATGAGCGTTCGAAACCTCACAGACCAGCAGTGGGGAAATAGAGATGAGTGGAAATTAGGCACCGGACAACGTCGGAGTACGTTCTGAGACCGGTTTTATATATATATATTAGGGTGGATCGAAATACACGAATTTTTGAATTTGAAAATGCCACAGCGCGGAAAAGTTGCATTTTAACCTCCATGTTAATCCTAATTTTTTTCAGATTTTTTGGAGGCCGATTTCTGCTGCCCCCAGAGGCCTAAAGTTTTTCAAAGCCTCATAAGAGCCGAAAAAATCAGAGCCGTATTTTGCTGCGAAAGAGTTCATTTCCTATCGGAAATTATCCGGAAATTTCAAAAATAAATTCAGTTTTACTGTAATTGGAGCCGTTTTGTATACATATGAGCCGAAAGAGGTAGGGAGTTTAACAACACCCGTTTTTGCTCATGTATACAAAATGGCTCCAATTACAGTAAAACTGAATTTATTTTTGAAATTTCCGGATAATTTCCGATAGGAAATGAACTCTTTCGCAGCAAAATACGGCTCTGATTTTTTCGGCTCTTATGAGGCTTTGAAAAACTTTAGGCCTCTGGGGGCAGCAGAAATCGGCCTCCAAAAAATCTGAAAAAAATTAGGATTAACATGGAGGTTAAAATGCAACTTTTCCGCGCTGTGGCATTTTCAAATTCAAAAATTCGTGTTTTTCGATCCACCCTAATATATATAAAAAAAAAAAAAAAAAAAAAAAATTGCAAGTTTTCCTGTGATATCGTTTTTTGTTTTAAGTCGCAAACGAATAATCAGCTGCTGGCAAAAATAAGAAAAAGAAACTTTTAGCAAAGCAAGAGTTACAGAAATTCGCCAAAACATAATTTTTGTTTACGAAAAGGAAACTTTTTTTCTTTTTTTAAGAGTCCTGCAGGAATTCCTTGAGGGATAAAAAAAGGATTGTTTTCTTGTTTTATACTTAAAAGTAAAAATAAAATGCGACTTAAAAGAATTTGGCTAATTCCTGACTGAAAGTAGTTACTTACCTTGCTTGAGGCGATAGGGACTTCGGTGAACAAGTGATAATAATGGTATTAAATCTTTGCTTATTAAGAAGTTATCGCTGAAACACAAGATTAGCAGAATCCTAAATCATTAAGTCTTTGAGGTTCAGTTGATGTCACAAATACGACTGGTACTGCAAAAGTATTGGGACCCCTTGCCGGTGATATATCGCGACATTAGAACCAAAAGGTGCTATCTAAAAAAATATTTTTTATGTTTAACTTACGAAAAATCAAAAAGTGATAGCATTCTTTTGTTTTAAGGTCGCGATATCCCAGCGAAAAAGGTGACGTATTTTAAACGTCATGAAGACGTCAACCATATACGTACCGGAGACGTCATCGGCCATTGTCACTTTCCGGGACTATTTTACGATATTTTCGACGTCAAAATGACTTCATTAAGTATGATCGATAACGTATCTCATTGAATAACGTCAATATGGCGTCTTATTGACGTCATGACGTTTGTATTTCGAAATTGAGTTGGCGTCAGTACGACGAAAGTTATAGACGTCAAACAGTCACAAATATTACCACGTACTGTCTTGACGTCATGATGTCGAAAATCTCGTAAAATCGTCCCGGAAAATGACCATACCTGGTGACGAAAATCGGACGCGTCACCATGACGTCACTTTTTTCGCTGGGTAGCAGTCTCCGAAATTGGCACCTTGGCTTATCAAATTACCATTTGTTTAATCTCATTTTTTAATAAAAAATCAAAGTTTTCTGATGGTTCTTGCTTTTGCCGTGTCTACACATTACGTAAACTACCCCACAAATTATGACTCGATTAGTGGCTGTCTTTCAGAGTAATAGCATAAGGAGAAGAACATTACGCAGACCATTGGGACGTTAACAATTAAGTCGATTTTTAAGAATATTATCTGGTCTTGATAATATCATTCTGTCCCCAGTTAGGTTATTGTATAGGCAGTGACCACCCATAAGTTTTTTTTTTTTTTGTATATATAGACCAGTAGCTATGTTTACAAATTTATTCCTGGAACCCGGTTATGTCTGTCATGATAAAATGTAATTATAAGCTATCGCAGAGAAACGATAATAATGGCTCTTGTCATATATGAAAATTGCTTCACCCGTTGTCAGTTCGGTCATCTTTCATCGAGCTCGACTAAGGGTCTAATTTTTTTTTAAACGTAATTGCACTGAATAAGGGTCGAAAACGAATGTTTATTCTATTTATTACCTCGTGAAATGTTTTTTAGTTAGCATGGTTGTTTTATGACCCAAGGTCATTCGGTTTTTTTTTACTAGTTCACTAGTTGTGTCACAGGGATAAAAAAGCGAAAGTTTATGGAAATTGAACCCTTTAATCGACTTTTTTTTTCTGCAACAGACTACACGAAACCCGTTGTAACAAACGTGCTTTCATCGTGTAGTTTATATTTTGCAGGATAATTACGGTACGTTTGAAAAAAAATGTCGTAAAGTATCATCCGCCGATTGCTTTAAGGAGGTATATTTTTAAAACACGATTATCTCGTTAAAAAAATCCTTATAAAGAATGAAAAAATTCGTTCCTTTCATCGCGAATAAAAAAAGATCAAAAAGTTTTTAGGTTCCCAACCTCTTAGCTTTTACAGTAGTTTATTTGAAACAAAACAAGGCACTAGGATTCGATGAATTTTAAATGAAATATTTGCATTTAGAATGTAATATTTTCCTACCTCGCAAAATCCCCCTTTTCTCGTCAAAATCCTTTGTTGGGCGAGTTTCGTCGGATGAAATAACCTTATTTCGAATTTTTTCTTTTTTTATCTATAATTTATTTTTATTATTATTTTTTTTTCGCAGCTTCGACGTCCGCGGAGGGAAAATGTTTAGTCAAGCAAATAGTTGGTCGTCTCCTCATCATTTCGATTCGAGAGCTTTCTTCCGTACCTCGTCATCGCCTGCAGATCTTGTCATCGATAAACTCCGAGAATCGGATGCTGGGGTTTATAGATGCCGAGTAGATTTTCGTAATTCGCCTACGCGTAACCAAAAAGTCAATCTAACTATAATCGGTAAGTTTGATTTTCCTTTTTTTTATTTTATTTGTATTTTTTTTTTTTTTTTTTCGGGACGAAAACAAAACAAGGACGCTCGGGATTGATTAATAGCCGTTCCGGTGATCGAGTGCCAGAGGAAAACCGTTTCTCCGGACGCTTTTTTATCACTACTTTTCCTCAACTTTTGACAACTGATTGAGTGCTGGATTTTCTTGTTCACTTTTCTATTCCCTTTTTTTTTCTTTTTCTTCTTTTTTTTTCTCTCCGATTGCATCTACAATTTATTTCAGGAAGTAAAAATAAAAGGATTGATCGAGCATGTCGTCCGGTCTGTCAGGATTGTCAGAAATCATATGGCGATAATGAACGAGTTTTCTTTCTCTAATGAGCTTCTCTTTTTTCTTATTTTTCTTCGTTGAATTTTTCTTGTTTCTACAATATATAAAGCATGGCGGTTAAAAAACATTTTTAGGTGAGACTTGGTCGAGTTCTAATCTGCTCTTAACTCTCTTAACTGTGCTCTAAAAATATTTTTTCACTTTCTCAGCTTTCGGTCGTCTATCATCAAATCATTCCGACAATTGTGTTGGAAACGACCGATGATCTAACACCAAAGGTATCTTTGTGCTTAATAAATCGTCATCACGCAATTTTTTCCCCTATTCTTTTCCAAAAAGTCAGAAAAAGAATTTAACAAATCGAAAATGCTAAGATAGCTGCACACACATACACACACAAAAAAAAGAATATCATCTTCCTAAGTTGTTTGATATTTCTACAAATGATAGCCGTGGAAGAAGTAATCAAATAATTGAAGCATACGTATTTTTCCGAGAAAGTTGGTTCCCTTAATGGCCTCATTGCGTGTATCTGAGCATTATTTTTTGAAATGGTTATTTACAGTTTTGTTCATCATCGCGCCTACATGACCTGTATTTCATTTTCTTCTTGTTTGAATTGCGTTTTCAAACGGTCAGCGACCGTTTCCTTCGCGAATTAACCGAGTCACGGACGACTCTTAAATCGGTTTTTTGCTTTATCGACTCCTACGAAAAGGCTAATCCCGCATTCAAGCCGGGCATTTTCCCTTTTCCCCTTCTTTACCTATTTCCTTTTGCTCGATAATGAATGATGGAAATGATGATTTTTGACAAAAATAAATAAATAAAGAGCAGAGAAAAGTTACTTTACTTAGTTTTTTTTTTCTTTAGTGAAAAACGTAACAGGCTTTATTCTTCCAAAACGATTCTATTCACAAGGTAACTTAATTTTTCAACAAAAAAAAAAAAAAAAAAAATGAAATAACGACTCCTCCAATTTCCAAAAAGAAGATAACTCACTTAAGCTATAGAATCAATGATAATGTCTTTTCATCTGACACAAACCATTAGCTTTCTTTTAATATTACTTTTAAAAAGCTCTTTTTACTCCCTTTGACTGACGTATCTTTTATATGAAAAAACATCAGCAGCGAGGATAACTTTTTTTTTTTTTTCTTACCCGAAAAATTCTGAAGGCATTTTAAAGTTTTTTTCCCTCATTGTGCGGTATGTGAAATGCCTGTTTTTCGTTTAAATTGTAATTTTTCTTTTGTGATGGCCCTGATATATGTAGGTAGGCTGGGGATGGCTGGAAAAAATAAGTAGTGGAACCCTGACCCTGGACCCTCCATTTTCAAGGTTCTACAGGAGACAAAAAAAACGAGATCAACGGTCAGTATCAGAATGAATATTGAATGGATAGTTGGGCCATTTCTTGGTGACCCTTCAGAGACTTTATAATCTGTGGTACCATTTGAATTGCTTCGGCATGTCTGTACCGATTGTGGCAATTCTATTACTTCCAAGTCCTTTTTTTTTTTTTTTCTAATTTGCGAATTCACGAAAACAAACAAACTTTTTCTAAATGGAATGAAGGCCCACCCCCACCGTTTGACATTTTAAATCGCTACTACCCACATCTAAAATGATTTTTCTTGATGCTTGTTTTTCTGCGTGTAGGAGTCTAAAACAACATCCGAACCTTTTTTTGTTTCGATTTTTCTTTCTAGTCCATTTCGTTATGAGAAAAAATTGCTCTTCCGAATAATCCTATTTTGTTGTCCAACTCATAGTCCCACGCCCTTGACCTTCTCGGATTGACTCTCTTGAAAATTCCGAAAATAAACTGCGGAGAAATTCCTCGAAATTGCTGCGGTTTTGGGACGATCGATTTGGCAGACCCGTAGAAAATAAAGGTTGACTAAGGAAACAAGTAGCAGAAAATTAATCCGAAAAAGAGATTTTGATAATCGATGCGAGAGAGGGAAGGAAAAGGAATTATAACCCAGTTTCAAAAGTCATCTTAATAAATTCACGTGAGAGGGAATTTTCACACAAAACAGTTGGTATTATATATTTGTAATTCAATTCCTTCGCAGCAGGCGGTTTTGTGTTTTACTAAACTTTCTCTCCGCAGCCATGTATTCTCAAGTCAAGTCTCACCTACAAATGACATCGCACAAAGATTAAACTCCCCGACCGAAGTCATGTTTCTTATATTCTAAATTATCGTGTCACACAGGATTTCTGGTAAAAGGTAAACCGAGTAAAAGGAAAAAAGAAAGAGAAACCGTCCGATCGGAAAAATTATAACGACGGATTAATTAAGGAAAACCTCGAATAATCAAACCGTAAAAATCTCTTTTTTTTTCTCAATCTTTTTTTTTTCTTTCTTTTCTCCCGATAAAACAAAACGTCGATAATCTGTCGTAACATTTTCTCACTAAAGAAAGTAGTAGAAGAAGAATTAATTAAGAAAAAAAGTGTCATTTACATCTGCTGATACCGGAGGTCGGTCCAAACCGAAATGTCCATCAATTAAACCGGATGAGAAGTTTCTAAAAAGAAATTACAGACAACAGATTGCAAAAATAAAGAAAGAAAGAGAAAAAAAAAGGATTAAGTTCTTTTTTTTAGTTTAGCTAAAAGTTCGCAAAAATTTTTCAATTTTTTTTTTTTCTTACAAAATTTAACGGCGGGTTTGTGGAGTTCGAGCATCGGAAAACTTGGAAAATAAGATGACTATAAGCCCGATAAGTGATTTTGCCCGTTATTTTTTTGGCTTGGCTGCCAAATTCCCTAAAATTAAAGGTTGCTAAAGGAACAGAGATTTTGATTTTGAGTTGATGTTTCAAGTTCTGGTTTTGGTATTTGCTTTTGGTTTCGCTTAATTACAAACCTCGGGTTCAGAGTTCTTAATAAATTAAGGTTTGGTTCTCAACCTTTGGTTCTAGAGCTGACAGTTTAAAGGATCCGGAGGAAGTCCATCAGGGAACGAAGTATTGGTGCTTCTGCTTTTTAAACCTAACCCTGACCAGTAGTGTTAAAGAGAGTTTTCGATCTCCAACAATGATGTTGGCCAAATGCTATTGTGAAGTGATATTGCTGCTGATCTGTCGACTCGGAAAAGTGTTTGCTGTTGGCTGAGTAGTTTAAATGAAACTAAACTAACCTAGCCTAGCCTGAGTGTATGTTGATTTGGCGAGCATGCTTTTACAAAAGAGCAATACTAAAGTTAGATTAGGTTAGGTGGCAAATTCTCTGCCAATGCCTATCGGCCAAGTCGACAACAACGTCAATCGCCTTCTACAGCATTGCTCATGGTGGATTACCCGTTGCTATTGATGATAAGGGGTCGAATCCTCCCCTTCGGAAGAATACGACTACCCCAACTCCATAAAGTGTGTACATTTTTAAACCTTTTCCATGAATTTTTCAATTGTTTATGCATCTCTTTTAAAACCGTAGAATTCTCCTGGAAACTATGCCGTTGCTAAGTATATTTACTAATGGCACACCCAATTTCAGGTTAAAACTTCCAACCTCTCTTTCTCTCGAGTTTAATTCCATGTACTCGATTCTTCTCCCGCCCCCCTCTTACGTTCTGCACTTGATTCACCTGCCTTGAAAGCGTTCTCCGAATCTGAATAAATATAAAGCCCCCTTCCCGAAAGCTGAAAGCCGAGCATTTTCCAAGAAAGTAAAATTAAACTATTTTAACAACCTCGACTGGTGCAATCGATATAACCGAAAAAAAAAAAAAAAAGAAAAAGCAAAAAGTCTTTAACGGAGGTTCCCTCAGGCGATTTTAACATTAAAACGGGAAAACGGAAAAGGACATAAAGAGAAGAAGGAAAAGCAATTGTTTTAAACAGTTAAAAACTTCCCGAATCGGACGCCCTGGACTCCGAAGGCACGGGATTACATACATCGTCTTAAAAGGGGTAAAAAAAATTTTTTTTTCCTCCTTCTAGACATCGATTTATACCCTTTCGATCCTCGGAAAAAAAATAACAGATTTCGGTTCCGGTTTGTTTAATGCATTTTTTATGCTAATACACTGATTAAAACAGTTTAAGAAAGGATATAAATTTTTTCCATTCGATTCGAGGAAAAAGAAAAAAAAAAGTAGGAGGAGGAGAAAAAAAAATCTTTGAAGAGAGAATTGTTTTCCGAGGTGTATAGAAAGGCGGAGGGGGAAGGTTACAAGAGTGTATAAATCTCTATAACAGGACAGTTTCTCGAATCCTTTTGTGCTTCCGAAAAGACGCAAACAAAAAAGAGTTTCGGGATTATGACTTACGGACTCCGAAAACCGTTCTATAATTGCTGAAAACCTTTACCGTCCTTCCCCCGTAATCCTTTTGTCATCCAGACATGTCATTCAGCCTTTTTACAACAAAACAACTTAAATCCAAACTATAATTTATCTCTATTAACACCAATTAGTTAAGTTTAATCCTGGGGATTGGGATGCCCCTTAGGTAGATAAACTCTTCATATGGAACCCGTTCCCTCTCTCTCTCTCTCTCTCTCTTTTTGCTCTCTCCCCGGAAACACAAAGGACTCTCTGAGTTATAATTCGATAAAAATCTTTCACCTTTGATCGTGCCCGTATCTCGGGGAAGAAAGTTAAAATAAAATAAAAAAATTAAAAGTTAACGCTTCTGACCTTGTCGATAATCTTTTGAATCTTATGAAAATTTTGCAAAAACAAGAAGCTGGAAATTTTCACCCCTCCTGAAAGGAAAACTTTTCATTCCGTTGTTGTGTTTTTTTTTCTTTAGAATTTCCTGTTGAAAAAGAAAAGAAAAAGTTTTTACCGGATTTATGTGTAAATGTACTTTTAAGCAAACGCGAAAGAATTCAAGGTCAGGTCCGTTTTAAAGCAGCTTGAAGCTGTAGCAACAAATAATCTTTTTACTCTTCTGCTTTTAAAAGCGTAATGATCACCCCAAGTTTTTGACAGGAGTGATTTCCGGAAATAAAAACCAACATTTCAGCACTGCACGACCAGGATTTAACTGTATTCAATATTTGCCTTCTAACTTTAATTTTTATTCGCGCTGATGGTTGGATAGAGAAATTCAGTCAAAAAAAAAGAAAAGTCGGATTCGAATCCCGTTCCGAATTCTCGAGTGTTAATTTTTTAAAGTTGCTCGTCCAGAAGCTGTTGATAAAAGTTAACCATTTTCTAAATTCTTCATTTTCTTCATCTTTAACATCCTATGAGAGCAGGTAGCCGTTTTCATGATCTCAGGGCTAGGGGTCTTTTCCAGTTGTATGTCCTCTGCTGTCGATTTTGCTGTGTTTGGTCGTAAGCTGCTAAGGGTAAAAGAAGCCGAATAATGTTTTAATAAATAATTTAAGCGACAAAATATTTTAGCTAAGCCACCAAATCCACCACCGTCGTATTGCTAAGAAGGATATAAAAACCGTATACCGACAATTTTCTTCTGAAAAAAGATTAAAAGATTATTAATAATGATCCATTAGCATCGAGTTTAATTCGGATCGTTTTCCAGGAATTTGGATTTTACTTTAAAAAATTACGAAAGAAACCCTCCCCTTCCCTGTCTTTGCCCGCCATTGCCGTGCTTGTACTCGACTGCACTTTTAACAACAACGAAATATTAAGTGGAGTGAATTAAACAAGACTAAAAGAGAGGAAGAGTTTTTAATGAAATTAATTCCATTTTCTTTTTCTTCGTTATTTTTTTTTTCTTCTCGCTCTTCTTCCGTTATTTCAGAGTTTTACTTTAACCAGGTCTCTCGTTATCACCATTCTGATTTTTTTTTAATTAAAAAAATGATTTTTTAAGAGATTTTTTTTTCTGTTTCGCGAATTTAGGGAAGTCTTGGAATGGAATTCGGATTTCGACTTAAATACCAGAAGGTTAAAAAATGGACGTATTGTCAAGTGCCAGATTGGCCTGTGCGAGACAGACCGTACCGTCAACGGCGTCCCTGGGCAAATCCGCCTATGATCCTACGGTCCCTATACTTTTCCAAAAAAGAAAAAAAAAGACAACTGAAGGGGATTAAATTTGACAACCCTACAGAACATACCCTTGAGATTCGCATTAGACCATTCCCAAGCCCATCTATCCAATTTTCAGCTGTCATTTCCAACTTACTTTTACGACGTCCTCACAAATAAATCTCTTTCAATTTTTATGCGTCTTCCGATTTTATTTTTATGCAAAACTATTATTTCTACGATAGATACTTTTTACATATTTAGAAACACACAAAAAAAAAGAGAAAAAGAAAAACTGCTCCGAATTTCTTCTTTTTTCCGAGACTCGTAAAAAATAGAAAATCCTTATGATAATGTCGAATACAAGTAATGTCATTCACATGATTAGCCGGGGTGCATAAATCTGTAGGGGAAATATCAACTGACTTTAAAAAAAAAAAAAGATTTCTTTATCGGAGAAGCAACATTCCGCTTATCACCAATGTACAGTAGCTTCGGGATTGTAAACAAAATGAAACGTTCGATTTTTGATTCAGTCTTGCGAAAAAAAAGTAAAGTTTCCCCTTCCGGATGCTGCCCCAAGTCGAATTTTTTTTCCTCCCTTCCTCTTTTAAAAAATTTTTCTTTTTCTTATCGATTTCGTTTTTTTTTTTCTGACTTATATCCCGAAGGAGTTATGCGAATTGCGGGTTTTCGGAGGGAGGGAAAAGTCAAAAACAGGAAATAAAGAAATCAGGAAGGAAATGAAAACAAGAATATTTTCATAATAGGCTCTTTACACGTAGGCTTATATTCTCTTTTGGTAATGATTCGTGCATCGGGCCAATTATTTCAAAACTACGAAAAACCGGAATCCTTTCTCGACAAGTCACGGGAGCTTCGTTATCATGTCTTCATAGCCGCGTAAGGTAAACATGAAATTTTGTCGAAATTTTTGTGCTCTTTGCCGAAAAAAAAGAAAATTAAGAAACAGACGTCGGGACTGTTGCGATGTGGAAACAGGATTTAGAGCAAGGGGTGATCGATTTTCGGCGGTTTTATAACAATCTACGCAGAAGCAAGAGCTCTGTGGTCATGGTTCAACTGTTAAATACTACAAAATTGAGGTAGACGTTCCGGTGTTGATCGCAAAACTTTTTGACAGGTTTTCAAATCTTATGCCTTTAGGTTTTGCGAGGCATTTGGATCCCGTCGAAACGAGCACCGTTAACGCCTTTCGGCCCCTGACGGTGCCAGCTTAAATTTTATCTGGTCGTTGAAGCGTCATTCCTGTCAGACATCCAAATTTTAGAAGAACGCGGAAGGTTTCGCGCAAAAGATTCCGGAACTCGGTATGAACAACATAGGCCTTGAAAGACATGATGAAATGCGGAAAATTCGTCGTTTCACGTCGCAGCTTCGTAAGATGTAACGTCACTTGGAAAATGGGTGAAACCGAAAGTAAAAGTCAACTCCGAAATTTCGTTAGGAAAAAAATAAATAAAAAGAATAAGAACAAGAACAAGAAGAAAAACCAAAAAAAAAAAAAGAGAAAGCGGAGGAAAAGTGTCAAACATGAAAAAAATAAATAAAAAAAGAAAAGAACACAAAGCTGCGGTGGATGCGAGTTTTGTAGCCAGATGTTTTAAGTTGGCAATACATCACGGTTTTCCCAACTTTGGTCTTTTAAAACAAAATATTTTCCCGTTAGTTGGATGTCATCCTCCATTAAACCCCTTAACAGTTTAACTTTTTTCCTTTTTTTCTGCTCCCAAAAAATAGAAACAGTGAGAGAAGGGGGAGAGGGGCCGAAAAAAAAAACAAAATTTTGGAAAGGGTTCATCTTGGAAAAGTTCCACAAAAAAAAAAAAAAAAAAAAAAAAGGATTCTTAGATTTAATTATTCTTGCGTTATTAACCTTAAGAGTTGCCGGATCTTTTTACGTTTCCGCAAATCCTTCCGAATCAATTTCTCCAAAGACAAAGTTTGGGAAAACTTTGCTGATCACGATGAATTTTATTGGAATTCTTTTGCCGATTTCTAAGAAATCGAATCGAAAAACCGAGTTAATAATTTTTTTTTTTTCCTGAATTGCGCGGGAGGGGCTAATGCAACAACAAAAGTCTGCCAAAGTATACGGAGAATTACGACGTATTTATAACATTACTTTAAAAAAAAAGTGTAATAAAACTGTTTAGGGATCACCGTGGACATAAACCTATTTTATTAACGAGTGTAATGCGTCTTAAAATGAGAGCAGGACATAACTTTTTCATTGGAAACGTAAAGTCTACGTGAATTACTCGATACACGCTTCGGAGCACCAGGTTTTTTTTTTTTTTTTTTTTTTTTTTTTGTCAGAAGATAATGGACTTGTTAATAAAAACGTACTCCAGATTAAGTGCGACAGCGTTAAAGAAAAAGATAACACAAGACGAGGATTTTTAACCGCAGATTTTTTTTTCTTTTTTCCTTTTCCTGTTTTACGAGATGTTAAGATATTTACAAAGTAGACGAAGAAAGTTAATTGCGTACAAAGTAAATTCCCTTTCTTTTCTTTTTTTTTTTATCTTTTTACCTTTAGTTTCTTTCTTTTTTTTTCTATCGAATAATCTTTTTAGATAACCTTCACCAAAACTGTTTTAAAACTATCGGTTAAAACAAGGGAGCTGTAAAAAAAGCTACGGAATTACAATTAACCTCATGAAGTATCGACCCGAAAGCAATCGTTTCAGTGTTTTACGGTCTTCCAAGTCAGTAACATAAAGGAGAGACTATGGGGCAATGAAAACATAAAACCATCCATAATTTGTTATGTACTGTTCGTAATAGGTAGAAGGATGTTATATTGTTTCTGTCGGTATTGTCACTTATTGCGCACAGCCCGTTAAATTGATCACAGGAGTTTGTCTTATCAGGCGAAAGGAGGGTCGATTAGCCAGGTTTTTGGGACCTATCCGCGAACGGATAACTTCCTGTTAAAGTTTCATCCCCGTACGATCATGCCACCACCTTCAAAATGGGCCATTTCAGTTTGGCATCGGTGTAAACAAATCACACAAATCATGTGATGCCATTACAGCGTATGACGGGATCCCAGTTTTTGATCGGCAACAGTTGCCCCTTTTGTAGTCAGAAAGACAATGTCTTTGGATTGACATTTCCCCCGCGGAAAAAAAAAATCTTAAATCCAATTGCAGGAGCAAAAAGGTTAAGTAACAAATTTATTCTTTTGCGAGCAAAAAAGTCGAGTAGTAAAAATAAATAAAATAAAAAGAAACAAGGTTATCATATATCAAAAAAAGTTGGACAATACAGAGTAATAAAAAGGAAATAACAAGTCAAGGAAAAAAAAAGCAACAAAAAAAAAAAAAAAAAAAAAAAAGAGCGACACGACTGACAACACATCCTCGTCTCATGTAGCTCGCCTTAATGAAATTCTCGTTTAATACAATCTCAAGCCAAAACTCGCTAGAGAGAAAAAGGTAGGGGAAGAAGGAAGAAATGCTTGAGGGAGGCTTTCTTTGAAATTATATCCTCCATTTGAGATTTGTTAGAGATTATCCTCCTTGAAAATTCGTTGCACAGAAGGGGGATTATCCTCTCACCTGGTTGAATTCCTTTTAACTTGGCCCAATTTTTTTTTTTAAGATAACACGAAACCAGGCCAAATTAAAGAAAAACAAATAAAATTCATGTTTTTTCTCGTAAACCGATGGAAAAAACGGACGAATAATTGGAATTGATATTCGATATCCTCTTTTATTTGAGACGCTGGCGATGATATCCTCTTCACTTTTTCACCTTGTTCTGCATTATTCAAACCATTTTTTTTTTTTCGTGGATTTAAACGTTTATGGAAGGCAGGGGAATTCCTTTTGCAAGATTATCCATTGATCTTGTAATTGAATATCTAGGATTCCTTCCTCCAATTTTGAATGGGAAACGGTTTTCAAAGACGGGAAACGCATTCACATTAAATTATACGATTACTATACCAGTTTAGAATATTTATTCACGAAAAAAAAGGGTTTTAAGAAGAAACAAACTCGAAAAATAAATTCAAAATCAAAACTTTCATAATCGTAAGATAAGTTGAACATTTTATTATTTTTATTTCTTTTTCTTTATTAGTTTTCTCCCGTCATATTTTTCAAATTTTTACAATTTGGACTCGAGATTTTAGGTCGTTTGTTAGCATTTATATTGGACGGAATAAGTTAATGAGAATTGACAAATATTGGAATGTGGTGGTGTTATGCTAATAAATGGCAGACCAGTTAGTTACAACTAGTGTGATATTTTTATGATAAAATGTTTTGAATTTTCAATTTGACAGATATTAAGTAGTAATGGTTGCGAGTTTTTTAAAATATGAATGTCCATATTTTTTATGTGTGTGTGCGCGGCAATTACGGAGTAAAGCGATACCGGCCTAATGATTAAGTTAAATATGTAATTAGGAATCTTTTTTTTTCTTTTTTTTGCGAGGTTATAAAAAATTTGATTTACTGCTTTCCGGTTTTAAATGAATTTTTGGGTTTAAATTGTCGGTAGGGATCAAAGACGATATTCGTGACATTAGTTAATTTGATGATCTTTGTTGGTATTATGTGGTCCACTTAGGTCTGCGTCTTTATTAAATTTGTACCGTGACTTCAATTAAATTTTGGGCGCTTGCACACGGTGCAGACTTAAAATGGAAGACTTGCAAGCCCAACACCTGAGGGTAGGCCACGGCGTCTTTGGAAAATGGACGTTTCCCTGAAAAAGAGGCGGCTTGTAGTCCCCGACTGGCTAAAAAAAAGAGCCTCGTGGACCTAATAGGGCTTCATACCATAGAGAAGCAGTATGTTTAGCTTATGACATTGGCTACCTCGTACCTTGAATCGGAATCTTTTAGCCATAAACTCGCAAGTGTAGTTTTTCCTGAAATTGGCATTAACCAAACTGCGCCAACGGAATATTTGCTAGATTGAGTTGCACTTCTTATGATAGATACATTAGTGAGCGACATTAGAAGTGTCTCAAAACGGCGAGTAAAGGCGGAAAGACACTAAATTTGGCTACAATTTTTAATTTCCACGAAAAAAGCTCCGTTTTGCCCGACTTATTTTTACCAAGAGAAGAGTGAAAAATTTCCAAAATCTTGATCCGAACTTGTGTTTTCGTTTGTCCTTTCAAAAATCGACATTGACTATCGAACGAAATTATACCCTTTCTATCAACGAATTACCTTTGACCAAACATTTTGTTTCGATTTCGATTTTTGTAACTTTAAAAAAATTTTTTTTCTCTTTTCTTTTCAGTTCCTCCAGAAAAGCCTGTAATATATGATAGCAAAAACAGAGATAAAAGCGTAGACAGAGGAACTTATAACGAAGGAAGTGATGTGAGCCTGGTGTGCGAGGTCAGAGGTGGTAAGTATCGAATTTAATGCCCGACCGAGAAAAGAGAGCAAAAAAAAAAAAATAGTAAATGCGAAGATAAAAATTCTAACCGAGTAAATTATCATCGCTACCGGTTCGTGGCGTCACCACGTGGAATATTAGGCTTAATATTGTACACATTTCATATTTTACGATTCTTTATGATTTATGCTCTCGTATGGAAACCGTTATTAGCGAGTGTTAAAAGGGACAAATGTTTTGTCCCCGACCCTTGCGAAGGGTAATATAAACTTGTGAAAAAAAAAGAAAAATCTTTCCCCGGGATTCCCTTTTATGGTTTCCTGTTCAAAAAAAAAAGAAAAAAAACTTTTTACCAATTAAGAATCAACATTTTGCGGTATTTCTTTGGACTTTTATTAAGAAATATTTGAAATTTGATTTACTTTCCCCGGGGGAGTTACAAAAAAAAAAGTTATTGATAACTCAAAAATTTTCGATTCGTAAGTTTACCTTTCATTTGAAAATTTTAGGGTTAAAAAAAAAGGAAAAATGGGGAAGGTTTAAAAGTTTCCATCACTGGTACCCCAGGCGAGCAATGCAGCGATTCCGATTCCCTCTTGATTTTCCTCGTCGCAAATTCATTTTTGGCGGGCGGCAGAATTAAAAACACGCGGGATCTCGAGGTCGAAGAGCCGGAAAAACAGCTCGTGAAAGAAGTGGTGAGAGTATGAAGCGTTCTCGACGGAAATATTTTTGAATATTTCAAAAAGTGTTAGGCGACGCATTTATCTTTCAGGTCTCATGATACCTTGTTCACATCGTCGCAGTGACGTTTAAATGTAGAATTTGAAATTAAATGAAAACTTGCTTCCTTGGCAAAATCCGATTTATTTTTTCAAAAATTAATTTGAAAGCTGCCGACCCCATGGGTCACCGGTAATAGAGTAATAAAAACCGTTTTTTATTGGTGACGAAGTAGATGATTAATTCTTTTCTGAGTAAAATGTTCCTCGCCACTGACTTTTGTTTGTCTTTGAGGCTTCGAAGACAAAAGCACAGAGCAAGGAAGAATAGAGATGTAACTCCCGTGTTAAAATTTCGTCGTGTCCGTGGGGTGTTAGTTATGTGATCCAACCACTAGGGGGCGCTGTATGCAGAAAAAAAAGTAAAAAATAGCCTCACACCCGAGCTACGAACCCGAGTCCTTTAGCTCGCGAGTCCAGACTCATGCTGTCTGCGCTACCAAACTGCGCATGTGGGTTGAGGATTTTAAAGGGTTCTTAGTTTACACGGCTTTTTAGTTCTGTAATCCCACCAGTTTGGCGCTAGTATCGCACGACGAAATCGTCCATTTAACTTGCACCCCCCTGGACAAAAGTCATTGGAGATTCAGTTAAAATCCAAGGTGGGCGCATAACGTGTCAATGCACTTTCGCGAAGAACATGTCAGCTAACATTTGTATTCGTTGAAACATGTTACATAACTTGTTCCAGGAAAAATATTTAGGAATTATATAACATGTTATATAATATGCTAACGCTTGTACTAACGTTATTTTATTAACACATTTGTCGTGAAATTCCAGGGAATAAGAAAATTCGAATTGGTTTTATTGGATGGTTTTATAAAGTTTTCCAAACATTTACCTTTATAAGTTAGATTTGATGGCAGTTAATACTGTCTTTAACATACTGTAGTAGGAAATGTTTAAGGAAAGGTTAAGTTAGAACCTAGGTCAAATGCGCAAATTCACTTTGAACATGTGAGATGCAAATGGTAACATGTTGATGTTAATAACATTTAATATAAATCCGAATTGTCCCTGACGTTTCTTCATGACCGATATGCTACATGTTCTTGGTGAAATATGTTAGGTAGTCATTCGAATAACATGTTCTATTATGTAACATGCTGTTATATTACGTATCTGTAAAATGTTACGACGTTGTACTAACATTTTTTCGTATTCGACTCTAGCCAAATTGTTTGGCTGTTGAAAAATGGGCAACCTCAATCGATGGATCCGCCGTCTTGCGATGGATTTGTTCCCTGATACAAAAATTCAAGGTTCATTTTAACTTTTCCGTAACGTGTTGGCCAGAAGAGCCGACAGCATGTTAGCAAATGTTAGCCAACAATCCCATCATGTTCGGCAAGTCCTTTCCTAACGGCGTTAATATTTATATTAATATGGCATTTTCTTTATTTAATTACTTAACAGTGTTAAATAATTGCCATCCTTTTATTTTTGAAGGGTCTGCAACTTCATAGAAAAATACATAATAATTAGCTAAAGAACCCCCTGCCTTAAGGAAAAAATTAAAACTGGTTTTTGAAAAAGAGTAAATCACCGTAAAACGATTGGAATGACTAGAAGATGACCGTGAGTCAGCTGGCCATAGGTCCTCCAATTTTTTGACATTTGTCGGCCGGTTGAAAACCTTTGTGAAAAATACATCTTACTAACTTAGTTTTATGTGTTAAGACAACCCGTAAATGATGTTCATAAATAAACGTCGTTAAGAGCTGGAGTATTAAGACAAGTAGAAATGATTACTCAGGAATACATGACCCGTCACATGTGTATCGCCAAGTTATACAATTCCCCGACGGGGATAAATAACTCATTCTCGGATTAAATCATTATATTTGCATTTTGTTTCATTATCCGTCCGTTTCCAGATGGATAATCTCGAATTAGGGCTTTCATAAATGATTTTACATTCTGTTTGCCGATTATTGCTCTTTAATCAAGATCTTTTTCAATCCACGAGTTTTATTTTTTTCCTTTTTGAAAGGGATTTCTTTTTCGAAGGGAAAAAATCGGTCAGCTATTGGAAAAAAGTTAATTGAAATGAATATTCCATCTGGAATTACTTTAATTCATCTTTTTTTTCCGGGAGTTTTTTTTTTTTTTCTAAAATTTATTCAGAGCGTGAAACGATTCAAACAAATTGGATCTCAATCTCGGCTAATGATACCGCATTATGTCTTCTTATTGTTCAACTTCGACGCTACTTACTACTTAAAATAATTTTTTTCCTCGAAAAAAAAAAGAAAAAAAAAAAAAAACTTCGCTACTTTATGATTTTTTTTTTCTCTTAGGGGCGATCGTTTTCGTTATTCTTCACGCATCGCATTATGAATTATACAACAGGAATTCGTTCTTTTTTTTTTTTTTTTCTTTCTTATTCAGACGATCGAAACCGTTAAAATAATCACACGTTTTCCTGACGTCTCATATATTTGACAAAAGGAAGAAAAAAAAAAGCCGCAACCGCGTTATACGAAAATCTCTTTTTCTTTGTTGTGGCGAGAATATAACTTTCGCGCATGAATAAAAGATCTGGGCAGGCAAAAAAAAGAAAAAAAAATACAACAGCAATATATACCAGGGATTTTTACTTTAAAACATGTTTGATCATGCTCTGCTTTAATTGGGTTTTCGGGTGAATGAATGAATAAAACAAAAATTTGAAAAATGAAATTACAAAACAATGGACAGTTTGCGAACAAAATTCTTTTCGATTCTATTCTGAGCTGAAAAGCCCTAACTGAGTTAATTTGCCCTTAAATGATGTTATTTGTTTTTCCATCATTTTTTACCTTTTTTCGATTTACGAGCGGCTTTCATTTGGGGCAGATCAATTATTACGTAAGAGTATTAGCGAGTAAGGGGTAGGCAAAATGTAAAATGTTTCTCACAAGAGGGAAGACTTCCGTTTGGGGGTCCGGGAACAGATCCTCCAAATTTTAATTCTCAAAGAACCCCGCACAGAAAAATAGAAATTTGGGCACCGGATGAAGTTTACATTTAATAACAAACAAAAGAAAAACAGAAACAAATAGAATTTCATCCGGTGCCCAAATTCCTATTATTCTGTTTAGGGTTCTTTCCAAATCAACTTTTTTTTGGACTAAGATAAGTTTTTAGTTTTGAAGAGGTAGTTTTGCAGTGCGGACTTCCAATTGTTCGCTTGATATCCTTAACGGTTGTCAAATCAAACCTAACGATTTTTCGAAATGATGATTTTTGATTAATTACCTCCAAGGGCATGCAGCACCCCTAACAGAATATAATTTCGGGTCGGAAATCCCCATTGGCTCAGTGCATTATCGTTACTTTACGCTTCGGCCAAATGAGCAAGCTGCAAAGCAGTGACGTTTCATTTTGAACGAAAAAATGGTTAACTGCTCCTCGAACGGATTGCAATGTCCCCGTGGTAAATATTTACGCAAGCATGAAATAGTCGATTTTGAGAGGGGTTAGGGACTAAAATCTAACGTAAAAAAGTGGAGGGAGTTTTCAAAAAATTAGTTTCTCTTTCAAGAGGGGGAAGAGGAGTCAAAAATGTCCTAAAAAAAAATAAACACCGAAATGGCCCAATTTCTCCGGACAGAATGCAATTTGTCCAAACGATTTTAAACGAATTATACGTAGGCCTAGATTTAATTGCAATTGACCCCTTTTATCGAAAACTCGTAAGATTGTTTTGTTTTTTTCTTTCTTTTGTATTTATTAAGTTCGGTAATGTTTTTAATTTTGGTTGAGATCGGTTTTCGAAAGAGCTTTTCCTGTGCGACACAAAAAATTATTTTCATTTGAAACAATGTACAGGAAATCGAGAAATTTTTCGAAAATGTAAACGACGAATTCATTAGAAATATTTTTGCATTTTAAAATTAAAAATAGCAAAGTTTTTTTTAACTAAGTCAGCGATAAGCA
The DNA here is from genome assembly GCA_037577465.1 of Liposcelis bostrychophila. Taxonomy (NCBI): domain Eukaryota; kingdom Metazoa; phylum Arthropoda; class Insecta; order Psocodea; family Liposcelididae; genus Liposcelis; species Liposcelis bostrychophila. Next base: position 1,165,314 of record CM075209.1, on the reverse strand, counting down.
AACTTTCCGTCATTATGATAATTTCATTCGTCCTGGGCCTATTTAAAAAAAAAGTTTTAATCGATTTTGTTTATTTTTATCTTTTCAGGGAGGCCGAGACCTAAAGTTTTTTGGTATTTAGAAAATAAATTAATAGATGAATCCTACGATCAAACGCACGATACACTGACTGTGAATCATCTCGTAATACCTGATGTAAAAAGAGAACATTCGAATGCTAGACTAGTGTGCCAAGCCTCAAATAACAACTTAGAACCACTCCCTGCTTCCAAAGTTTTCATCATAAACCTTAATTGTAAGTAACGTAAAAACAAAAAGTTTAATAAAAAGAAAAAAAGAAAATAAAATAAAAGGGAAGGAAATAACGAGAAATAAATGTTCCAGTGAAACCATTAACCGTCCAAATACTGACCAAGGAGGCGCAAGTCTCGGCGGACAAAAAATACGAAGTAGAGTGCAGGACGTCCGGCTCGAAACCGGAAGCTGTTATCACGTGGTGGAAGGGAAACAAACAAATCAAAAAAATTGCGAAAGTGGTAAGCAATACGTTATCTTAGTGGAAACATTTTTGTTTCGGGAAAAAAAAAAAAAAATTATACCGTGTAGATTTTCATTCCAATAATTTTCCGCTTTTTTCTTCTTACGCTTTTATTTACTTTTTGTATTCGATTTGAAAAAAAGAGGAAGCGAGGGAGAAAAACAGATGCGGAATGTTAGGCAGACAACTTAACATTTCTTCAATCGCATGGCCATGGTTTTAGTGCGGCAGCAAAGGAATTCGAAGGAAAAAAATTAGTCCCAGAGTGACAGACACGCCACTCAGTTAAACCTGAAAGAAGACTCGGGAGTGGCATGGGCTGCAGTTTCAGATGTCAAATATTCTTCACTGTTTTTCTGGTTGAATTTAACGGCAATGAAGAAGGGAACTTCTTGAAGAGTTCGACGTTTTTAGTTCCTACAGCAGACGACAGAGGGCGCAACGACCTTTCGAGCCCCACTGTTGACAGACCTGTGGTTGCCTCTGTAGCCAATCAGAAAGTGTTTCGAATACAGTCGGCACCGTTGTTAGTTGGATCGTCACATCTCATGTAGAGATAGGAGCTTCCAGACCTGAACTTATGACCATGCACCGACCGAGGGGAAACATTTTGAATTCGATTCCGAATCCGATTTGTTTTTAAAACCTAATCGGACCGCAACTCTGGTTTATGAGGAATGACACGATCCACAGTTAAAGTAATCCCGCAACCTCGATCCCTCTGTGGGAATACAAGCTCAGTTTTAGCACCTTTCTATTTCTAAATTTTGTGTGAAACTCTTCGTCACTGTTTCTCGCCTTGTTCTTGCATTTATCGAGTTGTCAGTTCAATTTGTTTCTCTGACTTGCTCATACCTGGAGATTCGAATTAACAATTCGCAAATGAAACCCTTGACTTTTGGGTTGCACTATTTCATCGCAAAACAGGAAACCTTTTGGAAACGATTAAAATATTGACATTAGTCAGCATGCAAGACCCTTTTGCCGACCACATCATTCGGATACACCTTCTCATACGTCCAAGTGCGTAAACCGCATTCTCGATCCCTTTCATCCTCTCTACCCTTTGCCGCTTTTCCGATAGTGAAAAGCTCTTGAAACGCATCTCATTTTTTATTATCTCAGAGCTGGCATTTCCCACGACCTTTTTAATGGCTGTGACAAAAAAAGGGGAAGATTCAAAGAAAGAAAGAAAAAAAAAAGTACTTGTCGGACGTATATGACGAATCGGAACCGATCTCGTTTCCTACGTCATAATCCTTTTCTTTCCTTGAAGAGAAAGATATTTTATCATAAACGATTACAAAAGTTTAAATTAAGGAAAAAGGGAAGAATGTCTGTGACGTTTAAATGCTAAGCCCTCGTTTAATATCCATTGTAAAGAATTAAGTTTTTTGTTAAAAAGAAAAACTTAAAACTGTTTTAAAAACGTAAAAGTTGCCCGAGTTTTGACATTTAAAAACAAAGTGCTGAATGCTCGCGTGACGTTTTCGAAGAGATCAATCGTTTCAAAAAAAGGAACCCCCCCCCCCCCCGCCCCCCTTTCCTCCTCTCCTCTTTATTAATCGATATTTAAAACAAGTTTCCAAAAATTGCAGACCTTGTTTTTATTATTTTTTTTTTTTAAATAAGAAAAACGGCCTTATGTACTAGATGATGAGATTACCATAATAAAAAAATTTGTACGTTGATTCTAAAACACTCTAATGGAATCAAGTGGAAGGAACGGTAAATGGATTCCATTTAACTAACGTCAAAACAATCTCACGACGATTCCTCTTTTTCATATCACCATACGGAAACCGAAATAATATATTTCATTATATACATATATTATCATGTCATTATTTCCCTCTGAATTCTCTCGTCTCTCCCGGGTTTTATCGATATTTATGTTTTGTGCCAGGGATCTTTATGCGTTGGATTTGTTTGAGTTAAATTTTGACAGATTGATAAGATGCTTCTTTACCTTTTAATATAATTAATGTTTTTAAAATGTTAGGTGAATTATTATATGGAACATCGAGAAAGACAATAAGAGTTGTCCTAAGTGCGATGATAAGGGATATGACTTCTGTGGGCGAAAAAAATACCATTTTTCAATTTGATAGATTTATTAAAAAATTTAGGTTTTGACGTTTCAGGCTGCTATCCGATGAGCATACTATCTGCGACCGAAATTTAATTTTTTTAAATCGTTTTTAGTCGTTAAGGATAGATCGGAATAATGAGGACCATTCGCTAACCGCCCTTGCATCCTAAAAAGTTATTTGTTTAAATTGGGGGCTCTGATTGGCTGACCGGCTTTAAACCAATCAAATCGGCTGATTCTCAGTGAGTCAAACAAATGGTCCAGAACTGTATTTTTTTTGCATTTTTCTGCCAAAAAGAAAATGCTGACGAAACCATGTAAATTGTAACAGCATGTTTTCTTTTGACAAGGCAACTTCGGACTGCAGTAGTCAGATCAGCGAACAAAAATTCCCCCATTCAAAACATGAGTTTAAGGTTTAAGAAAAAGTCTTCCATTATAGTACTGTGACATGATGTTTATACCAAGGGTTTCGAAGTTTATATAATTTACCAGGAGGGAAACTAGCTGCTTTCCCTCGTAGCTATGAAAAAATTTTCAGAAATTCATCAACACCTGACAAAATCTAATAACTCATCGTCAATTTTTTTGTAAGTCTCCGACACTCAGTTACAGATAGGAATCTTTTAGTTACTAAGGTTCCACTAAAATACTAAGTCAACACCCTCATCGTAATTGTCAATTTGGGGAAAGGATTTGCCTACACGTCTCCTGAGTAACTTCGAATTACCATAAATGACGAACAACCCATCTGGGTCTTGAATGTTTGACGACTTACATCTGAAAAGATGCATGATCAACCCTCAGACCGACAGAGAGGAAAACTTTAAAAGAAATCATTCGACTGATGCCTTACTTTTTGTTTTCTTTTCAGTATCCAGAGGAAAATGGTCAAAGCTTAAGTATACTGCCTTTTATACCAATGATAGATGACGACGGGAAGTATTTAACGTGTCGAGCTGAAAATCCTTCTATACCTGGTGAAGCTTTAGAAGATAAATGGAGGTTAAACGTTCACTGTAAGTACAATAAGTAACTTTCCCCATTCTTAAGTCAAGGGAAAAAAAAAATTAAAATTAAATTCGAGTTCCGGTTGTAATGCGTTAACGAACAAAAAATATGCCACGCATAGTTTCCTCCATGCGTCTAATTTGCCTAATGAAGTCGATAATGCCCCTTTTACAAAATTCCAAAAACAGGGTGGCTTCTATTAAATCCATGCAAGGAACGCCGCGGCGAACGGAGAGAAAGAGCCTTGGCAGTTATTTCATATAATGATAAATCTTGACACTTTTGTTTTTGAAAACGTGTTAAGGAAAAAGGAAAAAGAAGGGAAAGAGGAAATGAAATAGAAGGAGAGAGAAAGAAAGAGAGACTTTTTCTTTTTTCGACAAAAAAGGAAGGGAATAATGCGTACAGCGTCCTTTTTCGCTTTGACATTTAAAATAAAATCCCGACCGGGTTTTCGACCCGAAATTTGTGTTGTTTATACGCGGGAGTCCTCGGTACGTAAAACCAGAAAACGATGACATCGATTTCGTTTTATTTCCTTTTCCAGCGTTAATAAATCATGGAAAAGCGTCGACGTGGTTAACCTTTCGTACCGATATTTCGTTAATTACCCTCCCAGTTTAAATAAATGAGTTCATGATATTCCAAATCGGTTTTGTAATTGAATTTTCAAAAGAACCGTTCGTGTACCATCCCTGGAACAATAAGGAGGGAAAAAAGTAAACGGGTCGGCCCGATCGGACAAAAAGGTGGGAGGGAATCATTTAAGAGAAAGGGAATTAAGGAAATTGGGAATAGGTTTAAAATAACACTCCAGTTCTGACTTTTAGCGGAAATGACAAAAAAGTAAAAAATTCCTGTCTGATTTTTTGCTGAAGTCTTTTTTATCGTCTGCCATAGGAATATGAATCTTTCAGACCGTTTTTTTAAAAAAATTTATTGGTCGGGATCGCATTAAAAAAATAGGGGGTACAAAGTTGAGTGAAAAGTTTTGTTCCTAATGAATTTATTACGTCGCAATAAAGCATGGTCGATTATGGATTTGTTGGAATAAAAGTAAAAAATGTACTCAAAATAGTAATGTGGCAGCAAGGTATTTTTGGAGTATGCATTATGTAAACATAAAAAAAGTATACTAAAAATTCACCCTTAAAATAAATGGCCCACTCCAGATTTTTGCTCCCCGGACAAATTTCTGTTCTTTACTATATGAAAGAGCTCTCCAATTTTTTTAAGATTCTTAAAAAACATTTTGGAGGTGCTAGGGCAGATCAAAGATTTTTTAGGCCAAAAAAAATTACCAAAGATTTAAAAATTTGTAAGTTATGAAAACTAAGAGAGAAAACTTTGAAGTAATTGCTCGAATTTACTTATATACGATGGCGTCGAAAAATAATTAAGCTAGGTCTAATGTGTTGCCTATGTGTAATGTGGAGGAGCATTTATCCGGAAAAATTAGAAAATTTAGATATTCTTGGACATAAAGTTTTAAATGTCTGTGAGGTGCTTAAAATTTATGTAAAATACGTAGAATTAAGGCCCCGTATCAAAAATTTTTCGCAATCGACTTTTTGCGATTTTCGCCATAAGAAAAAAAATTAAAAACGGCGGCTAAAATTAAAAGGGGTTTTCCTGTCTAGAACTTACGAAAAGAAATTATTTTTATATTGGAGCCTATGTTCCACTTTGGTTGCTTTTAGAACTAGAATTAAAACAAAAATTTAGCCAGAAATTTGAATTTGTACTACGTAATAGATTTTCATTTAGCTTCTTTCTTTTTAAAGCTTTGAATTTTGATTTTAGTGACAGTTCAAAGAAAACTTTTCTTTTACTATTCACCAACTGCAAGCCGTTGGTGAATTTCCATGGAAAAAGATCTTGAATTTGCAAAAATTTGCACACAGAAGGAGGAGCTAAAGCACATAATATCGTATCCGCACGGGGAAGGGTGGTTTGGAAATAATTTAAGGCGAAATATGCGCATCTTAAGATGACAAATGTTTCGTAACAATAATATTGATGTTTCCGGGTTTATTGTTGGCCGCAATATGTTCTCTTATTTTGCATTAGTAATCAATTACGAAGAGCATCTGTGGCACCCTTGTTTTCGCTTGCGATCAGGAGCGAATTTTAAGCTTCTGATTTTTTTTCCCCTCATTTTAAAATGACTGACTCTGCCTTGGAAGGGTGGTGAGCTCGAATACGTCCGCAAAATCTTAAGTAAAATTTTTGGTAATTTTTAAGTAAAAGCTTGACTTTTAGCAAAGAAACCCAGGTTCTTAGACTTAAAGCATTTTATTAACGAAAAAAACCCAGGTTCTTAGACTTAAAGTCACTAACATTGCCATTTAAATTGCTCTACTATTTACCATTTTTTTTTCCGAAAACGCTTCCTTTCCGTTGATCTGTGATTCCGAATTTTTAAAAAAAATAAACAATGCTCCGAAGCCACGAAGCGACCCGTATTCAGTTCACATTAAATTTTAGTGCGAAATAAATAAAAAAAAGTTGAACCGTTTACAATTAGCACCCGTCTTTCTCGTAATTGGTTTTTTCATGAAGCAAATTAACGGCGATATGCATTCCCCGCTGCCTTTCGTAGAGAAAAAATAAAAATAAAAATAATGGAAAAAAAAATATATATTCGTTTTTTATTTTTTATTCCTCCCTTCTTTTTCTTTCGGAGACTTTTTTTCGCGTTATGAATAAAATTCGAAAATTCCCGGATGAGCTGAATCGTCAGTTCATTTATTTTCCCTGAAAAATCAAAAGCAATGATTTTGCTGACACCAAACTTTTTTGCGAACTTTTTTTTTTTGAGTTCGTATGGCCGTTGACAGGTTTATATATATAATATTTTTTTGTGTTCTTTTCGTTTATTTTTCTTCAAATTGAAAGTGACGTAATAAGAGGTTGGAGAGAAAAAAAAGAGAAAAAAATTTAAGAGTCACGACACGCGATTTACTAATTTTGGATTTAAAATGGTCGATAAGAAATGATTTTTTTTTCCTTTCCATTTGATTTTTTTAATGCGGGAAGTGACCGAATATTAGCATTTGACCTAGATGTTCCCTGATTTTTTTTTTTTTTTGTAAAGGACCTCTGAAACCGCAATTCCCTCCGACCGAGGAAAACCCTTAAAAGCCTCTTTTACCTTGAGGAAAAGTCGCCGTGATCAATAAAGGACGGTAAAATGTTAAACGACGGGGAATAGTGATAAGATTGATGAAAACCCGACTTAAAAACAAGTTAGCAGGGAAAAGGGTTAAAGACAAATTATACAATTTACAAGATAAAACAAGTTGAGAGCGAGATTTCTTGCATTCCAGACGTCTTCTAAAGCCGTGTATGAGAAAGAAGGAACATTTGTTTACGTCTCTTCCATTCTTTCCTTTCTCGTTTTAATATTCAAGCAGCAAACCCCCGAGTCTCTTACGTGAAATACCGCCCCTCTCTCTCAAAAAAAGAAAAAAAAAATGTATCAACCCTGCTACGATATGCATTCGGCATTTTTCCATATCTCTATCGGTGATCTCGTTTTATTGTTTCGACGTAAAAAAAAAAAGAATTGACGTGAGCCCGGGCAAACGGGGGCGTTGAAACCGCTTAAGTAATTACACGTTGTAGGAGTTAAAGGTATGTAAACGGCCGCGGTCGGAATTATTTTGAAAATTATCCTCCGGGCACATGTTAAGTAGTCATTAGCAAACGTCACGGGTATCCGAAATAATTAAACCGTTCGATATCGAATGACGCGTCACTCGAACGTTGACGTATCTTAAGACGTTAATTAGAGACATACGATACGTTAAGGGAATTCCCTTGGCAACGTCATCTTCCACGAGAATGACAAGCGATGGGTAAAGGCACACCTTCACACTGTTTTATTAAATTTTTTTTTCTTTTGCGTGTAATCGACCGAAAAGGGATCGGACACTGTAGTCGTGAAATATTCTTTTATGCTTTTTACTGGACCAAAAAGTAAGCGATAGAGCTGTAGCTGGGAAACTTATGATTCTGCCTACATCAAGTAGTTTGATCTGACAAAAACTTTTTCATTTTGCAAAATTTAAGGCTATTTTCAGTCGTCAGCCCTCACAGAACCTGCTGTATTTAGACGAGGGTTTTTCGGGAACCGTGTAGGTCCGAAATTTCACTCTAAAACATGCTGCGCATGTTACATGCTCAACATGTTGCGGGGTCGTACATAAATTACGTAAGCATGGGTTAGGCCCTTTTTGCACGCTTTATCCCATTTCCCCTATGCTTAGCTTATGGGTTAGATGTTAAATTTGGACCCCCTCCTCCCCCTAAATGTGCTTACGTAATTTATGTACGACCCCTGCTGCATTGGAAACATGTTGGCAACATGTGGCGCAACATCTTATTTTTCATTTTTCAGTGTTGCGCAACATGTTTTTACACTTACAACATGTTGATTAACATGTTGGCAACATGTTTCTATTGCTGCAACAAGTAGAGAAACATGTTGCCTCAACATGTCACTGCAACATGTTTTAGCGTCAAATTTCGGCCTAGGGCGACACGATATTATTTCACATGATCTCAAGACAAGTATCAGAGTTAAAGAGGTACATAATATATAAAATAATAAATAATATAAAAGTCATAATATAAAGGCCATAATATAAAGGTCCAAGGTGTGACCTTGGCTCAATCGCGGACCTTCCGCATGCTGGTCGAGACTTTTACCTTTGGACTACCGATCGCCCTATAGAAGTCAAAAAAAGTAAGGCCTCAGTATGGTTTATAAGACATTATTTTCTTTCTTTGGTTTGCAATTTAAAAAAAGGTTCAGTTAAGGTAAAGTACCCGAATCCTGACCAGACACCTAAACCTGACCGGCTCATATGCTAAACACGTAATACCGTAAAAGGAAAACATATTTAGCTTATGAGCTGGTCAGGTTTAGGTGCCTAGTCAGGATTCGGGTACTTTACCTTAGTGTAAATTGGCTTCGTTTTTGATAACGGCTCTAATGTTTTTTTTATTTTTTGCTTTATATGGGCCTCTGGCAAAGATGAAGCAACTGAAGACAAAAACGTTTTCGTCAGATCAAAATTCAGCTTTCTTGGGCTATTATAAATTTTGACTTTCTATTCCTTCTACAGTGCATTCATACACACATCTTAATTTCCCTGTGAGCCGTTTGGTTAGTTCAAAAAAAGAAAAAAAAGGCGTGCAATTTTTCGCTTTTATTTCCTTTTAAAAAAAATGAAATATTTCGGTCGGCATAAATCTCGTGATATTTTTTTAATAAGAACTTCTCCCGGAAATCATAAAGAATTTCAAAAAAATATTTGTTACAGCTTTGTACATTCTTTCCGTTTTGCGGTTGAAGTGAAGAACGTTTTCTTTTTTTTTTTTTTTTTTTTTTCGTTTGTTTGATTTTATTTTATTTCATTTTTTTCCCTCCCCCCTTTTTTTTTCCTTTTCCATTTTCGTTCTGTCGGAATCTCTTTGCTCGGGATTCCTTTTATTGTCGTCGATTTGGATTTCGGCTATGAATTTAATATTCTGTTATTATACTGCAAAATACTTCTGACTTTTTTTTTCCAGCGCGGAAAGAAGAAAAAAAAACGCAATTTTGAAAAACAAGCAAATTACCTCCTTTTATTTTTGAAAAGGGGGAAATTCTCTTGGAATCCCTGTTATCGGTCGAGCAATTTACACACCTACACGTTTTTCACCTTTTCATCGAACTGTCATTTCGTTGTTGTCATTTTCCCCCTTTTCGAAAACGATTATTGTTTACGTAAACATTCTCCTGTTATTTTTTTTCCTCCTCCCGATTTATAAACAGGAAAAAAAAAGCAGGAATCCGAGAATCCGATCCGCTTCTGTTTAATCGAATAGGGCAAAGGATGCGCAAAAGGAACGAGGCGTGTAAAAGCAATAAATAGGCATTTGTTTCATTGTCAGATTATAACGCATGAGCATTAATCATTCACAATCGTTTTTCTCAATAGGATACCTAATTGGCATAATCCTTTGAGAATGCATCTTTTTTCAAGGTCTTTTTAATTCGATTATTTACTTACGATATTTCTTTTTTTTTTTTAAATCTGTCTTTCTTTCGATAAAAATAATATTAATGATGTAAATATCTGGAAGGCATTTATTGAATGTTTTGAGAATTTTTGGCGATTACGTTTTTAAAATGAATTATGGAGACGGTTAATTAGGTTGTTAAGTTATTTTTTTATGAAGGTTGACGGTTGGGAACGGGATTCCAATGATTTATGCAGATAAGATTTTAAAAAATTACCGTAATATTTCCCATTGAAAGCTTGACTAATTTTGTGGAGAAATCCGTAAGGAGAAATTGGACTGAAGGAAAATGAGTATCATGCTGATGCATTGGGCAGCGGATACCTTCTATACTTAACGAGGGAACTTTGATTTTTCCAAGAGAGGTTTTAGTGAATCTACAATAAAAATATATGACAATTTTTAATTTATTAACGACCGGATATGAAACCATAACGGTATAAGATTCTGTAATGACGAATCTCGCGAAACCGCTGTTTTTTTTAACAATTTAAAGAATCTAAGGTCAATTTTTTTTACATCTTCTTCGGTTTTGAGCTTGGTTTCTGAGCTTAGTTTCCTAGCTCCGAAATCCAAAATACGGCCATAGCCGCAAAGCGGGGAAACGTTGAAAGTCCACAGTTTCGGCCCTCTAATTTTTTTTTTTTTTCATTTATTACTTAGAATTCTATACAGTACTTCCTATTTCTATATTTAATTAATTAATTAATCAATCGACCGACTTTTTCAGAATCAAAAGTCTTTGGCATCTCCTTCATTATAAAATTCGAGTTCTAAGTTTTACGTGACCAAATTTGAAATGTTTTTTTTTTTCTGAAAAGCTAAAAAATCGCCTATGGCCAGTAACAAAACTTGTATTCCTTGCTCCGATGAAGTTTCTCGTTTCGTCTTTCTTTTTTTTTTTTTTTTTTCTTAAAGAGAGATAAATCGAGGAGAAAAAAAACCGGGGAGAAGAGAACCGAAGTTAATTAACGAATGTCTACCATGTTCTCGGGGCACCAATCAACAACAAACGACAATTTTCTTTTTTTTTTCCTAAAGGCTAGATGGGAAGAAGTAAAAAAAAAAGTTAGAACTAGGAGTGATGAATCGTTCGTTACATGTGCCGAAAGTCAGATTCGCTCATTTGCTACGAGTCGATCCATCACATTACCTGACACGAGTTTTATGTGTTCGGATATGTAATCAATGCGCCCTCGGGGAACATCCCCAGTTGAAACTAACCAACGTTTGCAATAGGAAATTTTCATTTTCCCGACGATTTGTTCCATCATTCCTGAATGTAAATGAAAAGCTTATTTTTTAGGAGGTCTTAATTACAGCGATTCGAAAGCTCATCGATTTCCAGGAAAAGTGACGGTTTTTAGGAAAAGGGTCATCGCCGGTGATGAATGAACCGGGTCATTCCACTTGTTAGTTTATCTTGAAAAAAAAAAAAAAAAAAAGGGAGAGGAAACTTTAGCCGGGAAGAGATTAACCGTTTTATCATTTTTCGATTCTCGACGTCGGAATTTTTGACAGTCTTTAGCCTTAAGGATTCTCGCTTGATATGAAGTGTGGGATAAAAGCGACAAGGGACTCGAATTAAATAACTGTTGCTTTTTTTTTATGATGTTTAATCAGCTGGAGAGCGAGTGGGTTACAATAAATTTTTACCGTTTGTTGTAGAAGTGGTTTTAACGAAAAACGAACTGGGCCCAAGACCTCGAGTCTCGGAAGTTTCGATTTTTGAAGAAACCCCAGGGCTTCGATAACGAATGTAACGAGTTAAAAAAATAAAGAACTCGTTAGTAACGAAATAATGAAATAATTAACGAACCGAATGATGATGAAGTAATTAAGGAATAAACTAATAGAATAATCTTATAATAAAATATAGAAATGAAAAGTTTACCCCGCTAAGATGCCGCCCATGCGAGCGCTTGTGGCGCTAAGAACTTTATTAGGGTCGTATTACGTCCGCATAAAGTTAACTTCATTAAGTGTATTGCGTCCTCGAAACTTAGAATTGAAGTGTTTAAAAGCTACATTGCAAACAAAAAACTCGGAGAGAGGAAAAAAAATCCATCCTTTATTGCGTTTTATTTAACTTTTTATTAGGTTCGATCATATTTTTATTACGTTTTCTCGCATATTCCCTTATTTTTATGGGACGACTTTCGGATAACCTGTCGTAACTCTCGGGGAGTTTTTTTTTTCGAGCATGGAAAACGGCTTCCCTCTTATATCGTTTAAAATTTAAATGATTTCAAACCGAGCGTCATAATTATAATTAAGTGACTCTTTATTATTAGTAGTAAACAAACTGCTCGAAGGAATATCACTTTATATACGATAATTGAAAATGATTTATATTTGAATAAATATCACGAACTAATTATGATTTTATTAAATTAATAGGCACTTACTTAATTGGAATGGATATTAATAAAAAAACAGTCAGGTTTTGGAAGGTTGTTGATTCCCGCTTTTTACGTGCAATTAATTATCACCTTACGGGTTATTCCAGGGTTAAGCGAGCATAATTCTTGGAAAATTCACCCCTCCCCCCTTTTCATCAACAGGAAAAATCATTTGGAAAATTCTTGCTCTTGACCGCTTGGCCATTTTAACGGAAGAATTTACTGACACCCTTTCTTGCTTTACTGCAAAAATAAGCATTTCGAAGACTCAATCCTCCCAGTTACATCGACCCTTGAGGATCGTTCGAATGTTACATCAGCACCTGCAAAAATGCTGACGGCAATTAAAAACTCACATAAAAAGCTTGCTTTTTGCGTAACGGAGTCCAAAAATTCCGAAATTGTGTTATCGTAACCTTTAAATGGACCCAAACCGATAATTTCTCTTGGAAAACGCCTTCGCAATCAAGGATGAAAAACACAAAAAGAAACCTGGAAAAGTTCCGTGACCGGGAGGGGAAAAAAAATCCGTGGGATGTTTAAAATAAACTTAGACTGCATCAATTTGAACTTTTTTCACAGGAAATAAAAAAAAAGAAAATATTAGTGCCGGGGCAAGAATGTAGTACCCTATAATTGTTGTTCGTCTCAATGTTAGCACAAGGTTCAGTCACGCTTATCCTTTAACTTGGGAGCTTTTTTATTTGTTATTTATTACATCTCCGTTTTTATTTGCGAAAAGGTCCCCTCTTGCAAAAAATAAGTTTTTATGTGCATACACGATTTTGCAGAAAAAAAAAAAAAAAAACAAAGTTCCCTAAGGATGCTTTGAATATCATTGAATCCGAAGTCTGAAGTAATCGAATTCCACCATTTTTATTTTATTTCGGTAATAACATTACGACTCTTTCCGAATAACGAAAAAGAAAAAAAACTTTTTCATTTGAATTTCTAACGACTGCTGATCGGTTTTTAAAAAAATTTTTATTTCTACATTTTTCGTTTATGTAAAAACTGTTTATTTATTTGCTTACGATTCCAAGGTTTTGATGATTAACTTGATTAAAAACTTTACAGCGTTTTTTTTTTCCTCGAAACACTCGATCCTTTTTTTAAGCTTGGATCGGTTTTTTCCCTTTTATTTTTTATGATTTCGATTTTTTTTTAAATGGCGGCGTTGCTCGCTGTAAAAGTTTTGCAAGTTACCGACGCCTTGTGACATCAATCAGAAGAAAATAATACGATATTCGAGTTGGAAGCGGTCCACTTTCGGCCATTTCGAAATGTTTGAAGTGATCCTTATTGCAATTAGTGTCCCTGTTTTAGGTACCTCATTACCGAGATTAATGAAATGGGTTAGTGCTTGGAACGACTCCTATTCCCGGAAAATGTAGAAATGTTTCTGGTAAATTTCATTTCCCTACTAAATTCAGATTTCAAATGTTGTTACTGTAACAATTGTTTTCCCATACATGATCCTATCCCCGGGGACAAGTTGCCGGAAAGTACAAAAAAAAAATTCATAACTGATTTTCTCGGAATTTTCACTCCCTTTTGAGCATTCTAAGTTACCAGGAATCGGTTATGCATTGTTTATTTTTGAGCAAAAAAAAAGCCTAAAAACTCTAAGCTAAAAGCGATATAAACGGTTGAAAGGCTCTTGCGCGGAGTTTCGCTGCCGGAAAACGATTTCACTGGAAACCGCTAAAGTTTTGGAAATAAACTAACCGGGAAATATTGTGCAGGCATAACGATATAACTTTGAGTCGTGCATTACTGAAATTGTTAATGCACTCGTAGTTAATTACTTGAAATCGAGTTTTCACCCTGCAACTCTGGTAATCCTCTTATTCGCCCGCTATATATACACTACAAGATTCCAAACTCGGGAAGGAATCCAACGTTCCCGCATGTAATGTACTTCCCGTGTACCGGTGACATTTCATTATTAATCATAACTTCCTTTTAGTTGTTAATAAAGATCGGGGAGCTTACAAATCGGATTATTTTATCTCCGGAAACCGACCTCAAAAAATAAGGCATATAATCAACTCGCGTCACGCGTTTCTAACATTTTTACTCAGAAAAAAAAAAAAAAAAAAAGAAGAAAGATGTTGTTGGACGAAGTAATAAAAATAATGGGGCTCCTGAAGAACCGTTGGGATTGCGTCGGTTCTTGGCGGAACGGACCTCTGGGCATTTTACTCCACTGTAGCCCGAGTTACATTTCCAGGAATTATGAACGACTTTAAATATGTCGTCGTCGTTGGAGTCGGGAGTCGGCGTCGGCGTTAAGAAAAGGTTTTTCCCTTTTATGTAGGATTCGTTCCCCGAGCAATCATTCTTACCTTTTGTGTACCCTAATAGGGTCATTCGTTTACATTATCTGATCTAATTTTTCTTCGTCAACATCTCTGGAAAATTCTTTTCATCCGGTTGGCGGATACACCAGGAAAGGGGAAAAATATATGTGTGTGTATATATATTTTTTTAAAACCCTTCGTGGCAACGAGGCGAATAAGTAATTAGGGGAAGGGGGAGAGGGTTCGATATATAGATAACGTCATGTAAATAGAGTGTTTGAAATTGATAAATATGCACGGTAAGCTATCGGGTTGACATGCACCCAACAGGAAAAATTAACACAAAAATAGTATTCGTGTTAATTAATACCCGAGAATATAAATTTAGATGAAATTTTTCATTCTTTTTTTTTCGCTTGTCGTCGGCGGAAAGCGGGGGCAGAAGGCTTAAGTAAAAAGCTTAAGGTCCTGTAGGGTCACTCAACGCGTCGATGTCGGGGTTCCCAGACGTACGACTATTTCACAGTTTTATAAGGTGCAAGACCGAGGGTAGGTCGTTTCTCGAAAAATACGACTCTTCAGACATTTTACGACTATATTACGACTATTTGAATAAAAGGTAAAAAAAAAAGCAAGAAATCGGTGAATATTAAAAAATCTGAAATTTTTTCCCTCATACGAGACAACTATTTCAAATTTTCTGTAAGGCCGTAAATTGTTTTTATGCGCGACCAAGCCACCCTCATACGACCATTTTTTTTACGCTTGTACGAAACCCATCTGGAAACCCTAGCAATGTTCTTACTGACAGTTGCATTACTAGCATTGTTAATTGATCAACTGACACTGACTGTCGCACAACTGACAGGAAGCATATCGCATGAGCGTTACTGTCAAACGTAAATGAACTTCCAGGAGCTTCGATTTCGGTGAATTTACTGCAAAATAAAAGACTTGGAGCCGATCCGTTAGTATCACGTTTTTAAAGTTGTCAGTTTATTGATTCGAATAGCCAGTTCTTGCTCAAATTCCAACATCAGGGCAGCAATGACTGAACTGTCCTCGGACTTTCTGTCAGTAGCAAAATCCTTATCGGTTGTCCGACTGAGCGTTGCAAGTCGGTGACACTAAGGCTTTTAAAATTAAACTAAAAATTATCCTGCGAATATTTAAAATACTGTATACTTCCGGCAACGTATCCCCCCAGCACACTGTCCTACTAACTTTTTAAACAAAAAATCAAAACGACCCAGTTTAAATATTAAAAAACTTTTACGCAAATACCTACCGCTTTCCATTCCAAATAAAAAAAATAAATAACTAATTAGCGGAATTATTTATGTTTACTCCGAAATCAAAAAACGTGCAATTAAATTACCTACAAATGAAGCGGAAACTTCACGGGAGGTTAATTTTCGTTATTAATCCTTCCCCCTTTTTTTTTCTCTTTTTTTTTTTTTCGATGAATGAATTTTTCGGTTTCGTGATAATGACGAAGATGACAAACGATTTCAGGGCGTCTCCATTTTTCCTTTTATATAAACTTTTTTTTTCTCCTTCGTTGACATGCCATTCCCTCGAGATTTTTTTTTTCTCCAAGCTCCCAGAAAGTATCAGCCATATTTTTTCATTATTAAGGGGAAAGCGAGGCAAACTGGAATAGACTTCTTTTTGGCAATTTTTTCTTCGTTATAAACGCGTTTTTTTTCTTTTGAAAATACGAATATGTAGGTAATATATTGTACCGACTTTTCGTATGTATGTTATTTTTTTGAGAAGGAGGGGAGGGGAGGGGCAAACTTTTTTTTTTTTTCTTAGTATATCGAAATAAATTGGAAGGTTCAATTTAGGACCATCAAATTTTGTTTTGTAACTTGTTATAAGATATGCAACAAGCTAAATAACATGTTGCGTTAGCTTTTTACATAATTCTCTAAGGTCGAAATTTCACGCTAAAACATGTGGCTATAACATGTTGAGACAACATGTTGCTCAACTTGTTGAAGTGTAAAACCATGTTGCGCAACACTGAAAAATGAATGATAAAAATTAGAAAAATGTTGGCAAAATGTTGCTGCAACATGTTTTAGCGTGAAATGCCGACCTAACATTTTTCCTTACATGCGTTCGTTCATTATTATAGCGTGAACAATTCATCAGAGGCAAAATAAAAAAAAAGGAAATTAATTACTTAAAAATCCAATTGTCCAATTTTTAAAAAAAATGGCAATTTGCTTATTTCGATTATTCTTTTTCTGTTTCAGTTTCGCCGATAGTCACATTAAAAATAGGTCCAAATTTAAATCCGGATGATATAAAAGAGGGAGATGACGTGTATTTCGAATGCCTCGTCAAAGCTAATCCAGCTGCTAATAGACTGGCGTGGTTCCACAACGTAAGTATCGAATTTTTTTTTTCTTGAACGAGTTCCAAAACATAAAAAAAAATATGCTTCGACTTGCATGAAATTAAGGGATGGAGCTCAGATTTTTGCTTTTATTCAAGTCGAGAACACTTGATGCTTGCACTTGACCGCTTGACAACTTTTGCCAAGTTGAAAAAAAAAAAAGTTAAAACCTTCGACATCACATTTCAAGGATAGTTCCAATTAAACTGCGATCCCTCGGGATTATCAATGTGCAGAATTTCACAAAGTTTTCATTGTTTTTACATGGTGTAAATCATTAGACTAATCTGTTGCTGCCTTTACCTGCATCTCTTCCAAGAAATGAGATTGCAAGTAAAAGGGCTCTTTCCAAGAGTAAATTCATCCATCCGGACTAATTAAAAAGAAAATAAGCATGCCTTTGGGCTCTCAAACGCAGCTCGGCTTTCGGCCTCGCCTTCGCCTTTTGCAGTTCAACTGCACATGAACGGGTACTGAGTTTACATCTGTTTAAGCCGTAAACGACTTAAGAACTTCGGCATCTCAAAGTCTTCGAAAATGGAAAACCAGGGCCAAACATTTTTTAGAGAGCATAACCTATAAAAATGAGCCGCTTATAAATTCTTTGAGTGAATACGGCGAAATAAAGTTTTGAAAATAATATTTTATACGGCAGTAAGGTTAGATTAGGTTATTAGGTTAGATTGGGTTAGGTTAGGTTGGTTTGGGTTAGGTTGGGTTAGGTTAGGTTAGGTTGGGCTGGGTTGGGTTAGGTTAGGTTAGGTTAGGTTAGGTTAGGTTAGGTTAGAGTTTAGAGGTTAGAGGTTAGATTCTTTGTTAAGCATACAAATATATACACTTCAATATTTTTTTATTTAAAGAACCAAATTTATGTTTTTATAGCAGAATAGGTTCTATTTTACATGGAGTATTAAAAGTTTTGTGTATTATATTTTTATTTCAAAATGTCGGACAAATATCCAACACGGCGGACAAATATCTGATGTTCCGTGTGTCTTTTTCGTCGGAGTAAAACTCATGCACAATGTCGACCCAAATGTCAACTTTTAAGCCAATTTTTGATGGGAAACGACATCACGTGATGACAATTTGCAGCACACAACATGGACGGCGTGGACTCTCTATTTCTTTTGCCTCTAAGAACATTGAAACCGTTTTTCGCGAGATCGAACTAGCATTTACGTCTAATGATAAAACTCATTATGATGAGATTTGAAAGGTCTAAAGCTTCAACAATTTTATTAGGTTTATTTTATTTGAATAAGAAATGTAAAGTCTGGCAAATAACGGCGCTAGAAAAACCAATACTTCGGCCTTTTTGCGATGCCGAAGTAATAAGTTTTTTTCATGAAGGGATCAACGTTAGCATTTATCCTTTGCTTGAGGGGCGATTATTATTGTTAATATTTTTGTTTGTAGTCTTGTGTCAACCACGTGCCAATATGTTAAAAATTCCACAAACGGAATTAACTGAAAAATCACAACATGTACGGGTAATGCAAATGGAAAAGGAATCAAAGGGAAAAAAATTTGAATTCCAGAAAAAAATGATTGGAACCAAACCTCATATTTGTTTCTTTTTTTCGTTTTTCCCGAGGCTTCTTTTCGATTCGTTTTTTAGCCTGACAAGGAAAACAGTGGAAGATTTTGTTTGAAATAAGATATTAGTGCATGAAGTCAACGAAACTCGGTTTTTGTAAAAGAAAATCATTATCAAATCGTAGAATATATTGTATGTACCTCTTGAAAATTAAAATTTTTCATGTTTTTGGTCACCATTCCTTTGGATAAGTTCTGGTGAAACAAATTTCCCGGTAATAGAATTTAGACCGTCAGTTCCCGTAGTTGCCACTACAAGTTGACTACATTAAACGAAGAAGATTTTTTGTTTGCTTTCCAAGTCGAAGGTTAAATGTTAAAATAAATTTTTAATTTAAACGTGTTTAAGATTCCTAATAATGGCTATAAGCTGTGTCATAATTTATTGCTCGATGGTTTATTTTGAGTATCAATTATATTTCGCTTCTGAAATAATAAATAAACTTTAATTCGCGCGTTTGAAAGATGAACACTCGCAGAAAAAAATGAAAAAATTCGCTTTTGGCGGATAAATGAGGTATTTGTTTGATTAGTATTTGCGATAATAGTTTCGATAATGCTTTCAAACGGAATGGATTAATTGCTTTCAGCTATATATGGTGATAAAACTAACGAGTTTCGAGGAATTCGGCTCTATAGGATGCTTTTTTCGCAAAATTTTCGGACGATAAATCAAACGTGAAGGGAAGCACGTGGATTAAATAATTATAAACTTATTTATATTTGTTTTCCTTGCTGAAGGAACGAGTGAAATTGGGCATTTCCACGTTTGGCGTGTACTCTGTTGAATACGGAATGGAAGAGCACTTTTTTTTCATGATAATTAACAGAATACCCACAGTATTTTACTGCTTTTCTTCTTGTTATGTAATTCTTTTTTATGCAGCCTGAAGCTTCAGAAAAAGAAACAAGCAAAAACGTTGTCATTGAACGAGAGCCAAAGACTCAAGTTCTTTAGGCAAAGAAACCTTAAGACTAAAAGGCAAAATATGTTTGCATGCAGTCACGTGATTAACCATGGCGGTTTCACATTAGCGATTTCCAAATTTGATTAGTCTAAAGAAAATTATCAAAAATGATCTAATAGGGGAAAAATCTGCAAGAAGACAAACATACTTTTATCAATATCATTGAATCGTCTTCAGCTTTTACGTTTTTGGAATTTTTAGATAATTGATATTAAATGCAAAAGTTTGGCTTAATCCAACTTTAAAAAAAAAAAAAATTAATACTGATTTTTTATATCTGGTTACAGGGTGTGGAAATACATCACAATGTTTCGGCGGGTGTGATATTAACAAAAGAAAGTTTGGTGCTGCAGGGTGTCACGAGGAAAACCGCGGGGGATTATACGTGTCATGCGGCCAACGACGAGGGGCGAGGAGTGAGCAATCCGGTCGCACTTAAAGTCATGTGTAAGTTTTTTAATCGAAAAACGTAAAAAAAAAGAAAAAAAGAAAAGAAAAATAAGAAAATAAAATTAAACGAAAGAAGGAACAACAGAGCTTGGAATACGATTCTCTTTTATTAACTTCCGGAGAAAACAATACCCAAGTTTTAATAGTCGTAAATATAAAGAGGAAAAAAAAGTTTTAACTTTTTTAAGTAAAAACGAAAAAGAGAATTTGTATTTTTTTTTTTTTTCTGCAAAAAAAGAACGTAGGAAGAAAGATTTTTTCCGTTCGTGTATTTTTCACGTTCTCCCGATATTGTCAAAAAAAAAAAAAAAAAAAAAAAAAAGGCAGAATATCTTGCATGTTTTTTTCATGAAAAATTTTATCGTGATCCTTTCAATCAATCCGACATGTTGCGTTAATTTTCTCACGCGAGTCTTATTGTTGTAACCAGTCAAAAATAATAAATTCGGAGTAGAATTTTTTTCCCCTTAAAGTTTTGGGACAAGATTCAATAAAACGTCCATCAGGAACTTAGGCATCTGCCGGGATATTATAAAACCATTAGAAAAAGGGGAAACTTAAACCGTAATATATTGAAACTGGAGTTTTTTTTTTTTCTCCTTTTTTTCGAACGTTCGATACCGACCATTCGTTTCCTAGTCGTAAGATTTATGTTGCCGAAAACACACAATAAAAATGCTTGAGTGGGTATCCCCGATTCATTAATGTGTTCTAACTCGGTCCCCACGATTTTTTTCCTCTTTTTTTTCCTCTGGTTTTCACCCCTTTTTTTTCCTCGACGTGTTGCTTTTTTTATTGCGTTCACTTTTGAAAAGGAGAAATGTTTTCCACCGCCTCCCCTTCTTTTCTCTGGTATTATCATTCTGTTATTTTTTTTTTTTTTATTTCGAGTTAAAAGTTTGGCAGGTGATGAACGTCCATCCGGAGACAACTGCTTAACTCCATTGAAGAGGAAAGTTGTTTATTAAGCAAAAGGTTTCTCCGGCAATCGATATCCTGTTTGAGGTTTTTCCTGGGGGGGGGGGGGGGGCAGAACTTTTCGGTTGTCTTTTTTCTTTCGCACACGTTGGGAAACGAAGCATTAAGATTTTCGAAAAGCTTCTTCCTTTTTTATTTAAGGAAATTATTTTACTCCTTCAGTATTTCGGAATAAGTTCATTTACTATGAACTAGGCTACGGGCCATTTCGGAATAAGGGTGTCGAAATTAATTTTATTTCTCACTTTCTCTGGTGTAACTTTCACTCAGCGAAGAGCCTGTCGTTTTACGCGAATGAGTCGAAAGGGAAAACAAAACGAGAAGGATGAATGGGATCGAATTCGAGGACAGTTTCATTTTCCGGAGGGGAATTCCGTGAGGGGAGATGGGAGAGGTTGAAATTTTTCGGCCGGTTTGTCGTGGGTCTAACTATCTCATTTTTGTGGTGGTGTTACCTTTCGACTCCTTTCAGTAAGATCCTTGTTTTTTTTTCATTATTTCTTCATTCATTCTCATGCGATCTTGATTAATTTCATTTTTTTGTTGTTTTCCTCGTTTTAGAATCATTTCATTTACTCGTAATTTCATTGAGAATTTGACGGTGGCCCCGCAGCACTTTTTCCGAAATGAGCAAGGGAGGAAAGGGTCTAAAAAAAGTTTTAATTCACCTGATGTTCTGCTTTTATGGTAATGAAAAACCTCAATGAAACTCAAAGCCATATTTTTTAAAAATAAAACCAAAGTCGGATTTATTTAGAGATTACAAGCGGAATCAGAAATAGAGAAAACAGCTGTTTAGATCAAAAACTTTTTATTTTCTTGCAGAATGAGTAAAAATGTTCCAATGCTCGTGCTTAGTTACTCTTACTCTTGGTCCCCAGTTCAAGGTTTTCCGTCTTTTTTCCCGCTTATTCATCCTGGAATATTTGTGGAAAAAATAAAAGAAATCTCTTGCTGCTATTAAAAATAATCCCTTAGCTACATTAATTAAGTGGATAAATGAGAATATATTTTTTTTAATCTAAGGCATACATTCCATATTTAATGGTATTTTCACCACAACCGGAGGAAAACTTTTCGCTGATTTGAGGCAGAAGACATGTCCTGTTCCCAAATCAGCAGTTAAATGCACCCTTATCAGTTATACCAAATGTATTGCTTTCGTGTTGAAAGAACCACCTATATTATATGACCAGTTTTCCGACCATCGCTTTCCACTCCATTTGAATACGAAATCGCTTTATCTGTTAAACAAAAGTCTTTTTGAAAATTGATTGACTTATCTAACCGGAATGAAACAAGGCTCAGGTATTTAATGGGTCGTAGAAGTTTTTGGAACTGTTAAGAAAAAATAAGAATCTTGTCGAATTTTATGGAAATAAATTGGAAAAGGAAATGGAAATTGGAATTGCACCGCTAACTTCACTGACTCGGAAAACCTTGGAAAAATGTTTCCAGGTTTTATTCTGGCTTATATTTCCTAAATTCTTGCAACGTTTTATTTTCAAATTATTTT
Organism: Liposcelis bostrychophila; assembly: GCA_037577465.1. Lineage (NCBI taxonomy): Eukaryota > Metazoa > Arthropoda > Insecta > Psocodea > Liposcelididae > Liposcelis > Liposcelis bostrychophila. The sequence continues at coordinate 1,142,978 of CM075209.1, read as the reverse complement.
CCAACATGGCGGCTAACACGTTTTCCTGGGAAGTTACATTTCCTGTGAAGTATGTCCTGCCACGCCGTACTGTCTACTTCTTTACTCTCTCTCCCTTGGCAGACAAATTCGTAAAACAAAATTCCTCCAGGACCACTCTCAGGAGCGACATGGTCTCACTAACAACCTTGACCCTGAGAAAAAAAAATCATATTCCTCTTATTAGCATATTTTGTCAAATGGATAGAAAACGTTTCCGATGCCGCACTTCCTTTTTCCTCTTTCAAATAAAAACTTTTTATCGCCTGAATTTTTTATTTCGGTTTTTTTTCCCCCGAATGTGGAACACCAGAATAAATTACGAATACGTGTTCTCTCTCATATGATTTCATCGTGTATGCCCGGAAAAAAAAAAAAAAAAAAAAAGGAAAACGCAAAGTGACGGCCGGAAATGCATTGGATTGATGGGGGTGGACATTCGACAGCCTGCCTTTAAAGCATACCATTAACCCAAAACCGCCCGTTATTATTTAACTTGAACGCGTTATTCTGTTTCTTTTCCTTATTTTTTTTTCCTCCCTCAAAAAAAAAAAAAAAAAAAAAAAAAAATCTCTTAAGGCTATTTTCATCCCCCATGCTTTAATCCTAAAGTTTAAAATTTTAATATTTAATTAAAATCCGATTCCTTTTTATTGTTTGAAGTCGTTTTGACTATAGAGGAAATGAGGTGGTAGAGGCATTGGGGTGGGATGGGGTGGGGGGAGGGGGAAAGGAAAAAGAAAGGCGGGAAAAAGCTTTTTATTAGTATTATTCTTTATTGCGTCGGGATGGAGGAATAAAGCGCGGTTCCTTTGTTTCTGTATTTTAGGATGAAAACGTAATCGATAAATCAATGCGGCAGAGATATCGCATCTCCCGGGCACGTTAACGAGGAGGGAAATCGCACACTCGGAAGTGTTTCTATATCGATAGCACCCTCCAAGGGGCAACAGGGAAAACCAGGTGAAAGAGAACCAAAAAGGTGGAACGCTCCCAGAGCTTTTACAATCGAGGGCTTTGTTTCATTCATCCAAGATATATCAATATATACCGGGAAAAAAGGGAAGGGAAGGCGGAAGGGGGAGTGGGTTGATTTTTATATTTTCCAAAAGTTTCGAAAAATAAAATAGATCTTTAAGGGAAGTAATGCTGTTCTTTTTAGAATCCTATAGCTTTTTAATTACGTTTTTTTTATTCTCTTGCATCCGTTTTTATTCAAAATAAAGAAGTGTTTTATCCCTACTTTCGACCCCCCACACCATCCCCTCCTGAGTTGAATTTTAAATACGATTTTTTTTTTCGGGAAATAACACGATTTACTCCGGGAAAAAGAAAATGCCATTTTGTTCAATTAAAATTCTGAATGCTTTGTTTTGTCGAATAGAAATCTAATTAGAAGAAAATAGTTGTTAGTATATCGTTGGAGGAGAAAGAAATAAGGAGGAAAGGGGGAAGAGAGAAGGAGGGAGGAAAAGCCGGGGGGGTGGTATCTTTTTTAAATTAAAGGATAAAGTTAACTTAAGTTTTTAATTTCATTTATATTTGGATCGTCACTCGCCTTTGGCATATTTCATAAAATATAAACCGGCGATGTTTCCGGAACTTTCACCTTTGATATTAAAATAAATTTGTAAAATCTAGGGAGGAAAGGACGATGAAAAGCAATGAAGATGGCCAAGCTGCGAAAGGATATTCCAACTACAAAAGGCGAAGGAATTGAAAAACGATTAATAACCGAATGCAGAATTCGTGATTATAAAAAAAAGTATTAGTGAAGAACATTAAACCTTTAAATGACTGAAAAAATGAAGCGCCACAATTCATGTGTGGCCTCTCGTCGGTTTCAGTTTGGACTTTTTTCCTCTGCATCCACGTCATGTACATTTTTCATCTTTTTTTTTTTTTTTTTTTTTTTTGAAAAAGAGTAAAATACAAGAGGACGAGTAAATATTTCAAGGCGAAACCAAAATTGGAGCTCTCAGCAACAAGATTGCAGCTGGAGCTATAATTGGTCAATACTGCTTACTGTTGATTCCGAAGACTTATTAGCTATTTAAAAAAAATAAATTTGCCTCCTTCATTCTTTCAAAGTTTTAAATTCACCGAACCTGTTTTTAACATGTTGGTCGTGAAATGACCAAATGATTTTAAAAAGTAGTCTCTTTGTTTCGAAAACGTTTTTTAAAAGGTTAATTTATTGGAGCTGGCACGTATTGAGAGTGCAACCGAAGCACAAAAAAAAGGAAAGAATCCGAAACTGGTAATTTACCAATAAATAATTTTCGATTTTTTTTTTCAGTTGTTCCTGTGTGTCGGGGAGAACGAGAAGAACTTTATGGTGCTTTGAAACACGAGACTGTGTCCCTTCGTTGCGAAGTGGAATCCAACCCACCCCCGCATTCTTTCCAATGGACTTTTAATAATTCCGGTGATTTAAACGACGTGCCTGCGGCGAGGTTTACAAGTACTGTAACTGTAAGCCATTTAAATTATACCCCACAGTCCGATTTGGACTACGGGACTTTAGCCTGTTGGGGGTCCAACGCCATCGGGAAACAAAAAAATCCGTGCGTTTTTCAGGTTGTGGCTGCGGGTGAGTGATTCCTCGTTATTTTATTTTTTTTAAAAATTATTTTCGGAGTTTTGTCAATTATTTTTTTTGGTTGCAGGGCATCCATTTCCTTTGATAAATTGCACGATAGTCAATCAAACGGCGGATTCGCTGCACGTCGAGTGCCTGGAAAATTTCGACGGAGGTTTACCTCAAAGTTTTCTCATGGAACTCTTGGAGCTTCCTGGCCTTCAATTAAGAAGGAACATTACCGTTCCTCGCCCTCCTCCCGTGTTCGACATCTACGGATTGGAACCCGGTACCACGTACCAGGTAAAAAGGAAATTTATTTTTAAAAGAATCAAAAAAATGCAAATTTATGCGTGCGTTCCTTCACCAGGTGACTGTCACACCTTTATTAAAAACTTTTTTTTTTTTTTTTTTTTCGGGGGAAAAAAATCAACTTTTTTTCCTTCCCGAGGTGCAATTTTATTTTCTTCTAAAAGGAATAAATCACACCTGGCTCTTCTTTCTTTTTTTTTTTTTCTTTACAAGCATCACATATATAACGAGAAAACTCGAAGGAATTTTATTTAGAGATTTCCATTAACGTAATAGCTTGAAAAAAAAAAAGACATCAAATCAATATCTGATGAGGAGTACACTCCCATAAAACGATGAAAGGTCAAATTTTTTTTCATTGTTTTAAAAAGCTTTTTGTTTTTATATTTGCAACAATTTTTCTTGTGAGGTCCAAACGCCCACGCTAGTTTCTTCGAACTCTTCACTTAAGGATCAATTTGAATAAAAATTCTTTGTAAACATTTACAAAGTTTTATTTTTATTATTATTATTTTTTTTTTTTATTCTTTCATTTTTTCCAGTTTCGGAACATTAACGCATAATATCTTTCATACATTTTTTTTTTTCATTCCTTCTTGTAAGTCATTCTAAAAATTTGAGTCATGAATAATATATTCCCGGTTGATTGTTACAGGTCAATTTGTTTGCTGTCAACGCCAAGGGAAGGAGCGAACCCTTTGTAATAGAGACTGTCACGTTCAAAGGGGTTGCCAAATATACTGGTAAGATGTCCCTTGCGTAATTTATCATTTTTTTTCCTAACGGCCTTTTTATTCTTCGCAAAAATGCGAAAAAAAAGAGAATTTTTAAACAAAGAGAAATGGTTCTTGCAGCTTTCTGCTTTCCTTATTTCCGATTTTATATGGGAGGTTTTAGAATTTTCTCCCATAATAAATGTGAAAATATTTTTCTGGGTATTTTGTCCTTTTGGGCTTATTCGCTTTCGTTAGTTTAACGAACCCTAAACTAACTTGAACAAAGAAGTAATGTAGCTGATGTTGAGTCCTCTTGGACAAGTGGCCGGCAGATCTTGGCTCATAAATTTGATGTCAACATATATTTGATTGGCTGCCGGTTAGAGACGCCCACGCTTCAATTGGAATATTTTTGCAGCAGGTTTCTCATTTTTGAAGATGTCAGCTTTGGCTGTTTTTGAGTCATTCAAGTGTTAAGCAATAATAGGAAGAATATGAATTTTGAAAACGCTCTTCTTCCTAAAATTCCCTACACAGTAAAAAATTTTATGTCAAAATCAACATAACTAGGATAGGTTAGGTTAAGTTAGGTTGGGTTAGGTTAGGTTAGGTTAGGTTAGGTTGGGTTAGGTTAGGTTAAATTGGGTTGGGTTAGGTTAGGTTAGGTTAGGTTAGGTTAGGTTAGGTTAGGTTAGGTTAGGTTAGGTTAGGTTAGGTTAGGTTAGGTTAGGTTAGGTTAGGTTAGGTTAGGTTAGGTTAGGTTAGGTTAGGTTAGGTTAGGTTAGGTTTTGTTAGGTTAGGTTAGGTTAGGTTTTGTTAGGTTAGGTTAGGTTAGGTTTTGTTAGGTTAGGTTAGGTTAGGTTAGGTACATAATTCTTATGTTGTTTTTGTTTATGTTTACCTTATGGGACAAGCAACTGAAACAATTTATGTGGACCGCTTAGAACATATTTACATAATATTTTTTACTGTGTAAAATATTCTTAGCAAATTTGTATGAACCAAGCATTGTTTAGGCAATTTTCAACTCCCTCCTCCAAACGTGCCTCCCGCTATTTATGACTATTTCCTTTGGGTTAAAGCACAGGTTCGGACAATGTCAAATTGTGTGTTGCGACATGTCACTTGACCCTATTTGATGCCAAGCGAAAGGTGAAAACGTCTTTAAGCTATGAACTTCGCAGTGTCAGCTGTATTTACACCTAAATGCCTTTTTTTTTTTTTTTGCTAAAGAAAAAAAAATTATTTCTGGCGTGAATTGAGCCAATTTTTTTTTCTAAATTTTTAATTCCGTAAAATATTTTCCCGAGTTCTTTTCTCATGACCGAACACGATTCCCAGTAAATTAAACGATTAAATTACAGAGAGTGGATATATACATTTATATAAAAAAACGAAAGCGAAAAAAAAAAAAAAAACTCATCTCGACCGGGTCCAGATTTTCGCGAAGCAATTAAAACGACAAGTAAATGAACGGTCGGATAGTCGCTTAATCGTAGCCATGCCCTTTTTTTTTATTTCGTTCTTTTCGAAAAAAATAAAAATGGTTGCAAAAGACATGAATCCGTAGATTTTAGAAATACTCGGTGAGGTCTAAAAGGCTTCTACCGTATAACCATATGGTATCTGCCCAAATCACCGATTTTGACGAAACTTTGGGGGTATGTTAGGATACCCTAGAGACCACTTATGGACCATCAACCGAATTTTTTTGCAAGCCCCTTATGGGAGTTTTCAATGGGAGCTTTTTTTTCCCTTTTTATTTTTTTACTATCGATTGGAGCGGCCGATTTGAACGAACTAAAAACGAAAAAAAAGCTCTTTTTATGGCCGATCTAGGGCCGTAGGTGCCGTTTTTCGGAAGTAATTTGCCGAGTCGGGGGAACCATTTTTAAGAAAAAAAATTTTTTTTCTCGTAATGCGATCGCCGGATACAAATTGGATATCACAGGGAGAAAGTACATAAAAAAATACGTCTTATACGTATTTTAAAAATTTTTTTTCGAAGGGAGAAATTGGGCTAAAAAAAGGCCGAAATTTTAAAATCGATTTTTTGCAGTCATTTATTTTTTGGATCAAAATTTCGCCTTCATAGGCTGAAAGTACTCCAAAAATGACCCCAAATACGATTTTTTCCGCATTTTTTTTCGGCTGAGAAAACGGCCCAAAAAAGGGCCGAAATTTTAAAATTTAAATTTCAACCGGAGGACCAAGCGTCGCAGAAACGGCGTTATCATAGGATGAAAGTACGCCTAAAATTACCCCAGAAGAGTACTTTTCCGCGTTTTTTCAAAGTTGTGCAAACGGCCAAAAATGAGGCCGAAACCCAAAAAATCGATTTTCGGCCGCGACCCTTAGCCCGGACCAAAATTTCACTATCATAGGCTGAAAGTACGCTTAAAATTACCCCGGATACGAATTTTTCCGCATTTTTTTTCGACTGAGAAAATGGCCCAAAAATGGGCCGAAATCTTCTAATTCAAATTTTGGCCGAAAGACCAAATGTCGCAGTAACGGCGTTATCATAGGTTAAAAGTACGCCTAAAATTAACTCAGAATAGTACTTTTCGGCACTTAATCCTAGTTGTGATAACGGCCAAAAATAAGGCCGTAATATTACAATATATTTTCGGCCGCGACCCTTAGCCCAGATCAAAATTTTACTATCATAGGGTAAAAATATTCACCAAATTCTATTCAGATGCGTATTTTTCCGCAATTTTTTTCGACTGAGAAATTCTCCCGAAAATGAGCTGAAATCTTGAATTTCAAACTTCGGCCGAAATACCAATCTGCCTCTTATAGGTTTTTTGGAGATGATTATATAACTTTACGCATTCTATCCGAGTATTTTAGAACTAAAAAATTAGTTTGCATTCTAAAAAGATGAAGCTTCCTGAACTAAATACAAAGAGATACAAAAAATCACACCGATTAACCTGCCAGCTTCCCGTTTAACACTTGAATACCACGTTTCACTTATGGTCTACAAGATTTTTAAGTTAAATGTCCGAAACTAAAACATAGTTTATAACAAAACTGCATGGATTTTTAATCTTCTTAAAATTGACTGTAGCGGTAATCACAGTTAACACGACTCAAGAATTTACTTCAGTTTTCAAGTTATTTAGGCCCATTTCCTCAGTCGGAAAAATGAGGGAAAATACGCATCTGAATAGAATTGGTGAATATTTTTACCCTATGATAGTAAAATTTTGATCTGGGCTAAGGGGTCGCGGCCGAAAATATATTGTAATATTACGGCCTTATTTTTGGCCGTTATCACAACTAGGATTAAGTGCCGAAAAGTACTATTCTGAGTTAATTTTAGGCGTACTTTTAACCTATGATAACGCCGTTACTGCGACATTTGGTCTTTCGGCCAAAATTTGAATTAGAAGATTTCGGCCCATTTTTGGGCCATTTTCTCAGTCGAAAAAAAATGCGGAAAAATTCGTATCCGGGGTAATTTTAAGCGTACTTTCAGCCTATGATAGTGAAATTTTGGTCCGGGCTAAGGGTCGCGGCCGAAAATCGATTTTTTGGGTTTCGGCCTCATTTTTGGCCGTTTGCACAACTTTGAAAAAACGCGGAAAAGTACTCTTCTGGGGTAATTTTAGGCGTACTTTCATCCTATGATAACGCCGTTTCTGCGACGCTTGGTCCTCCGGTTGAAATTTAAATTTTAAAATTTCGGCCTTTTTTGGGCCGTTTTCTCAGCCGAAAAAAAATGCGGAAAAAATCGTATTTGGGGTCATTTTTGGAGTACTTTCAGCCTATGAAGGCGAAATTTTGATCCAAAAAATAAATGACTGCAAAAAATCGATTTTAAAATTTCGGCCTTTTTTTAGCCCAATTTCTCCCTTCGAAAAAAAATTTTTAAAATACGTATAAGACGTATTTTTTTATGTACTTTCTCCCTGTGATATCCAAATTTGTATCCGGCGATCGCATTACGAGAAAAAAAATTTTTTTTTCTTAAAAATGGTTCCCCCGACTCGGCAAATTACTTCCGAAAAACGGCACCTACGGCCCTAGATCGGCCATAAAAAGAGCTTTTTTTTCGTTTTTAGTTCGTTCAAATCGGCCGCTCCAATCGATAGTAAAAAAATAAAAAGGGAAAAAAAAGCTCCCATTGAAAACTCCCATAAGGGGCTTGCAAAAAAATTCGGTTGATGGTCCATAAGTGGTCTCTAGGGTATCCTAACATACCCCCAAAGTTTCGTCAAAATCGGTGATTTGGGCAGATACCATATGGTTATACGGTAGAAGCCTTTCCATGCATAATTCATCCTAGAGAGATACAGGCGTTGGCAACTTGGGAGAATTTCGCTTCAATTTTCTTAACAACATTAATTTGTAATTGTGTGTTAGGTGTCTCGACGCTTTTCCGCGTATAATTCGGTTTTCCTGCAATACAATAAAATTGAAATGTCATCGATCACGCTGAATTTAACTTTTTCGCTTTCCTCCTCCCTCCCCGTTTCCCCAATTCCACCTCAGCGCTTCTTCCCCCCCGTGTGAAGAAGAAAAGGCGAAAATGGAAATTAAACGAAAGAGAAACCGGCGGCGTGTATGTGTATGCGCACTTGTCGAAACCGATAATCTCTTCGTTTTGTACTTAAAAGCGCTCGGATTTTCTCTTTTCCCGAAAAAGTTTTTCGGGGAGCTTCGTTTCTAGAGAGCTTTTCATTTTCTTTCTTTTTCTCTTTCTCCTTCTCTTTCTCTTTCCCTTGCTCCGTAACAATTTAACACCGATAAAAGATGAATACCGTTGTTAAACTCGTCGCATCGAAACTGATGAGATAATCCCCGTCATCAATCACCACCTACGCTTTGACAACTTCAAACACATTAAATCAAAACTTTTTCATCCTCTCTCTCTCTCCCATTTTTTTTATATTTTCTAATGAGAGCCTTTAGTGCTTTTATCATTTACCAGGACTGCAGCCAGGGAGGGGAGAGGGAAAGGTCTTAATCCCCTTATGGCGTATATTTATACAGCCTTGACTCTTGAGCCTTGACTCCCCGTCCAAAATGTTTTGCAGATCTCGGTTATTAAAGGGTGCGTACAAGTAATAAGCAGAAGAAGGGGGGGGGGAATTTTTGATGTTCATGAAACCTTCAAAATTAAAAATGGCGGTGGTCTTTTTCTCTTCCTTTTCCAAGAAGTGAGTGAAATGATCATAAATCCGGCCGCCATCTTAGATTTAATGTCACGTGACCGCCGCCATCTTGATATCTCCATAACATCGGTGCTTGCAGAGCCACTTTGATGAATTCGAAATGGGACGTTAAAGCAAGACTGCCTTAACCGCAAAGTCAGGACCAGGGCAGCTAATTTCTTACAAAGAAAGAGGGAGAGGATGAATAGCACCAAATGTAATTTCATTTTTTTTCTTTTTTCAGGAGCAACGACGCCGATGCCAATGAATCCCGTATTGACAGGGCTCATTGCCACGGCTACCACGCTCGTTGTGATAGTATGTCTGGTTTTAATGGCTTTGTACAGAAGAAGCCAAGCCAGAACGCCTACCTCTAAGCAAGCCATAGTCCTCGTTTCCGAAGTCATGGAGGACAATCGGCCGTCAAATCTTACGTTGCCACTAAATCCGGCGATGCCGGCAGCCAACGACCACCGAATAACGGATGACACCGATCCCGATGTCATACCAAACAAATACGGTAAGTTAAAAAAAAAAAAAAAAAAAAAAAAAAAAAACCATCGGCAATAAAGTGTATTATCGTTAAATTTTTATGTCGTGGGGGCTCTGCTGTTACCATCGGAAACCGTTAACCGGCTTTCCCCTCCCTCCCTCCTTTATTTTTTATCTTCTTTTTTTTTTCTTTCCTCCTTAACGGTTTTCTTTTCATTTAACAACCCTGTTTACTGTAGATTAATATCAAAGTTTTAAAAGCATTCGTCGGTAAACCTGAAAAAGGTATGAGCAAACATTCGCCGGAGAAAAACGAAACGAGCTGTCAGAACCTCGTTACCGCATTCTCGGCTTTAAATTACTAAACTTTGCTTAGATGTGTTGTCAGAAAATTTTCTTCAGGGATTCTTTTCTTCCAAGTCGTTAAAACAAAAATGCTGTTTTTTTTTTTTTTTTTTTTTTTAACTTTGTTTTTTTGAGCTCCGAGAAGCGTGAGCTTTCCGATTTCCGAAGGCACAGCATCCATCAAAATTATTACACGGGAAAAAGAAGGAACTGTTGTATGCATTAGGGATAAGGATCAAGAACCGCTTGACACGGGTCGTTCGATCAGGGGTCAGGGTTTTGTTCCTGCGGATGAGGGTCGCTTTTGCCGTTTTTTTATATTTTCCTGTAATATTTCATGTTTGACGAGAAGCATTCGGGACAAACGGGCCACCAAGTTACCGTTAGGTTAGTGCCTCAAAACGAATTCCTTTTGTATACATTCGGCTCATCGGTAAGACTGAATGAGAAAGACTTAAATTCAGCCAAATTTAGAGCTTAAATTTTGCTTTTGCTGGCGATTGGGTTTTTTCCCTGGAGAATTAATTAGGGACTTAATTTTAGTAGCTCATCCAGTCCTATCGTTAAATTTTGATTCTGTCCCCAAGAAAAAGAAAAGTTTAAGAAATAAAACACTTTGAAAAAAAGATTTACTCCGTTTTGAAAAATAATTTGGAGAAAATAAAGGAAGAAAAAGGAATCATTTTAAAACTATAATTACGATGCCGAAGAAGGAGATGTTGTTCTTGAAACAACCGCAAAGAAGCTTTTAAGAGTAAAGCTTCTGCAACCAAGGGAAGGCTTTTATCAAAGCAAAACATTGCAATGAAAAGTGTCGAATGTAGTTTAGGAGGAAAATTCGTGCAAAAAAAAAATCATACTTTTTTCCTCCCGGCGCGCTTTTTTTTTTTCCTTTTTTTTTATTGTATATTTGACAAACCACTTCAGGTTCGTTTTGGAAAAAAAAGACCTCTTTATGCTTACGTCAGCAATTCTTGAATGCTTTCTCTAGGGTTTCGAAAGTTTGGGTTTCTTATTCACAACTTTTTCTTTTTTTAGAGAACCATTCGGTCATCTTTTTCTTTGGAGTATTTTTTTTATTATTATTTTAGTCGCGATGTTAAAAGAATTTAGTTTTAAATCTGAAAGCTTTCCTCTGGCAACATTCGAATCGTTTTTCCCAGAAAAATGGTAGGATCTCAGGCGAAAATTTATCTTCGCTCACGCGGAAAATGAAAATTTAATTCAATTATTTTAAGGAACTTTAATCTCTCGATTATATTGTTAAATAATGTTTTTCTTATTTTGTTTTTGTCCTCCTCTGGTTATTACATGTCGTCGGTATTTCCCGCAACATTCATTCCCCTCCGTTGTCGGTTATACCGCAGGCTCCTTCCCTTTCGATAACACCGACTTGGGAACTATTCAAGTTTTAACCTTCTCCATCCCACGTTATTAGAAAACGATTCATAAAATTTTGAGCATGTACCATAACAATCTCCAAAGTGTACAAGTTTTAACAGGAGACCTCCGGCTATTGTAAGGAGAACTTGACATTTCATACAAGAAAAAGAGCTTTTTTTTTTCTTTTTCTTTTTCTTTTTAACAACAACAACAAAAAAAAAAAAAAAGGGGGGAATCTCGAAAGTTTTTTCTTCTCTCTCTCTCTCTCTTAAATTTAATTTAATATATAATATGTGCAGAGTGTAAAACAGTAAACGATGAGATACAATGGAAAGAGATGCCGTTTCTCTCTCTTTCAGAATGCTCGCATCGACTTTCCCGGGGCGCGAATCGTCAATAGAATCAAACTCATTATACCGTTCGGAGTAATTCAACTTTTCCGACGTTAGACGAGCTCCTCATGGATCTCATCATCTCGCTAATATTAAGTTTCCCTTTATGGGTAAATTACATTTTTCTTACCTCGATATTGGCGGCTGAGAGATTTGTTTTTTTTTTTTTTTTTTTTTTTCGCTCCTTTAAAATTTACTTTGAAACAAATCATCTTTTCTTTAGAAATCGAATAGGAGGTCACGCGGTGTTTTCTTTTGCTTTGTTTTTTTTTTTTTTTTTTTTCGTTTATTACTTTTTTTTTCTTATTTGATGAAATCAAACTAATCTCGTGACTGATCGATTTTCGGTTTCATAATTTATTTTCTTACGAAATTCGATTTTGATATTAGCCGAGTTCGAAGGCCAAACGGAAATTTTATTTAATTTTTCAAAATAAAAAGATTTTTTCATCACTCAGTGCGGAAAACTTATTTTTCCGCACTAGTGCGTTTTAGAAAAACCTTTATTGCGCTGTGCTTTGTGATGAAAAGTAGCTTACAACACAAGGACTGCAAAAGAATTACCCGTCGAGACCTTTTTAAAGCCCTCGCCTTCGGCTCGGGCCTCAAAATCTGCCTCGACGGACAATTTTTTCTTTTGCAGCTCTTGTGTTGTAATATACTATTTCTATTGCATGGGTCTTGTCGACACTTGTGGTTTGATCTGATGCTGTACCCCTTGTTCCAACAAGAAATTTTTTTTATCGCTTTTTTAAGCCCTGAATTGCCTCGGGTCGCTCCTGTTAGATAGACAGCAATCCGGTTGGAAATTAGATGATTAAGAAAGGAAATTTTTCCAGGAAAACAAATATGTGTCTTGAATAGTCGATTTTATTTGGCACACTTAAATCGGTACAGACAGTTGCTGCTTATAATTTATAAATCCCCAATAGGGGTCGTTTAATATATTTTTAATCGATCGTCACCTTTAATTTTTATTACCGGTACCCACTTAAAATCAAACGACATAAAATTACAAAATCACAGTCTTGTGCTCTTTTCAAAATACGGTATTTCCGGAAAAAGCATAATTTTCGTCAATTTGGTACCTTTTTTTTTTAAAGTAAGTTTTGCTATTTTAGAAACCCCTCCCTTATTCGCCAAAAAACGGGCGTCGATACGGGCGCTTCAGAATTTTTTTGAAAAAAAGGTTACCTTTTTTTTTTTTGAAAAAAAGATTTTTACCTTTAATTATCTCGTCTTGGTTAATTTTTGAAAAAAATGTTGAAGCTCGCATCACGACAAGCGTCTTGAAATATTTCTCCTTATTTTTTAATTAATTCTGTTTTGCGTTTATTATTATTTTTTCGCAAGACGAATTTCCAGGAAATGTTTTCCCCGACAAGTTCAAGGTTTCAATTTTTAAAGGTCTTTCCAAGCAAACATTGAACCGAAAAAAATTAAATTTTTCTTTTCCCTTTCTCAGCTGGGTCAAAAATAAAAATTCAGCTCCCAAGATATTAAAAGCAAATATTTTTGTACATTGGAAATTATCTCTCTCCCTTCGATTTTTAATCGTGAAAAGCGTATAAAAACGTTTTCCACGTCAAACGGGTTTCCGTTCTTTATTTCAATTATCTCAGATCCTTTTCGATTGTCGATCGATCTTTCATCAAACCCCTTCTATTATGTTGACATTAAGGAACGAGACATATTATTTATGAGATTCCTTTAAGGAAAAAAAAAATAATGTATATCTTTTATTTTTAGAAAGAAACTTGATTTTTTTATTTTATTTCTTTTTTTAACAATAAAAAAGTCCTCTCCTTTTTTTTATCTTCTTTTCCTTTTTTTTAAAAGTCATTCATTTTAAGAGTGATAGACTGTGTCAACCTTTCTTTAATGAATCGATCAGGGGATAGTATAATCCGGATACTCGATTGCGGTCTACTCTTCCCAGACATTTTTCAAAAGAAAATTGACGGGACGGTAACAATTTTTTTTTTTTGAAACTAAAGCAATTACTCGCGAGTGGGAGAACAAAAATTTTAGTTCCGAATTTTTCTAAATATTTTACAGATGTTTCCAATTTTTTTCCTTCCTTTAAAAACGGATAGCTCCTGATAAATTATATTGGAGATAAAAACGGTTCCTTTTCGGTTTGATTGATTTCGAAAAACGTTTTCCAAGTGTTTAAACTAATCACCAACAAGTAGGAGGCAAAAAAAGCCGCGTAATATATTTAGGGTCTGTATATTTTTTGTTTAAAAAGGGGGAAAAACCAGGAAAGATTACTCGAAGTCTGACCGCTGAAACAAGAGAGAGAGAGGAAAACGGGAAAAAAAAGGAATAAATGAAAAAGTTTCGAGTTGTTGGTTTTCATCTTATTTATCATAAATTTTTTTGATTGAGTGTTTTCGTTGTGGAGAGCAAAAAAAAAAGCTGCGTTTTACAAGGTCAGAATAATTCAACCGTAAATGATAGGGAGTTCGATCAATATGGAACAACATATGTTATGGAAAACCGACTCTGTAAAATAAAAAAAAACCTTTTTTTTTCTTTATTTTTCTACCGAGGTGAGGTAGCATAAAATAAAGTCAGTGTTTTTTTTTCGACTTTATTTGTATGATTATTAGGATCGCAGTTAGCAGAAGCTGCATAAATTAAGAGACGATAATGTCCAGCTGACAAAGGGTGATGAAGTTCAGCTTATCACAATCTCTTTAAATTACTTTTGGCTCAGGAAATTCATTGTAAATCAAATTGGGTTTGAAAATCCTAGTTACAAAAAAAAAGCATCACATAATCATTAGATTGGAAGTGCTTCTGAAAAATACAAGATTGCCTAGTCACACGAGTTCAGGCGTAATTTCGTAATATGGCGAATCGGAATTTAATTGATTATACAAAATTGTATTATCAAAAACTTTCGTCCAACGTACAGGATTGAGAAATCGCATAGTTTAAACTAAAGTTTTTTTTTTCTTGAGAAAGAAGAGAAATTTTGAATTTATGATTATTGTTAAGCTTATTTCACGTTTCAAATTTAACTTGTATGGCTTAGACGGTACAACCTAATTAGTCGATTTTCGACAAAAAGAAGCTTCATAGTAAAAATACACACTCGAAAAGCGGAAAACTGATGATTTTATTCCACTTTATGGCTATTTTTGTCCGCTAAAATTCTCCTTCCTGTAAGTATTTTCCTATAATGGTGAGCTTATTAACTTGCTGCACCCCATGGTTGAAAGTCCCCTTTATCTCTGTTGGTGTTACCATCTTTTTCGATGGACTTTTATTTCTTTACTGATGCCTCTGCTTTCTTTTTTTTGGTCTCCCTTTCAAATTCACTCCATTCCACTCCTATTTGCTTTCCCGATGGAAATGACTTTTCCATCGGTTGCTAGGATCGGTTTTCACGGATGAAGTGATTAGTAATTTTCCACGTAGGTCTTCTAAAACGAGGAGAAAACGTCGACCGCACATCCCGAATAATGGATCCCCCCGTTTGAAAAGGAATCCGAGAAGGATGTTGATGCTCTCTCTCTCCCTTGAGATCGGTTCGGCATCCGATATTGTTCAAATATCATGTGAGATTTCAATTCCTAATTGACTTCATCCTCTGTTTGTCTGTTTTCTTTCATTTGAAACGCTTCCATCTCTTGTTTCGTACTCTCTGGAAGTCGGGGTTTTAATTAAACCCCGACTTATTGCTTCGTTTGAAGGTTTTCTTTATCCTTTTAACCTTCGATTTAAAAAGGGAAATTTTTTTCTTACAGAACGAAAACCGTTAAAGGGTTTAATGAAAAAATACAAAACTCCACCTCAAAGACGGAGAAAAAAGAAAGAAGAAGACGATGAAGACGAAGATGAGGAGGAGGAAGACGGGACAGAAGGAGAGAGGACTGCGCTCAATGTTAACCATAGATACGAATCCAAAGAAACCCACCATATGTTCATTCAAAGAAATAATAAAGTAAGTCAAAATAAATATTAGAGAAAGAAAAATTTTCTCGCAATCGAAATTTACATGCAAGAAAAAGATGAAAATCATTAATAATTTCCTATGAAGTTTCTTTGTAAATTTCATTCTTTACTGAATAAAAAGGAAATACAGTTGAGCTTGCAGCCGTGAGTTTATATTACTATAGATTGATCGCATTTTATTTTATTACAATCGAGTTTCGAGTCTGTAATTACCGAATTGCAATTTTTTTTTTTTTTTCAAGGTCACCCACAATGACATTTTTTTCTAATCAATCATAATAATTTTTCATTTCCTTTTCTGTTTCAGACGTGCAGCAACGGGGGTAATACCGGGACGCTGAGAGCGAACAAAGGAGTTACAGCATCGAGTCCAATAGGTTCTTGCGGAGATATGGCCTTTACATCTCATGCGATAGTTCCGAAAAGCTTTAAAATGGGACACGAGGTTGTTACCACTTCTCATCGACTGCAAGAGAGCTGCATTTAACCTGCCAAAAACAGTTAACAGAAAATAAAAGGATGAAATTTTAAAAAATAAATTTTTTGATGTAAATCGTTGTATAATCAATCATTGTATCGATGAAAAGTAAAAATGATTAACGAGATTTTAATTCCGTAGTTTTTAAAATTTTATTTAAAAAAATTCCTATCCCAAGTTTTAAAATATTTTTTAACAAAAAAAAAAATTTTGAGACATTCGAGACATACATTGCTTTACTTAGTCCTAGAGAGATGCGGTATGCCTTAGTCGATTCGTCTCGTCGAGCCCTTCAACTTCCTCAATGGGCGGACTTTGAGAAACCAACCTTTTTCGAGATATTCACGGTTAAATTGTTTAAAAATTTTTTTAATGAAAAAAAAACATCCCTAAAGAAATAGTATTTTTTAATACAAGGACTACAAACGACAAAATTGCCCATCGAGACAGAGTTTTAAATAGGTTGAGACGGGCAAGTCGTTTGCATTTCTTGGATTGAAAGATATTTTTTATCACAAGGTACGGCGTAAAAT
The DNA here is from genome assembly GCA_037577465.1 of Liposcelis bostrychophila. NCBI lineage: Eukaryota > Metazoa > Arthropoda > Insecta > Psocodea > Liposcelididae > Liposcelis > Liposcelis bostrychophila. The sequence goes on along the minus strand of CM075209.1, from coordinate 1,126,597 downwards.
AGTCTGTAAATAAATTGCCAAGGACGGAAAAGTGGACTTTTCCGAACCGTGTAATGAAAAAATTTTTTTACAATCTCCAAAAAACTTTTCGTTTACGCTATTCGATTTGTCTCGTCGAACCCTACAACTTTCTCAATGGGCGAGACTTCGAGAAACCAATCGTTTCCGAAATATTCAAGATTCAGAAATACTTTTTGACGGGGATAAAATTTTGCGACGTCATCGGTATTTTTACTTCGTCAGAGGGTGATGGAGACAAGGTGAGTTAGAAAGGTTTATTTAAGTGTAATAAGCAATAAAATAATCTCTATAAAAAAATTTTAAAAGAAAATTTTTAATGAAAAGTAACAACAAAACAAGAAATTTGCCAAGAAATGCGCTCATATTACGGATTTTGATCGGTAAGTCAATAGGGATTCCGAATTCAAAATTTCTAGCCCAAGATTCTTCATCATGAATTCTTCTTCATTTCTTCCTTTATTAAATTCATTTCTTGAATCCTTGAATTTGTTGTTTCCTACATTTCGAATCCTAGCCTTTTGGAAGGTCAAAAAAAAAAGATTTAAACGATTTCTTGAAAAATATTTTTTCTTGTCTGTACCGTCTTGTAATTCTTGTCTTGTCATGTAACAAAAAACAAATTTCAAGAAACTTTAGGACAAATATCTCAGCAACGGTTGGTGCTAGCGGGTCCCGCAAAAAGGAATTTTGACCTACTCGACGAGACGCGTCGACTGCCAAAAGGGCGACCCGATTTGAATACACGAAAAAAAGTGACGTCACAAAAAAAAAAATTTCAGGAAACTTTAGGAGCAAATATCTCAGCAACGGTTGGTGTTGGGGCATCGCGCGAAACGGAATTTTGACCTTATTGACGAGACGCGTCGACTGCCAAAAGGGCGACGCGATTTGAATACACGAAAAAACGTGACATGTCACAAAAAAAAAATTTCAGGAAACTTTAGAGCGAATATCTCAGGAACGGTTGGAGCTAGGGGGTCGCGCAAAACGGAATTATGATCCTCTCGACGAGACGCGTCGACTGCCCAAACGGCGACACAATTGAAAGACATGAAAAAACGCGACATGAAATATTTTTGTTGACATGTCACGTTTTTTCATGTCTTCAAATCGGGTCGCCCTTTTGGCAGTCGACGCGTCTCGTAAAGTAGGTCAAAATTCCGTTTCGCGCGATGCCCTAGCACCAACCGTTCCTGAGATATTCGCTCTTAAAGTTTCAAAAAAAAAAAAATTTGGGAACCAACCGGTTCCGAGATATTCGAGGTAGAAGTTCAACTTACTCCAATCGACAAGTCCTTTTAACCATTCGATTCATCTCGTCGAGCTCTAAATTTTTTTAAATGGGGTCGACCTCGTGGAACCAACCGGTTCCGAGATACTCGAGGTTGAAGTTCAACTTACTCCAATCGACAAATCCTTTTAACCATTCGATTCGTCTGGTCGAGCTCTACATTTTTTTTAATGGGGCCGACCTCGTGGAACCAACTGGTTACGAGATATTCGAGGTTAAAGTTCAACTTACTCCAATCGACAAATCCTTTTAACCATTCGATTCGTCTCGTCGAGCTCTACATTTTTTATAATGAGGCCGATTTCGTGGAACCAACCGGTTCCGAGATATTCGAGGTTGAAGTTCAACTTACTCCAATCGACAAATCCTTTTAACCATTTGATTCGTCTCGTCGAGCTCTACATTTTCCTTCACGGGGCCGATTTCGTGGAACCAACCGGTTCCGAGATATTCGAGGTTGAAGTTCAACTTACTCCAATCGACAAATCCTTTTAACCATTTGATTCGTCTCGTCGAGCTCTACGTTTTCGTTCACGGGGCTGACCTCGTGGAACCAACCGGTTCCAAGATATTCGAGGTTGAACTTCAACTTACTCCAATCGACAAATCCTTTTAACCATTCGATTCGTCTGGTCGAGCTCTACATTTTTTTTTGGGGCCGACCTCGTGAAACCAACTAGTTCGAGATATTCGAAGTTGAAGTTCAACCTACTCCAATCGACAAATCCTTTTAACCATTCGATTCGTCTCGTCGAGCTCTACATTTTTTATAATGGGGCCGACCTCGTGGAACCAACCGGTTCCGAGATATTCGAGGTTGAAGTTCAACTTACTCCAAACGACAAATCCTTTTAACCATTCGATTCGTCTCGTCGAGCTCTACATTTTCCTTCACGAGGCTGACCTCGTGGAACCAACCGGTTCGGAGATATTCGAGGTTGAAATTTAACTTACTCCAATCGACAAATCCTTTTAACCATTCGATTCGTCTCGTCGAGCTCTAAATTTTTTTTAATGGGGCCGACCTCGTGGAACCAACCGGTTCCGAGATATTCGAGGTTGAAGTTCAACTTACTCCAATCGACAAATCATTTTAACCATTCGATTCGTCTCGTCGAGCTCTACATTTTTTTTAATGGGGCCGACCTCGTGGAACCAACCCGTTCGGAGATATTCGAGGTTGAAATTCAACTTACTCCAATCGACAAATCCTTTTAACCATTCGATTCGTCTCGTCGAGCTCTACATTTTTTATAATAAGGCCGATTTCGTGGAACCAACCGGTTCCGAGATATTCGAGGTTGAAATTCAACTTACTCCAATCGACAAATCCTTTTAACTATTCGATTCGTCTCGTCGAGCTCTACATTTTTTATAATCGGGCCGATTTCGTGGAACCAACCGGTTCGGAGATATTCGAGGTTGAAGTTCAACTTACTCCAAACGACAAATCCTTTTAACCATTTGATTCGTCTCGTCGAGCTCTACATTTTCCTTCACGGGGCTGACCTCGTGGAACCAACCGGTTCGGAGATATTCGAGGTTGAAATTCAACTTACTCCAATTTACAAATCCTTTTAACCATTCGATTCGTCTAGTCGAGCTCTACATTTTTTTTAATGGGGCCGACCTCGTAGAACCAACCGGTTCCGAGATATTCGAGGTTGAAGTTCAACTTACTCCAATCGACAAATCCTTTTAACCATTCGATTCGTCTCGTCGAGCTCTACATTTTTTATAATGGGGCCGATTTCGTGGAACCAACCGGTTCGGAGATATTCGAGGTTGAAATTCAACTTACTCCAATTTACAAATCCTTTTAACCATTCGATTCGTCTGGTCGAGCTCTACATTCTTTTTAATGGGGCCGACCTCGTAGAACCAACCGGTTCCGAGATATTCGAGGTTGAAATTCAACTTACTCCAATCGACAAATCCTTTTAACCATTCGATTCGTCTCGTCGAGCTCTACATTTTTTTTAATGGGGCCGACCTCGTGGAACCAACCGGTTCAAAGATATTCGAGGTTGAAATTCAACTTACTCCAATCGACAAATCCTTTTAACCATTTGATTCGTCTCGTCGAGCTCTACATTTTCCTTCACGGGGCTAACCTCGTGGAACCAACCGGTTCGGAGATATTCGAGCTTGAAATTCAACTTACTCCAATCGACAAATCATTTTAACCATTCGATTCGTCTCGTCGAGCTCTACATTTTTTATAATGGGGCCGATTTCGTGGAACCAACCGGTTCGGAGATATTCGAGGTTGAAATTCAACGTACTCCAATCGACAAATCCTTTTAACCATTTGATTCGTCTCGTCGAGCTCTACATTTTCCTTCACGGGGCTGACCTCGTGGAACCAACCGGTTCGGAGATATTCGAGGTTGAAATTCAACTTACTCCAATCGACAAATCCTTTTAACCATTCGATTCGTCTCGTCGAGCTCTACATTTTTTTTAATGGGGCCGACCTCGTGGAACCAACCGGTTCAGAGATATTCGAGGTTGAAGTTCAACTTACTCCAATCGACAAATCCTTTTAACCATTTGATTCGTCTCGTCGAGCTCTACATTTTCCTTCACGGGGCTAACCTCGTGGAACCAACCGGTTCGGAGATATTCGAGCTTGAAATTCAACTTACTCCAATCGACAAATCATTTTAACCATTCGATTCGTCTCGTCGAGCTCTACATTTTTTATAATGGGGCCGATTTCGTGGAACCAACCGGTTCGGAGATATTCGAGGTTGAAATTCAACGTACTCCAATCGACAAATCCTTTTAACCATTCGATTCGTCTCGTCGAGCTCTACATTTTTTATAATGGGGCCGATTTCGTGGAATTAACCGGTTCCGAGATATTCCAGGTTGAAGTTCAACTTACTCCAATCGACAAATCCTTTTAACCATTCGATTCGTCTCGTCGATCTCTACATTTTTTATAATGGGGCCGATTTCGTGGAACCAACCGTTTCGGAGATATTCGAGGTTGAAGTTCAACTTACTCCAATCGACAAATCCTTTTAACCATTCGATTCGTCTGGTCGAGCTCTACATTTTTTATAATGGCGCCGATTTCGTGGAACCAACCGGTTCCGAGATATTCGAGGTTGAAATTCAACTTACTCCAATCGACAAATCCTTTTAACCATTGGATTCGTCTCGTCGAGCTCCACATTTTTTATAATGGCGCCGATTTCGTGGAACCAACCGGTTCGGAGATATTCGAGGTTGAAATTCAACTTACTCCAATCGACAAATCCTTTTAACCATTTGATTCGTCTCGTCGAGCTCTACATTTTCCTTCACGGGGCCGATTTCGTGGAACCAACCGGTTCCGAGATATTCGAGGTTGAAATTCAACTTACTCCAATCGACAAATCCTTTTAACCATTCGATTCGTCTCGTCGAGCTCCACATTTTTTATAATGGCGCCGATTTCGTGAAACCAACCGGTTCCGAGATATTTGAAGTTGAAGTTCAACCTACTCCAATCGACAAATCCTTTTAACCATTCGATTCGTCTCGTCGAGCTCTACATTTTTTATAATGGGGCCGACCTCGTGGAACCAACCGGTTCCGAGATATTCGAGGTTGAAGTTCAACTTACTCGAAACGACAAATCCTTTTAACCATTCGATTCGTCTCGTCGAGCTCTACATTTTCCTTCACGAGGCTGACCTCGTGGAACCAACCGGTTCGGAGATATTCGAGGTTGAAGTTCAACTTACTCCAAACGACAAATCCTTTTAACCATTCGATTCGTCTCGTCGAGCTCTACATTTTCCTTCACGGGGCTGACCTCGTGGAACCAACCGGTTCGGAGATATTCGAGGTTGAAATTCAACTTACTCCAATCGACAAATCCTTTTAACCATTGGATTCGTCTCGTCGAGCTCCACATTTTTTATAATGGCGCCGATTTCGTGGAACCAACCGGTTCGGAGATATTCGAGGTTGAAATTCAACTTACTCCAATCGACAAATCCTTTTAACCATTTGATTCGTCTCGTCGAGCTCTACATTTTCCTTCACGGGGCCGATTTCGTGGAACCAACCGGTTCCGAGATATTCGAGGTTGAAATTCAACTTACTCCAATCGACAAATCCTTTTAACCATTCGATTCGTCTCGTCGAGCTCCACATTTTTTATAATGGGGCCGATTTCGTGGAACCAACCGGTTCCGAGATATTCGAGGTTGAAATTCAACTTACTCCAATCGACAAATCCTTTTAACCATTCGATTCGTCTCGTCGAGCTCTACATTTTTTATAATGGGGCCGATTTCGTGGAACCAACCGGTTCCGAGATATTCGAGGTTGAAATTCAACTTACTCCAATCGACAAATCCTTTTAACCATTCGATTCGTCTCGTCGAGCTCTACCTTTTTTCTAATGGGGCCGATTTCGTGGAACCAACCGTTTCGGAGATATTCGAGGTTGAAGTTCAACTTACTCCAATCGACAAATCCTTTTAACCATTCGATTCGTCAGGTCGAGCTCTACATTTTTTATAATGGCGCCGATTTCGTGGAACCAACCGGTTCCGAAATATTCGAGGTTGAAATTCAACTTACTCCAATCGACAAATCCTTTTAACCATTCGATTCGTCTCGTCGAGCTCTACATTTTTTATAATGGGGCCGATTTCGTGGAACCAACCGGTTCCGAGATATTCGAGGTTGAAGTTCAACTTACTCCAATCGACAAATTCTTTTAACCATTCGATTCGTTTTGTCGAGCTCTACATTTCTTATAATGGGGCCGATTTCGTGGAACCAACCGGTTCCGAGATATTCGAGGTGTAAGTTCAACTTACTCCAATCGACAAATCCTTTTAACCATTTGATTCGTCTCGTCGAGCTCTACGTTTTCGTTCACGGGGCTGACCTCGTGGAACCAACCGGTTCCAAGATATTCGAGGTTGAACTTCAACTTACTCCAATCGACAAATCCTTTTAACCATTCGATTCGTCTGGTCGAGCTCTACATTTTTTTTAATGGGGCCGACCTCGTGAAACCAACTAGTTCCGAGATATTCGAAGTTGAAGTTCAACCTACTCCAATCGACAAATCCTTTTAACCATTCGATTCGTCTCGTCGAGCTCTACATTTTTTATAATGGGGCCGACCTCGTGGAACCAACCTGTTCCGAGATATTCGAGGTTGAAGTTCAACTTACTCCAAACGACAAATCCTTTTAACCATTCGATTCGTCTCGTCGAGCTCTACATTTTCCTTCAAGAGGCTGACCTCGTGGAACCAACCAGTTCGGAGATATTCGAGGTTGAAATTCAACTTACTCCAATCGACAAATCCTTTTAACCATTCGATTCGTCTGGTCGAGCTCTACATTTTTTTTAATGGGGCCGACCTCGTGGAACCAACCGGTTCGGAGATATTCGAGGTTGAAATTCAACTTACTCCAATCGACAAATCCTTTTATAATTTTAGTTATAATTATAAAATTAGTATTAAGGAAAAATTCGGGGTTTTAACTCGACAAAGTTATCAAAACCAGTTTACCAAAAACATGTCCCTTTTTAATTTTTTGGGTCGGCCCTGCTCACTGAATTCGATTCGTCTCGAAAACCATTCGATTCGTCTCGTCGAGCGCTACATTTTTTCTAATGGGGCCGATTTCGTGGAACCAACCGGTTCGGAGATATTCGAGGTTGAAATTCAACTTACTCCAATCGACAAATCCTTTTAACCATTCGATTCGTCTCGTCGAGCTCTACATTTTCCTTCACGGGGCTGACCTCGTGGAACCAACCGGTTCGGAGATATTCGAGGTTGAAATTCAACTTACTCCAATCGACAAATCCTTTTAACCATTCGATTCGTCTCGTCGAGCTCTACATTTTTTTTAATGGGGCCGACCTCGTGGAACCAACCGGTTCAAAGATATTCGAGGTTGAAATTCAACTTACTCCAATCAACAAATCCTTTTAACCATTTGATTCGTCTCGTCGAGCTCTACATTTTCCTTCACGGGGCTGACCTCGTGGAACCAACCGGTTCGGAGATATTCGAGGTTGAAATTCAACTTACTCCAATCGACAAATCCTTTTAACCATTCGATTCGTCTCGTCGAGCTCTACATTTTTTTTAATGGGGCCGACCTCGTGGAACCAACCGGTTCCGAGATATTCGAGGTTGAAGTTCAACTTACTCCAATCGACAAATACTTTTAACCATTTGATTCGTCTCGTCGAGCTCTACATTTTCCTTCACGGGGCTGACCTCGTGGAACCAACCGGTTCGGAGATATTCGAGCTTGAAATTCAACTTACTCCAATCGACAAATCCTTTTAACCATTTGATTCGTCTCGTCGAGCTCTACATTTTCCTTCACGGGGCTGACCTCGTGGAACCAACCGGTTCGGAGATATTCGAGCTTGAAATTCAACTTACTCCAATCGACAAATCCTTTTAACCATTCGATTCGTCTCGTCGAGCTCTACATTTTTTTTAATGGGGCCGACCTCGTGGAACCAACCGGTTCCGAGATATTCGAGGTAGAAGTTCAACTTACTCCAATCGACAAATACCTTTAACCATTTGATTCGTCTCGTCGAGCTCTACATTTTCCTTCACGGGGCTGACCTCGTGGAACCAACCGGTTCGGAGATATTCGAGCTTGAAATTCAACTTACTCCAATCGACAAATCCTTTTAACCATTCGATTCGTCTCGTCGAGCTCTACATTTTTTTTAATGGGGCCGACCTCGTGGAACCAACCGGTTCCGAGATATTCGAGGTTGAAGTTCAACTTACTCCAATCGACAAATCCTTTTAACCATTCGATTCGTCTCGTCGATCTCTACATTTTTTATAATGGGGCCGATTTCGTGGAACCAACCGGTTCCGAGATATTCGAGGTTGAAATTCAACTTACTCCAATCGACAAATCCTTTTAACCATACGATTCGTCTCGTCGAGCTCTACATTTTTTTTAATGGTGCCGATTTCGTGGAACCAACCGGTTCCGAGATATTCGAGGTTGAAGTTCAACTTACTCCAATCGACAAATCCTTTTAACCATTTGATTCGTCTCGTCGAGCTCTACTTTTCCTTCGGGCCGATTTCGTGGAACCACCGGTTCCGAGATATTCGAGGTTGAAGTTCAACTTACTCCAATCGACAAATCCTTTTAACCATTCGATTCGTCTCGTCGAGCTCTACATTTTTTTTAATGGGGCCGACCTCGTGGAACCAACCGGTTCCGAGATATTCGAGGTAGAAGTTCAACTTACTCCAATCGACAAATACTTTTAACCATTTGATTCGTCTCGTCGAGCTCTACATTTTCCTTCACGGGGCTGACCTCATGGAACCAACCGGTTCGGAGATATTCGAGCTTGAAATTCAACTTACTCCAATCGACAAATCCTTTTAACCATTCGATTCGTCTCGTCGAGCTCTACATTTTTTTTAATGGGGCCGACCCCGTGGAACCAACCGGTTCCGAGATATTCGAGGTAGAAGTTCAACTTACTCCAATCGACAAGTCCTTTTAACCATTCGATTCGCAACGTCGAGCTCTACATTTTTTATAATGGGGCCGATTTCGTGGAACCAACCGGTTCCGAGATATTCGAGGTTGAAATTCAACTTACTCCAATCGACAAATCCTTTTAACCATTCGATTCGTCTCGTCGAGCTCTACATTTTTTTTAATGGGGCCGACCTCGTAGAACCAACCGGTTCCGAGATATTCGAGGTTGAAGTTCAACTTACTCCAATCGACAAATCCTTTTAACCATTCGATTCGTCTCGTCGATCTCTACATTTTTTATAATGGGGCCGATTTCGTGGAACCAACCGGTTCCGAGATATTCGAGGTTGAAATTCAACTTACTCCAATCGACAAATCCTTTTAACCATACGATTCGTCTCGTCGAGCTCTACATTTTTTTTAATGGGGCCGATTTCGTGGAACCAACCGGTTCCGAGATATTCGAGGTTGAAGTTCAACTTACTCCAATCGACAAATCCTTTTAACCATTCGATTCGTCTCGTCGAGCTCTTCATTTTCCTTCACGGGGCCGATTTCGTGGAACCAACCGGTTCCGAGATATTCGAGGTTGAAGTTCAACTTACTCCAATCGACAAATCCTTTTAACCATTTGATTCGTCTCGTCGAGCTCTACGTTTTCGTTCACGGGGCTGACCTCGTGGAACCAACCGGTTCCAAGATATTCGAGGTTGAACTTCAACTTACTCCAATCGACAAATCCTTTTAACCATTCGATTCGTCTGGTCGAGCTCTACATTTTTTTTAATGGGGCCGACCTCGTGAAACCAACTAGTTCCGAGATATTCGAAGTTGAAGTTCAACCTACTCCAATCGACAAATCTTTTTAACCATTCGATTCGTCTCGTCGAGCTCTACATTTTTTATAATGGGGCCGACCTCGTGGAACCAACCGGTTCCGAGATATTCGAGGTTGAAGTTCAACTTACTCCAAACGACAAATCCTTTTAACCATTCGATTCGTCTCGTCGAGCTCTACATTTTCCTTCACGAGGCTGACCTCGTGGAACCAACCGGTTCGGAGATATTCGAGGTTGAAATTCAACTTACTCCAATCGACAAATCCTTTTAACCATTCGATTCGTCTGGTCGAGCTCTACATTTTTTTTAATGGGGCCGACCTCGTGGAACCAACCGGTTCGGAGATATTCGAGGTTGAAATTCAACTTACTCCAATCGACAAATCCTTTTAACCATTCGATTCGTCTCGTCGAGCTCTACGTTTTTTATAATGGGGCCGATTTCGTGGAACCAACCGGTTCCGAGATATTCGAGGTTGAAATTCAACTTACTCCAATCGACAAATCCTTTTAACCATTCGATTCGTCTCGTCGAGCTCTACATTTTTTTTAATGGGGCCGACCTCGTGGAACCAACCGGTTCCGAGATATTCGAGGTTGAAGTTCAACTTACTCCAATCGACAAATCCAATTAACCATTCGATTCGTCTCGTCGAGCTCTAAATTTTTTTTAATGGGGCCGACCTCGTGGAACCAACCGGTTCCGAGATATTCGAGGTAGAAGTTCAACTTACTCCAATCGACAAGTCCTTTTAACCATTCGATTCGCAACGTCGAGCTCTACATTTTTTATAATGGGGCCGATTTCGTGGAACCAACCGGTTCCGAGATATTCGAGGTTGAAATTCAACTTACTTCAATCGACAAATCCTTTTAACCATTCGATTCGTCTCGTCGAGCTCTACATTTTTTATAATGGGGCCGATTTCGTGGAACCAACCGGTTCCGAGATATTCGAGTTGAAATCAACTTACCAATCGACAAATCCTTTTAACCATTCGATTCGTCTCGTCGAGCTCTACATTTTTTATAATGGGGCCGATTTCGTGGAACCAACGGTTTCGAGATATTCGAGGTTGAATTAACTTACTCCAATCGACAAATCATTTTAACCATTCGATTCGTCTCGTCGAGCTCTACATTTTTTATAATGGGGCCGATTTCGTGGAACCAACCGGTTCCGAGATATCGAGGTTGAAATTTAACTTACTCCAATCGACAATCCTTTTAACCATTGGTTCGTCTCGTCGAGCTCCACATTTTTTATAATGGCGCCGATTTCGTGGAACCAACGGTTCGGAGATATTCGAGGTTGAAATTCAACTTACTCCAATCGACAAATCCTTTTAACCATTTGATTCGTCTCGTCGAGCTCACATTCCTTCACGGGCCGATTCGTGGAACCAACCGGTTCCGAGATATTCGAGGTTGAAATTCAACTTACTCCAATCGACAAATCCTTTTAACCATTCGATTCGTCTCGTCGAGCTCCACATTTTTATAATGGGGCCGATTTCGTGGAACCAACCGGTTCCGAGATATTCGAGGTTGAAATTCAACTTACTCCAATCGAAAATCCTTTTAACCATTCGATTCGTCTCGTCGAGCTCTACATTTTTTTAATGGGCCGATTTCGTGGAACCAACGGTTCCGAGATATTCGAGGTTGAAATTCAACTTACTCCAATCGACAAATCCTTTTAACCATTCGATTCGTCTCGTCGAGCTCTACATTTTTTATAATGGGGCCGATTCGTGGAACCAACCGGTTCCGAGATATTCGAGGTTGAAATTCAACTTACTCCAATCGACAAATCCTTTTAACCATTCGTCGTCTCGTCGAGCTCTACATTTTTTATAATGGGGCCGATTTCGTGGAACCAACCGGTTCCGAGATATTCGAGGTTGAAATTCAACTTACTCCAATCGACAAATCCTTTTAACCATTCGATTCGTCTCGTCGAGCTCTACATTTTTTTTAATGGGGCCGACCTCGTGGAACCAACCGGTTCCGAGATATTCGAGGTTGAAGTTCAACTTACTCCAATCGACAAATCCTTTTAACCATTCGATTCGTCTCGTCGAGCTCTACATTTTTTTTAATGGGGCCGACCTCGTGGAACCAACCGGTTCCGAGATATTCGAGGTTGAAGTTCAACTTACTCCAATCGACAAATCTTTTAACCATTCGATTCGTCTCGTCGAGCTCTACATTTTTTTTAATGGGGCCGACCTCGTGGAACCAACGGTTCCGAGATATTCGAGGTTGAAGTTCAACTTACTCCAATCGAAAATCCTTTTATCCATTCGATTCGTCTCGTCGAGCTCTACATTTTTTTTAATGGTGCCGACCTCGTGGAACCAACCGGTTCCGAGATATTCGAGGTTGAAGTTCAACTTACTCCAATCGACAAATCCTTTTAACCATTCGATTCGTATCGTCGAGCTCTATATTTTTTTTAATGGGACCGACCTCTTGGAATTAATTTTTTTTAAAGAAACAGCTCATGTATTTCTTAGTCACTTGCCTTGGCATGAAGTATTCGTAAAAGTACTAAACTGTGTTGCTGAGCTTATTAGATGTTCAAAACCAGAAGAATTAAATAAATTTTTTAATGTACTTTTACATAGTAAAGTTCCTGATCGTAAATAAACGAATAAATGACTAAGCCTAAATGAAAACAATGGCAAAGAAAACTATACAAATCCACATAACATTTTTTTTAAGCTTTTGTTATAATCATTAAAAAGAATTATATAGGGGAAAGATAATTCATTATTTTTAAAATTCATAATTTATTATCATTAAAAAGAAATATAAAGGGGAAACTTCGTCCGTACGCAGTGACTTTTTTTTATGCGAAAAAATTTTTTTTTCTCGAAATGATGTATGTTTGTGTTTTTACACAGTGATTTTTTTTTTTGAAGATATTTTTTACAAATTTATTATTTTTTTCAAAAAAAATTTTAAACTACGGACAAACACACATCATGAGACAAATGTTTTTCGTAAAAAAAAATGTTCATTACAAACAGGTATAGGTTTAGGTTTTTATAGTAAAACTTTTAAAAAAATCTAAATATAAAATTTGCTAGAAATTTTTTAAGTGAAGTTTCTGCTTTCGTTCATGTCGTCTAAGAAAAAAGGCCAAAAGTTAAAAAACAAAATATTTAAAATTTTCAAAGTTAAAATTTGAATTATTATTTAAATTTAAATTTATTATTTAAAGTTTTTTTAACGTCGAGATGTATCCCAAGACGTAGTCCTGCGCAGAGTCATGCGGATATGCCTTTATAGCCTGATTTTTTGTTTTGTTTTTTCTATATTTTTTTAACGGAAAGGATTTTTTCTTTTTTTTCCCAAAAATTTTTCACTATAGACAAACACACACCTTGACACATATCTTGACTTCATACATAAAGTTTGTACCGTATAGAGATCTCCATTCCTTAAGGTAAAACAATTCAGAGTGATACTACTACAGGTAAGGAACACTCAAGAGAGCTCCCAACCCGGATAAGAAACAATCTAACGGGTAAAAAACTAGTGTTCCCTACCTGGTAAAAAACGCTCTGGAGAATACACCCTACGTTCTGATTAAAACACTTTATAGTGCGCCCTACCATAAAGTAAAACACTAAAGTGCTTTCTACCTGGGTAAGAAACGCTGTTGAGAGTGCTTCCTAACTTTAGGTAAAACACTCTAGAGGGAAAGAACTATAAAGAGAGCGCTCTCTACCTTGGCATTAAACGCTCTAGAGAGTGCTTCCTACGTTATGATTACCATAGGAAAAAAATATTCCAGAAAACTTCCTACCTTAAGGTTCAATAAACTCTAGAAAGCTCCCTATCTTAAGAAAAAACACTCGAGAGTGGTTGGATTACAAAAACTCTAGAGTGCTTCGTACTACAAGTAAAACTCTAGAAAGCTCCCTACATTAAAGTAAAGCACACTCTAGAAAACTCCTTACTTAAAGTAAAGAGTCTAATTTAATACCTTTAAATGCGTACTGACAAAACACTATATACAGACACACACATCTTAGGAGGTAGAAAAAATGAAATTCCTTGCGTGAAAAAAAATTTTTTTGGAAAGAAATTTTACGTTGAGTTAGGTTGAAAATAATTTTTTTAGCGAGAAAAAATATTGATTGTGATTTTCTTAATTAGCCTAAAACAAAATCAATTAAAATTTTTCTGCGCAGAAAAAAAATTTTTTTTTTTTTGGTTAAGTTTGAAAAAATCCATTATTGCATACCGACAGCGACCATAATGCGCTTTATTTATCTCCAAATTTTTAAAATTTACATTTTTTCGTTGGCTTAACTAGATGCAGACCGCGAGCGAAGCGAGCGCGTCGCAGCTAGTAATATACTAAAACAAAGGGACCGATTCGACATTCTCAGAAAATAAATTTTAAGACGCCATTTTGCCAGGGATAACGTGGGAAAAAAAACGTTTTTCCATTAGGAAAAAGGGTATATCTGATTTAGAAAAAGAAATAATTAAAAATTTTGAAAGAAAAATAAAAAAAGATGGGGAAATTTCCGGGACTTAAAAAAAAATGTTTGGGACTCAAAAATTGAATCGTTACAATCATTAGGGTTAATTTGTTAAGTTTTGGAAAAGCTCAGGATAAAATGGTTAGGAAAAAAAGAACCCCCCACAAAATAATAGGAATTTGGCTGTCGGATAAAGTTTACAGTAAATAATAAACAAAAAAGAACAACAACAAAAAAATTGGAATTTTTAACAATTCATGTTTTTTTTATCCAAAAAAAAAAAAAAAACATTTTTTTTAAGCAATTTTACAACTAAAAGAAGCAGATATTTAACAAGCTCCCAAACATTTCAAAAATTTTTAAAATGATATTTTAAAATTTTTTTATACAATTCTTAAGGATGGTAATTTTAGACGACTTAAATGCTAAAAGTAAGTTACTAATCTCTTAAAATCACTGTCAAGCATATCTCAGACTTCTGCTAATTGATTCTCGTTAAATGATTTCTAAGAAAAATCACGGAACGAAACGAGGAAGTCGTCAAATTAATTAATTTAAGAATTTAAGAATTTATACTTCCCTCGAAATCACTCGCATATTCACTTCACTTGCACTTAGAATCTTCAGAATGGTTTTAAAAACGCAGGATATTATATGAATTTATAGGATGGCAAGGCAAGAGATATTAAACAATTTTGATTTAAACAGGTTTTTAATCTCCATAATAAAACTATGCACAAGATACACGACACAGAGTAACAGCAAAAGTGTAACTGTTGTAGTTACCCTGTAAGATGTGAAATTCCAGAAAACATGAATCTAAAGCTCAATTTTAGGTTGTTATCGATACAACTCAAACGTAAGCACTAATTTCGCAAGCAAAGAGATTTACGAATGCTTTTGACATGCAAAAGAACATATCGCGATAACGCGAAAAGCAGCAGAGGAGTATTAGTCATTGGTGACAAAGCAATTCACGTGAACTGTTTACTGATATCGCAATTAACGCAACATTGATTTAAAATCTAAATTAATGATTTCGATTCCATTGCATAACTCCTTGCCAGAATGAATATTGCAGTGCAGCATTCGGAGGCTCAATTGTCTTCATGTATCAGGCATGCAATCCTATTCGCCGAAAAACCAAAAAAGATTGCCTTTCTTCTAGTCATGGTAACCCAATTCGAATGGATCGTTTAATTCTGAATGTTTTTTTCTCCGAATTCCGATTTCCGAAAAATATTAGTATGATAGTATCACAGTTGAAACTCTAGTTCTGCCTTTTTCGGAAATACTTCTTTCGGAATTCGATAATAATATTCGGAAATAATATTTTTCGGAAATCGGAACTAAAAAAAAAAAAAAAAAAAAGCATTCGGAAATAAACTATCTACCCGCCCTATTCGAAGCATCCGACGGCTAACCTAAAACTCCGACAACGGTGCTGCTTTTAATGTCAAAATTCCTAGGTCATCTTGGAACCAGGAACATCAAAAGTTTGCATGTTTTTCGTAAAATTTTCACGACAGGAAAATTTTTATTGAATAAAAATAAAAAAAAATTCCGATTTCCTAGAATCCCGGTGAAAAACATTTTTCGCGTAAACCTCGTTTGCCGTGTTAAAGCTCAAAAAATATATATAGAATATAATATGCAATGAAAAAGAAAACCGGAGAGAGGAAACGGGAGCAATCGAGTCGACCGGCTCGAGGCTAAGTAACTTCCTATCTCGGCGCTTTTGACCTACACTCGTTGGGAAACTTCATTTTATCCCCTTTTCGAATAAAGAGATAAGGATTAGTATTCTGGTACAAGTGCAAGTGAAATATTAACGTGACCTCGTTGCCGGACAATGTAAGAAGGCCGGTCACGCTGAAACTTTCTTACTAAATCAGTTTTCCGGTCGGGTGCCTAACTTTCCCCCTTTCGGAAAACGGTTTTAACAGCCCCGTAGTCGCTTGGGGGGCCAGTGCGGGCATGTCAATCTACGGGATAAGAATTTTACAACTTGATAATACGATATGGAGCCACAATGAAATTTTGGCAGAAGATGGTCTCTCTACTTGAACGAAAGAATGTTGGACAAAGCTTTCCTCAGTATTCCATTCCTATTCCCTGCTTCCACCCCTGAATAATGGTCCAGGCTACGGGGCTGCGTTTTGACTTTTCTTTTCTCGTGCGAATTGCAATTCTGCAGTGAAAAAGAACTTTTTTTCACTGCAGAATAAAACAAAGAGGGGGACGAAATTGACAAACCCGAAACGGTCACGTTCTCCAAGACCAGAAACGAATCGAGTTCGAAAACGTGCCGCGGTCTACCCTTTGATCTTCAAATCAAATTTATTACCCTTGAGCGATTAAACGTTTTTTTTTTCTTCCCCCTAATTTTGATCCTTTTTTTTCTTCTTCCTCGGTTCCTTTCGACTTTTTTTTTAAAAAGAAACGCAAGAAAAAAAAAAGGAAAAGGAAAAGAAAAAAAGCAATCCAGGATAAATTGGAATAAGGAAGTCCTCGAGATGTGTCGAAAAACGTCTCTCAGAGGATCGGGAACGGATTTCGATCGTCATAACGGCAAGGAGTAAGAAGAGTCATCTCGAGGAAAAAGGGTTCAGAAGGGGGTGGCTGGGAGGACGGGACGGAAAATACGACGTAAGACGGAAAGGCAGAAGAAGCATCGACTGAAATTCAAAGGCGAATCGACACACGTACCGAAAACTAATTTTCACAAGAGAAAATGTTGAGCATTTTCATTTTCACAAAGCTATTGTGATTGTGATGTCGCATTTTAGATAAACACCGCATTTTCTTTTATTAAATTTTTCGGTGCCCGAACGGATCGATCTCCTTTTTATTACTTCTTAAAAAATATGTTTAACCCGGGAAAAAAACTTAAGGGAGGATTTTTTTCCCCCTTTTCTTCCATTGATTACTTTTCAAAGAAAAAAAAAAAACTTTCCCCTTTCTATGGCTAAGAAAGCGGAAAAAGATGCGAACCTCGAAATGACAGGAGCACTTAAAAAAAATTTCCTTAATAATTTTGAACGAAAAATATCAGTAGTTACGCTCGATTTGAGAAATCATGAGTTTAGGACCAAGGGTCCTTAAATCTTTCACATAATCGATACTTGTCCGCTATGTTTATCTTACCAAAAACCAAATAATTTGATATTTTGATTTCGTCGTGCCGTAGGGTCCGACCACAACTTAAAGCGCAAAGGAATATAAATGGCGTAAGTCGGAAATGCTGCAAGGGCTATCCAGAAAGTAATGTCCAAAGGTGAATAACTTTTGCTGGCATGACAGTAAAACTTTTTCAACTATACCATCTTAATCTGCATTTAATCTAGTTTTAAAAAATACGTGGGGTTTTTTTTGAAAAAAATTTCACCGAGTTGTGAGCGTTTAAAATGGTGTAAAAAAATTTTCCGACCGATTTTAAACGTTCGCTCCGCTGGTTCTGCAAATAAAAACATTTTATGGACTTGCAGTCAAAAATTATTAAACCTTTGGCAAATTTATGAAACCTTGGGCCATTTTAAAGTAGTATAGTATCAGCATTCTGCAGTAAGTATGACCCATTTTGGATTGAAAATTGTATGAGAAAGCTTCAAAGCTCAAAAAACGGACTTATTGGAAATATTGAAGGCTTCAACCATTAAAGCTCAAAGTTAAAGCTTTGATATTAATCACTGTTTTTAAGACTGGTATTTACTATCTTGAAATCTCGAGTTTGTAAAAGTTTTGAATTTTGGGAAGAAAAAATTAAGCGCTGCAAATGTCAATAGAGTACGACAGGTAATATTTGCGGCTGTCAGGACGTCAGTGAGACGTCATATTTACGTCAAACTCGATTTCGAAATACAAACGTCATGACCGTTATGACGTCATTCATTGACAAAGATTATCGTTCATATTTGATGACGTCATTTTGAGATCGAAAATCTCATGAGATAGTTCCTGAAAGTGACCGTGACCATGCCTCATGCGACGTCTCCGGTATTTAAATGGTTGATGTCTTTATGACGTTTTAAATAGGTCACCAGTTTCGCCGGGATGGCTTTTAAAATGCTTATTTTTGCTAACAAAAAGGCGGAGAAGGCCAAAAATAGTCGACGTCAAAGATGCTTTCACAATCCTTAAATGGCTTACTGCATTGCTTATCTAATCAACTATCTGCAAAGCTTGGATTCCTTAAGCCGATCAGAGTTGCCCAGTCCGGCACCCCAAGTATTTTTCTGAGCTGGTTCTTCCTCCGGATGGTGTATTATCGTCCATGTTCTCGGCGCTCCTTCCTAGTCATCCTTTAAACTAGAAAAAATTAAATCAGAAAATAAGTCAAAGACTTTTATTTTTATTAAAAGAGAGATTTCTTTCGAATCTTTTTTTTTTTTTTTTTTTTTTTTTTTGACAGAATACGATGAACTTAATAAAACATTAAAATTGTAAATCACAAAGAAGTAAATCATTTCTTTTCTTTTGACTGGATATTCTTTCTTTTTTCATCTTCGATTCCAATAATACAACAAAGACCCATATAGTCAATAATGCATAAAAAAAGAAAATATCGATGAGATGCTCCGATTTCTAAAGATATCGAAGAAAGATAATACATAAAAAACTTTTTTCGAGTAACCTATTTTAAAAAGAGTTTAATAGTTGTTCGATTTTCTCGAAACGTTCTACATTATAATTCACTCTCGATAAAGGAATATACAGTATATTTATATACATAAAAAAAAATCCAATAACCAATCGTCAATATTTAATTTCCAAGCTAAAGTGGATGATGAAAAGCTTCTTTTTTTTTTTGGTTATTCCTCTTTCCTAGATTTTCGTAAATTTTATCAGGACGAAAACAAAGGCGTCGACCGACGAAATAATTAAAGATAACAAATAATGGTAAGAGACAGGAAACAGTGAGCTGTAAAACGTTTTCTCTAAGATACAAAAGTCAGAAAGTTGGAGGGCGAATATTGCCTCATGGGAACCATGTAAAATGAACTTATTCCCCGGCTCGACTTCGTGCAGGTTATATACTTCCTGCTTCGACCTAGATATACACCGTGTTAACGGGTTAACTTGCTTATACGTGATTTGAATCGCATACATTAACCCATTCGACAAACGTTTCAAGGCGACATAACCAGAATTTTGCGTTCTTTGCTTCGGGATTAAGTTTTGCCTCGGAAAGAAAGGAAATCCCCCTTTTACCTTCAGATTTTCACTTTGTCGACTCTTGGTAGGTGAAGCATATCTTTCGCCTTTAAAACGATTGCATGCGATCAGCTAACAAGTAGTGGGGGTGGGTTTAGCAGGAGTGTTTCTTAAAAAACTTATTTTTTTTTAGAAGCAAGTACGGATAGACGGTCTGAAATAAGCAAAATTATGTTTAAGTAGTGAATCTTACACAATTTTTCGTTAAACTGCACATCTTGTGGTATTATATATATATAATTTATACATATTTAGCTTTTATAAAATACCACAAAATGTACAGTTTAACCCATTTTTTTTTTTAAATTTTAGTGCTTTCTTTAGGGTAAATGCATTTGGTGCAGTGGGTATGGCATAAGCAGTGGGTAGGGCACTGCTTATGCCCGATTTCTGACACTTTTTTGGCTTCCTTCCGCTTGTCCGCAAAAATGCATTTAAGAACCTTAATTTCGTAAGATTGTAGCCCCAAAAACCCCTTCAAAACCGTTATTTAGCGTTTTCGTAAGAATTTACAAACCCCTTCCCTCTCGTCAGCAAAAATAAACATCTGGAACGGCTTTTCCGTCTAATATCCATGAATATTCCCATATCACAGTTTTACTTTCGAAAACGTCAAACTAACTTTAATCGAGTGAAAAACAAAGTTTTGCTCGAAAAATAAGTTGTCGGCTATTGTGAGTTTCACTTTGATTTCACTATCTGGTTAAATCGAAGAGGTTTCGCTCGAATTTTAATTTTGAGCAGTTATTCTTCAAAAAGCGTTCCTCTACTTTCAGGTTTAGTTAAACTTCCCGGAATTTAAATAATTTTAAGTATCAGACAGAAGGAGGGAAAAAAAACAAGTTAAATATTTGCTAAGATACCTGAAGTTCACCAACTCGATAAAAATTTTTTATTTTTCCATGGTTTTCCCGCTGAAATCTTAAAAAAAAAAAAAAAAACTAAAAATTTTATACTTTCTAATTTATTTACAGCGTCTCATTTTCTTCAGATATTCCAACCCTCAACATTTCCCATTTCATTTTCAAACTTAGAATAAATTTTCATCCAACTTTAAATAAATGAAGTAACTTTTTAGTCATTTTCAACCGGAATCGATTTCGAAATAAAGAAGAAAAAAAAAAAGCTCGATTTTTCCTGCTCAAGAATTTTTTTTAAGATGGCAGACGGCAAAAAAAAGAGACAACTTTCAGTTAATTAGTTTTCATTGTTTCATAAAATTGTAGAATTTTTTTTTGAAAAAAGCGAATCCTTCTTTTTTTTGTATCCTCTTTCTGCCTTTTGTTTTTACTTTCCATTTTCATATTCTTTCATGGAAATTTCTTTGACCTACTTCCGTTCTTTTTTTTTTTTTATTCTCCCTTTCACCTTTCCCCCTTCTTGTATCAGGATACTTAATCGGATACGTTACCTCATCCGAATCAAAATATATTGCTTTATTCTTATTCTTATTTTTTTATCTCCTTAATTTTTTTTCTCTTCCCTTTTTCCCGAGTAAAATTCCAAAAACAAACTTTTCCTCGCCGAGGAAAATAAGGTCGAAAAGTTCGAGCCGATCATGATCCGTCATTTAAAATCCGGAACCAGAGTTTTCGCTTTGCATTCACCTGATTCATAAATAAAAGTTTTCCCTCCGATCCATAATCGACCCAATTATTCCTATCGGGTTTTTACTCCCGAGTCCCCAGAACGATTCCTTTTTTTTTCCCCTCTTTAAATTTTAAATACAGGATGTTTCGGAAATTCCATACTCGGAAACGGAGGGAAAATTAATAACGGTTTTTGTCCGGTCGTATTTTTCCATGGTAATAAAATGTCCCAAGTATATATAATGAAATCGCTTAGGCGAACTGTTTTCCGTTAATTAATTCCACCGTTAGCCTTCGTTGTTAGATTAAAGTTATTTATCTTTCGAGAGAGAAATCGATTGGAGCAGACATGATTCATTAACACGAGACATTTTTAACACACTGCCACATTAACACACCTACGGTTTCAACTAGGGTTGTATATTCCCATGGACATAAATAACTTTTCCGGGATTCACTTAATTGTTTAGAGCCTCGTTTCGAAGACTTTCAAATCACGGATTACGTCAACCGTGCACAGGAAAAAAGATCTTAGGTCAACACTTGACAACACTGATGGGGCAAGGGGCACTTAGAGGAAAGAATAATTATCTTTTGCCCCCTCCCCAGTCTTTTCCCTCCTGTCTGCATAGTTGAAATATCTATCCGACGCAAAATTTGAAAACAGTTTTTCGCACAAATTTCCAAGAAATTTAAATATTTAATAAAACGTTTTGCACCTCCGGTAATTATTTCCGAGATTCGAAAAGTAATTCCTGGTTTAACCAGCGGGGGGTACCCGATGAAAACGTCAAGCACAAAAATTTCGCTACGTTCTCATATCGTAAATCAAAGGAAGAAGAATTTAAAGAAGAAGGTTGAAGGGGTTTTTCAAGTTTTGAAAAACCCTCCTTCGGCTCACGGTTGTGTTTCCAAAGGGGGAAGAGGGAAAGGGAGAGGGAGAGTTTTCGCAAAATGTTTAATTCGAAGAAAATGTGGGAGAATATGTTGAAATTTTCAGTTATGCCGGTGACGAGTTCTGAGGTTGACGTCGAAATTGGAAGTCGTACTCGAGGAGTTAATATAAGAGACTCCCTGATGCGGCAAATGAAATTTTATCTGCCGAGTTAGAGACAATTCTGCTTGAGTTTAACTTGTTTTGCTAGATTAATTTTCATAGTTCCAGATTTTGAAACTTTAGACTCATATTATCGTGTTATTCCTTTTTTACGTTATAATTATTTTAGAATTTAGAAATTTCCTCGGTTTTCTAATTAACTGAAAAGTTCATTTCCTACTCCCCCATCTCTTTTTTGTGTCCGGATGGGTTTCCAAATCGCGTTTCAGAGGAAGACGAGCCTGCTCCCCCGTAATAATCTTCAATTTAGCGCATCCTTCTCCTTTAATTGTTATTTACCTAATCTCCTTTTGTTTACTCTAATCTTCGATCAATTCCAATTCCTCGATTGTTTCCCGTAGTGACACGTTTCCCCCCTTTTAAATGAGGGTAATGTTTTGCGGGAAAAGGGGCAAAACCGCATAAACGAATTAATGGCGGAAAGGGGGAGAGGGAGGGGGACGGTCCGATTCTAAAGGCCGCCCTTCCTTTAATTGAACAATGGATGAAATATTAAGCAATTTAAAAACCGAGGAGACTTCCGCGTAAATGTTCCGTCGGTTATTCATGCGGCACAAGTTCACACTATTAATATTCCGAAGCACCGTCTCAGACAAATAGAAAGTTTATCCACGGGTTGTTATCCAATCCATTGGGGAACCAGGTGAGTCCCAACTTTTCATCTTTATAGAATTAGAATCGGGAAGTTAAACAACTGTTTTCCTTTTGTTTCTCCGCCCCTCCCTTTCCACTCCCTCCCCTCTCCCTCGTTCCCTTTTAGTGTAACTTTTAATTATTCTAACGTGAATAGGTTTGAACCGCAGTCGTCGAGTGTTATAAAATTATAATCCATGATTTTATCGTGTGTGTGAGATATTTTCAACTCCGGGAATGGATCTTCGTTAATTAGTTTGAAGCGAAATTTCTCAAAATCCTCCGTGCAAATCGGGGAGGAAGCAAAAGGATGCTGTTTCCCGTTAGTTTGTTTTCGTCTTGGCGTTCCTTTTTGTTCTTTCCGCTATAGGTGAAAGGAGTCTCCTGACAAACCCGAGGAAAGGGACTTCTCGGGAAAAGCGATGAATTTATCTGAAAAGAACTTTCTGACGGGGACCGTCTTTACCCGTCCGACAACTTTCCTTTTATAAGACTTAAACGGGATTAAGTCGCGATAATACGGAATTAATACGTTTTAGTTTATCGAATTTGTTTTGAGGGAGGGAGGGAGGGAAGGGAACGGAAGGGGAAAGAGAAAACTAAAAGCTCAAGCGACTTTGGAATTTAAAGGAATGAAAACGAGATTCGAATGCACGCTAGAGTGATTCATAGGAGGAATTCGCGTCTCATAGACTTTGCCTAGAAAAGGTGCCATTATTCGCGGTGCAAACAACTATCCAAAACAGACTTTTCCCTTTTTTCAAGCAAACAACTTAAAAACTCTCGTTTCCATGGCATCTTAGGGGATGGAGTCAGAAAAACGGTCTAGAAACTAAAAATCTTCTTCTTCTTACGATGCTGTATGAAACGTTTATATTCGTCTCTATCGGGGGCAATTCTGAAGAGTTCCTCGACACTTAGACCGGTCCAAGCTCTTAAATTACGAGGCCACGATAGGATCTTCCGGCCTATTCTCCTTTTTCCTTCGATATGTCCCTGAATGATCGTCTTTAGAAGCTCATATTTAGGTCCTCTAAGAAAATGACCAAAGTATTCCAACTTCCGTCGTTTTACGATTTGCAAAACTTCTCTCTCCCTGTGCAATCTTCGCAAAACCTCGTCGTTGGCTACCCGATCGACCCATGAAATTCGAAGGATTCTACGGTAGCACCACATCTCAAAAGCTTTAAGTCGATTCATCATGGAAACTTTGAGAGTCCATTTGCGGAGAATGGACGAATATAATTCATTTCGATTTGACGAAAGGCCAAATTAAAATCGGATCAAATTATCAATTTTAAAAAAATATAACAGAGGCGAATTTGCGTTAGGTCGGTGTCGCAAAGTCCAAATCGAAAGCTGCACCAATTATTTCCATCGGAAGCCATTCTAAATTTTCAACGCAAGGAAGAAAAAAAAAGCTGTTGAAAGCTTATAAATTCCATTAATTCTGACCGGCAAGAAAATTAACTCGGTTTCCTTAAACCGGATCCACGGCCATTACGTTCCGAGTCGCAATCCTTGCCGACATCCTTAAATTAACCGTCGTTGACAGGGGCAGGGTTTTCGAAAACCGAAAAAAAAAGTCTTCGTCAAAAAAGGAAACCGGAAATCCCAGAAGGGGGAAACTTTTAAAATGTTAAACATTTTTCTTTAAAAAAAAAAAAAAAAAAAAAAACCTACCTAAATAAACATAAAGAACTTAAGGAATACAATTAGAATAAAACAATGATAACATGGAGGAATCGTTAAGAGGGAGTAATGCATCTCTGGAGGGAAATTTAAGTTTATATAAAAAACAATCTTAAATCACGGCAACGCGTGGCGCCGGACATTTGAAGGGGTATGTTCGAGATTTATAGTCGGTGTTGCTGCCCTGTTAATGTTTCTTTCGCTCCCGAAAAACTTATCTTTTTTTTTACTTCTTTTCTTTTTTCCTTTCCTTTTACCTGCGATTTTTTTTCCGAACAACAGTAAGTCATAAATCTGGTGGGAAATTCCGAGTTAAATATGATAGAAGGAAAAATTTTTGTGTAAATTAATTCTCCCGCGAGAAGAAGGAAAAAAAAAATTCGTTCAAGTTCCCCGGAGAACGCAACATCATCAATCATCGTTTATTATTCGTTATACAACGTTTTCGATAATGCAGGTCATCCTCAAAAACTTTGACTTTAATTAGTCCCAATGATTAAAACATACCTGGCAATGAAAAATATAGATAGCTCAAAAACTTTTAATTTTCGATTACATTTTTTTTTTTTTTTTTTTTTTTTTTTTTTTGGAACTAGGGCTGTTATTAAGGCTGTGATATAAAAACGGGAGGAGGTAGTCCATAAATTACGTAAGAATTTTTTTGCCATAATTTGGCCCCTTCCCCAAATTACGCATTATTTTCTTTTTCTAAATCGTGAAACCGGTAAGTTAGAAAAATACATATACATTCGAAACTGTCATTTTCTCAAACAAAAAGTGTTGTCCAAATCGTCTGTGGCAATACTGGAAGGATCAGCTCGAACTTTAGAGACCTTTTTCAAGTAATGCCCGAGAGGGTTAAGGTAAAGCCAATATATTTTCAAAACCCACGGTCTAATTATTTCAGTTGACATCGAGAGCTCAATTACAATCAGGAGATACCGACGGAGCACTTTAAACTCAAAAAAAATGCGGCAGCGGGCATTCCGGTTGTATGTCATGCGAAAGGCGTGATTTGCTACGCTGTGTGGGATATAGAAGGGAGTCACAAAGATATGAAAAGTACCAAACCAAACCCTCCCGTACGGATTTTTTGTGCTCGATGTGTTTTGTAACCTGTTCCTAATCTTGGTCACAGCCTGCAAAACTGCAGGTTCCTCAAAAGTTCACTTCCGAACGCTTGATCAAATAAAAGTAACAATTCGTTCGCATTTTCTTTAAACCTAAATCAACAAAACGAGTCTTTTTGATCGATCAGCTTCGGTCTTTGAAGCGACTGAAGTAAATGAAAGCCTTTTTATAATTTTAAAAATTCTGCTAATGAATTGGAAAAATTCCATGTTTTTGTTTCAAACGTAATTTTTAGAAGAGAACGAAATAGATGGAATAAAACAGAGAGATAATTCCCAAAAGTTTTGGTCGTTCCGAAAGGTCTATGTTTCCTCTCCTCCCCGGTCAAGGGGCCTGATGCAGGCTTGTATATACAAAAATAAATGCACGGTGCCAAGTTTCTTTGCAATTCTGTGAAACGTTCCAAAAAAATTGCTCCATTTTTTCCCCTGTCAGGAATAAATTAGTCAGGTGAAGTCCATAACACAGAGAAAGGGGGGTAAAATTCCTTTCCGATGTCGCCTCAGAAAATCGAAAGGCAAAGGGGAAAGATGAAGAAGGAGGGAAAGAGGTGTAAAGTTTAATTATATAATAAGCCGGTTTCGGTAAACTCCCGGAGCTCGGGTAGACGAGGCTGCACTTATGCACGGTTCCATTGGTTTCTAATTTACTGATTATCAACTCGGTGCTTTTATCGGAGGATGGGGAGGGGGGAAGGAGACGGGAGCGGAGGCTTCGGGCATTTCCCGCCTCTCTTTCCGTTTTGGAAAATGACCGGGAAATATCTGTTACAAGCATCTTTCCGGGGAAATCTTTAAATCATTTTCAGATGTTGATTAATAAAGTCGTGGTTAACTGTCGTAAGCACAAAAAAGGCGATTCGAGTACCTGGCTAGGAAAAGTTAACTCGCCTCAGGGAGGAGGAAGAGAGAGGATCAAGAAAGTTTCAATGGTCTATCATCTCGAGACAGGAAGTGTTACAAAGGATTATACGTGGAGACTACCCGCTTTTGTTGGGAAAGAGGTGAACTTGTTACCCGAAGGGGATGAGGCCGTCCTGTCAGCAACAGGGATCTTTTCCTTTTCCTTCTTCTGCAACATTAATTTTATTTTAATTTTATTAACTCACGAGCTGATAACTCACATTATTTCGTAATTACGCATCGTCAACTTAAAATGTCATCTCAGGGAAAAAGGCGGAAACCATCTTTTTCTTTTTTTTTTTTATTCCCGGCATTTTCCTCGCCACGTCTTTTCCGTTATAAAATTAGTTTTTTTTTCGTATATTTCGACTAAAGCATGGGGAATCGGGAAACGGGGAGGATTTATTCTCAATACACTTCAAAGGGAAAAAAGTCCGCGTCTGATTATGATGAAGCGCTCGATGCCCAAAGTAATTGGAAAATCATCTCTCAGTTCGATGCTCTTTTCCAATTCGAAACAATTTTGTTTTAATTTCCTAACTTTTCTAATTTAAGGATTTTTTTAAAAAAATAGAACCTTTTCTTTTTTCCCTGAATGATCGACGTGTCAAGCCTTGCGGTATTTTCAGGTTTTCGAAAATTTCCTTTAAGGAAAATGAGAAACTGCGGCAAAACGGGCATCGACGTTGCATTTCAAAAAGGCTTTTGTTCTCTCCTTTTCGAGGAGAAAACTTTACTTCCACACGTTCGACTTCTATTGTTACACATGTTCAAATTGTGAAGATAACTTGCTTTAACGTTCCCCCACTCTAACAGGCTTTATAAGTAATCGATGAAATTTTACAATTCCAAAAGGAGATTATAAAAAAGGAAATGAAAATCTTGGACGATAAAATTAAAAGCCCGTGAAATTATTTTGTCGGCAGAAAAGAAAATTTGAATTTGAAAAAAAAAATCCCTTTTTTTTGTAGATGTAATTTTTAAGAAAGAACGATCTTAAAACGGTTTTAATTTGCGATATTAAAAATTGGATAAAACTTACAACAGTAAACTGAAATTTTTTGAACAAAGTAAGAATGGGGTTTTCCAAAGCTCAGCCTAGGCTTTCTCACCATCGAAAAAAATCTGGCGAAAAAATAACAATCTCAAAAAGCCAAAAGAGAACAAATTTAGAGAGTATACTTTGAAATTCCGAGGTTCCGACATTAGCAAGTTGTAAGCAGAGAACATTTTCCGGAAATAAAAAATAAATTCTCGGGAATGATTTAGAATCTTAAAAAATCTCCCCAATGTTTACGACTAGACCAAATGGGCCAGGCCCTTATACCGGACGTCTTTAGGGTGCCGTATGATCCAGATGGCAAGGGCTACGAATTAATCATCCATGAGAAAGGTTTGTATTTGTTGATGAAAAGGAGGGAGTCTGGCTACAGAAATGTAAAAAGAAATTTTAAGAAAAAATGATGGTAAAAATATGAATCTCTCATAAAATGCTATTTTTCTCAATCTGCTGAAAACGGCATTATTGCTTTTTTTACTGCATTAAGTAGAGAAACACTAGTAGGCACCTTTAGGGAACTGAATAAATTAACGAGATTCTAAAAATTAGCCTTACTTTGCTTGGTTTTTAACGTCTGATGTCGCCGAACTTCTGCTGACATTTTCAAGGGCACTTTTCATTTTCACTTTTCTTCCAAGAGTGCTTTTCTTGTTTTCTTCTTATCCTCGATCATTTATGACTATTTATCTGAAAAAAAAAAAAAATTAGAAAGTCTAACTTTAAAAAGCAATAATACAATAATAAGCCAGGTTCTTGATCACAGTAAGCAGTTAGTCTTGAATTTTTTTTTTTTTTGGCCATTTGTGTTAAATTTTTTTATGAAATTTAAGCAAAACATAAATTACCGAAAATTCATTCTGGAAATTTCCATCTTGGTTTTTATTATTTGTTACTGGGCCACAACAGTTTGGCTCAAACATTAAATTTCATTGCAAATGGAATTGATTATCTCGCGTTTAATGCTGACCCGAAGGGGGGCCTTTGGGGGATCCGAGAATAATTTCCCCGTTGGTTCTAGACCTTACTAATGAGACTATAATACGGATAAAACGTTGCGGAATCCCCCGTAGTATAATATGAAAGGTGTAATTTAATTTCTTTGTAATATACAAGGTGAAAACGACAAAATGATGTAGGCGGAAGAGGGGAAATCCAGATGTCTCGCAGTAAAGGTATCTCGGTCGGAGAGGAAAGGAGGACTCCCCAATTTAATAAATTACCCCGGTGGTGCTTTATTTCCTTGTTCCTGTATTTGTTTTACCTGACTTTTTTTTTAAAGGGCGATATTTTGATTTATATTAGTTTGCCATTTTATTTATAGCGTTTTTCCTTCTCCTTTTTTATCCGGGGAAAAAAGTTTTTAGATGAAATCAAGCTAAGGGTCCGGAGTTCAAAGAGAAAGTTGCAGAAACAAAAGATCGATAAAAGCGCTCTTCAAACGCAGCTAAAACTTTTGTAGGCATGGTATTGAAGGGATTCGTATGCTTTTCCGAGAAAGCAACAAGTCCCAAACTTTAAGAGTGAAAGATGATTTTCTTTTACGAAAGGCTTCGCCCATTGATGTATGAACTCTTTTGAGTTTTATATTTTTTGTTCTTAAGGTAGGTCTACCAAACTTTATCTTCGGCATTTTTTGCTAATATTCATTTTTACAGGAGCTATGATGAAAGGGTTCTTTAAGCGATGACGTTTTGAATCGAATTCCAGGAAAAATCCTAGGGCAAAAGGAACCGACATATGTTGTGACCCAGTTTAGGGAGATGATCGCAACCTGGGTTGAGTACCCTAACATGACCTCACACTTTAAGCTTCAGAAACAAAAATATTAATTCCAACTAACAGTATTAATATTAATATGAATCATACCTCAAGCGAGAAATAAAGTTTGAATAAGAATTTATAACTCATGGATTGTTTTTTTTCAGCGGAACCAGATGAGTTCTTGAAAGAACAAACGATTTTGACGACTTCAGAGAATTCAAATCGTAGAATATTAAACTTGCTACAGCTAAAGTAACAAAATTTCCATACTGTCAATCCTGCTTCATACTGTCTGGGTCATAATATAACACAAAAGGTTGACCTATTTTTAATATCTGAAAGTAATACGATAGGAAAAAAAATTTAAGAAATCACGAATCAGACTGCAATCGATAAACTTTGTTCACTTGATGAGTTAGGGTCTTTGGCTGGGCATTAAAAGCGAGCGTTAACGCTGCTATCTGGACGGCTTCGGCTGCATTATTTTTTTAACCAAGCTTTTTTTCCCCTAACAACCAATTTTTTTTTTTTAAATTATAAAAAAGCTGTGATTTGGCGGTAAATGTAATGGAATAAGGTGTGATGTAATCCAAACTGATTTTTAAACTGTTGGATGCATCCAAACTTACCTTTATTTCTCCAGGAAATCTCAATCCCACACATCAATATTTTACGCAAGATTTTTCTTACAACATTGCCCAGCGAAGTAGTTATAGTATCGTGGTTCTTTTCTTGAAAATGATGTTTTCACTGTGAGCATGAATTTCCCGAACTTCACCTCTAAAACAAAAATTAATTTAATGATCCTTATTATTAGGAATACTCATAATAATATTAATATTAATAATAATCATCATATATACATTAGGGTGTCCCTTATTTTGCGAATTTTCGAATTTGATGTCGGGCCGGGTGGAATCTTGTTCTCTACGGGGCCCTAATAAACCCTGAATTTTTTCAGATTTTTTACTGAACGGAAAGGCGTGCCGACTTGAGCTTTAAGTTCCGAAAATCCCATAAGAGAAAAAAAGTCTACATTTTTTTTTCGCCGAAAGACGTCGTTTCCTATCGGAAATTTTGCATAGATCACGAATCTGAAGTCCGTTTTTTTATATCTGGTTTGGCTTTTGAGTTAGAGGCCAAAAATATGAGCAAAACTTAGGACTTAGTGTGTTTTGTCACTTAACCAGGTTTCCTTGCCCCATTTTCTCCTTTAACTCAAAAGCCAAACCAGATATAAAAAAAACGGACTTCAGATTCGTGATCTATGCAAAATTTCCGATAGGAAACGACGTCTTTCGGCGAAAATAAAAATTGTCGACTTTTTTTCTCTTATGGGATTTTCGGAACTTAAAGCTCAAGTCGGCACGCCTTCCCGTTCAGTAAAAGATCTGAAAAAATTCAGGGTTTATTAGGACCCCATAGAGAACGAGATTCCACCCGGTCCGACATCAAATTCGAAAATTCGGAAACCCTATTATGCATATAAGAATTTCTCTACGGAATCGCTCAAATACTAGTACCTAACTTCTGCTTAATAAGCATTAATTACTGTGTAATTATAATCATTACTCATTTACCTTTCAGAAAAATGTTACCATTCTAGCTGTAACCACTTAGATTTTCAACGAACTGGAATATTGCACATTTCTGTATAAAGCTGTCAGATTTACCACAAAAACAGTAAAGTTCGATCTCAGTTTCCGACGACATCATGGTGCGAATTCAAAAGGCTGAAGTGTCTGGAAAGCTCTACGGGCGCCGAAGAGGAATTTGACAACCGTACCTTAAAAGTTTCCAAAGATCTTTAAGATAATCGGAAATAACCTAGAAAGGAGATTCTAGACGCACGTTTTAAGCACTTTATGGCTATGTTAGTAAAAGTGTATTTAAAAAAAAAAACCTCGAATTGATGTCCACGAACATGCTTGATGTACCGCTTTTCTTTTCCTTTTGCAACTGAAATATTCCTTCAGTATCCTTATGAATTTATTCATCTGACTTGATTCCTTGAGTGCCTTTTCCCAAATCACCTGAAAGAAGTATAAAATATACAAAAGAATTAATTAAATTCGAAACTCTATAGAATTAATTACCATTGCAATGATTTGTACATTTCAAAATATTTAGCTTTTAATTCACAAACGGAGTTTAAGTCAAGTACAAAGTTAGACCAAGTTTAGTTCGTAAGTTAAGAACAAAGTTATACCAAGCCTAAATTTGTACTTAATAAGGAACTACTCAATTTGTGAATAAAACCCATAAAAATTATATCCTTTCCATTAATAATATAAAAACTTATTCAATTTTTAAAGATATATTTTTAAGATACAACCAATATAACGAGCAGTGAGTACAAAATCGACGTTCGAATATGCATTTTTCAAATCACAACAACCACTTGATAACAATTTTTCGACTTAAATTACTAAGCGAATGGTGTTTCTTACAAAAAAAATTAGCCAAGTCTTAATAAAAATAAAGAAAAAAACAACTAAATAAAAAAATAAGGACTAGGATATAATTTTTATAATTCTAACATCCCTCCCAATGAACACAACGAAAGAAATATTTTCAGTCAATAAATTTTATAAATTAATACTGGTTATAAGGGTAAAAACGTTAACTATTAACAAAAATATATTTTTTTTTTTTTTACTTTTTTTTTACTTTGGAAAATATATGCGCAGGCAATGGAAAATAAAAGAAAATTAAATCCTCTGCATGCTCATATCTTTTTTATAAGTACCAAGCCGATCTCAATTTTTTTAAAGACTAGAATAAAGATTTAAATTGAACGGATCTATAAAATATTTTTTTATCACAAGAACTTGAAAAATACAAAGTTGTAGCTTTTCAAAAATAGACATTTTCCAATACATCTATTTTTTTATAAGAAAACTAAAGAAATATCTACGTGAATGAAAAATCACAGACAAAATAATCATATTGCTTCCATGTTTTTAGAATTAAAAATTATCACAAAATGGGATTTTTAATGACAAAAACTGTGCCAACAAGTTTTTTTTTCGGAGACTGTTTTTTAAATTTTTTGTTAAATTTGGCACGCTTTTCAACCCAAAGAATTTTAGCGCCAATGTGAGTCCCAGTTCCAGGTGCCTGTCAATTGCAACTTCCCCGAAGAAGAAAAGTAAAAATCAGAATTTTAAATTGAAAAAATTTGGTCGAATTTTTTTTTCAGATTAAGAATTTTGTTTAATTGATTTTTTTCTTATTTCTCGAAAGCTATTCACAAAAAGAGCTTTTAAAAAACAATGAATCCTCGAGACGGAGTCTTTAGAATTTTAAAATAAAAATGAAAAAAAAATTCAGTGGACGTTTTTCAACTTCCAGAACAGACTCAAATTGGCCGGGAGTAGAGGATCTGCTCTAGTCTCAAAATATCATTTTTCTTTAAAAAAAATTACATCTCCAATATTATCCCCTTTAATTTCATCCTCTGTTATATATGAAAGCTAGGAAGTTTGTATTTTCCATTTTACAATCAACAAAGAGATAAAAACTTGTCAAAGTCGTTTTTTTACAGTCTATCAAAAACATGTTTTCTGTTTCACGCAAAAATCACGACTGACAATTAATTAATTAATTTTTTTTTTCTTTGAAATCTCAAAATCTTTATTATTAAATCGGAATAAAAAGTGGAATTTTTAAGAAAACTTTTAATAAAAATCTCCAAGTTTTTGTCTTATTTAAAAACTGCATTCCTGTTGGAAGACACGAAAAAATTTTCGGCGGAGAAAAAAAAATTGAGACAAAAACTTGGAAAAAAATTGAGCTAGTGAAATTTTTAAACATCGGCGATGTTAAATAACTGACTCGGTCAGCTAAGCAGAAAAACTACTGCGGAAAATGTTTTTTTTTTTGAACTATTAAAAAATATTTTACTCCTACTATTTTTTTTTTTTTTCAAATTTGACACCTTAACATCGGCGCAATGTGATTAATCAATGCTTAATTATTTTTAAATTTTTCGTGTTAACTAAAAAAAAATTAATTAATAATAACAAAAAACGTGCGACGACGTCCTAAAAAAACAAGATTGTCTTAAACATTAAATGCAAAGCAACTGAGCAATTATTACACAGTGACCTGATTTTTTTTGGTTAAAAATTTGCTGGGTAACATAAAAAAAAAATAAAATCAAACTTTTTTGGCGATCAACGCGGAACATTCCGTAGTTTTAACGGTAACTTAAAAACTAATCAATAATAAATGCCAATAATTAAAACAAAATTGCATGTTTGAGCAAAAAGCAAGGATTCAACATCATAAAAAAAATTCGCCTCGAATTTTATCTATGAATAATTTTGATTCGGCAATCGGCAGGGTTTTTAAGGAAATCTTTGGTGTTTCGATAAAAATCTTAGGTCGATTAATAAAATTAAAAAGTATTGCTTAATCTTCGTCGCGAAATGACGATACAGAAAAAAAAAATTTCTATCTAACCAGTTGTTTTCGATATCTCGATGCTTCGCTTTGGGATTTGTTCGTTCTCGAATTTGGAGTTCTAGGCAGTGACTTGGAAACGACTTCCCGATAGCAACAGTCGTTAACCTACGGAAAAAGAAATCAATTGAATTTTTATGGAATAAAAAGATTGAATTTCGCTGAGTGAGAAACGTCCGCATAATAAGAGTTCGAGTTTTTTGATTTATACTTTTTGCTTAAATTGGCGGTAACAACTTTTACTGGCTTTGATAAGGCGATATCGTTAAAATGGGATCAGGTTCCTATAAAAAATATTTTTTTGAATAAACAAAAAATACATATAAATATTTTGACATTTGGCTCATACTTCTTGGCCAGCAAAAATTAACCTTAAAAGTTAAGGAATAACGAGTGGGAAAAAAAATTTAATTAAAAAAGGGAATAGTTTTTAAGAAAGTAACAAAATAATTTAAATAAAGGGGTCCGTAGTCGCAAACAGTTTCCACAAGGAAACTGAATGCATTAACAGTAACCAATATTAAAACTACCGAGTTTTTCTAGTTTTCATACGTAATCGTTAACACCATCGAAGGCCCTTTTGAAAACCTTTCGGCGCCATGGCTCCTTTTTTTTTTTTTTTTTTTTTTTTTTTAATTTTGTTTTATAAAAAATTGAAATTGTTACCTTGGAAGGCGTCAATGAACATAACATAGGTAGAGACTGGAGCAAACCGTGAGGTTTCAGACTAGAAGGAGGAGGTGAGCACCTTCCGAGAAATACATGAGCACACTTGTACAGTCTCATGTGAAGAGTTAATATTTCCTCTAAATCGTTTTCCGTCGCAACATGAAGAAAAGACTGGAATAAAACCTCGGCGATAGGCATCGATCCGCAGAGATCGGAGTAAAAAAGTTCGGTTTCACGGGTATAAAGATGTAGGTACTCGTTTAATTGTTTTGCGATGACGGCGACCCGGTCTTTTCCTAATAGTTTGATGGATGGCACCTGGAAAATAGAAAAAAAAAAAAAAAAGGATTAGAAAAAAAACAAAACACTAGATTTAATTTTTTGTAAATTTAAATAAAGATTTTTGACATAAAAGTGCCCTTGGCGATGATTGTCAACAATGCCTAATACTCTTAAAAGAATATGTAGCTCATGTGCTTATTTTAAGATAGCTCATTCTTGGCCCTCCAGAATTTAAAAATTTGCAAATCTCTAAAATCTTATTTTTCGAGATTTTGCTAAAGCAGGAATTCCCGATTTTCAAATTTCTCAGAAAATACAATGTCGACTTCAGTCCTTATATTTAAAAAAAAAAAGAATCACCTTAACGAAAAAAGGGGCACGCAAATTAGCAGATGCCTTCTGCAAAAATTTTAAACAAAGCTCGCTTGGTGTATTGGGGCCTTCCACAGTAGATGGACCTAATTTGGCCAAAATTTGCTGGAGATATTGTGCAAAAGCTCTCCTCGCTTGATTGGTAGACAGTTGACTTCCACTCTCTAAACATTTGCGAATTTCTATTTTTAATTCTTTTGCTTCCTGTTGCTCCGCCATATCTAGAAAAGAAAATTCAACTCACGTTGAAATAATTTTGAAAACGGGTTATTTTATCTGGACTCACTTTCTTTTTCCGCAGAATGAGAATGAAATGTCAAAGTAGGGGGAACTGTAAGGGACGACCTATGACCTTGAACCAATGCTCTCTCGTATCTGGGCAAACGGTCTGTCGGAGTCATATCCAGTTCCGGGAAAAGTTGCTGATGAAGTAGTAAATTAAAATTGTGTGGATTGACTTGGGTTTGGGTCAACTGATTTCCCAAATTGAGAAGACCAGTTAGGGGATCCAAGAAGCTCGCGTATCTTTTCCAGCTTTCCGGAGAGGGAAATATTCGAACGAAACCTCCTCTTCGATTATACTCGGCTCGAATGGAACGGACCATTCTTGCTTCTTCGGGAGTTAAACTCACCCCGGAAGTGGATAAACGGGCGCTTCTTTTTTGTTTCGATGCTGTGTCAGCTGACTGAACGCGCCGTCCCTGAAAAATTCAAAAATTAATTTTAAAAAAATAATTTTAAAATATAAAGTCGTTTAAAGAGTTTAAAAAAATTACGCTTTTCGGAGGATCGTTGGACGGCTCCTGAGGCGGATGAAGGACGATCGGATCGACCACCGGAACTCCGGCAAGCGTTAATAAATCAGCCAACATTGCTGATTTGATGCGAATGTCTAATGGCGAATCACAATTTAACGACGGAGATAAATTAACTTCCAACAGCCACGGTTTCAAAGACGAATCGATTAAAATATCAAAACCATACAGTTCTGAAAACAAGATTGGATCAATACAAATTAATTTTCAAAAAATTAGTAGGTAATTACCGAAGCAATTATTCGGATACGGGACAAATCTGGACGCGGCTACTATGGTAGGAGCAGCGGCCAAAATCGCTTTCACTATGACGTCTTCTACTCGTTGCATAAGGAGAGAAGTGTCCTTCCCTTCCGCGCGTAAATGTCTTAACAAAGCGCTTAGCGTCCATTTGTGTCCGACATCTTCTGCCTCAGGGTCTTCGCTCATAATATAATCCTCGTGGTATTTGTTGATACTGTAATTGCAAAGATGCATGCAAGGATTCCACAAATGTTGTCCGCTGGATTCGTATTTAACTGTCGCAAGGCGAACCAATCCTTCTTCGTAAAGGTAAATGACCAGAGGATCATAACATGTAACGGCTACGTATAATCGCAAATCGCATTTGTATCCGTCGACCAGCAACGGATCGTCGATATATTTGGCGACGACCAGAGTTTCTTCCGATGGAATCTGATCGGGCTGAAAACGTACAAACAAAATTTAAAACTTTGAGTTTGGGAAACAAGTCCAGGCAGCTTGGATTAAAATGCTTATTACGAAAATAGTTTTCTCTTTTTAGTCTTTTCTAATGTAAGTGATGCTCATATGAGTACTTAACTACAAATTTTATAAGACTAAAATTTTTTGTTAAATAAATGACGCCCGAAATCTAAAAAAGTATTAAATTAATACAATTTTTTTTTATTCTTCAGTTCATTAAAAGACTTAAGTTTAAAGTTGAACAAAGCATTACGTTAGTTCTGACCGCATGGCTGAAACCAATAATTTAACGAATCAAACAACTTGAGCTGCAATTTGTTATCACTTAAAAAATATTGTATTTTTTTTTTTTTTTTTTTGAACGAATAAGCATTTAGAAATATTAAATATTGAATATCATGGCTCAGAATACAAAAACAATTTCGATTTCTTCCAAATCATTTCGCATTCGGAAAACTCATACAATAGAGGTATCCACTTAGCTGCAAAATAAGCAATCTTATTTCTTCACAAAATGTAAACCTTTCTACATGTATATATCAAATGTTAAGGGAAAAAAATTTTTAAATAGAATTTCATTAATTTTAAAAGTTAAAATACTTTTCAGACCACGTGAGTTATCGTCAAAGAAATATTTCTTTAAATATTCTAATCTTTCATATCAATGTTAACACAATGCCTAAAAGCCCAAAAATTGGTTTCAATTTTTAAAAAAAAGCTTAATTAAGGAAAAAAATGTCACTCGTGAGATTCGAATTTAAATGTTCGTCATAATCTAAATTATGACAAACATTATACATGAAAATCAAAAACATTCCAGCGAAGTAGTTCTGCCGATTTGCTCTTCAACTTCCCTGTAAATTTCCATATTTTCTTTTTCGAAAAAGTGACATTGATCTGCGTTGAGCTGAACTACAATAATTAATATACAGGGAATCAATAATTATTGTA
This sequence comes from Liposcelis bostrychophila, assembly GCA_037577465.1. NCBI lineage: Eukaryota > Metazoa > Arthropoda > Insecta > Psocodea > Liposcelididae > Liposcelis > Liposcelis bostrychophila. Next base: position 1,089,076 of record CM075209.1, on the reverse strand, counting down.
CAGCGTCTGTCCAAATCCAAAAATTTATCTTAAAGAACTTGATTCGTTCTATGCTCCGCCTTAGGCTTGACCGGAAGAAATCAAATTTCACAAAAGTTTTCTGAATTTTAGAGAACGTTGTGGTTAAATTTTTTATGCCATTACTAGAAAATTAGAGTATTAAAAAGACATTACTTAAATCTGGAAATGCAATACTGTTTGGGACATATTCTGGACAGACACAAAGATTACTGTGTAAAAATTCAGATTCTAAGTTACAATAGGAGTAAAATAATTTTTTGGCTTAATAATGTATATACGGACTTGGTTAAGCACCGGAATCATTTGTATCAAGTAATTTTCAATTTTCTTTCAATTTCATATTTGATGCATAAATGTAAGACCAATTCCTCAAACTTTGACCAATACTTCGGACAATGGTCTGCAGAAGTTTATCTACTCTAGAGTCTAGACCAACTAATAAATTTTCCAGAAAATACTGATATTTAAAAAAAACCATTAAAATTAGCCCTTATTTACATTTTAAAACCCAATAAAATTATGCAATTCTTTCCCACAATTTGTGGAAAAATTTTGAAATAATTATTACTTTTAAATTTTAAAATATTTCAAGCCTAAAGAATTTATGGTTCATTCACTAAATTTCGGAAGTATATTTTTTAAAAAAATGATGCTACGTTAAACTATTTCCAAATTTTACGCTAAAACCAGAAGCTTATAATGGTCTTTGTAATAACATTTTTTGGTAAATGAAGCTCCCAAAATTTAATTCAGCAAATGCATAAAAAAATATTTTGAGCTGTTCGCCCAAAAAGACTTTAAAGCAAAACTTTTCATAAAATTTCATTTTGGAGATTCGAATCTAGAATAGACATCCCACCAGCCCAACCCAAAGCTTAATAAAGGTAACTTAAGTTTTTTTTTGTTGTTGTTTAAATATTAGAAATAATTTTTTTTTAATTACATTATTAACGATGTATATTCCCCGACCACGAGACGAAGCCACCGGTTTGACAATCCACGGACCTCGAATCCTGTGATGAACAATACATAATTCTCTATAATCTCCTGGTAGCACAAATGTCTGAGGAATGAAATCAAAATGTTTGGAACCCTAAACAAAAAAAAACAAAAATTTTTTAATTATAACGGTTCTTTCTAATAAATTTTTTAAAAAAATTACTTTTAGCCTTTGAACTTTCTCTATATTTTTATACAATCTATCCTTCCTCGTTAACTCGTAGGATCTTGGAAAATGATTAACTCGCTGATGAGGTTGCAGGCTTTGAAGCTGATGAGCTTTCATATGAACACCAGTCCACAATAAATTAAAATCGACGACGGAATGATCGACCTGAGGAAATAAAAGGGAAAATAAAAATTATTGATCGGTACGATTAACGAAAAATGGCGTGCGTTTTTATCTTAACGAGCAAAGTCATCGAACTTTTCACAAAAAAGAAAAAGGTAACGACGGTTATTTACATATTAACGATTTATAAGTCGGGTCACGAATTTCGTTTGCCATTTTAAAATTAAAAAAAAAAAAAGTTGGTCGGAACGCATGTAAAATATAAAAGGAATACGCGAGACTCGTGTCACATATTTATAGAAGAGGAAACGATGGTGGAATTATATTTTTGAAGGCGACATTGCATGATCGGCGATCGTTTTCGTAACTCAAAAAAAAAAAAAGAGATAGCATGAGTAGTCAATGACAACGCATCACTTTCTCCCCTTGTTTTTACGTCGGTAAAAAAAAAAAAAAAAAAAAAAATTCTTCTCTCACCCTTTGATGTTTTTTTAGGGCCGAAAAAGAAAAGCCGACGAGACCGCACACTTAAAAAACACGAATACAATTTTTTCAAGTAGGAAGAGGAATTGTTTGAATATAAGGGTGAAATTCGATTTGTTTTTGGTTTTTTTTCCCTTACTTCTCTCAATCCGTGATTGTGAAGGAGGGCTGATAACAATCTCGTTTCCGCTTGCATAAATTTGTAAGTCATGTGAACGGCGCCGGCAGGTGGGTCCTCCGGCGGATTTGCGAGAGCAGCACAGTGAAACCATAAGAAAGTGTTCCGGCCAGTCCCAACGGTCCATTGCAGATTCTCGGAAGAGCTGGAAAAAAAAATTATAAAAAGGTTAAGGGTGTGGGCTTCTCTTATCTCAATCTGGGGGCAGGCGAGCCCTTGCTGAGTATTACGAGGATCAAAGATCCAAAAAGTTAACAAATAGTCAGAAATTGAAAAAAAAAATCACTTAGAATAGATAAATTGATTAATTATCCGGAATTAGCAGATGAGACTATGCACAACTTCTTCAGAAAAATTTAAAGAACTAGATAACCTCTTGCTTTAGTCCAAGGAAAACATTTCACCTACCTCAAATTAAAATAATCTCACCTTTTTTTTAAACCTGTGAAAAATTATTTCCATTCTCTGAATTTTTTTTACATTTAACTCCACCATTTGAAACTTTTACAATCTTCCAAAAAAACTTAATGGGGAATCTAAATATAGCTAAAAAAAATTTCGCCTTTTCTTCTCGTGCTAAAATAAAAAAGGAAAACGAGAAGAAAAAAAAATTTAAAAATAAACTCTCGGAATCGCATTGCTAAATCGAATCAAATTCCTTGAAGTAGGATAAGAAACGAAAATCCCGTGATTCGATAATTATTTGGGGAATCAAATAACTGACGTTTCCGCCCAAAACAACTTCTATCTCATCTATAATAAGAAAATATACATAATTCTATTTCAGAGTCAAGGTCCCCCAAAGAAAAAAGTGTCCACAACAAAATAATATGATATTCACGCTACAAATTTTGCGGACTAGTTTGCGTGCTCATCTTCAAAACTGCAAAACTGTTCGATTTATAAAAAAAATGGTGTTTGTTAAGTTACTAATTTAAAATTGATAAATCTAAAACGAAAATGGTTTCAGAAATTAAAAAAGAAATAAAAATGAAAGCAACCTTTTTAGATAAGAATTTCCAATTCACTTATCGAGAAAATGGTTTGGCAACTATTTAAGAATTTTTTTTTCATTTTACTCACTTCTCACTGGATTTGACTGCTTTATGAACTAATGGTAAATCTGGTAAACCTTTCCTTGCTGAATGAGACGGCATCCCTTCTGATGTATCTCTGACTTTCTGCCGGTCCTCTGAGCGCCTCAACGCCTTGGAGGACATTTCCTAAATGAATCAACGTAAATATCTTGTGAATGTGAGAAAGACGTTTTTTTTAATATTTGTCAATGTCAACTTATTCCCCCTACCCCGGGTTGCGTGAGAAACCCAGGTGTTTTTTTCACAGATACCATCTCTTGCATGTTTTCACTCAAGAAGTTAAAAGGGGGGCTTGGGCAACCCACCCATCGAAAAAAAAAAAAAAAGATTAAAAAAAAAAAAAAATAAAATAAAATAAAAAAAAAAATAAAAGTTGGGAGTTGTAAACTCATTCACATATCCGACGGACGGATGAATTTTCTTGTTTGAAGAGGAATTGTTATCTAGGACACGAGACCCTGAACTTTTGAGGGAATCCTTCTCCGTAATTGGCATTTTCGATCTGCAAAACACCCGCAGTAAGCCGCTTACCCCTAAGCAACAAATGAAATTTTCTCCGTAGAAATTTTAAAAACTAGCGGTAAAAACAGATTTAACGAAAGAATGAAATTGTAATTCATTTTATAATAAAACAAATAAATAACGTTACCTTCTATCTCGATCACAAAACAGTTATTGAGCAAATCATCTTTCATTTTCACCTCCTTTCGTACACCATTGACAACCGTATGAAGGATTTTATCAGCTCTGCCAACATTATAAATTAAATTCCCCTATACAAGAATTATTTTCACGTCAAACACACACCCGATACATAAGAAGACCCATTCTGATATGCTAATAAACATTGCGGAACAACCTTTATAGACATCTCCCATGAACGAAATGTCGAGCAAATACTGTTTTTTTTTAACAATTCATCTGTGAAAGTTATCTAAAAACCGATTTTACAAAATTAAAAACAGTAAAACACCTTAAGAACGATACTGTATTATTTATTCCGTAAAAAAAAATACTTCAGCAGACGACACTCCTTCAAAAGCTTGCACCTCCGTTGCTAGGCAACCGCAGCATAAACAGAATATTGTGCGGTCGTGTTTGTTATTATTATTTTATTGAATTCCTTTTTTTTTATTTAATTTTTATTTGATATTTTTTAAATATAATTATGCAGTATGGAATCGAAAATAGAAGACTACAAAATAGTAGGAAGGATAGGGGAAGGAGCACACGGAATCGTGTTAAGAGCGAAAAATAAGAAAACCGGACAGTTTGTAGCATTAAAAAGAATGTTAAGCAGTAAAGGAGAAGAAAAAATACCCCTGTCAGTATTAAGAGAAGTTAAATCGTTGCAACATATTAATTCCAAATATGTAAGTCTTATTTCCGATTATTATTTTGTAACTTGCATGCAGATGTGCTATTACCAATTTCAGGAAATATCAAAAATAAGATTTTTTTTTCCTCTTCCCAATATATTTCCCAACTTTTCGTTAAAATGTTTATTTTTGGCATGTGACTAAAAGATGAAAATTGGATTTTGAAGTATATTATTTGAATTTTACTGATTTCTTTGTAACTTTCGTTTTCCTCGATAAAATAGAGCATCATTGGTACTATTACATTTTACATATGGATTTATAAGACTCAAGACTAGTTTATTTTCATTAGGTTTCTGGAAAGGCGCTTTAAAAAATTAGATGAAACTTCAAAATGGTATTTTAAACAGAAATAAAGAATGTAGGTTTTGTAGTCTGAAGAGGAGTTTTACAACATATAATGAATCAATTAGTTCTTTGAAATAACTATTATTAAAAATAATATTAAAATTGGGGAGGTAGAGAAGAATTATTTGCAAAAAACTTAATAGGTGACAAAGAAGGCAAATCGTTTTATTTTGCCTTAATCAGGGAAACTACTTTCAGTTTATTTGGAGCTGCAAGTTATGAACCATTTTTTTCATGTGTCTTTACTAACTGAAATATTTATTCTTCAAATGCAAAAGAACCATTTTAAAAATTCTTAAAAAATGTTTTGCTCTCAAAAACTGGTTAATTAATTATAATACTAATTAATAATACAGTCTATTAATTATTCTGACTGTTAAGTAGAAAAATAATAAAAAAGTAAATGGAAACCTAGAAATGAAGTTTTTTAAAGGCAGAAAATTTAGGCAAGTGGCGAAAGAGTAATAATTCTTGATGAGAAAAATCCTTGTAGAAAAATTCGAAAAAAACTTGCGGCTCAAGAACAAAAGGGGTTCAGATCAATCGGCCCTCCTGTCCGACCGAGAACAGTTTTTAGCTTTTCGGCCAGGCTTTTTAACGTGTTGCCTCTAAATTAGCTTTCCTAAAACGATTTTTCCCACATCATAGCAAAAGCAATTTTTTAAAAAAATTCTTATGTAAAATTTTGCTTGACTTCTAAGAAATCCCAATAGAAAGTCCTCTTCTTTTCGAAGAAACGATGCTAAATTTTCTTCGTAATTTAGAAAGGGAAAAAAAATTATTTTTCAAATTTCTCTTTCTTAGGTTTTACATGCGACGTTTTTATTGATTTCGCCTGTATCTAGTTTCACTTTCCTAATTTCTTTCAAAAACATGAACTCAACTAAAAAAAGGGGAGCAAAATATCTTTATTTTATCGTAACAATCAAGAAACTAGCTGGTAACATTCCCAATAAACAGATAATTATTTTTTTATTTTATTTTTATTTATTTATTTATTTTTTTTTTAAATCTTAGAAAGAGAAATTGATTGATGTATTCCGATAGATTGAAAACCCTTAAGTTTGGAGAAAGGGGTTATGAAATTGACAGGCGGAACTAGGATTGCATTTTACCGTGCACGCATTCTCATGTAGGAAACTCACGCATTTTCTAACGAAAATGTCATTAACTCGGAAGCGTTTCAATATTATTTTTTGACAACCTCTTCAATATTTTGTTCTGGAACCTCGTGTTTATTTAGGGGCAATGACGTTGTGAAGAGGCGTAGAATTTTATTACGATGTAAGAAAAAAGGAATGGAATATCGTAGATAGGTTTCTCTTCAAAAAATGCACCATAGTAGAGGCCAATCTAACTAATTTAATATAGGGGAGCTGCTTTTTGGAGCAAAGATATCCAGTGGTAAAGTCTGCTGCCGACTGCCATAAGCAAGAGCCAAAAGCCCAACCATTGCCTTACAACATTTCCATTAATTTAAAGTTGCTCATAACGCCCGATTATTGAAAACGGAGCCCGATTGCTGTATTAAGTGGCCACTGCTGCCCTAAAAAAATGCTTCCTGGAACTGGGACAGCCAGTTACCCCTAAGTTTCAAGAAAGAGCTGGCAGCGCAAGGCCGACTGCAATATTTGAGAGACTGATCTTAATCTCCTATTCAATTCCTTCCGATCTCGCAACCCACCTAAACTTTGAATTTTGTTATCAGGTTGTCAAACTTTTAGGAGTATTAACTACGGGGCCTTCTTTGGTTTTGGTCCTAGAATTAATGGCCGGAGGACTCGGAAGTGTTCTGTCCGACGTGGAGAATCCCGTGTCAATCCCTCAGTATAAAGCTTATATCAGAATGATACTAAATGGTTTGCTCCACCTTCATCAAATTCTCATAATGCACAGAGTAAGCACCAATACTCCCTATAAATATTTCCGGCATTTTCATTTAATTTCAATTCCAGGACCTAAAACCAGCTAATTTATTAATCGGATACGACGGTATTTTAAGAATAGCCGATTTAGGTCAAGCAAGACTGGCCAAAGGTAGGCCTTTTTCTCATCAAGTCGGCTCTAGATGGTACCGATCACCGGAACTATTGTATGGTTCTCGCAAGTATTCGTTTCCCGTCGACCTTTGGTCTGTAGGGTGCATAATAGCAGAAATGGTGAACGGTTCGCCTTTATTTCCGGTAGGTTTTCATCGACTCGTTCTTACCTACCCATTTTCCTGCTTCTTAATGTTTTTTTTTTTCATTCAGGGGGAATCCGACATCGAACAATTAGCGATAGTAATTAAATGTTTAGGATCGCCGAATGAAGAAACGTGGCCAGGTTTGCATTCCTTACCGGATTATGGTAAAATATCGTTTCCTCAATCAAGGGGGAAATCTTGGAAAAGCTTGATACCGGACCCTCCTCCTGGAGCCGTAGATTTAATAAAATCGTTGCTGGTCTATGATCCCAATCTCAGATTGACAGCAGAACAAGCGAGTATATTTAAAATGCACAATTTGAAAGTCCAAAACTCAATAAACCGAGTCCGCAGGCAGAACCAAAGGTTACGGGAAGGGGCTCCAAATGGTCACTCATAACCTGGAGGATTATGAAAATTTATCTAGGCTAGAAATTAAAATTTAACATTTTGCATTTTCAGGCTTTGAATCATTCCTTCTTTCAAATGGAACCACTTCCTCTAAAGGATGAAGAAATGACTTTACCTCCGATTTTAAATAACCGGAAAAAGAAAAGTGGTGATCATTCAAATGACAATTTAAACGTTGATCAACCGTTTGAAAAAATGTTTACAGATTTATCCGAGATGTTTTTGTTTTAATATTTACGCCAATGTACGCAGTTATTTCGAAAATATATTTTTCCATATTTGTAAAAAGATAAAAAGCATGATTTAATAAATATGTGGACGTTACTTTAATTTACTACAACTTAAAATAATATGGAATTGGTTTAAGACCCGAAATAATATTTTGGCCTAACAAATAATAATGTTTGTAAATAGTTTACATTTGGACATAAGATGACCCAAAGACGTCTTACTACATGAAAATGATTAAATATGACGAACTTATAGCGCCCCCAGTGATACATTTAGTTTCATCGCTAAGATCATGACCACCTCTAGCGATTATTTTGTTTAAACACATAGATAAGATACATTTAGAGTGTGTTGTGTTCGTATGAATAAGGTTAAAAAAAGTGCACGTTTATTCGTACCAGCATTCAGATTTAAATCTTTTTTTTTTCGGATTGTTTTATCTTTTCACACATAAAACATGAAGTTTCTCTTTTTAATTACATTTTCCTTAGCTCTTCTTGAATTTTGCTGTTGTGAAAAAATTCTGGGCATTGTTGTCATGCCATCTAAAAGTCACGAAATCTTAGTCGAAAGACTTTTGAAAGAGTTAGCAAAAAAAGGCCATAAAATAACGCTGATCTCTCCTTTTCCGGAAAATAAACCTACGGCAAATATAAATCGAGTAACGGTGGACGAAATTTTGCAGTTTTACAAAGGTAAGCACTAACTAATTTATGTCACCAGAAAAAAAAATTGACTGTAATTTTCTTTTTTAGGAGTGGACATGCTCCAAAGAAAGGACACTTCTCCTTTTGAAAACGTAAATTTTTTAAATAAAATTGGTTTCCATTTCTCCGAACTAACGCTAAACAATACGAAGGTGCAAGCTTTGATGAAAAGGGAAAATTTGACTTGATAATCACGGAAGCTTTTTTGAGCGATTCAGTTTACGGAGGATTTTCTTGGATAAATCAAGCTCCTGTTGTGGCTTTCGCGACTTTGGGGCCTCCTTATTGGGCGAGATATATGGTATAACTCTTTTTTCGTAGTTTCCTGAATTCTCCAATCTGTTGTTTTTTTTTTAACTTCTAGGTTGGGAATATCGCTCCGTATTCTTATATACCAGATCCCTTATTAGCCTATGATACAAAGATGACCTTTCAGGAAAGATTAGTTAATACCATCTTTTCGCTGGTGGAAGAAGCCTATCATAGGTGGATAATCATTCCGAAGCATGATTCTTTGATGAGGCGCCATTTCGGAGAACACCTTCCTCCTCTAGACAAAATCATTCGAAATGTGTCCTTAGTACTGGTTAACAATCACTACAGCCTATCCTATACGAGGCCTTACCTACCAAATATGGTAGAAGTAGGTGGGATACACATCGATCCTCCAAAACAACTACCAGAGGTTTGTAGACTACAGTGGAATCTCGCTATAACGAAAATACATATGAAATGATTTCTTTTTTCGCTACCTCTAACGTATTTACTATACAAGCAAATTACATTTTGACACATTTTCTTATTCAGAGTCTTCAAAATTTCATGGATGACTCTTCAGACGGCGTCATTCTGTTCAGCCTAGGTTCAAACATCAAAAGTTCAAATATGCCACTTGAAAAAATTAGAAAAATCTTGGAAGCCTTTTCGAAATTAAAACAGAAAGTTCTATGGAAATTTGAAGCAGAAAAATTGCCTCTTCCCCCGAACGTGCAGGTGTCAAAATGGCTTCCTCAGAGCGATTTGTTGGCTCATCCGAATTTGAAAGTTTTCATAACTCACGGAGGGCATTTGAGCACTACAGAGGCTGTCTACAGGGGCGTTCCTGTTATCGGAATACCGATATTCGGGGATCAACCTTTGAACATGAAGGAAATCGTCAACGCGGGTTTTGGAATCAAATTGGAGTATAACGAGCTTACGCCGGAAGCTATAGTAAATGCAGTTAACGAGATTATCGATAATCCCCAGTAAGTATCATCAATTGGAATAGGAGAAGCGGAAATTAATTTTATTGAGAGTTTTAGGTATAGGGATAATGTTCGGGCGAGATCACTGCTCTTACGAGATCAAAATATTCCACCTTTGGAAAAGGCGGTTTACTGGGTAGAACACGTCATCAAGCATAAGGGTGCTATCCATTTGAAATCGGAAGCTCAAAATTTGAAATGGCATGAGGTTCTTTTACTGGACGTAGCTGCCTTTTTATTTTCGCCATTTTCCTATTTTGCTTTATTGTCAAATTAATTTGCCAACTGATATTCAATAAAATGAAGTTTGCAAAGCAAAAGAAAATTGAAAAGAAAAAAAAATTAAAAGAAATGTAAACACAGGAATGGAAACACTCAAATGGAAACACTCTTTCTAAATCCATCCGGGGACCGAAAACCAAACTAAACCAAATCTTTGGCTGTATTTATTTAAACTGATACGACTCTAATTTTGAAAAACCCAAAATTAAACCAAAACGATTAATTGCTTTTTCCTTTGAAAGTAAAACCAAGATAAAAAGCAACGAAAGACAGAAATAGCCGAAACCAAACCAAACTAAACTAAACCAAATCGAACCATTATATCCTTCCATTTGAAATTCTATTTCCGTATAAAATTGCTCAATCAAATTTTTTTTTTTTTTTTTTTTGCTCTTTTTTTATACTCCCTCCGTTCCAAATTAATAGTTACATTTCTTTTGATTGCTCGCCGTTTCTGACTCTTTTGACTGAAGCCCAAAGTAATGGTGTCACTTGACGTACCTACCCGAACACTTTTTTACACCACCCCCCAACCGTCCCCCCAGGTCCCCTCCTTGGAAAAAAAAATTATTTAATATACGACCAAAAATGGACCTTCCGGAGAATTTTCGCTCCGCTTCGCAGAGAAAGCGGAAAAATTAAACCATGGGTGAAATCTGATTTCGATTCCGAAATCAGATTTCAAAAATTCAAGATGGCCGATCCAATATGGCGGACATATTTTAACAAAAACGAATTATTTTGCCAAAGTTTGTTTATGGGGGTTATCGGGGTCGCTGATTTTGATTCCGAAGTCAGATTTTGAAAATTCAATATGGCGGACGCAAAATGGAAGCTCATTTCATTTTTATGGCTCCGCACTTATAAAAAATTAAAAGTTAAGATTATGCGAGTTCCCATATTGCGTTCGTCATATTGAATTTTCAAAATCTGACTTCGGAATCAAAATCAGCGACCCCGATAACCCCCATAAGCAAACTTTGGCAAAATAATTCGTTTTTGTTAAAATATGTCCGCCATATTGGATCGGCCATCTTGAATTTTTGAAATCTGATTTCGGAATCGAAATCAGCGATCCAAATAACCCCCCTAAACAAACTTTGGCCAAAATAATTCGATTTTGCAAAAATATGTCCGCCATATTGGATCCGCCATCTTGAATTTTTGAAATCTGACTTCAGAATCGAAATCAGCGACCCTTGAAACCCTCTTACCCCAAATTTCGTGACGATCCAACGATGTTTAAAAATTCACCCCCCTTCGATATTGCCCCCCACTTTTCCAGGGAGGAACGATCGGAAAAAATTTTATGACCGTGGGATATTGTTTTGGGTCATAAGATTTATCATTTCCACCCATGGTTTAATTTTTCCGCTTTCTCTGCGAAGCGGAGCGAAAATTCTCCGGATGGTCCATTTTTGGTCGTATATTAAATAATTTTTTTTTCCAAGGAGGGGACCTGGGGGGACGGTTGGGGGGTGGTGTAAAAAAGTGTTCGGGTAGCTACGTCAAGTAACACCATTACTTTGGGCTTCAGTCAAAAGAGTCAGAAACGCCGAGCAATCAAAAGAAATGTAACTATTAATTTGGAACGGAGGGAGTATATTTTTTTAGGAAAATATTAGGACATTGAAGAAAGCCGCAAATAATGAACAAGTTTATCTTGATCGCGGATGTTTAGCTTATAGGAGAAAAATATTGATTGAAAAAAAAAATTAAAATTAGGATATAACAATTTTTTTGTTTCTTAAATTTCGGAAAATAATTTTTGACGGCTATCAGTCCCCTTATTCCAAAAATGATGCCATATTTGAAATCAGTGCGTAAAATGTATAAAAATGAATACTCTTATGATATTTTTTCCGAAATCAATTAATTTTTTTTTTTTTTTTTTTTGGGGGGGGGGGGGTGAATTAAGTAATTTTATGCGGTGACGGAAAACAACCCAATTTGGTTTAATTTAAATTATATGGTTTTAAAATTTTTTTAATAATCAAAACCAACCAAACCGATATTTACGCCGGATATTTTTAATCGAACCGAATCAAACCAATGGATTTGCATTTTCGGTAAAGCCAACTGAAAACCAGAGCCTGAATTTAAATAATTACTAACTTTAAAAAACCAAAACCATAGGATTTTTATTTACTCCAGGTAAAAAATAATTAAAACACAACCGAACTACCTAATTTTCAATGAGGTTAGAACCAAAACCAAACCAAACTCAATGGAATTTAAGGTTAATTTTTGGTCCCAAATCTATCAAATAATTACTAGCTCTGCTGGAGATGCACAGTTAAAATTAGGGTCTCAGAAAAAGCTAAACTAGTCAACTTAAGACTTTTCATCTTCAGAAATACACCTCGCAAATTAAAAAAAAATATGCGTGTGGGATGGGATGATTTCGGTTATTCTGGATCTTATTTTATTAAATAATGAAATAAACTTACCGACTCTGCCGGCATTTACAACTGTCATTATTATCCGATGTGCCATATGCTGTCCTTTAGTTTCCGAAATATCCATCATTTTCCACCGCGTAACAAATCACGACGCCGAGAAACATGAGTAATCCAGATTTTGGTCACAAACAGAACCATCCCAGGCGCAGTGAAATAAGGAGCTATAATTTTAGAAATTTCACGTCTTCAGTCATTGGATGCAATCGGCAGTTGTACAGATACCTAAATAGCTTACCGACCATACAACCACGTGAAGCGAAATCATATTGGCTTGGTTTAAATTTTATTTCCACCATGCACTGTATCCTGTTCTCCCGGAACGACTTATGCCATTATCGATGAAAATGACACCCATTTACATTTCAAAGTAGCCTTTTTAATTTATGAAATATGGAAATAAGCTAGGATTTCGGGTCTTTTCTATCTGACGGCCGTAGTCAAGCGTCGTGAAGCTAGCATTTTGATGGCGCGCCTGAAAAAACAAAAGTAAGTAAATAAATGAATTCCGTAATCAATTTTAACTTCCGATTCCTACAATATTTTCAATCTAATCGCCACTGGCAAGCGACGACAGTGTGACATTTTTTATTTAAAAAGAGTAAGTATTTCAAGATTACGCAACCCAGCAGGAAATATACTACAATATTACGCGGTACTACTAGCAGAAATGCAGGAGGAAGATAGACCATTACTTAAAAAAAATAAACCCTTTATAAAATAGTATAAGTTTCTGGGATTGAATTCACACTCATTCTTTTATTATTCTCAAAGAGTCAAACCTCGACATCTGAAAACATGTAAAAAGCAATTACGTAAAAAAAAAAATGAAACTAGACTTTACTATCTTAATAGCCTTTGTAAATTCAATGTAATTTTCATAATATCAATCACTACTTATTATTATCTGAACTATTTTTCTTTATCATGTCTGGAAAGAAGGAAACTTGAATCAGGAAAAATCATTCCGCAAAAAGTCATTCATTTATGCACAGTCATCCAGAATTTTTTTTAAAAAAAGGAAAGTGTAAAAATGTTAGTAGTTACATTGATTCTTTTATCTTTCCCAGTGCTTCTTTTGTGTTCCTACTTAAAATTCAGGTTTCATTCCAAATACTTTTGGAAAAGGCGAAACATACCTTATTTGGAACCGAGATATCTATTCGGAAATTTCAGGACTGCCATTTTCACCGAATCAATATGGGAAATCATAAAAAAATATTATTTGGAAAATAGGGACAAACCATTATTAGGAATATGGATTTACAGGATACCAGTTCTCTTGGTGCAAGATATTAATCTAATAAAGAATGTATTCATCAAGGACTTTGAGCACTTCCAAGACAGGGGCTTGCCTATTAGTGGAAAAAAGGATCCTTTAGGAGGTTCGTACAACTAAGGTTAGATTTCACCGACAGAGATTAAGAGGAAAATCCAGATTCTGAATTTCCCGATCACTCTCATCTAATGGTCGAGAAAAAGAGATTTTTAAAAATCTTAAATTTCCTCCTTTAATCTCTATTGATGGAATGAGATTTAAGAAAAAATAATTTCTTCGTTTATTTAAAATTATTTTCGGTAGGAAATCTATTTAATCTCACCGGGTCAAAATGGAAAAACGTCAGAGTGAAATTAACGCCGACTTTCACCTCTGGAAAAATCAAGATGCTGTTCTCGACTATGGCTGAATGCGGACAAAAACTTCAAGATTTTTTAAAAGTCTGCGCGGAAAGTGAAGAAACCATCGAATGGAAGAATATTTTATCTCGATTCTCCATCGATATTATAACATCTTGCGCTTTTGGAATACAGTCAAATTCGCTGAATAATCCTAATGACGAATTTTTAAAATACGGAAAACGAATTTTCTCCCCTGGGATCCCATTTGTGATTTACAATACGATACTATCTAATTACGAATTTCTTCAAAAAGTTCTGCCAGTAAGTTTTACGCATTAGAGTCAAGCTCGAAATAACGTATCCTTTTCTGTCACACGAAAGTGTAACAAAATTTATGCTTAACTTATGAATTCTCATTACGCTTGTGACAAAAAGTTCGTGGACAAGCTTTTAATAAGGAAGTTTAGGTAATAGCATTATTATGTTTCTTATAACAGGGGGGAACAGGTCTGAAATTCCAAAAAAAAGTCTTTATGAAATATTGGAATGATCGCTATGTCATAACTATTCACCAATGATTCAGTACCCAAGAGGTGCTAGTTTTAACATTATTCGATTTAATACGCATGCAGATTATGCCAGAGGTACTATTCATTCCATGAGATACAGAATAGTACTGTACATTCTGATTCTTTTCCAGTTCTACGGTTGTCCAAAAGAAGTGACTAATTTCTTTATGAATACTATAAAGAAAACTATGAAATACAGGGAGGTTAACAACATCCAAGTAAACGATTTTCTGGATTTATTAATTCGATTAAAAAATGAAGAAAAAGTCGAAGGTCCTGATAATAAGTCTGGAGGTAAAACAAACAGTTCAAAGTTAATTAGACGACAAGAATATAGGTACAATAAATTACAACGAACTTTAACAGATACCTCAGCAGCAGAGTTTACGTTTGAAACTGCAGCAGCTCAAGCGTTCGTTTTCTTTTTCGCCACTCTTGAGAGTCCCACTACGACAATGATGTTTACACTCTACGAATTGGCTAGAAATTTGGATATGCAAGAAAAACTTCAAAAGGAAATCGATTTAGTTTCAACAAAATGTAAAGGCAAAATTACTTTTGAAGCAATTCAAGAAATGGAGTACTTAGACTGCATCATTAATGGTGAGGATTAAAATGTTTTCTTCAACTTTCTTAAAAATAATAATGATAAAACTGCGCCAGTTTTCATTCACTGGTATATACTCAGCTAAAGTGTTTAATTTGTTTTAGAAACTCTAAGAATGTATCCACCGGTGTCGTTTTTACCAAGGAAATGTACAAAGGATTATACATTTCCTGGTATTAACATCACAATTAAGAAAGGAACATTTACCATCATACCATTAGTGGGAATTCAGAATGATCCAGAATATTTTCAGAATCCTGAAAAATTTGATCCCGGAAGATTTACAGTGGAACAGAAATCAAAGAGAGACAAATTTTGGCATATGCCTTTTGGGAAAGGCCCAAGAGTATGCATAGGTAATTTTTCGAAATATTCAAATTGTTAACAGTATCACAACTAGTACCTCAAAGTCAAGTTGCCCAATTTGAAAATTGTAATTTTAAACTCAAAAGTCAATCCATAAAAAAGAAAAACATGACTTATTTTTTATTACTTTTAGTAAAGTAGAAAAAGCAGCTGTCATCTTTTTTCACATTGAATCAAAATATATTAGTATCTATTAATCAGTGTTTTAAGAATGCTCTTATATACAGTAAGCTGCCATGTTGAATCTCTGTTGAAGTTGCTGTTTGATTTTGATGTGCAGAAGCACAGTATAATAAGTTAGTATAGAACAAAATACTCCATTGCACTAGAGTGTCTCAGTAGGTTGAGCATGGCACACGAAAGTTCAGGGTCATGGGATCATACTCCACTTCCATTTGCATATTTTTCATATACATGTATATTATTTTCCATTGCAAAAATCCTTTCATATTAAAAAAAAAAACAATACTCTATGTTTAATTTCTTTTTTAGGCACTCGATTTGGTTTAATGCAATGCAAAATAGGATTGACATCTATATTCTCAAAATATAACATCAAAAAATCTGAAACAACACAGATTCCATTAAAAATGGATCCAGCGTTGCTGTTGCCTTCACCTTCTAATGGAATGAACTTGAAAATCACAAAAAGGGAAAACATAAACCTATGAACAGTTGGCGGACCAGAGGACTGCCCATGTAAGCAAAAATAACTAATCTCCTTTTTGTAAGCAAAAAGTACTTCTGATATCTACCTTTTGCCATGATCATACAAACGGTGCCAGCTGTTTGCAAAATGGAGTTAAGTTGTTTTCGCTTACATAAGCAGTAAAGTAAATTTTTTTGTTTATGTTAGCAATTGTATAGCAATTTAAGAAAATCGAATTTTTTCGCTTACCTTTACCGAATTAGATGTTTATACAACTAGAGCTTATGAAGAAAATAAAATTTTAATGTTAAATATGTTTCCTCTGCCATATACTTCAAAAACTACAGAAAGAATTTTTAAGTACTAAAACCAAAAAGCTTATTTACAACACATAAGTCACTATCATCATTTCTCAGTAATCATTATTTAATTTATGGCCTAATGAAGATTTTGATAGACTAATCCTTAAAGACACCAAAAACTATTTTACTTTGGTCGGCATAGGCTCTGACTTTGATTGTAGCTCCACCATTAAAATTATGTTCTGCTTATATTTAAGTGCCTGTTTATACAAAAAAGAAGTTGTTCGGATAACGACAACGACGGTTATTTGGACGCCATTTATAAAAAAGGTTTTGGGATTTTTACATTTTAAAGTTGGCAGCGCTGAATTTTTCTGCTTTATTTATTAATTTCAAAAAAGCCGTTCAAACGATTTTCCTTTCACCTTTTTGAAGTGGGTTTTTTTAGTGCAATTTTTATTATATTTATAGCATGTCAGTTTTAAAATAATACGCCTTTTATGTACAACAGAAGTGTACTTTTTAAATAACAGGCAGGTTATGTGATATTTCAGTCACTTAATTTAAAAAAAAAAAAATGATATGAAGGTGAGGCTACTTAACCTCACGAACAATCATTTTGATTAAAGAAAGTGAAATTTTTACTTGTATTCTTTTTGATATAATCTAAATTATAGTACTTATGCTTAGCTGGAAAAATATTGGCTTTCCTACCATTACACAAAATGAGCCATCATCATTTATTAGAGACTTGTCATTCAACTGCTTATTAACACTGTTTACTCAATCTAATCCTGCCAACAATTTAAAAGAAATATACATTCCAAATTGTCATCCAAACCTGACAACAGGTAAATTTTTTTATTTGAAAAAAAAAAAAAAAAAAGTTATTTTAAAACTGATAAATATTATTTTTTTTTTTTTTTCAGCCATGTTAATTGATGAAAAAATTGGAGGAAATATTTTCATTATGAGATTTATACCTCGAAGAATGAGTGCAGCCAGCTTGTCATACTCAAATGGAGTTACGTCAGACATGTATTTATCATTACCAAAGGTGCAGTCATTTTTAAAAACTGAAAAGGAATACAATGCTGTAATTGGTGACAGCAGGTGAAGGAGTTTTGGTTGGTTTTTCTAAAAAATTTAAAGCTCCAATGATTGCTTTAGCAACGTTTATGCCTAGTTTTGGAGCTAACTACAATGTTAGTATAAAAGTTTGAAAACAAGGTTGGACAGCGTCAAGCCAGCCAACCCTCATCTTTCGGACTTAAAAAAATTCATGGGAAAGATGGCGCAATTTTATTCAGCATAAGATTTAATTTGCAAAGTTCAATAATGCCCGAACATGTTTAAAATCCTGCTTTTAAAGCTTTTGCAAAACTGAAACAAGATGTACTATGGAAATTCTTAATAATCAAAAGTAAGATATTGACTTTCCTAAAATTATATTTTGTTTTAAATGTTAAAAATTATTTCAGGTAACGTGAAAATGTGAAAAAAAGGATCAGAGTTACTTCGAGACAATCCTCTTCCCGTCTTATATTCGACGGTTTTTGGAACAACTATGTTATGAGGCATAAAGGAGTTTCACATTTAAGATCTACTGCTCAGGATTTAAAATGGTACGAACTGTATTTTCTAGACGTTTTAGGAACACTTTTGATGATTCACCTCATTAATTTCCTTTGCATTTATCGCAATTAATTTTTATGCTTTAAGTTTATTATAAAGCGGCAAAAATAATTATGTTCTGCTAAAGTATCAAAAAATTTTGCAGAAAAGAATCATAATTAATACGGTATTCTCCTAAGAAGCAGGTGTAGTTTTGCGAAAAAATATTTCGTTCATACACTGCTACTACTTCTCACATGCCATACATTGGACCACATTCTTTTGAAATATGCCTAAAGTACATTGGTATGCATTTTATTCTGCAAAATAATTATGTCCATAAATTATTAACTTACAGTGCCTAAGCGTATTGTTCATTTTAATTTGGGACTCAAATCTTTAATTTTATATTTTTTTGTGATATTACTGAACTTTTGTCATTTTACAGTGTAAAGATTTTATTAAATGTTTTTTAGCTGTTATTAAAATCGATATCTTCGGAAAATGAGGATGGGCATTATCGGAAATATCGGTTCAAGTTTTTCCCTGGTATTTCTAAAAGTTTCCTTTTTCCCCCAATGAAAACTTGTATTACAGAGCTGCAACCCAAAATGTAAAATTTAAGAGGACAACCCACTTGTTTTTTTTTTTTTTTTTTTTTTTTTTTATTAACGGTAGTTATTACTTATAAATTCCTTGAAATGTATCTCTTTTGCCTAAAATAATAGAAAATGAGAACTTACTCTAAAAATCAGCTTCTGTACTAGTTGCTACTAGTTGCTGCAACTAGCTGCAGACACATCCCGTATACGAAACCGACTTAACTGCAAATAGAAAAAAAATTGCAATGATTAAATATGTTGCGTTTTTTATATTATAAATGGACCATTTTCTCCAGCGAAAAAATTGTATTTTCAGCATTCTTTCAGATGATAATAATGAATAATGGAAAACCTGGATTTTTTCAGCTAAACGTCAGACAGCTTAGGATTGACTAAGAGTTGGAAAACACAGAAAGATACGGAATAAAAATGACTGAGATTAGCAAGATTTGAAATCTTAGTAGATTGTCGCAAGTCCCCAGCAGAGGGCCCAAAATTTATTCTCAGTTGTTATTGTTGAATCTATATATTAAAACGCTAAGACCCCCCCAAACGTATTTCCAGTCGCCCTGCAGTCCCTATCCGACCGATTTTGACGATCTTTTTTTTGAATGAAAGCTCTTGGCGCGTAGATTTGCCCAATTCGTCGGGATTTTTAAAATTTTCCCCGGTTTTCCGGAAAAGTCGGAAAAACACCCCCCAAACGTATTTCCAGTCGCCCTGCAGTCCCTATCCGACCGATTTTGACGACCTTTTTTTTGAATGAAAGCTCTTGGCGCGTAGATTTGCCCTATTAGTCGGGATTTTTAAAATTTTCCCCGGTTTTCCGGAAAAGTCGGAAAAACAACCCCCAAAACCGAACTGAACACACCTAACAACTCATAAACAACCGAACCGAACACCAAAGTGGCCGATTTGGGAGCGTTCAAGTATTACGTAAGACCGAAAGGGGGGGGAGGGGGTACTCGAAATTCTTACTATTTCTTACTTGGGGGAGGGGGGGAGTTTGGCAAATCTTACGTAAGAATTTCCATTATAACTTATTGCTCAGATTTTTTTTAATTTCAAAAAATTAGGCCTAAGTTGTTTAAATTTTTTTCGAATGTCTAAGGTAGAAAAATTGAAAATTTTTTTCAAACAACTTCAAGAAATAAAACTTTATTTTTTTATGAGATTTTTTTGCCAATTGTAGCCATCTTCAGAGATTTGAGTATGAACTATAAATATAATATTTAAGGAAAATATTACTCAAATTTAAAATTGGGACTAAAAAAAAAAAGGAGGGGGGGGGTCCTCGAAAATCTTACGTAATATGATGGGGGGGGCTCAAAGAAATCTTACTAATTCTTACGAAAGGGGGGGAGGGGGTCCAAAAACCCGAAAAAAAAGTCTTACGTAATACTTGAACGTTCCCTTTTTAAGATTTTTAGATTAACTAGAAATATGAGGGCTAATAACGGAGAAATCGAGTTCGCTGTCCTCATAAAAAATCGGAGATATCCTCATAAAAATCGGAGACGGGACGTATCCTACACTTTGAAAACAGCCTGACGTTGCACTCCGCAATGTTTAATAACATCCGAAACTAACATTATTTCCGAAATATGGGACCAAATTTGATTTGAAAACAATTAGTGAAACTTTCCCTAAAATAACGATTTTGTTAATTAAAAACGATCATTGCAGTGTCATTAGTAACAAAATTATTTCCCTTTTATCAGGTACCTCTTGCACTTACGTAAACATAAAAATTCTCATCACGTAAGAAAAACAAGAAAGGCTCCAATATCCCACAGAATTTTAGATAGTATTGAAATTGGGTCATTGCCTCCTCATACCTTAACCCTTAAACCAGGCGCTATTGTTATTCCGTTGAGAAATTTTTGATTCCAAGGAAGGGCTTTGAAATGGGACTCGCTTGATTGTAAAAAATATGTCTGATAATATTTTAGAATTGGAAATAATTAAAAAGTTAGAAGAAGAATTCTACTTCCTCAAATTGACTTGAGACCTTCTGATTCATCAACACCTTTCTATTCAAAAAACGTCTATTTCCTATCCGCCTTGCCTTTTACATGACAATCAATAACTCAACAAGCCCAAACTTTCCAAACGGTCGGCGTATAACTGCCAGATACTGTTTTTAGTCATGGCCAACTCTATGTGGCCAAATCTAGAACCTCTTCCTTCGATAATCTGAGGCTGGAAGTCATTCCGAAAGTAGTAAAATTTTAAATGTCGTTTATAAAGAGGTACTGGGCAGTTAGCAACGAATGACGGGCCGTCAAATTTTGACGGGGTGGCAGCTAGTATTATATGAAAGCCTGAAAATGCTGCCAAATGAGACCATTGTCTATTTTTAAAATAAAATGGGCAATAACGTACAAAAAAGTACTTTACGGTAGCTTTGTATCAGTCTTTTGCTGAAGAAAAAATTCAGAAAAGATCAAAAACTTCTTTTGACAAAGTGAAATTTTCGAAACCGAATAATTACGGTGAAAAAAATAAAAAATCAAAAAACAAAGTATATAAAATCGGAGCAGTTTCCAAGGAAACATATTTTAAAGGAATATTATTCTTGCCGTATTTGATTAAAGTAAAAATAATAACAATGAAAAAGGAAAAATTTATTTATTTATCTACAATAGTTATTTTTAAATTCATCATTTTTTGGGGAGCAAGAAAAAATGATTTAGGTTCCATGACTAGTGGTATTTGCGTCTCGCTGCAGATCTCAAATCGGTAGTTTGACAGTAATGTAGCAAGACCGACTAGTGTTTGCATCATACCGAATCTCATCCCTTATGAATTAGAAAAAAAAATTAGTTCATGCTTCTTTTCTACCTTTTTTAATCCACTTACCAATACAATTTCTTGGTCCTTCTCCAAAAGGTAAATATGAGTAGTGATGACGCTTAGATTTCTCCTCTTCGGTAAATCTATCCGGATCAAATTTTTCTGGATTGGGATAATGCTCGGGATCCATTTGAATGCCATAGATCGGAATTTGGACTTGCATACCGGCAGGAATTACAACATCCGTCCCCGGGATCATGAAATCTTTAGTGCATTCTCTTTGCAATACCGGGTTTGGTGGGTATTTCCTAAGCGTTTCATAGATGACTCGTCTCAGATAATCCATTTCGAAAATCGAATCGTAGGTCCATTTTCCGTTATTTTTGGCTAAAACCTGCAATATCTCTTCCCTGGTTTTTTCTTGTATTTCGGTGTTCAGGGACAATTCGTATAGGGCGAACTGCATGGTGGTGGAAGATGTTTCAAACCCGGCCGCGAAAAACACGAAAGCTTGAGCTGCAGCCTCCAAGATAGTAAATTTCTTAGTGTCATCTGAAAAAAAGACTACTTATTGAAGGGTATGTAGGCACAGAGACAAAAAAAAGACAGCTAATTTTTTAAGGTTTCCAGAGGGTTTAAATGGTTCTCTTTTATTCTAGAGCAGTAATCTACTATTGTCTTTATTTACTTTAAATCGAATTGAAGTTCTAAAGCAGAACTATTTCCTGTTTAAGGATAAGAGATCGAGAAGGAAACACTGCATAAGGATGGGCAACCTGTTTGATTGAAGCATGATATCAAACCAGTCTTATTAAATTCGCACATGCAATTTTCGTATTCGCATTCGCACATGTGACTTTTCCTTGTTGGTGTTTAAGTAAACATGATTGATCGCCTGATGCGTATTGTCTGCCAGAAACCGATCCAGAACATGACCATGATCCAAACGATCTTAAAATAAGGAAAGTTGGGGCTTTCCTCAATAAGCAAATAAGCTTTGTAGCCTTAGTTACATCTTTGACATTTGCATTTTTCTGAAATTTTCAAAAACTTGAGACTGTGATGGGTCCATGTGCAAAATATAAGCGCAAAAATCCACAGCAAAACTCAAGTCTCTTCTCAGGTGGACTGAGAAGTCTCCATGGGCGGATCTAGAATTTTTTTTGGGGGGGGGGGAGGGGGGGGCTCACCCTATTCAGGCTAAATAATTTTCAAAATTCTGGGGAAGCTAGTCTGCTTCCAAGGGAGGCCAAGCCCCCCGTAACCCCACCCTCGATCGCCCATGAATGCCCGTTCCCGATCATGGGTCCTTTATATCAGGTGTAATACTGTAATATGGTCTTTAAAATTTTCTGATCGATCAGTTGCAGAGCTAGAGCCCATTTAAGTTCAAATTTAAGAGGGTGGAACTGAAATGGAAAAAATGAAGAATAGGCCGAAGAACCTATTTTGGTTGCGTAAAATAAGAGCTTGGACCGATTAAAGTGTCGACGAGCTCTTCAGAATTGCCCCCGACAGAGACAGTTATAATATTTCATTGATGGTTGCCAACTCCTGGGCACAGGCACGGCACTATAAGAAGAAGGAATTAAATTAATTAAGAATTAGGAATTAACATAATAAATAAAGATTTTTTGTTACAGATGCAAAGCGTCAAAAATGGCCAAAATCAATTTAAAGCAGAGAAGCCAAAATCAAGCTTATGAAATATTTTAATGGCCCTCAAACCTATGACTCATAAAAGCAGAAATATGGATGCTTACTGTTTGTGGATTTTTCCAGCTCTATACCTTCGTCTGCATCATCTAATTTTCCTTTATTCTTGAGCTGAATTAAAAGCTGCAAAAAGTCGTTTCGCTGAATATTATTTTTCTCTCTATACTCCATAGTTTCCGTAAGAGCAGCAAGAAAAAATTTGGAAACATCTTTTGGTATAAAAGTCAACTGAAAAAACCGAAACAGAAAAAAAAAAGTCACATAAATCCCAAAATCAAAACATAAAATTTAACTTACTTCAAGAAATTTCGCCAAAGTCGGAATGAAGAATAATGTGAACCGTCTTAATGACATCGGTACACATGGTTCAAAAAATTTTTTCCCCATTTTCCTAAATTCGGCCTCCGGATTCTTGAGCGAATTCGTCTGGATACCAAAAGCACATAACGAAATAATATCCGTAGTGAATCTAGCGCAAATCTCTTTCATTTCCACGATGTTTCCCTTCCTCGCCTGCTCTTTCAGCAAGTCCTTTAATTCCTCGCTGCATTCTTGCAAAACCGGAAACATCATTTTCATTTTACCAGAGGTAAATGTTGGGCTGAGTTTAGCTCTCAGATTCCTCCATTTAATCCCGCTTGTCAGAAATAAATGGCCCGTTAACGGATCGTCTTTTTCATTGCTATAAATACCACGGTCATGGAAATTCATAAAATCTTTCACGAATATGTGTTTGGCTAACTCTGGATCCCGAATTACTATCGTAGGACTAAAAGCTATCCAAGCCCCAAAAAAAGGATGTCCTTTGAATTGATCGTACAAATTTTTAAACAAAGTCCCTATGCTGATTGAAAAATTAACTCCTTTAGTATTTCCGAAGGGAAATGACGGTCGCGCATAAACTACATTTCTTTTTTTCCAATATCTGAACTGGTGCTGGAAATATGCATATATTCCAATGATGAGTGCAAATGCAAACAGCGATACATCGACGCTCCAAAAGCCGGTAAATATCGCCATATTTAAACTAGAAAAATACGTGGTGTTTTATATTTGTTCTTGAAAAAAAATTGTGTTAAAATATAATTACTGACCGACTTACCTAATTGAGATATAGGTTCCGAATGCCGAAGTCTCTTTATTAGCTGTATAATATCAGGAAACTTCGCAGTTAGGACCGGGATTTAAATTCACTGACATTTTTCTAATGATTATGCCTCTGAATAAATTCAACATTTGGCTTCGAAATTAAATGGTTTGAATATTAATATTAGTAATAATAAAAATCTTTATTTATTTGTTATGAAAACAATTCCGATCGCCTTCCCCTGGACCGTTGTGAAAAAAAATAAACAAAATAACAGAGAATATTAAAAATAACAATATCAAAAATAATAACAATAAAAGTATAAAAAATTAAAATAAAATCAATAATAAAATCTGACTAAGAGAAAAAAAAAAAAAAAAAAAAAAAACCGTTATGTCTCCCTTACCCCCCTTAATCTCTCTTGCCTCGCCCAATATAGGAACTTCCCTAAATTGCTCAAAACATTTGGGTTCTGACTTTAAAAATAGTAAGCAGAATTGATATTCTGTAAATCAAAATTCTTTAGGTATTTATTCCTTCCCTCCAAGAACTTTTTACAATACACCATTATGTGGTCAATCCATCTACCCTCTCGCAGAGTGGACATGCTCGTACTCCCTCATCTTTCACTGATTGCCACATCCACCCTCCGACCCTTAACCACGCCATTTCCGACCTTGCTTTTCTATTTATATCTATATATTTTTCAGGTGAGCCTAGATTTCTTACTTTACGATAGAAGGTTAATGATGTCATTTTCGAAATTTCCTCTTCCCTCTTTTTACCCACTTCGTTTCTTAATGCTTGGTATACTATCTCCTTCAGACTTTTCAGTGATACCTCCAAGGGACAAAACCAGCATTCCTCTAGTCTGTATTTTTTCAACAGATCGGCGATGCTTCCCAGCCATCCTGTTTTAACTTCTTTCTCTTTCAAACCATCTATGTATATTTTCTGCAATGTTTAGTTCTTACCATCAAAGTGTTTTACTCGGAAGGCATACCCAAGCTTCAACTTCTTTACCATAAGACTCGTTCTTTCCCAGTTAAGGTCCTGTAAAACTGCCTCAGTCGCTGAACTTTGACTCACCCCTAGAATTTCTTTTGCCAGTTTAACTCCTAGCCTGTCAACCTTACTCGTATCATATTTACCTCCCCATATCTCAGCTCCATATGTAAGTATCGGTTGCACCACCGTTTTAAAGATTTTTATCATTAAAGGGGCTGGAAAATCCTTAAATTTATAAATCGCATTCCTTATACTACCAAGGGCTTTTTGAGCCTTGCTATTTACCACCTCGATATGCCGATTCCAACTTAAGTTGTAACGAAAGACTAGACCTAAGTAGTTGAACTCTTTGACTGTTTCCAATTTCTGCACTTTTAAGTACCATTTTTCTTTTTTGCTAATTAAAAATCGATTTGGCCATGAAGACCATTGTTTTCGTTTTCGGCGCATTTATCTTTAACTTAGAAGATTGACAGTACTCATCTACCTTATTTATTAGCCTCTGGAGTTAATATTAGTACAAAATTGATACTAGGGAACTTCTAGTTTGAATGTTTTTGGAAAACGCCTTCCATATTCTTGCAAAAGATTTCACTTCCAAAATCTTTCCACTAATTGGTTATTTTGGATAATTTAGAAAATTTTCGAACTCCCTCTTTCCTTGTAAGCAAAAATAAGAATTTCCAAAGCCTCTCTCTTCCTAAGGTATTTTGTTTAATATTAATGTCATTTCTGACTTTGGTAAGATTGCATCTGCGAGGTTGTGCACAAATACGGAAGCATATTTACGAGGAGTAAATAGGGAGGAGAGTCCAGGAAAATTTTGCGTGAACTTTAATATCCACGAAAAAGGGATATGGAGGAGAAAGAGGGTATCAAAGATTTTCAATTTTTTTATGTAAGATATTTATAGTCTCTGAGTAGGCACACTGTGTGCTTAAGCATCAGTTTATAAACTATTCCAATCCTGTTCAATGCCACTGAGCAACATCGTTTCCGCGAAAATTCAAAGGAAGTAATATCCAGTACTATAAGGGAGAACATGCGGCAAGCGGTTATTTTCAGCACAAGTCCACCAATAAGTGAACGGCATTTATTAGGGCACTTTATCGGTTTTTACAAATTCAAGATGGCGGATCCAATATGGCGGGCTTATGTTAAAAACATTGACTTTTTGGCACGAAAATTCGTGTTCGGGGGTATATCAGGGTCGCTGGTTTCAAATTTTAGGTCAAAATTAACTGTTTTCTTCCAGTTCCAACCATTCTTTTTCTTTCCGTCATCAAAAACCGAATCTTCTACGAAACAATGTGGTTTCGCGTTATGCCACTGAACTAAAATTTTTTAAGAACATTTTGTAAAGAAAACAGTTATTCTGAACCTAGAATTTGAAATCAGCGACCCTGATATACCCCCGAACGCGAATTTTCGTGCCAAAAAGTCAATGTTTTTAACATAAGCCCGCCATATTGGATCCGCCATCTTGAATTTTTGAAAATTGACCCCAGATTTGAAATCAGCGACCACCATATACCTCCGAACAGGAACTTTCCTGGGAAAAAGTCAATTTTTTTAACATAAGTCCGCCATATTGGATCCGCCATCTTGAATTTGTGAAAACCGATCCCAGATTTGAAATCAGCGACCCCGATATCCCCCCGAACACGAATTTTCGTGGGAAAAGGTCAAGGTTTCTAACATAAGTCCGCCATATTGGATCCGCCATCTTGAATTTTTGAAAACCGACCTCAGATTTGAAATTAGCGACCCCGAAAACCCCCGTGACCAAATTTTTGTCGCCGTTTAATAGGTTTTAAAAAATTTCCCCTCTTGGCCGGGTAGTCGAGACCCCAAAATTTTTTTGGGGGTTTCGAGTAATGCAAAAAATTTTTTCTTGGTGGATTCTTGTTTAGGGTCATGTACTCTCTCATTCCCGGTCACATTCAAATTTTTTGCCTTCGCTTCAGAAGCGTGGCGAAATAAATTCAAATTATCGATTTTTTTCATTTTTTCATGAATTTTTTTTTCTAAGGGGGGGACCCCGGGGGGGGGATGGGGGGGTGGTGTGAAAAAGTGTTCGGGTGGGTGACTTATGTAGTACCATCACTTCCGGCAAAAATCAAAAGCCTTCGAAATGGGAATTAAAAGTTAGAAACACACACATTATTTCCGGACAGAGGGAGTATTAGACAATAGTTTTGCTATTTCAGAATTCTGTCAGCGAAGCTTTCAGTCACAAAATATTTCAATTACGGAATTCCGAAATTTTTCTAAAGTATGTACCATTGATACATCAGTAGAACATTCTTCCGTGAAAAACATACATTCAATACTATTGGGCGGTAACAAAATACTGAAATGCAGGGTTCAATTTTCATAAAAGAAGGACTATTTGACCAAAATGGGTGAGGTTGAAAAATGCCAAACGTGATCCGATTTGCCATCATACCCTTTCAGAAATTTTACTTTGAAATGCATGTCTATCTTGCTTTTAATATTCATATGGGGGGAGGGGGAAAATCGAGCTAAAGCGAAAAAAAAAAGTTTAATTAAAGTAAACGCGAGTAATCGAGAAAAACGAGTAATTTAATATGAACATATTATTACTGAATTATTTGTCCTTGAAATGTATCCATATCATAAACTTTTAGTTAAACTGATAATTATATTAGTTCCGATATTAAGGGTACGAAATATGACATTGTCCTATCTGAAGAGATGCTAGATGTAATCATAGCGGATGTAAAATTTTTAATTAAAATGGGCGAATCGCTTACTTTTAGTAATTCTGAGCACAAAAAAAAAAGAGTTTAAGGAAAAAAAATGGTATCGTTATCTTATTTTATTCGAATGTTATGACAGGGTATTAGAGCTAGGAGTCGTCCATAAATTACGTAAATATAATTTAGTTATTTCTGACTCCGGTCCCCGCTTGTAGTCCTTCGTTACGGAGGAATCAATGGCAACAAATTTCAGGATCCACTGATTGTAGCATGTTATTTGTGGGCGACCTCTTGTCAATGCAATTTTCGTCAGATGATTAGTTAATGTTTATTGCATAGTGACCGACAAACGAAAATGGGTCAAAACGCAGAAAGTGTTCCAGATTTCAAGATTAAGTCTTATTTTAATAGATACTGAGCATAAATGTTTTCCTTGGAGTATTTTTACTGATATTTGAGGCATCTGTTGACCGGTCCGTAAGGATATTTTTGTCAAATGAAATCTAGAAAAGCATCGTTTTCTGATGCATGCTGCGCAGGCTTTTCTATCCAAAACACGTGTTTAAATATGGGTATTGACAGAGTGTGTGTTGGTAACGGAGCAAACGGATTCTCACCTGTACATAAATCCATGATGCAAAAGAAATAATAACACAATACTTTACATGCCTTTCTTTCTTTCTTTCCTTATTTTTACAATGCATAAATGCATTAGATACAACTAACAAAAAATGTATACAGTAGAAGCTCTAAAAAGAGCTATTTTTAAGAATATAAAATAAAAACAATTAATTTTTAACTAGACTAGTTATTTTCAATTTCATTAATTTTTGGGGTGACAAAATGAATGATTTAGGATCCGTGACTAAGGGTATTTGCGTCTCACTGCAGACTTCAAATCGGTAGTTTGATAATAAGGTGACAAGCCCGACGCGTGTTTGCATTAAACCGAATCTCATACCTAAATAAATAAAAACATTTTGATCTTTCTATCTTCTTTTTTCATTTTATTAAGGTTTTTTCCACACCTACCGATACAATTTCTAGGTCCTTCGCCAAAAGGTAAATATGCATAATGATGACGTTTAGATTTTTCCTCTTCGGTAAATCTATCAGGATCAAATTTCCCCGGGTTTGGGAAATGTTCTGGATCCATATGCATTCCGTAGATTGGGACTTGAACTTGCATACCGGCAGGGATGACGACCTTAGTGTCAGGAATTGTAAAATCTTTAGTGCATTCTCTTTGCAATACCGGCACTGGCGGGTATTTCCTAAGCGTTTCATCGATAACTCGTCCTAAATAATCCATTTCATAGATCGATTCGTAAGTTATTTTCCCGTCATGTTTCTCTAAAACCTTCAGTATTTCTTCCCTGGTTTTTTCTTGGATTTCCGGACTGAGGGATAATTCATAAAGAGCAAATTGCATCGTGGTCGAGGATGTTTCGAATCCGGCGGCGAAAAAAACAAAAGCCTGAGCTGCTGCTTCTAAAAAGGTGAATTTTTGAACATCCTCTGCAAGAAAGTATTGTTTCGTGTTAGTACAGAAGACGGGGAAATCACCCGAATTCAGACTTACTTTCTGATTTTTCGACACCATCATCTACATCATCCAATTTTCCTTTATTCATAAGATGAATTAGGAGTTGCAAGAAATCGTTTCGTTGTACATTACGTTGTTCTCTATAATCTACAGTTTCTTTCATTGCGCCGAGGAAAAATTTGGCAACGTCCTTCGGTACAAATGTCAGCTAAAAAGAAATAATCGCTACGCTATTAAGACATGTAACCGATTTATAGAGATTATCTATTTATTTCAATTTCCTGATGAAAATTTATACTATAAAAAGAGGATCTCGAAAAGTCTGTCTTGATCCAATACTGAATCCAGTTTTGATAAAATTTTCAATGCTGTCTAATACCATTACATTCCAGCCAGTTTTATCAAGACTGATCCAATTGATGCAATTTAATATATCCACCAGGCTTCATGCGATCAAACTTACTTGAATGAATTTTCCCAAGTTAGGGACGAAGAAGAGTATGAATCGTTTTACTGACTGCTTTATAGTAGGTTGAAAAATTTTTCTTCCCATTTGCCTAAATTCGGCGTCCGGATTCTTCAGGGAATTCGTTTCGATACCAAAGGCACATAGTGAAATTATGTCCGTTGTGAATCTAGCTGCGATTTCCTTCATTTCCACGATTTCTCCTTTTCTTGCAGGTTCTTTTAGCAAGTCCTTTAATTCTTCGCTGCATTTCTGGAGAATCGGGAACATCATTTTCATTTTTCCAGAAGTGAAGGTAGGGCTTAGTCTTGTTCTCAAATTTCTCCATTTAGCTCCACGTATAAAAAACAAATGCGCCGCCAGCGGATCTTCTTTTTCGTTGATATAAGGGCCTCTATCGTGGAAGCTCATGAAATCTTTCACAAACACGTACTTGACTAGTTCTGGATCCCGAAGAACTATCGTCGGACTAAAAGCCATCCAAGCCCCAAAAAAAGGTTGCCCTTTAAATTGCTCGTACAAATTTTTAAATATATCCCCTACACTTTTGGCATAATTTGCTCCTTTCATGTCTCCGAATGGAATTGACGGTTCCGTATGTACCACATTTCTTTTTTTCCAATACTGAAACTGGTGCTTGTATAATGTGTAAACCCCAAGGACGAGCGCGGCAGTAAATAGCCATATATCGGTCAGCCACGACCCGGTAACAATCGCCATGTGCCAATTATAAAAAAAATAATTAAATCATATTTTTTTATTTCGAATAATTACAATGCATGAATTCATTGGAAAAGCTAATGTTTACTTACTTGTCTTCGGACGGATCTAACAAAAAAAAGACAGATTTTTGCAATGTTGTTTAACAAGAAATCATCGAGATATCGCATCCCAATGCATAAACGTCTTTATTAAATAAGAGTATAATATCAGAAAACTTTGGATTAGAACTAGGATTAATATTCACTAAATTGCACAAATTACCAAAATTGCTGTTCTCATACTTGGTAGGCTCTGCCACCGAATTTGAATTTGAATCCTTTTAAGAGTACAATTAATATTTTAACGCTAAATATATAAGATTTTCTAGTTTTGCCTTATTTGCATTAATAAAGTTAGACTAAATTGCATGACTTTCTTATCTGAAATGATACTCAATTTAATAACTTGTTGAGTTTAAGGAAAAAAATTGCTCTACCATGATACACGAGAAAATAGTACCAAGTAAAAACGCGTCCTATATAAAGTAAATTACTATGTTGGTCCAGTTTTTTGTCAAGCATTTAATGCAACATGCGAGAGAAACAGAAACCAGGAAAATCAAGAGATGAGTAAATGGTTTGCGGACCTTTTTTTCTTCCTCTAAAAATTATAGTTTGCGCCATTTTAATTATCAAATAAAACGCAAAAATATTAATTTTTTTTATTAATTAGATAACCTAGTTCAAGGATTCAAAATCCTGTAAGTATATATGTCGTAGGCCGAAAACGAAAGCAGTCCTATGATTAAATGTCTAGCAAAATACTAAATAAATATCCGAGCATGTAGCAGAGTAATTTGGAACCGCAATTAGTTCATCAAATTCCTAGGCACTACCCAAACTGAAGAGAAATTGCCCCGCCGCACAGAGCTCCAGGAACTCCAAAAGCGAATGTCAGTGCCGGATTTAGTACCATCATCCCTATCAAAGTAAATGATATATACAGAAGGTTATTGGTAACTTGTGCAGAAACCCTGAATGTTTGACAGGTTGGTAGTAAATATAGCACAAGGGGTCGTCCATAAAACACGTGAGCACGTTAGGGGGGGAGGGGGTATTCAAAATGCTAACTTTTGCTAACAAGGGGGGGGGGGGAGGGGTTTTAAAAATTTAACGTGAGCATTTATCTCATGTAATAAACGTGCCAAAATGAAAATAATTTCATTTTCTTACACTATGTAACCTAACTCACTTTTAAAAAAAAAATTTCAATTATACCGGCGCATTTGCTCTAAGTTAAAAAAAAAAAAAAAAAAAAAAAAAACCTGTTTTTTGCTAAATTTAAGTTCCGAAAAATTTCAGATTTTTAAAATGTTTAATATTAATTTTTTTAAAAAAATTTAAGGGGGGCGGTAACGGAAATCTAACGTAATTTTAGGGGGGGGGGGCCTGAAATACTAACCTTTGCTAACAAGGGGGGGGAGGGGGTCGAAAATGGCCAAAATAATGCTCACGTGTTTTATAAACGACCCCCAAGAAAAGATGGTAATCTTTTACTAATTCCTTTTTTACTTCTGTATTACGAAACACTCATTCGTAAAATACCTTCGCGATATGAGTGCCCCTTCTTCGAGCTCGTCACTCGATACATTAAGGGGTATGACGTAGTAACGCCTAAACCTTACACCAGAAACCGAACTTGGTAAAGGTAGGCGCCGGGTCATAGGGCTTCATGTCCTGATTATGCCGAAAAAGAAGAAATTACGAAGCACATATTACTTTTTCTGTCAAATCATTGTGTTCAATGATAAATTCTTCAATAAATCAAGTCTCGAGTTCCGTCATAATTATTAAAGATTATGTATTAATCAACAATACCGAAAAAGTCACAATAATAATCATATCAAACTATAATCTCTAAAAATAAGATAAATCATCTGTGACATAAAAAGCTTTTGCTACTGATATCAAAATAATATTCTAAACGGTAAGTACTGAGTATTGACATTAATAATTCATTCACTGTGCATCTAATTCCGAGCCGCGAAAATGCGTCCGTGCTTTCTCTTCAGCTGGGTACCTCTGGAAAAATACTTCCCTAAAATTTTTTTATGAACAACATTATCTGTAAAGTTTAAGTTAAGTTAAATCCCTGTTTTCTGTCCCGTTTTATCAGCGAGCATCAAAATTTTTTAAATTCCTATTTTTCTAATGTTCAAAAAAGGTACTTGTCTGGGCCCTCTATATCGTTAAAAGCTTCAAATATAGGTCTTGTCTTCAGTTTTGTCCTCGGTAGTTTTAATCCCCGTTCGGACCACAGGACTTCATGCAGTCCCTGAAATTTTAAGTCTCGCCTGAACCTCGTTCCTTTACCCTGAAAAAAGGTGAGCCGGTGTTTCAATAAGTCCTTCCACTTCATGGCAACGCTGATAGCCTATCCAGATGTCTTAGCCTATAGAAGGAGCCCCAAAGCAAAAGGATTTCTAGTTATAAAGGAACCGTTTTCCTTTTAAATTTAGTACCTAGAGATTTTAATAAAAATTATTTTTACAGAAATGAAACTGCCTTATTTGCTTCTTTTACTCACCTGTGCTCTCCAACTAAGCGCGGGTGTAAAAATTTTGTCCATAGTAACGGCACCGTCCAAAAGCCATCACAACATAGTAGAGAGGCTTCTCATCGAATTGACTAAAAAAGGACATGAAGTCACGCTGGTCACACCATTTAAACAATCCAAACCTATCCCCAATTTAAATGAAGTTATTATTCCGAATTTGCATCAAGCCATGATAAGTAAGTATATTTGCCATGTATTAATTTTTATCCCGCTTTTTATTAACTCATGAAAGCGTGTATTTTAACGTTTTTAAAATTAAAAATGAACTTGGCCGATTTTTAACAGATGCCATGATGTCTTCCACGAATAACGAAACTAGTACTGCTTTTCAAATGAGACACTTGTCCAAATGGCTCTCCCCGTTTCTACCAACGATTGTAGGCCTGAAATTTAGCGATTTGTTATTCGGAACGGATGGGATTCAAAACCTAATTCGAAGCGATGAAAAATTCGATCTGATACTAAGTGAAAGCGTTTTTACTGAAGGTTTAATCGCGGGATTGGCTCACAAAAACAACGCACCGATAATCGGGATAGCGGGCTTCATGCCAAATTTGTATGCTAGTTACTTGGTAAAAAAAAAAAGAAAAAAAAAATCATCATAAGTAACCAAATTACAGTCCTTTCCGCGCAAAAAGGAGATTATTTCTGAGCAAAGGCTGAAAGACTCACTTTAGTAAACTCAGAAATAATCCAAGGTCCTTACAAAATCCTTACGCCAAAATTCTTACGCGCCAAGCTATGACCTACGAGGACTGACTTTAAAAATAATTTAAATTTATTAGGTTGGAAATCCTGCACCGCCGTCCTATGTGCCGGACGTCTTTTTGGGTTTCCCCAGTCGAATGAATTTTTGGGAGCGATTGGAAAACACTGTTCACGGACTTGCAACCGAACTAACATTTCGGTCACTTTACTTACCGAAGCAAGACGCTATTATGAGGCAACATTTTGGGGATGATTTACCTCGCGTCGAAGATATTATTAAAAATACTTCGCTGGTATTGGTGAATCATCATTTCAGTTTGGCTTTTCCAAGACCTTATCTGCCTAACATGGTGGAAATCGGGGGCTATCACATAAACCCTCCGAAACCACTCCCAGCCGTAAGTTTTTTTAAACGAAAAAATAGCAGGAACGAAATGATCAAAGTTGACATTTTTTAGGACCTACAAAAATATTTTGACGAATCCAAGCACGGCGTGATTTTGTTTAGTCTGGGATCACATATCAAAAGCGCGGATCTACCGCAAGAAAAAAAACAAGAGATTCTAAAGGCTTTTTCCAGGCTAAAGCAAGACATCATATGGAAATTCGAAGACGACACGTTGGCGGGCGTGCCGAAAAACGTGAAAATTATGAAATGGGTCCCGCAGTCAGATATGTTAGCGCATCCTAATTTAAAACTTTTTATAACTCACGGAGGATTATTAAGCACTACGGAAGCTGTGATGAGAGGAGTCCCGCTTGTCGGAATTCCGGTCGCAGGGGATCAACCGGTTAACATGAAATACACGACAGAGGCCGGTTTCGGAATTACCTTGGAAATTGACGACATTAGTCAAGATAATTTTTATGAAGCGATTCAAGAAGTTCTGAATAATCCTAAGTAAATTTTCTTTGCGACTTGTTTAATTACACGAGCTGGGTTTAATTAATTTTTTGTATTATTTTTAGGTATCGGGAGAACGCAAAACGAGGGTCAACATTAATGCAAGACAGGCCTCTGTCCCCAATTGACACGGCTTTGTATTGGATCGAATATGTCATAAGGCACAAAGGAGCTCTACATCTTAGGTCAGCTGCCCAAGACCTGACATGGTGTCAGCTAAATCTCCTCGATGTATTAGGATTTATTTTTATCGTTTTTTCGTTAGCTATTTTTGGTAGTTATTACATTACAAAATGTATTGTAAGGCGAATTAAAAAATTTATTTGTAAGAAAAATGCTCAAATTTCTAAAAGCAAGAAAATAAATTAAAAATTTTTCGAATTTTAATTTGTATATTCATTCTACGATTCTTCGGGATTTTTTACTGAATAGTAACGTCACCTTTGAATCTTTAAAATTTACGCCTGCGTCCTGTAAGAACTGCTAGAAGTTAATAATACTGTAACTCGACTTACCCTTCACTTACAGGTTTGCAAAATGTCTCTTCAACCCAATTTTAAATACAATTAAATACAAGTTCAGCGATTTCGTATTTGGTAAGTTTTTCTTGTTTCCAAAAGTTACCGCTCTGCACTGGCGGATCCAGAAATTTTTTTCGGGGGGGGGGCGCACCCTCCCAACTCGTGAAAACCACACCAATTTTTAAAATTTTTTCTCTTCTGCAAAAATTTTTTTATTTTAATTAACTTTTTTCTTAAAATTTTCCGAGTTTCGGGGGGGGCGCGCGCCCCCTGCGCCCCCCCCTGGATCCGCCAGTGCCGCTCTGTTACTCCAGCTCCATTCAATTATTCAGTCGCGACCTTGCTCGCGTGAATTAATTGCATCCGTTCTTTTTTTTCCTTCTTTTTAATGTTAATTTAATATAATATAATATAATGAATGCAAATAGAAGAAGCTTATTCAGGTTAGGTACCAAGTATTTTCGCACATTGACAAGAAGCCTGGGCCATCGTCTTAGGGGTTAAGCACTTACATCGATATTCAGTAGGCCGCTTATTCACTGTCCATACGCACAAAAGCCGTTAATAGGAATCTTGGGTTCAAGACGGCCGATGTCGGATATTCTATAGCCTAGAATATACTAGGCATATACTGGATTTTATACTGGTTTTATACTGGATCGAATATGTCATAAGTTATAAGTAAAAAAGGCGCTCCACATCTCAGGTCAGCAGCACAAAACCTAATTTGGTACCAATTGTACCTTCATGACGTATTAGGATTTCTTTTCGTTATATCTGGTTTGTATTTATTATGGCGGGTTTTCACCTAGTTAAATTCGTTATGTAGCGATTTTTAAATTTAGTTCATAAAACGAAAACTCAAGCTTGTAAAAGAGAAAAACAAATAAATTTCCTTAAGAAACAAATTTTTCGAGAAAAAAAAATAAAAAACTTATGTGATATCTCCTACCTTTTTTTTTTACTTAAAACCAGAAAATCTCTACAGCCATTTGATTTCATACGGTTTGATATCATAGAGTTCAGCCATTTGATTTCATAGAGTTTTACTCTACTATGCCCACTAAGTTTTACATATTGGTGAAAACTTACCTGGAAAAAAAGAAATAAAACAATATTAAAGTAACTTTATATAATATCAGCATAATAATGCATTTGCAAGAGCAAAGGAAAAAAAAAGTGAAAGGTCGTTAATCTGTGCCTTTGAGCCATCTCCTTACTTCCTGTAATAATAGTTTTACTCAGACGATTTCTGGCGGTTAACTATGTGTTTACAATGTACCCAATCCATATGCCCTATATTTGGTCTTAAATTCTCGA
Organism: Liposcelis bostrychophila; assembly: GCA_037577465.1. NCBI lineage: Eukaryota > Metazoa > Arthropoda > Insecta > Psocodea > Liposcelididae > Liposcelis > Liposcelis bostrychophila. Next base: position 1,052,315 of record CM075209.1, on the reverse strand, counting down.
TACAAAAATTCACAAAATTTTAATGTCTTGATTTTTTTTTTTTTTTTTTTTTTATTTATTAAAACTACGGTTGAATTCCAATTTTTTGAATTATTCAAAATGGGGGAAGCAATTTGAACAAACAAAAGCTGGGTTTTCTTTTTCTTTTTCAGTCATTTCATCGAATGAGAAAAAAGTCTACGTGAAATCTCTGTGAGTTTACGTGGGCAGCATTATCCGATTTCCAAAAGCGAGTTATCGACCTCTTTTTTAATATTCCAAAAATTTTATTACATTTTTCAGGGTTCTAAAATTTCAAATTTTTTTAGCTACTCAGCTAATAAATTTTTTATTTTCCAACAAACCTATAAAACTGCTTTAAGGCAGGGGGGTGTAATTCTCTCAGTTGGGGTTATCGGTATAGGGATCAAAGAGGGAACCAGGAAGATGTTCAGTAAAAGAATACACCAAAGGCACTCGAAGAGTGGACTTGAACCACCGACCTTCCGTTTTCATGACGGCTGCTCTACCACTGAGCTACCTCGGGCTATGATGCATCTCCACTGAACTAGGTTACATAAGGTGTTAGGTGAATACTATGAAAATTATGCTAATAAAATATGTGGAAATCACCTCTGTTTAACCTTTCAGGAATTGTCAGTTGACCTGTAATCGATGTTTAAGCCATTAATTTCGACCAAATTTCCTTTACCGATTAATAACTTATGTAGAGTTTCTTAAGCTAAACAACTTAACAAATTTGAATCAAATACGTGCTTGATCAAAAATGGTTGTAAGTTCAAACTTAAACTACGATTAGTAATTAACAACAATTCATTTTATACTCCGGATCTTATAGACTAAGCAAAACAAAAAACTTCATAAAAAAGTTAAATGTATTAGATTTTTAATTTTCTTTCTTTGGTTTAGAAACCCGAGCATTCTTTTTCCAAACTAATTTTACAAATTTCTTTACAATAAATCTAGTAATACGAAAACTAATGTAAACGATTAGTGACGAAACAATGAAGATAAATCCTAATACGTCCCACAGGTATAATTGGTACCAAGTTAGGTCCTGAGCAGCAGATCTCAGATGTGGGGCTCCCTTATGCCTTATGACGTACTCGATCCAATACACAGCCGTATCTATTGGAGATAGAGGTCTATCTTGCATTAATGCTGATCCCCGTTTCGCATTCTCCCGGTACCTAAATTAAAAACATTTTATTGAAATTCATCGTTTATTTCCCGAACGATTAAAGACAACAATAATTACTTTGGATTATTTAAAACCTCCACCACGGCTTCATACAAATTGTTCTCAGTAATATCGTCTAAATTTAACGTTAGACCAAAACCTGCAGCTGTCGTGTATCTCATGTTAACAGGCTGGTCTCCTGTGACAGGAATTCCGATTAACGGAACACCTCTGGTCACTGCTTCCGTCGTGCTTAGCAAACCTCCGTGAGTTATAAACAGTTTTAAATTGGGATGTGCTAAAATATCCGACTGCGGCACCCATTTCATAATTTTCACGTTTTTCGGTACATTCTTTAAGGTTTCGTCTTCAAATTTCCAAATGATATCTTGCTTCAGTCTGGAAAATGTTTTCAAAATGGCTTCTTTCGTTTCTTGTGGCAAGTCCTTACTTTTTATATGAGATCCTAGACTAAATAAAATTACTCCGTGTTTGGATTCGTCAAAATATTTTTTTAAATCCTAAAAAAAATTTTTGCTTTTTAGTTGTTAATGCCTTATTAGTGTAAATCTTGCATAGGCTGGGCATACACGGGGCACCCCGATAAATCATTGCCTATATAAAAAACTTACATCAGGCAGTGGTTTCGGTGGATTAATGTGATACCCTCCAATTTCAACCATATTCGGCAAATAAGCCCTAGGATACGCCAAGCTGAAATGATGATTCACCAACATCAGGGAAGTATTTTTTATGATCGATTCCAACGGTGGCAAATCATCCCCAAAAAATTTCCTCATTGCAATATCTTGTCTCCATACGTAAAATATTCGGTAACTTGCTTCCATAAGGAATCCGAATACAGTGTTTTCCAGTCTTTCCCAAAAATTCATCCGGTTAGAATAACCCAAAATAGTGTCGGAAATATAAGAAGCTGGTGAAGGATTGCCCACCTAAAAAAAGAAAAAGGACGCTAAATTTGTACTATTGCTTCATCAAAAAGTTCTATTCTTTTCAGAAATTACCGCAAAACTGCTGAACAAATTCGGCATAAAACCAGCGATCCCAATGATCGGTGCTTGGTATTTGTGAGCGAACCCAGCTACCAAACTTTCAACAAAAAATGTTTCGCAAACAACAAGGTCGAATTTTTCGTCGCCTTTAATTAAATTTTGAATTCCATCCGTCGATGCTATCATATCAGTGAAAGCTGGCCCCATTATAGGCCCCATAAGTGGCCATATCCATTTGTTCATTTGCCTCATCTGCATAGTGTTGAAACTTTCGTTACTCCCAGCGGGCTTCATCATATCTGGGGTAAAAGTTCAACCTTAGAATGGCGAAGGACAACAAAAAAAAAAAAATTAAACGACTACATACTTAACATATTTTCGTACAAATCCGGTAAAATCACTTCCTTTAAATTTGGAACTGGTTTCGACAGTTTGTATGGCGTTACCAAAGTGACTTGGTGCCCTCTATTCGCTAGCTCGATGACAAGCCTTTCCAAAATATAGTGATGGCTCTTCGACGGAATAGGCACAATTGATAAAATTTTCACGCCGGCGCAAAATTGCACAGCTAGCGCGCCGACGAAAATAGAAAGTAAAATTTTCTTCATGTCTAAAATTACAAAAAGTTTAGACAGAATTATAGAAAAATCGTCAGAATTTAAATGCACTTACCGCTACAAACAATAATTAAATTATTACTGTAATTATTACTCTTGATTACATTTATATCTTTATTTATGTGATTAAAAGTTTTACATCATTCCTAAAATGGCACAGCACATCATTTTTACTATTGATTGTTCGACGATAAGATTACCGTTTAGACGATTTCAATATCGATTAGTTGATAGCATACATAGAGTATTCTCGTTCTCTCTTTTCTTCATGATACTCCCTTTGGATAGGATTTTAACATATCTGGAACAATATAGAAACCACAAAAGAAACCATAGAGCCGGAATGTCGAAAAAACGTTTCTACATTTCTTCGATTTTCCCAGGCCTAGAGGCCGAAATCATAAACATTACTGGATGCAGGAGCATTCGCTTTCGCACACGACTTCAAGCTCTTGGAAGTCTCATCATTTATTTAAGCGGTAAAAATCGATCAAATAGTCTATATTAAAATGCGCAGTACGCACAATATATTTTCTATAGTTATTTATTTAAATAATCCAATTAATTAATTGGATAGTAATTAATTGATTCAATTAATTCAATTATTTGTATTCAAATTAATTTAATTCAATTATTAATATAAATTCATTGGATAGTAAATTTAAAAAAAGATATGTTATTGCAATTATACATAAAAAATATTTTTCTTGGTTCTTCTTCTTCTTTCAAGTGCCAGCTCCGCGACGAAGATTGGCTATCATCTGGACTATTTTTACCTTATCGACCGCTGCTCGAAAAAGACCCAAGGAATCGACCCCAAACCAGTCTCTAAGATTTTTGAGCCACGAGGTTTTCCTCCGACCCTGACCACGCTTACCCTCGATCTTACCCTCCATCACAAGCTGAAGGAGGCGATATTTTTCATTTCGCATTACGTGGCCGAAATAATCGAGCTTCCGACGCTTGATCTCGTACAGAACTTCTACTTCCTTCTTCATACGAGCCAAGACGTCAGTATTTCTCACCCTGTCAGTCCACGAAATTTTAAGCATTCGACGGTATACCCACATCTCAAAAGCCTCCAACTTCTTTTCCAACGTCCTAGTTAACGTCCATCCCTCGTGCCCATATAAAAGTACGGGAAATACGTAACATCGGACGATACGGATCCTCGTTTGGAGGCTCAAGTTGCGATTGCACAACAGGTCTCTCATTTTGAAGAAAGTTCCTCTGGCTTGCTCTATACGAGCTCGGACTTCCTGGCTACAATCCCAAGAATCATTCAAGAGGGTTCCGAGATATTTATACGAGTGCACCCGTTCAACTTCCTCTCCGGCGATAAAAAGTCTAGCATCAACATTTTTCCTGCTGACAACCATAAACTTTGTTTTTCGTGTATTTATGGTTAAGCCGTACCTATTACTCACTGCATTTACATGATCGAGCAAGGTTTGCTGATCTTCTGCACTACCTGTAGGTAAGACTGTATCGTCTGCATAACGCAAATTGTTAATGTCCTCGCCGTTGATTACGATCCCTAGATTAAGGCCATCTAAAGCTTCCGAAAGAATCATCTCCGAATATAAATTGAATAGTAAGGGAGATAATACACAGCCTTGCCGAACACCCCGCTGTATTTGGACTTCATCCGATAACTCATTTTCGACCCGCACGCTTGCGCTTTGGTTCCAGTAGAGGTTCGCAATAAGCCTCACATCTCGACTGTCGAGCCCTATGCGCTGAAGGATTTCTAACATTTTCTGATGTTGAACCCTGTCAAACGCCTTCTCATAATCGATGAAGCACAAAAAGACATCTTTGTTTACATCCCGGCATCGCTGCACAAGTACTTGTAAGGTAAACAAAGCGTCACGTGTGCCGAAACCTCCACGAAACCCGAACTGAGTATCCGACAAAAGTGCCTCGCACTTTCGAAAGACCCTTCCATGGACTATCTTCAGAAAGAGCTTTAGCAGGTGGCTCATGAGACTGATAGTTCGGTATTCTTCACAACGCCTGGCGTTCGCTTTCTTTGGGAGAGGAAGGAATGTGGATTTTAGCCAATCATTAGGGAATCTTCCGCTACGATATATCTTATTGAAGAGGGATGTGAGGACATCTAGATCTTCATCGTCACTCAGTACCTTAAGCAATTCGGCACGAACTCCGTCGGGTCCTACAGCCCTGCCCGGTTTCAGCTCTTTTATAACTTTAATCACCTCCCCTCTAAGAATATCCGGACCGGTGTCCCTCTTCCCTAACCCCATGATCTTCGGGCCTATCATCGTCGAAGAGCCTGGACACGTATCTCTCCCAAACTTTAAGTTTTTCAGAGGTACTGGTGGCTATTTCCCCATTTTCATTCAGTAGTACCCCGAAATGTTGTCTAGGCCGTTCCCCTGTAAATTCTTTAATTTTCTTGTGCAGGTTGAACGTATCGTACCGGCTTTGTAACTCTTCGATTTCTTTACATTTCTCGGAAGCTTCTGCTTCTACAGCTTCGCGGATCTTATTTCTAATCTTTCTTTGAAGTGCCCTATAACCGTCAGGATCGCGCCCTTTGCATTCTCGTCTCTCCTCCATCAAACCAAGAATCTCATCTGTCATCCAGGATTTATGTTTTACCTTTGGATCTGCCTTTAGATGTTCCTCACCCACTGAAACGACAACCTTTTTGACCTTATTCCAGTGCTCATCTACGTCCTCTTGACCAGAAATTTCTCTGAACCCTAGACTCAGGTCATGCTGAACTTTAAATCGCAAATCTGCGTCCTTGAGCTTGGTTATGTCAATCCGGGTCCTTGTGAGTCCCCGTTTTATCGACTTCAACCTTACTCTCAGCTTTCCTACGACAGGGTTATGGTCTGACGAAATATCGGCCCCCGGATAGGTTCTTACACTTGGAATGCTGTTCCTGAATCGCTTATTCACCAAAATGTAATCGATTTGATTTCGAACTACATTTTGGGAATTATCCTGTGGCGATTTCCAGGTATACAGCCTCCTAGGGTGTAGATTAAAAAAGGTGTTCGTCGCAACCATCTCTTCCTCCTGACAGAATTGCACAAGCCTATCGCCTCGCTCATTCCTAACTCCCAGACCAAACATTCCGATAACTCCACCAACGCTACCACGCCCAATTTTAGCGTTAAAGTCCCCCATTACAATATTGACCTCGTGTGCCTTAGTCAATCGCAATGCATTTTTGACTTCTGCGTAAAACGCTTCAACAGCATCATCATCTGCGTCTGTAGTAGGCGCATATACCTGGATGACATTCATGCTCACGGGTTTGGAGTCGAACTGGAGAATCATAACTCGGTCCGAAAGGGGAACAAAATTTTTGACTGTGTATTTAGCAGCTTTCGACACAATCACGGCTACTCCATTTCGGTGGTTAACATCGTCATTTCCGGAGTAGTAGATGGTATGGCTGCTCGTGCTACGCTCCCCGCTACCTGACCACCGCACTTCACTCACACCTAATACGTCTATCCCCATTCTTTCCATCTCAAGGACGGCATTTTCAAACTTGCCGCCTTCGAACAACGTTCGCACGTTCCACGTTCCGATCTTTATGGCTGACCCGGGAATTCGCACCCTCTGACCAATTAAGGTCTGCCGGGGACTGAGGGGTCCGAGGCATTTTATATTGTTTTCAGCCATGATGATTTTTCAGGGAAAAATTAATGCAGTGACTTTCCCAAAGGGTTATTCCAACGAAAAGGTACCTTTTATGTCGCAAGATAATTCGTGCGAATCTACACATCAAAAAAATGTTTTTTATTACAAAAATGCAGCTTCAGAACGTTAGGAATCAGATACACAAAATAGTTTTCTTTAATATTTTCGTTTTATCGATTTTTTTCACACAGATTAGGTGATTTTTGTAACTTCCAGCATGTCACAACGGAAGTTACAAGTATCGGATGAATTTATTATAAGTAAAGGACAACTTGATCGACAAATCTGGACACACTATTCTTCTGCATCAGCAGAACAAGAGCCATACCGCTGCTACAGCTCTGCCTCTTGATACCTGTACTCAAGCCTAGCCGATCTCTACCATCTTCAGCCCTGAGCCAGTACTAGTAGCACTGCTGCCCGCCACTAGTTGGCAGAACAAGAGTCATACCTTTGACTCTTGATATCTGTACTCAAGCCTAACCGATTACTACTATCTTCAGCCTTGAGCCAGTACTGGTGGCACTGCTCCCCACCACCAGCTCATAACCCAGAGAGGGGTGCTCACCTTATAGGGGTAGGGGCGCCACTCCCTAGGTGGACCAGCAACGCCGGGACCACCGGTTACCCCCTTTTCTTGGTTAATAATTCGTTTTTCACTGTAAAAAAAAAAAAAAAAAAAAAAAAAAAAAAATGCCCCCGAATTTAAAAGGTCTTACATTGAAATGATAAACTCGTTTTAGGTTTCTCCAGTAAAAAAGTTTTCTAGAATGAACTTGAATGTCAGGTTCAGTGTATTTAAAACTTGTTCCAAATTTCAATTATGAAGAAAAATGATTGAAAGAGTTGCATAGCAATAAAATTTTTTCCCAGATCTAGGATTCACAAGGACAGTAAAAAGTGTTTCAGAAAGTTCAGATTGTATAGAGGATTTAAGCAAATGGTCCACATCTTTATCAGAGACCTGAAAGGAAAAATGAGACGAATTTGAAGACTATCGCTTTAAACATCGCTAAAAAATGATTTCTCTAAAAAAAAGTCCAGTTGTAATCTTAATCCTTGAGAAAGAAAGCGACCGTGAAAATCATTTAAATACGTGGGAAATAGCGATCTTGATTAAAGATTATCCATTATTTGGCCTGTTGTAATATCGCATTTGGAAAAATAGGATTTTGAGCCGTACTCTGGTCTTATACCATTTGCATAGTAAAGCTTTGCATCTTTTGCAGGTATTTATGACTTCAAAAAAAGTGTATTATAAACATTTTTAGAAATAATGAAATCAGAGTAACCCATACATAGCAGAAAAATCCACCCTTGGTGAAAATACGTTGAGTCATTTTACTATGAACAAAATAAATCATTGCAAGACATTTTTCGATCCTGATAATTATTATTTTATTATCTTATTCGGGATATGGATCTCAAAATCACGATTATATGATCGTGAACTGTATAAGATAAACATGCGAAATCAGTTGAAGTTTAAGTACCATATCAGTTGAAGGCTGAATCGATTGTCGAAGTAGCTTAGTGGTAGAGCAATCGCCATGAAAACGAGAGGTCGATAATTCGATTCCATCTTTTGCCACTTCGATTTAACTTTTCAACTGATTTCGCATGTTTATGATCATATACTTTATTTCACAGTTCACGATCATATAATCGTGATTTTGAGAACCATATCCCGAATAAAATAATAAAATAACAATTATCAGGATCGAAAAATGTCTTCCAATCAATTTAAAAATAATCGGGTTTTTTCGCAGTTTTCCTTTGCTATGGAGGGTGGGTTTTGGGCAGGGAAACTATTTGAATTTTCATGATAGCTTATATATACTGGCTGACTGAAATGATAAATAACTTTTCTCTGTAAAAACATCTTTAAAAAATCATATCTGCGTCTTCTTGTCGTTTAAGTACCATATCAGTTGAAGGTTGAATCGATTGTCGAAGTAGCTTAGTGGTAGAGCAATCGTCATGAAAACGAGAGGTCGATGGTTCGTTTCCATCTTTCGCCACTTCGATTTAACTTTTCAACTGATTTCGCATGTTTATCTTATACAGTTCACGATCATATAATCGTGATTTTGAGATCCATATCCCGAATAAAATCATAAAATAAAAATAAATCATCTTATCGTAGCAAAGATAAGAGTAAGACAATGGATTTTGCTTCATCATTTTAACACTAGACACTGCAATCGTTATCAGTACCGAAGAGATAAACATTTTATTAAAAAAAAAAAAAAAAAAAAAAAAAAAAAAAACATAATATCAGTTTACTTAAGCCCTTCCTATCTTTAACAGCGTGAAAATCTATTTCATTTTCCGAACATCGCACGGTTTAAACAGTCCTGTCACTTTTTTTTCAAACATGAAAATCGTACTTGTTTTATTATTATGCGTGCTCCGAATGTGCGCAGGAGCGAAAATTTTAGCGGCAGCTTCCTTGCCCTCAAGAAGTCATCATATGGTAATCGAAAAATTGGTTCTAGAATTAGCGAAAAGGGGGCATGAAGTAACATTGGTAACTGCATTCAAGCAATCCAAGCCTGTTCCTAATTTAAAAGAAGTGATCATACCTAATTTATACAAAGAACTCTTACGTAAGTAACATGCACCTGCATGTTAATGGTGAAACAGGTGAATTCGAATTGTTTTTTTAAGAAGTCGTTCAAAGTATTTTTTTTTTCTCAGATATAATACATCCCGACAAAGATATAATCGAAAAAACAGGCATTTTTTCAATGCGACAAATACCGAGGTGGTTCTTCCTCTTAATGCCGTCCATCATGGGGCCTGCTTATGACGATCTGGTTTTATCCACCAAAGAAGTTCAGGAGTTGATTAAAAAAAACGAAAAATATGATCTTATATTAACAGAAACTTTCTTGATGGAGAGCATAGCTGGGGGATTTGCCGCTAAATCCAAAGCCCCAATCGTAGGAATTGGTTTTCCAGCTTACGCGGTAAGATTTTTCCCATTCGAACAGTAATTTTTAGAATTATTCAAATTACTTTAATTTTTTCCAGCTGGGTAATCCAGAACCGTCATCTTACGTGCCTAACTCCTTTATTGAAATATCAAACCCGAGGATGAATTTTTGGCAACGATTGCAAACCGCCGTTTCCGGTTTTCTCATGGACGCAAGCAATCGACTGGTTTACATACCCAAACAAGATGCAATAATGAGGAAACATTTCGGGGATGATTTGCCACCGCTGGATCAGATTATCAAGAACACTTCCCTGGTTTTGATTCAGAATCACTTTAGTCTGACTTTTCCTAGACCTCTTTTGCCTAACGCCGTAGAAATAGGAGGTTATCATATCGACCCCCCAAAACCGCTCCCAGCAGTAAGTACTTCGGAAAAAGTATCACGAAAATTTCTCTGTCTGATTTTACATCTGCTTTAGGATCTGCAAAAATATTTTGAAGAATCAAAACACGGTGTGATATTCTTCAGTTTGGGATCGCACATCAAAAGCGCGGATTTGCCACCGGAGACGATAGACGCCATTTTGAAAGCATTTTCCAGAGTTAAACAAGATGTCTTATGGAAATTCGAAGATGACACCTTGAAGAACTTACAAGAAACGTGAAGATTGCAAAATGGGTCCCTCAGTCTGACATTTTAGCTCATCCTAATTTGAAACTTTTCATAACTCACGGAGATTATTCAGCATGACGGAGGCCGTTCAAGAGGTGGTTCCGATTATTGGTGTTCCGGTAGCTGCAGATCAACCTATCAATATCGAATATTGCCAGAATAATGGCTATGGACTTATGTTGGATTTAGAGGAAATGCCGGAAGATGTTTTGTACAATGCAATTACCGAAGTTGTAAATAATCCTAAGTGAGTTTGATATTTTTTCTATAAATCTAATTGTAGGAAAATAAATTGTACTTATATGAGCCTTTCCCCATCTCTGCCGCTAACATTTAGTTCGGAGCTCCTTAAAGAATTTTTTTTTTTTTTTTTTTTTTTTTTTTTTTTTTTTTTTTTTTCAAATCATATATTGTAAGGCCCCCCCGAAAGCAATTTTTGCGCGTTGGGGCAGCCTGTTTTTTTTTTTTTTTTTTTTTTTTTTTTTTTTAAATAAGTTACAATAGAAAATCAGTTATAAATAAGTTACAGAGGAAATACAGTAAAATTTTTAAGTTTAGGGTTTTTTACTTTTTAGGGTTTTTTTTGTTGTGAAAAAGGAAAAGGAGTTTAAAATACAATTTTGAAATGATTCATAATTTTGTAAAAGATTGTTATATATTAGGGGTGCTTTGTACGGTAAATTGTTTCTGCCTTTTGTTGTTAAAGAATTTGGAATCGAAAGCAGAGGCAAACTGGAATTTCGTGTATTTCTTGTAAATTGGTATAAATGAAATTTTTCGGAGTTTTTTATAACAAATAAGACCGTCATAAATTTATAAAGGTATGGTAATGGCATAATGTTATACTTGTATTGTAATTTACCGACCGTCTTAAGCAACCTGGGAGTCTATCATATTTAATATATTTTTAAGGAGTTATTCAAGTATTACGCAAATACTTTATGGCAGGGGAGAATAGGGGGATGGGGGAAAGGTCCTTAAAAAGGGTGTTAAAAATTTTATTTTCGCTGATAAGGGGGCGGGGATCAAATACGATTCCAATAAAAATATAATTTGCTTTAGATATCGAGAAAATGTGAAGAGAGGATCCGCCATCATGACGACCGACCTGTGCCGCCCTTAGACACTGCCAATATGGATCGATACGTGTTAAGGCACAAGGGTGCGCCACATCTGAGGTCAGCTGCACAAGATTTAGCATGGCACGAGTTGTACCTCTTGGACGTTTTAGGATTTATTTTCATTGTCTCCACTTTCGTTATTTATGTTAGTTACTGTGTTACCAAATTTTTAGCAAGGAAATTGTTTTGCAAGAAAAAAGCTAAAACATCTAAGCAGAAAAAAGAAAACTAATAAAAATTGAAATTATTTTATAAAGAGTCATTTATTTTCTAATTAACGTGTTATGTTTAACCTGAAATTCACTCGATCAAATAAACATTTATTGGATGATAAAAAAAAATTATTTGCGGTGTGAAAAAACTACATAGATGATTGAGACGATTGTTTTTTTATTTACACCTAAGCAGACAGTACAAGGTCACGGTCAACACCTATAATAATTCGCAAATATTCTTTAGTCGGTTTTCCAGTCCAAAGCTGAAGACTGCTTTGGGCGCTCAAGCACCGATCTTGGATCTTCAATCCCTGTGTGTTGAGTGATTACACCGAAACTGATGGTGACAGCACTCAAACAACTGACTTATGAAAAAACAGATAACAAGAGATGGCCACGTCAGGAGTAAAGCGACAATGAAGGACAAATCAGTTCCGTCGGAATCGTATAACCGTATAAACTTGGACTCAACGGTAAACAAATATTACTATAATAACGATAATAATAATCTTTTTTTGTGTGGTTTAATCAGGTGTTTTTTCTTTAGGTATGAAAATCATACTTCTTGTATTCCTGGGCGCCCTTCAACTATGCGCCGGTGCCGAAATCTTAGAAGTTGTATCAATGCCGTCACGAAACCATTACATGGTTGTAGAAAAACTTGCCATCGGATTAGCCAAAAAGTGACATGCTGTATGTAACTTTAGTAACCTCATTTAAACAATCGAAACCGGTTGCTAATTTAAAGGAAGTAATTATAGCGAATTTATATCCAGAACTGTGGAGTGAGTACGACGACGCATGATATTGGCTATTTTTTAACCTTTTCGATTTACACTCAAACCTAAAATGTGTGAAATTAAAGTAGTTTTCCAAAGAAAACTTTGGATTAGAACTAGGATTAATATTCTCTAATTTGCACTAATTACCAAAATTGCGGTTGCTCATACTTGATAGGCTCTGCCCACGAATTTGAATCCTTTTAAGAGTACAATTAATATTTTAACGCTAAATATATAAGATTTTCTAGTTTTGCCTTATTTGCATTAATAAAGTTAGACTAAATTGCATGACTTTCTTATCTGAAATGATACTCAATTTAATAACTTGTTGAGTTTAAGGAAAAAAAATTGCTCTACCATGATACACGAGAAAATAGTACCAAGTAAAAACGCGTCCTATATAAAGTAAATTACTATGTTGGTCCAGTTTTTTGTCAAGCATTAAATGCACCATGCGAGAGAAACAGAAACCAGGAAAATCAAGAGATGAGTTACCGTATGAGGGGGTTACTTTGTACTCGACCGGGTAACTTTGGACACTTTGATTTTCCCTTAAATTCTTGAAAATAGAACAAGGAAAAGCCCAAACAACGATTGCATTTCATAAAGTGAAGCTTCTTGAATATTATTTAGTAAAATATTTTGGTCTTTAGCTCGTTATAAAAATATTCGATTTTCAAAATAATGCGAGACGGGAAAAAACTTCAAAGTTCGGAATACTAAGGTCCCTCCAACGGTATCTGAAAGCCGTATTCAGGTTCCAACACGTTCGGCACTTGCCCAACATAATCCTTTAACTACCCAAAAAATTTCTTTCCAAATGTATTTTCTCGAGAGCAGAAAAACAAGAATTAACAAAAAAATGTTTGTAAACACTCCATAAACGCTCATGTTAATCAGCCATTTTATTCATCCAAACACTTTATTTTGGTTTCAAAGAATTTATTTTTCTGGATCATTTTCTCTTCTTAAAATTATTTAACGGCATAAAAATTGTTTATTTATTAACGGTAATATGTTTTGAGAATATATTTTCGCCCTTTTATTGTTTTAATTACGAAGTTACGGATGCAGAAACAAAAATGTCCAAAGTTACCCCACTTTCAGATTGTCGAGGACGTTCGAAAAATTGAGTCATAGATTGACTTAGAAGAAGTATAACCATTACAAGAGGGTATCATTTGAAAGCTGAAGGATCTCCCTTCATGTTTGTGAAGACAGATTGAAATCCGCATCAGTATTTTACAAATAATAACAAAAAAAAGTGAAAAAGTGTACAAAGTAAGCCCTCGGTACGGTATGAAGAAAAATGATTGAAAGAGTTGCATAGCGATAAAATTTTTTCCCAGATCTAGGATTCACAAGGACAGTAAAAAGTGTTTCAGAAAGTTCAGATTGTGTAGAGGATTTAAGCTAATGGTCCACACCTTTATCAGACGACCTGAAAGGAAAAATGAGACGAATTTGAAGACCATAACTTTAAACATCGCTTAAAGTGATGGTCTTCATGACCATCATCTTCATGACCATCACCATCAGGACATGATTTCTCTAAAAAAAAAGTCCAGTTGTAATCTTAATCCTTGAGAAAGAAAGCGACCATGAAAATCATTTAAATAAGTGGGAAATAGCGATTTTGATTAAAGATTATCCATTATTTGGCCTGTTGTAATATCGCATTTGGAAAAATAGGATTTTGAGCCACTGGTCTTACACCATTTGCATAATAAAGCTTTGCACCTTTTGCAGGTATTTATGATTTATAAAAGAGTGTACTATAAACAATTTTTAGAAATAATGAAGTCAGAGTAACCCATACATAACAGAAAAATCCACCCTTGGTGAAAATATGTTGAGTCATTTTACTATCAACAAAATAAATCATCTTATCAAGATAAGAGTAAGACAATGGATTTTGCTTCATCATTTTAACACTAGACACTGCAATCGTTATGAGGATTTCCTCAGAAAAATTATTCTCCATCTCTTTAGAGCTAAACTTTACTGGATGATGATGACAAAAAAGAATTGGGAAAGTCGTAAAGTTGAGTGAAAATAACTGAAGCTGCCGGAACAACTTTAACTCGTCTACGTTGAAAATTCTTTCATTTATTACGCTATGTGAGATTTTTTCTATACATTGGACAACTATCCTAATATGCGACTTATGATGTAATCATCAAAACAAAGATAAAAAAATCGTCATATCAGTACTGAAAAGATAAACATTTTATTATAAAAAAAAAGAAACATAACATGAGTTTATTTAAGTCATTCGATCTTTAACAGCGTGAAAATCGATTTCGTTTTCCGCACATCGCACGTTTTAAAGAGTTCTGTCACTTTTTTTTTTTCAAACATGAAAATCGTACTTGTTTTATTATTATGCGCGCTCCGAATGTGCGCAGGAGCGAAAATTTTAGCGGCAGCTTCCATGCCCTCAAGAAGTCATCATATTGTAATCGAAAAATTGGTTCTAGAATTAGCGAAAAGGGGGCATGAAGTAACATTGGTAACTTCATTCAAGCAATCCAAGCCTGTTCCTAATTTAAAAGAAGTGATCATACCTAATTTATACAAAGAACTCTCATGTAAGTAATATACAGGTGAATTGTTTTTGAACAAGTCGTTCAACGTATTTTTTTTTCTCAGATATGATACATCCGGACAAAGATATAAACGAAAAAACAAGCATTTCGGACATGCGAAAATGCCGAGGTGGTTCTTCCTCTTAATGCCGTCCATCATGGGGCCTGCTTATGACGATCTGGTTTTATCCACCAAAGAAGTTCAGGAGTTGATTAAAAAAAACGAAAAATATGATCTTATATTAACAGAAACTTTCTTGATGGAGAGCATAGCTGGGGGATTTGCCGCTAAATCCAAAGCCCCAATCGTAGGAATTGGTTTTCCAGCTTATGCGGTAAGATTTTTCCCATTCGAACAGTAATTTTTAGAATTATTCAAATTACTTTAATTTTCCAGCTGGGTAATCCAGAGCCGGCATCTTACGTGCCTAACTTCTTTATTGGAATATCAAACCCGAGGATGAATTTTTGGCAACGATTGCAAACCGTCGTTTTCGGTTTTCTCATGGACGCAAGCAATCGACTGCTTAACATACCCAAACAAGATGCAATAATGAGGAAACATTTCGGGGATGATTTGCCACCGCTGGATCAGATTATCAAGAACACTTCCCTGGTTTTGATTCAGAATCACTTTAGTTTGACTTTTCCTAGACCTCTTTTGCCTAACGCCGTAGAGATAGGAGGTTATCATATCGACCCCCCAAAACCGCTCCCAGCAGTAAGTACTTCGGAAAAAGTATCACGAAAATTTCTCTGTCTGATTTTACATCTGCTTTAGGATCTGCAAAAATATTTTGACGAATCAAAACACGGTGTGATATTCTTCAGTTTGGGATCGCACATCAAAAGCGCGGATTTGCCACCGGAGACGATAGACGCCATTTTGAAAGCATTTTCCAGAGTTAAACAAGATGTCTTATGGAAATTCGAAGATGACACCTTGAAGAACTTACCAAGAAACGTGAAGATTGCAAAATGGGTCCCTCAGTCTGACATTTTAGCTCATCCTAATTTGAAACTTTTCATAACTCACGGAGGATTATTCAGCATGACGGAGGCCGTTCAAAGAGGTGTTCCGATTATTGGTGTTCCGGTAGCTGCAGATCAACCTATCAATATCGAATATTGCCAGAATAATGGCTATGGACTTATGTTGGATTTAGAGGAAATCACGGAAGATGTTTTGTACAATGCAATTACCGAAGTTGTAAATAATCCTAAGTGAGTTTGACATTTTTTCTATAAATCTAACTGTAGGAAAATAAATTGTACTTATATGAGCCTTTCCCCATCTTTGCCACTAACATTTAGTTCGGAGCTCCTTAAAGAATTTACCGACCGTCTTAAGCAACCTGGGAGTCTATCATATTTAATATATTTTTAAGGAGTTATTCAAGTATTACGCAAATACTTTATGGCAGGGGAGAAGAGGTGGGTGGGGGAAAGGTCCTTAAAAAGGGTGTTAAAAATTTTATTTTCGCTGATAAGGGGGCGGGGATCAAATACGATTCCAATAAAAATATAATTTGCTTTAGATATCGAGAAAATGTGAAGAGAGGATCCGCCATCATGAACGACCGACCTGTGCCGCCCTTAGACACCGCCATATATTGGATCGAATACGTGTTAAGGCACAAGGGTGCGCCACATCTGAGGTCAGCTGCACAAGATTTAGCATGGCACGAGTTGTACCTCTTGGACGTTTTAGGATTTATTTTCATGGTCTCCACTTTCGTTATTTATGTTAGTTACTGTGTTACTAAATTTTTAGCAAGCAAATTGTTTTGCAAGAAAAAAGCTAAAACATCTAAGCAGAAAAAAGAAAACTAATAAAAATTGAAATTATTTTATAAAGAGTAATATTCTAATTAACGTGTTATGTTTAATCTGAAATTCACTCGATCAAATAAACATTTGTGTACGTGCATATGAAAACCTCCCACATATACAATCCGGATAGTATGTTTTTTTTTAACTTTTTGTAAACAAATAAGTTTCGAATCAAAACAAACTATCCGAATTGTATGTACAAGTGGGAGGTTTTCATATGCACGTACACATTTATTGGATGATAAAAAAAATTATTTGCGGTGTGAAAAAACTGCATAGATGATTGAGACGATTATTGTTACCGGTATATTCTTCAATTTGATAAGAAGAGTATATTAAATTTGATTTTGAGTGAAGGGTACCTCCGTTAATATCGAACGGAGAGCAAAACGAACGTCACTTGCCGGGGGTAACTTTTCAAGCCAAAGCTATTTACATATGTCCGTCCGTCCGTCCGTCTGTCCTCATTGTTCATTCTTTGATTGGAGACACAATTTGAGACCGATCGATCCCAAATTTGGTATATGAATAGGGGGCACTAAGGACAAGGACTGTATAAATTATGGTCTAAATACGTTCGCATGGTCCAGAACGGTAGCCGTTCCAAAGGTATAATATTAAAGCGGGAATATTTTTTTTTAAACTTTTTTTTTCTTATCTTTGTTTTTCGTATATACAAGTAGATATCGCTTTCTGAGCTGTGTCAGCGAAAATGGTTATCTCACATTCCGGAATGTTTGATAAAGTCATTTTGGTGCAGACAAAAGAAAAAAATATTTACATTTCGTGGCTTTTTTTTTTCTCACTTTTGTTATCATTATGTCAAATTATGCATTTTATATCCGATTGAACGTTTCGATATAGTAAACGTTGTCCATACATCGAACGGTTTTTGTATTTTATCTTATTTGTTAAGACCTGGCCTTTTTTTTTTTTTTCAATTTCGCACATCTGCCATTTTCTAGAACATTTTACTACATTCTGGAACATTCTAGAACAGTGTAATTTGTCAGTTTATTGTGTTTAAGAACCACACTCAAAACCCAACATAATATTTATTGATATTTTTACTCGTGGGAGTAAGATTTAAATGAAATTGAAGAGTATCGGACAGTGGTAACCTCCACTGTAGCTTGTTTTTTTTTATTTACACCTAAGCAGACAGTACAAGGTCACGGTCAACACCTATAATAATTCGCAAATATTCTTGAGTCGGTTTTCAAGTTCAAAGCAGAAGGCTGCATTGGGCGCTCAAGCACCGATCTTGGATCTTCAATCCCTGTGTGTTGAGTGATTACACCGAAACTGATGGTGACACCGCTCAAACAACTGACTTATGAAAAAACAGATAACAAGAGATGGTCACATCAGGAGTAAAGCGACAATGAAGGACAAATCAATTCCGTCGGAATCGTATAGCCGTATAACTTGGACTCAACGGTAAACAAATATTACTATAATAACGATAATAATAATCTTTTTTTGTGTGGTTTAATCAGGTGTTTTTTCTTTAGGTATGAAAATCATACTTCTTGTATTCCTGGGCGCCCTTCAACTATGCGCCGGTGCCGAAATCTGAGGAGTTGTATCAATGCCGTCACGAAACCATCACATGGTTATAGAAAAACTTGCCATCGGATTAGCCAAAAAGTGACATGCTGTAACTTTAGTAACCTCATTTAAACAATCGAAACCGGTTGCTAATTTAAAGGAAGTGATTATACCGAATTTATATCCAGAACTGTCGAGTGAGTACGACGACGCATGATATTGGCTATTTTTTAACCATTTCGATTTACACTCCGACCTAAAATTTGTGAAATACAAGTAGCAGGACCAGCTGGTAAAAAATTAGTTGCTTATTATTTAACGACCCCAAAGAGAATAAACCACGATGCATGTTCGCATCCATTATCATCGCTTTTTTTTTATTTAATCCTAAGTAGGAAGAACAAGGTCATGGGAACTAGTGACAACAATTTGAAATATTCTTGAGTTAGATTTGATTCCGAAGTATAAGCCAGTCAAAGATCTACTCAAGTACGGATCTTTGACTGCAGCGCGATTTTAGTAACTCTGAAACCACGATAAAAATAAGAAAATGAGAGATAAAAGATCGGCATATATTAAAAGTAAAGTTGCTATGAAGGACGTATTAGTCCCGTCGGAACCGTGCAACCGAAATGAAATATAGTCTTAACGGTTAAGATTACTTGTTGGTTTTTTAGACATGAATATGAAACTTTTTTTATTTCTCGGCGCAATTCAATTATGCACCGGTGCAAAAATTTTAGGATTTGTATCGATGCCGTCAAAAAGCCATTATTATGTAATAGAAAAAATTGCCATCGGATTGGCGGAAAAGGGACATGAAGTAACATTAGTTACTCCGTTTAAACAATCGAAACCGATTTCTAATTTAAAGGAGGTGATTATACCGAATTTATATCCAGATTTGTTGAGTGAGTACAGCAAGAAATAATATTTAATATTTAAAAAAAAAAAATTCTACAAAATGTTTTTATGCAGAATAAGCAAAAAAAAACTTGCACACTGAAAAGGAAGGAATAATTAAAAGTCACACTGAAAAGGAAGGAATAATTTTTTAGAACACTCTGAAAGGGAAGAATAATCTCTAAAGGACTGTTTTCAAAATGAAAGAATATCCTGAAAGCTTCAAAAGTTTTTCAATTAAAATTTTTTTAGCCAAGAAAAAATTTATAAAAACGTGGCTGTGCTTTTATCATAATAGCATTTGAATAGCTTTTACACAGCCACGTTTTTATAAATTTTTTCTTGGCTAAAAAAATTTTAATTGAAAAACTTTTGAAGCTTTCAGGATATTCTTTCATTTTGAAAACAGCCCTTTAGAGATTATTCTTCCCTTTCAGAGTGTTCTAAAAAATTATTCCTTCCTTTTCAGTGTGACTTTTAATTATTCCTTCCTTTTCAGTGTGCAAGTTTTTTTTTCTTATTCTGCATAAAAACATTTTGTAGCATTTTTTTTTAAAATGCTAAATATTATTCCGAATTATTAAATGCATAAAAACATTTTATAATAAAAAATAGCGATTTTTCTTTTGCAAATTATGTCAGTATTGAATAAGAATGGTTTTGGCTAGTTTGGTCCCCGTGTCATCACTTAATACTTGAATGGTTTTTTTTCAGAACTGATGAAAGGTGGGGATGAAACCAACGAAAAATCAAGTATGCAGCAGATGAGAAGCATTCCGACATGGAGCTTCATTCTTATGCCAGCAATGGTAGGGCCTGCTTTCACCGATTTGATATTGTCAACTAAAGAAGTTCAACAACTGATCAAAAAAAACGAAAAATACGATATAATTTTGGGAGAGTCATTCTTTCTGGAGAGTGTACTAGGAGGATTTTCTGCTAAATCCAAAGCATCAATCGTGGGGCTTGGATTTCAGACATATGCCGTATGTTTTTGGCTTTTTAAAACAACCCCGCCTTTTTGCCTTTTTAAAACAACCCCGCACAGAATAATAGGAATTTGGGTAACGGTTAAAAATCCATTTGTTTTGGCTTTTCTTTCGTTTACTTTTAAATGTAAACTTCATCCGGCACCCGAATTCCCATTATTCTGTGCGGGGTTGTTTCTTCACCATGCATGTTTGTCGTGAATCAGAGCCGAACTATTTTTCACGGTCTCTTGTTTATTTTTTATCCTCAGTTGGGAAACCCGGAGCCAGCAGCTTATATACCTAACTTATTTTCATTTAACTCCAACCCCAGGATGGATTTTTGGCAAAGACTGCATAACACAATTTTCGGCTTTTTAGCGGATTTAAGTTACCGAATGCTAGCCATACGAAGACATGACGCTGTTATGAGGAAACATTTCGGAGATGACTTGCCACCACTCGATCAGATTATTAAAAATACTTCGGTTGTTTTGATGCATCAACACTTCAGTTTGTCTTACCCCAGACCTCTTTTACCCAGTGCAGTAGAAATTGCAGGTTACCATATCGATCCTCCGAAACCATTGCCGGCTGTAAGTTGACAAGTTTAAAATTTTTCCAAAAAGTATTTCTTCAATGATTTTTAACATTAGGAGTTGCAAAAATATTTCGACGAATCAAAACACGGCGTGGTTTTCTTCAGTTTGGGATCGCACATCAAAAGCGCGGAATTACCATCGGAGACGAAACAAGCAATTTTGAGGGCATTTTCGAGAATAAAGCACGACGTCTTATGGAAATTTGAAGACGATGCCTTGACTAATCTGCCTAAAAATGTTAAAATTGCAAAATGGCTCCCTCAAACGGATATTTTGGCTCAGCCAAAGTTAAAACTATTCATAACTCACGGAGGGTTATTTAGCACGACGGAAGCTGTTCAAAGAGGCGTTCCAATTATCGGTATTCCGGTAGCAGGAGATCAAGTTATGAATATAAAATTTTGCCAAGACAATGGTTATGGACTTATGCTGGATTTAGATGAGATTACGGAAGATGTTTTATTCAATGCCATTACGGAAGTTGTAAATAACCCAAAGTAGGTAGCATATTTTTCACAGGAATAATTTAAGTCATTTATTTAACTCAACTTATTTCAGATATAGGGAAAATATGAAGCGAGGATCGGCAATCATGAACGACAGACCTGTGCCGCCCTTAGAAAGTGCATTATATTGGGTAGAATATGTCATAAGGCATAAGGGGGCACCACATTTGAGGTCAGCTGCACAGGATCTGGCATGGTATCAGTTATACCTTATCGACGTTTTGGGATTTATATTAGTTGTCGCAATTTTAGTTATTTATTTAACTTGTTGTATCACTAAATTTATTGTAAGAAAATTGTTTTGTACGAAAAAAGTCACAACATCTAGCAAGAAAAAGAAAAATTAACAAAAATTAAAATTAAAATTGCACCTAATTTTTACAAAAATTGATAAGATTTCTGCCAGTGACTGTCTTCTTCATTATATAGGATTTTATGTGGGTTAAAAGACATTTTAAAATGTACTGAATTTTGACAGGTTTTAAAAGAAAGGTAAGTTAACAGTCTTTTGGAAATTAAAAAAAAAAATGTAAGAAAATGTAAAGAATTTTGCGCCTTTTCAATAACAAAAGAGAAAATTTAACGAAAAATTGGTTAGGGCGAGAATTCAATATTAAAAATTGAAGCTTCATATGCTTAATTTAGGATGCATGCAACATCACCCCTTTTCATTTTTCACTCTAAATGTGATTTAGGCCGGGGTTACACTACTCCGAAATTTCGGTCCGAACATCTTCGAAAAATTTCAGTCCAAAATATGGTTACACTACTCCGAACAAATGTTCGGAGGTGTTGGAAGGTGTTTGGAGCTTTTCGAAGGTATTTGCAGTTACATTACGGGTTATGTGTTATAGGTTATGTGTTATAGCAATTTAACTTAAAAGCAGCTGATATGATATTATCAGAAGACAAACATCGACCAAAAATATTCATTTGCTAATCATCATTATTCGGCATTTATTTTCACATTGGGCTGGACAAGGCCGTATGTGATTTGAAGTGATGATTCATGTCAACGTACGAATTTGTGTATATTTCATATTTAAAAGCTATTGAATTCAAAATCAATTATCAATTATCATTTTTCAATCAGAATTCTCTCGTTCGCATATAATTAAATACATCCGACAATTTTTAAAATTTAATTTTGATGATTTAAAAAAAAAAAAAAAAAAAAAAAGATTGCAATACGCTTTTATATTAATAGTTTGTTTTTTATCAAGCTATGATTTTGATTATCAGAAAAATTTAATCAGATATAAAACAAGATTTTTATGAATTATCATAGCTTCTTCCACTCCGGATACAATTCAAGAGCCACCTCTTGAATTGTATCCGGAGTGGAAGAAGCTGAATCAAAAATCAAATGTTCCACAAGCATGATTTCGCCGACTTTTTCCTTTGAGAGTAATGAAGTGGTTCTTCGTTTTACCAGCAGATAGAGGCAGGACCAAAATAACACCATGATGCCAAAATCATCATGAATTTTGGTGAATTATGGCTTATTACCATAGTATCATGGTATTTTCTGATGCTACTAACAGCATTACAAATTTTCTTCCCACTCCATGGCCATAAAGTAATTATGTAATAAATCCGCGTAAATTACCCAAATTTTACCTATCAAATTGCGAAATAATATAACTTTGGCATCTTTTATGATGTTATTTTTGTATCTTACCAATCTAAATTTTGGTCTATAATTAAATGATTATTTCCGTAAAGTTAGTTTTAAGGGCATTCCTCCACTCGGCGTCAGCACAAAAGCTCTTGGGTCGTATTTCAAAGGAATCGGAGTTTCCTTCGCTACTTCTACATTATATTTTCTTAAAATGGAAATTAACCCAACTTTGGATTGCAAAAGCCCGAATCGATTTCCTGAAAAAAAAAAAAAAAAAAAAAAAAAAATTATAAAATAAATAAATAAATAAGTAAATAAAATAGAAATGAAACTTTTTAACAAATTATATATGACTAAAAGTGCTATCCTCATCGACACTCACCAATACAAATTCTAGGTCCTTCTCCAAAAGGTAAATGAAAAAACGGATCCCTTTTCGATTTTTCTTCTTGCGAAAAGCGAGTCGGATCGAACTTTTCCGGATCAGGGAAGATATCAGGATCGTAATGAAATCCTATTACCGGGATAAATACCACAGTCCCTTTATCGATCGTTGAATCGTAGTCGGATAAATAATAGTCTTTCGTGCATGTACGAAAAAGCTGAGGTAATGGCGGATATTTCCTCAACGTTTCTATATGGAAAAATAAAACTTTATTGATTCCATTACTGAAATCGAAAATTGGTAACTGATACCTTGAACAACCCAATCCAAATAGTCCATTTCTTGAACGGCCTCGTATGTGAGCTTGTTCTCGTGCTTAGATATCACTTTGTCGATTTCTTTTTGAACTTTTGCTTGAATATCTGGATTGCGGGCGAGTTCATAAAAAGCAAACATCATGGTCGTCGAGGAGGTTTCGAAACCAGCGAGGAAAAATACGAAAGCTTGTGCAGCTGCTTCATTTATACTAAACTTCTGCTTTGCAGCTGTAATGAAGAACAGGCGAATGAAAACAATCACAAAAGAGTTTAAGGAAGGAATAAGGATCCTTGTCGTCAGTGCTGATTGTTTATAAGGAAAAATCTGCACTAGTTGAAGGATCAAAAATAACCAAAGATGTACGGACGGATAGGAGTTTGCAATGTACCTTCTGTTATTTTTTCCTGTTCTTCCTTTTGGTATTTTAAATCCACATCTTCGACGCTTCCCTTGTTTTTCAGTTCTATTAAAAGTTGTAGAAAATCGTTTCTTCGGACGTTATTCTTTTCGCGATATTCGACCGTTTCTTGAACTGCATTCATGAAAAAATCGTGGACGTCTTTCGGTATTTGCCTAAGCTAAAAAAAAGAAAAATATATATATATATATATATACATGAATAATTTTTTAGAGGTCATTAAAGTATTACCCAAACACGATTTTGTATATTTGACAAGGGGGTAACCCCCTGTATCAGCAGAATTAATAATTTTGAAATACCTCCCTGACATAATTTCGCAATGAATTCTTAAATGAAAAAAAAAAACAGGTGTGCTCACCGGTAAAAATTTGGAAAACGTCGGAAACATAAATAGCACAATGTTTACTATAGCTTGATACATAGATACTTCAAAAATTTTCTTCCCATATCTACGAAATTCTCCGTCTGGATTTTTTAGGGAATTCGTTTGTATCCCAAAAGCACAAGAAGATATAATGTCCGTCGTGTAACAAGCCAGGACGTCTTTCAATTCGATGGTAACTCCTGTCTCCGCTGTTTTCTTCAAAAAATGTTGCAGCTGATCTCCACATTCCAGCATTATCGGGAACATCATTTTCATTTTCCCTGACGTAAAAGTCGGCGTCAGTTTTACACGCAAATTCCGCCATTCCGCTCCGGATAAATTAAATAAATGCCCTAAAAAAAATACATCGATACATATTTGGTTTTACAAAAGAGAAGTTATTTGCCGGTTGCCGACTACCTACCTGTTAAAGGCTCATTTTCCGTGTCTAAGATGACAGGTCTGTCATGAAAATGTTGAAAGTCTTTGACCAGTATATTTTTCGTCAACTCTAAATCGTTGACGGAAAGAGACGGAGTCGTGAAAAACCACTGTCCCAGTAGTTTTTCGTGCTTACTTTCATCGTACCATTTCCTGGTAGTCGTCGCAAAATCTTCCACCAATCCAGCTTTCCACTGGGTTCCCAGTATGAAAACCGGTTTCTGATGAAATATTTTCTTCTTTTCCCAATATTTTGAGGACACTAATTTGAAATAAACGTACCAAAAACCGAAAAATCCCGCGAGCAGATACAAAAAAACAGACCAGGAAAAAAAATCTGCCATTGTAACTTTTTTAAACCAGAAAATTATCACTAGTCATCCAATTTATTTATTTTTGTTCTTTTATCTCATCTCTGTCAACTTGAACATACAAACTGACTCGTTGCGTTAAGTGAAGGTGATTGTATATAATTAAACTAGTGTGTAAAAAATCCGCAAGAAAGCGTTCAATGAGTAATCATGCATGCTGCTATTTATCAAAAATTATTCCCAGGATTTGTTGAAGATTTAATCGAAAATAAAATAATTAATCAGTATTATTCAAGGTCGCTTTCTAGAACGCATTGTGAATTGTACATATAATGGACGATTACAGTCAATACTTGAAGTCAATAATTGAATTTTTTTTAAATAAAATGATGTCAACTTTGATAAAAACGATGCAATTGAGAGCAATCTCATTTGAAGAAAATTGAAAGGGCCAAAGAAAGGAACGATTTGTTTTAAATCGACAATGATGCCTCCTAAAAACATGTATAATGCTGGATTAAACTAAAAATGATCTTATGAAATGTTCTGCACAGTATATCGATAAAGTAGTAAGCTATGACAAATTAAAAAAATTCAGGTTCGCGTTTTTCTCACGACTATTTTACATGGGAACGGGATAAAGGCGTGCCCAAGTTCCTCATGAGGAATCTTAATAAGGAAAAGCCAAGTAAAATGACTGGATGGTAAAGTCGTCACCTCAAACTAAATCGCATCAACAAAAGATAGCCTACCTAGTTTGGCTTTTTGATGATTGAATCGACGGCTTCTACGAGTCCCCAGATTTCCTAAATCCACATCTTCAGATTCTAGGCTTCCTGTTGAAATACCATCAATCTTCACTTTTGATAGCAAATATGAATTCTAAGTCCCGCTCTATTACCTGAAACAATTAGAAGAATAGATTATTTCGTTTTAGCTCTTATTGATTTCTTTAAAAATGACTATTTGGCACTTCCCCCTAACACGCTTATATAACACTTGAGTGATCTCCCAGCTTTAGATCTCCGATTTGGTATAAAACATATAAATTCTAAAACCTAAATTCCCGATCATGGTAACCATATTTCAAGCTTCGGAACCATCAAAGTCTTATGGCAACACAATGTTGCCCTTCCTTCCTGAACGTGTAAGAAAATACTAGGGTTTCGGCCTTGGACTGCAAAAGTTTAGGATGCAGAGGTGGTCTTTGAAATAAATGCTTAAATTTTATGACAAGGAGAGGGGAAAAAAGTCCAACTAATGTTTTAAAAAAATAAAAAGCATTCTTTGGGCTCAGATGTAGTTGACGCTTATTGCCGAAGTACTTCAAGAAGAAATGACGCCAGCTTTTACGGATATTTCAAATATCCACCTAACTTTTAAAAAAAATCTCCCATACTTCAAAACATTAACGTGAGATTACTCTATCTTGAACATTTGATAGCAATGAAGTGTAGTTGATGTCATCATAACAACGATAAAAAATTTGATATCACACGGAGACAATATAAAGATTTTTAGTATTGAAAACAGATCAGTCTGGCGGGAATTTTTTCAGCTGAAAAAAGAATTTTATTTTCAAGTGAGTACCTGTAAAAAACTAGTTACGTTTGAAATAAATGCTATTATACCTACTTTCTTTCCAGAAATGAAAATTCTACTTCTCGTTCTCCTAGGAGCACTGCAATTATGCGCCGGTGCAAAAATTTTGGCGCTAACTTCAATGCCATCAAGAAGTCATCATATCGTGATAGAGAAACTTGCTGTAGCATTAGCCAAAAAGGGACATGACGTTACATTCGTCACTTCCTATAAGCAATCTAAGCCTATTCCTAATTTAAAGGAAATCATTTTTCCAAGCTTGTATCAAAATATGACAAGTAAGAGCTCCGAAAAAGACGAGTAGAGTATGCTAAAAAACCCTATTCCTCTGAAGAGTATGCTAAAAAATCCTATTCCTTTTTCAGGCTTAATGGGGTCAGGTGACAAAACTGATCAAAAGCAGAGCATTTCGATAATGAAGAACATGGGACCATTGTTCCTGCTATTCATGCCCTCTATAATCGGACCCAAAATGAGTAATTTAATTTTGTCCGTCCCGGAAGTCCAAGAACTGATTAAGAAGAAGGAAAAATATGACGTCGTATTAGGAGAATTAATGATGATGGAGAGTGTACTGGCGGGCTTTGCCCACAATTCGGAAGCCTCCATTGTAGCTATGGGATTCCCGCATTATACTGTAACTATCTATGTATTAATTATCCTGAATTCATTAACTGCTTATTAACTGATTGCAATCTATTTATGTAATTCTTTTTCAGCTCGGCAATCCCGAACCTGCTGCTTACGTACCTCAACTATTCGCCGGACTTGTCGATCCTCATATGACCTTTTGGGAACGAGTGCAAAATACGGTTTTCGGCTTTATTATGGACGCAAGTTACCGATTGCTTTGCATCCCCAGCCAAGATGCTGTCATGAGGAAGCATTTCGGGGATAACTTGCCACCGCTGAGCGGGATCATTAAAAACACTTCATTGGTTCTAATACAGTCTCATTTCAGTTTGCTTTCCACAAGACCTTATTTGCCGAATGCGGTGGAAATCGGAGGGTATCATATTGATCCCCCAAAGCCCCTGCCAGCAGTGAGTATTTTCGGAAATCGCTCAAAAATTTTATTTGTCTGATTTTATTTATTTGCTTTAGGATTTACAAAAATACTTTGACGAATCGAAACACGGCGTGATATTATTCAGCTTGGGATCGCACATCAAAAGCGCGGATTTGCCACAGGAGACGAAAGACGCTATTTTGAAAGCATTTTCCAGAATTAAACAAGACGTCTTATGGAAATTCGAGGAAGATTTGCCTAACTTGCCTAAAAACGTGAAAATTTCGAAATGGCTTCCACAATCAGATATATTGGCCCATCCGAATTTGAAACTTTTTATAACCCACGGAGGATTATTTAGCACGACTGAAGCTCTTCAAAGAGGTGTTCCGGTTATCGGCATCCCAGTGGCTGGGGATCAACCTCTTAATATGAAACAATTTCAAGCCAAAGGTTATGGGCTCATGTTGGAACTTGACGGTTTAAAAGAAGAGGACTTGTACAACGCTATTGTGGAAGTTGCCAATAATCCAAAGTAAGTACCGTTTTTATTCTGTCGCAAAATACCCAAGTTGGGTAAATCTTCCGAAAGGTCAGCACTTCGAGTTCAACTTGATATCGTCGACTTTCACGCTGCACAAAAAACATCCGCACATGCGAGTGGACGCGGCTTTAGTTGTATTTGAACAGATTTTAATTAAATCACTTGTTTTAGGTACAAAGAAAATATAAAACGAGGGTCAGCTATAATTAATGATAGGCCGTTATCACCCCTAGAAACCGGCGTGTATTGGATCGAATACATTATCAGGCATAAAGGGGCGCCACATTTGAGATCAGCCGCACAAGACTTAGCATGGTATCAACTCTATCTTTTAGACGTCTTGGGATTTATTTTCCTTGTTTCCTCCTTAGTTATTTATATAAGTTACCGTTTTACGAAATGTATTGTAAAAAAATTATTTTGTAAGAAAAAAGCTCAAGTTTCTAAACAAAAGAAACGAAATTAAATTTTAAGATCGTAGTTTTTCTACTTGTAATTTTGCACGACCATGATGAAGCTTAATAAGATGAATGAAGTCCAAAACATCCATTTAAACTGAGATGCGAGTCTGAAATAGCACAAGTCATATGTTTACCACGATAATAACGACAAGGCTGTTTTACCAGTCAAGGTCGATGTCAGATTCATAAAGTAGTTGTTAGTGTCTATAATCATTTTTTTTCGAGTCAAATTACTCGTCTGTGATAGTGTAAACGATGTTAATAAAATAGCAATATTTTTGATACGATTCTATAGTTAACATTTTGATTTTAAAATCCTATAAATATGAAATTATCTGATCCAACCGGTGGATCTATTATTGATTACGCAATAATTACCGAATGACAATTCAATTTTAATCTAATTTTACAAGGTAAGAGCTTATGACCTAATCAACTAAGCTAAGCTTATCCAAAGAGTAATTTTTATTATAAATTTTAGGTATGAAAACTTTGCTCTTCATTTGCTTATTTGGCGCTTTGGAGTTATGCTCTGGCGCCAAAATTTTGGCGATAGTGCCGATACCGTCCAGAAGCCACCATAACATACTGGAAAGAATCGCTATTGAATTAACGAAAAAAGGGCATGAAGTAACGTTAGTAACTCCTTACAAACAGCCGAAACCCGTCCCAAGGCTAAATGAAATTATTTTACCGGATATGTATCAAAAAATGATCAGTAAGTGTATCCGATGACGGGCACGAGGATGGGATAAAGAACCTTTTTTCATATATTTCAGATATGATGACTCAATCGGACAAAAATTCCAACAAAACGTCCAATTTTATTCAATTGGGACATAGAACGAAGTGGATATGGCCTTTCTTAATCCCTATGATGGGACCTTCGTTCAGCGAAATGGTTCTATCGTCACCTCAAGTGATTGGTTTGATCGAGAAAAACGAAAAATATGACGTCATATTGGGTGAAATGTTTTTCGTCGAAGCCGCGATCGCTGGGTTTTCATATAAGTCCAAAGCTTCGATAATTGGGATTGCAGGGTTCATGCTGAATATTTGGGCTAATCACTTGGTAATTTTCTTTAAAACTCTGACTTTATTATTGCTTAATAACTTTTTTTGTTTAAGGTTGGTAATCCAGCACCATCGGCTTACGTCCCGGACTCTCTAGTGGGTCACGCCAGCAGGATGAACTTTTGGGAAAGACTGGAAAATACGGTTTACACTGGATTATCGGAAATAAGTTACCGATTATTTTACTTAAGGGGACAAGATTCAGTTATGAGAAAGTATTTTGGGGATGGTCTACCTCCATTAGAGGACATTGTAAAAAACACATCGTTGGTTTTGGTGAACCATCATTTCACCTTGGCTTTTCCGAGACCGTATTTGCCCAATATGGTTGAGATTGGAGGCTATCACATTAACCCGCCCAAACCATTGCCTGCCGTAAGCATTTCCTTTTTAAAAATATTTATTTAAAATAAAATATTACGAATGATTTTTTTAAAGGAGCTGCAAAAATATTTTGATGGATCGAAACATGGCGTCATCCTATTCAGCATGGGATCCCACATAAAAAGTACTGACTTACCACAAGAGAAGAAGCAAGAGATTTTAAAGGCTTTTTCCAGATTAAAGGAAGATGTGTTATGGAAATTCGAAGACGATACCCTAACCGATTTGCCTAAAAACGTGAAGATTTCAAAGTGGGTACCTCAATCGGACATATTGGCGCATCCTAATTTGAAACTGTTCATAACTCACGGGGGATTACTGAGCACAACAGAAGCAGTAGTTAGGGGTGTTCCAGTAATCGGCATCCCAATAGCCGGAGATCAACCTGTTAATATGAAATATACGACAATGGCTGGTTATGGACTGACTTTGGAACTGAAAGACATCAGCGAAAGCATGCTGTATGACAGCATTGTGGAAGTTTTAAATAATCCAAAGTACGTCCAATTGCCTTTTAAAACAAATTACAACTGTAATAAAACAAATTATAATGAAATTCATTGATTTCAGATATAGAGAAAACGTGAAAAGAGGATCGTTTATCATTAATGATAGACCCCTACCGCCAATAGACACTGCTTTATACTGGATCGAGTATGTTATAAGACATAAGGGCGCCCCACACCTGAGATCAGCAGCGCAGGATTTAAATTGGTATCAGCTGTACCTTTTGGATGTATTAGGATTTATTTTCATTTCGTCATTTTTAGTTACTTATATTTTATTTAAAGTTGTAAAATTCATTCTAGGAAAATTATTTTGTATAAAAACGTCTCACGTTTCCAAGCGGAAAAAGAAAAATTAAATTTATATACGAAAATAAATTTTAATTTTCTCTTGAAAAAAGAAATATTAAGATTAGTTCAAAAAGGAGCGTTGGATTTTTTGAAGCATCCGCTGTAAAGAAACCAACAGCTCGTGTCAGATTCAAGTTAATAGTTCAAGTGGTTTTAAATCATAGGCAAGGTTTACTCCTACATTTTCGCACACGTTTTACAATAAGATTTCGTTTAAAATGCACAAGTCAGTAATAAAAAAAAAAAAAAAAAAAAGACGCTCGTTCACAATTACAAACTTTATTTAATCGACAACAGAAATTGAAAGTCATGGTTAGCGCTCACATAGAGTTGCGTAACATTTATTAATACCAATCCATCTCTTATTCGGGAATATTCAAAGATAAATATTCGATCTAAATGGAAGGAACAGAATCGTGATAAAACAGTCGCATCAAAATCACCGCGAAGTGCAAACAATATAGAGAATGTGTAAATTCGTTTTTAGCGGTAAATGTTTAATAACTTTTTTCAGATCATGCCGATCATTAAATTAGTCGCTATGACATTTAATTTTTCGCGTTTAGTATAAAGGCCTTTGGAATTGCGCTAATAACCATTGTAACTTTCAGGGATGAAAACGTGGTTGTTTTTTTTGTTCGGCGTCCTCCAAATATGCGAGAGCGCCAAAATCCTAGCGATGGCACCGATGCCAACCAGAAGTCATTTTAATGTCGTAGAAAAACTCATCATAGAATTAGCGAATAAGGGACACGAAGTAACCTTTTACACTCCTTATCCACAATCCAAACCTGTTCCCAGATTAAATGAAGTAGTTTTACCGGATATGTATAAAATACTGATAGGTAGGTGCAACTGTAAAACGTAACCTATATTCATACTTCCATAGGTGAAGAAGGTACAATCGTATAGGTAAAAAAAAAAGCCTGGGAAGATAGACCTTATGCACACGGTCCGTTTACATGCGGAACAACAAAACTTGAACCGTTGAAACCTAGATTCCGCTTTTAGAATTTTGATTCCAAACTTGAAAACGAATATAATTAATAAACTAATATCAATTTCGAATACTTTTCAGTTTCGTTAAACTGAAAAGTATTCCATTAAATTAATTTCGAAATCCGCTATCCGAAATTAAAGGTTAAACACCATCTGGAGGCATGAGTCATGGTAAAGGGGCACAAAAATTTCTATATCGAGGAATCGGCATATAGTTTGAGAAAACTACTGTTCTTGGGATGGACAAAACGTTGTATCCATTCCCCGTACTAGGTTACTTTCCCAATTGCAGAAATTCCTGGACGGGAAAGCGTAGTGGTTACTAAAAAGCTTTCCTTTGAATTGTCTAATTACGTCGACGAACTTCATTTTCGACGTTTCGTATTCTCTTAATTTTTTTTTTTTTTTTTTTTTTTTTTTTTTTTTTTTTTTTTTTAGGTATGATGACAAAACCGGGTCAAACCCCAGATTCGAATACGAATTCGAATTTTATGCAAATGAGGCAACAATCGAAATTCATGTGGCCTATAATTGGTGCAATGATGGGACCTCAATACAGTAAAGCCATGTTATCAACACCTGAAATACAAGAATTGATAAAAAGCGACCAGAAATTTGACGTAATAATTAGCGAAACGATTTTTGTCGAACCCGTTATTGCAGGATTAAGCCATAAATTTAAAATCCCCATTATTTCGGTTACTGCGTTTATGCCAAATTATTATGCCAATCATTTGGTATGTATTTACTGTTTTTCCCTGTTCTTCTTTTTTATTTTTAATATCGACGTATGTATTATTATTTCAGGTGGGAAATCCAGCACCTCCAGCTTATATTCCAGACTCACTTTTAGCCTATCCCGTCCGAATGAATTTTTTTGAAAGGCTTGCAAATACAATTTACACTATATTTATGGAAATGAGTTACAGGTTTTTTCAAATAAGATATCAAGATGTCGTGATGAGGAAATATTTTGGAGATGATTTGCCTCCGCTCGATGATATTATTAAAAATACTTCCTTGGTATTGGTAAACCATCATTACAGCTTGGCTTTCCCGAGGCCTTTGCTGCCCAACGTTATTGAAATCGGCGGTAACCACATCAAACCTCCTAAGCCGCTCCCGGACGTAAGTATTTCTTTGCAAAAATGTTTAAATAAGAAAAAAAGAACACAAAAAATATTTCTTTTTCAGGATTTACAAAAATATTTTGAAAAGTCCAAAGAAGGTGTTATTTTGTTTAGCATGGGATCTCATATAAAAAGTAAGGACTTGCCAAACGAGATGAAGCAAGAGATTCTGAGAGCTTTTTCTAGGTTAAAGTACGATGTGCTCTGGAAATTCGAAGAGGATTTGCCTAACTTGCCCAAAAACGTGAAAATTTCAAAATGGCTCCCTCAATCAGACATACTGGCGCATCCTAATCTGAAACTGTTCATAACACATGGAGGCTTATTAAGCACAACGGAGGCTGTGACAAGAGGAGTTCCAATAATTGGTATTCCTATAGGAGGAGACCAACACACGAATATGATATATGCAACCGCTTCTGGTTTTGCGATCACATTGAATTTGGATGATCTTACCGAAGATCTGCTACATGACACCGTTAATGAAGTTTTGAATAACCCAAAGTACGTGTAACAATGAATTTTACCGCGAACGAAATGCACAAGGGGCTATCGGCAGCTTTATGATTAAAATGCGACAATGGCAATGGCATGACTCCTTCTTGTTTAAAATCATTTTTTTAATTAATGCGAAATCGACCGACATTTAACTGTCTGAGATTACTTGCACCCTTCTAGCGGATTTGATTTTTCATGAAATCTTCATTTTTATGAAAATCGTATCCCAGTCAATTCATTTTGACAATTATTTCAGGTACAGAGAAAATGCCAAAAGACTATCAGCCATAACCAATGACAGGCCACTATCGGCTTTGGACACCGGAGTATACTGGGTAGAATACGTCATAAGGCACAAAGGCGCACCACATTTGAGGTCAGCAGCGCAAGACTTATCCTGGTACCAACTACATCTTTTGGACGTATTAGGATTTATCTTTATTGTTTCTTCTTTAGTTATTTATATTAGTTTTTGTGTTACTAAATTTACACTAAAAAAATTATTTTGTAGAAAAAAAACTTCAGTTTCCAAACACAAAAAACAAAATTAAATTTTAAAAATAAACCTAGTTTTTACTTAAAAACATATGCTGAATTAAAATTCCTCATCCGGAAGATAAAGCTGGCCTCTGGATAAGCCTCAGGTCTAAGCCTGGTTTAAGCCTCTGGTTCAAAATTCGCCCACTGCAATCGTTTAGTTTCATCAAGACAAAATTACTTCCCTTGGTCAATACCGGTTTTTTTGAACACCCTGTACCGCAGTCACTAACTCTTAGTTATAAAGATATTTCCCTTTATCAGTGACAGTCACTTTTATGACATAACTCATCAGCTCAACATCAACAGTAAGTAAATATATCTAGGGTCAACGTTTCCAATTTCAAAAGTGTTTTTAAACGATTTGACAATTGTACATATATAACCACAAAAAAAAAAAAACTTTTATTTTAGATATGAAGATTTTTTATTTTTTTGGCTGCCTCCTGCTTTCTGGAGTGATCCAAATCTGCAGCGGGGCTAAAATTTTGACGGTCATGCCAATCCCCGTTAGAAGTCATCATAATTTGATGGAAAGACTTGCGATCGAACTAGCAAAAAGGGGCCATGAAGTAACGTTCCTGACCGTTTTTAAGCAGGCGAAACCGGTACCAAATTTAAAGGAATTGATTATACCGGATTACTATAAGGAATTAGCGTGTAAGTTTTTTTTTTTTTTTTCAGCTACTTCCAGATACTCCTTTCAGGTTACTGAAGTAGGACACACTTATTCATAAAATAAACAAGGCAGGGCAGGGAGGGGCCTAAAAAGAGTTCAAAAGAGAAGGGTTATGTTGGCTCGCCACAGGCAAAGAAACCAAAAGCAATTTAGGAAAATATTAAGAAAACTTACATTTCTTTCCCTACACAAAATAAAAAATATTATATAAATGTGTTATAAACGGTCTACATAAATTTTTTCTGTTGCTTTTCACAAACGGTAAACATAAACAAAAACAACAACATAAGAATTATGTAGACCGATTTTAACATAATTATGTTCATTTTGACATTAAATTTTTTACTGTGTAACTTGTGAGCAACTTCACGGCCAAGCAAGTTTTTAAGCCTTGAAAAAAAATTTGGAAAATAAATGACGAATTCACTTCTCAGATAAATGGGGTCAATTAACGTACTTACTAGCATTGATTCACTAATTTTTTACAACCCCCCTTCTTCCAGAAACAAGGAGCATTATTTCTAAGACCTCTCTCTGCTATCGTGCTTCCGTAACTATGGAATGACCCTAGGGACTAAATCCGACCTTCGTCATCCTAACCTTGTCTCCCCCTTCCATAACTGAATTTGCCTCACTAAATGTACACTTCGGCTCTAGAATAAAGCAATATGCGTCGAAAATAAAAAAAAATTGCATTTTAGCTGTACTACAAACTGGAAAAAACGGAACGGAAAGTATGTTTGGGATGCGTCACAAGTCCAAATATCATATGACTGTTTTCTTCCCGAAACAAGGCCCGATTTTAATGGATAAAGTTTTATCTTTGAAACAAGTTCAACATTTGTTAGAAAGCGAGGAAAAGTTCGATCTCATTTTGGGAAATATTTTTTTGGACGAAAGTCTTTTGGCTGGTCTTTCACACAAATATAAAGCCCCTCTCATCGCGGTTTCAGTATTTATGCCAAACATCTGGGCTTATAATTTGGTAAGAGCAGTACAGTTAAAAAACAAAAAGATTTCATTTTTAATTAAAAATCAAAATTTCAGGTAGGAAATCCTGCTCCAGTTTCTTACGTGTCCAACTCCTTTTTGGGAATGCCCAACAAAATGACCTTTTGGGAACGTTTAGAAAATACCGTTTATAGTACAATAGAAGAGATTAATTATCGTCTAATTATCTTGATGAATCACGATCGAATCATGCGGAAATATTTTGGAAACCATCTTCCTCCCATCGAAGACATAATAAAAAACACTTCATTGGTATTGGTTAATCATCATTTCAGTTTGGCTTATCCAAGGCCTTATTTACCAAATATGGTCGAAATTGGAGGGTACCATGTCGAACCTGCAAGACCGTTACCATCCGTAAGTCTCTTCGAAAATAACTTTAAGCAAATATTTTAATTAAAACGAATTTTCAGAATTTGCAAAAATATTTGGACGAATCCCCAAACGGAGTGATATTATTCAGCATGGGATCGCATTTAAAAAGCGCCCAAATGCCGCAGGAAACCCGAAAACGCATTTTAAAAGCATTTTCGCGATTAAGAGAAAATGTAATGTGGAAATTAGAG
The DNA here is from genome assembly GCA_037577465.1 of Liposcelis bostrychophila. Lineage (NCBI taxonomy): Eukaryota > Metazoa > Arthropoda > Insecta > Psocodea > Liposcelididae > Liposcelis > Liposcelis bostrychophila. Next base: position 1,015,926 of record CM075209.1, on the reverse strand, counting down.
GAAGACACCATGACTGATTTACCGAAAAACGTTCGAATCGAAAAATGGCTGCCTCAGTCGGATATTTTAGCGCATCCCAATTTGAAACTTTTCATAACTCACGGTGGGCTTCTGAGCACGACGGAAGCGGTGAAAAGAGGAGTCCCAATTATCGGCATTCCCATTATGGCAGATCAGCCGTTAAATATGAAATACACAACAGCGGCGGGTTTCGGACTAACGCTTAAATATGACGAGCTAAATGAAGAGACTCTATACAATGCTATCCAAGAAGTTTTAAACAATCCAAAGTACAAAGAAAATGTCAAACGCGGATCTTTACTAATTCAGGACTCGCCCCTACCTTCGGTGGACAACGCCATGTTTTGGATCGAATACGTTCTAAGACATAAGGGTGCCCCACATTTGAGGTCGGCAGCCCAAGATCTAGCGTGGTATGAATTACACCTTTTGGATGTGTTGGGATTTATTTTATTGTTTTTACGATAGTCCTTTATGTAAATTTTGTTCTTCTTAAATTTTTAATCAAAAAATTCAGAAATCACAAAAATTGTAAAAATTCTAAGAAAAATAAGTAAAGTCTCGGAGCTTTTTTTTTTTTTAAACTAATAACAAACAACTAATACTAATACAGTAGTCTGTTTTATTGTCCATTGCGTCCATTTTTGAATGAAATCCCTGAAATCATACCATATTTCTCGTTTTTGAGCATCTTAATCAATGCACCCCTAACTTTCACCGTACCAACCGGTGCTAAATCGGTTCCTTACTCAGTCGAGTTGTTTAAAAAACTCAGTTGTTCCGAATTTCCCAAATCACACCAGGAGGTTAAAAGATCCTACAAAACAAAGAAAATATTTGGAAAATTCATTGGCATTTTAATAATGTAGTTAAGTCATCGTGACTTAACAGAATCTCCGAATCAGCAATTTCACTGTAACATATATATACCATAAGTCTGACATGAAAACTTGGATGTGAGTTTATAAACGGGCTAAATGAGATGAGTTCATTTGCTGTAATTGTGATGACACGTCTAAATTCCCAAGGTCGGTTTACTTTGGCCTACTAAGTTAACGAACATTTTTCGCTACAGTTCAAGAATGATTCGAATTTATTTATTTCGATTTTACGACAGTGATAAGAAAACTCTCACTTCGAACCGTTCAGTAAGTAAAATATTTTGTTTTGATTGTGAAGGTCACCGATTGTCCCTCATCCATGATTTAAGTGATCGTCTATTAATTTTTAGGTATGAAATTCGCACTGTGGGTTGTTTTTCTTGGAGTGGCGGGATTATGTAACGGGGCTAAAATTTTAATACTTGTGCCTACACCTGCGAGAAGTCACCATATCTTACTAGAGAGGTTTGCTATCAAGTTAACGGAAAAAGGGCACGAAGTAACATTCGTAACAACTTACAAACAACCGAAGCCGGTTCCCAATTTGAGAGAAATTATTTTGCCGGACATCTACAAAGCATTAGCGAGTGCGTTTTAATTGAAAAGAAAAAAAAAATAAGAAAGTAAAATTAAAAGTTAACATTTTGTTTTAGAAATAATCCAACCAGAACAAGATGGAAAAGAAAGCAATATGTTTGAGATGCGTCACATGCCAAAATATTTAATGGTCACCTTTTTCCCCTCCACGGGTCCTTTATTCATGGATATGGTCTATTCGTCGGAAGAGATGCAGAATCTTTTAAGAAGCGACGAAAAATTCGATCTGATTCTAGGAGAAATATTTTTGGATGAAAGTCTTTTAGCCGGGTTGTCTTACAAGTACAAAGCCCCCGTTATCGGCGTGGCACCATTCATGCCAAATTTATGGGCCAATAATGTGGTAAGAATTTTTTTCATGCTATAAGAAATGAAATCTTTTTAGGCAAAATTTCACTACGAATGAATTTAATAACATGTGCGTTATGTTGCAAGTCCTAGTCATTCTTCTAATCCCTTTCAGTGCAAAGGTTTTAGTTTATGCATGTTGTGAGGATCATAATAACTTCAATGTTAGCTTGTCCATTAATTAATTTTTTATAATTTCTAGGTGAAAAACCCTGCGCCGATATCATATGTTCCAAATTCCCTTTTGGGATACTTTAACAGGATGACATTTTTTGAAAGAGTAGAAAACTTTCTGTATACTCTATTAGAAGAAACCTATTACCGATTGTTCGTCCTCAAAGAACATGACAAGGTGATGAGGAAATATTTAGGGAACGATCTTCCTCCAATCGAAGATATAATCAAGAACACGTCCCTAGTTTTGGTCAATCATCATCACAGTTTAGCATTTCCCCGACCTTATTTACCAAATATGGTGGAAGTAGGTGGATATCACATCAATCCGCCCAAAGCTTTGCCGACTGTGAGTTTTTTTCGCTAAAAGTCAGTCCGTATTTATTATTTTGCTTGACCATTACAAATTTTTTAGGATTTAAAAAAATATTTCGATGAATCCAAGCATGGCGTCATATTCTTCAGCATGGGGTCACACTTGAAAAGCGTCCAGCTCCCTCAGGAAAAGAGAAAAGCGATTTTAAAAGCTTTTTCCAGATTGAAGCAGGATGTCCTGTGGAAATTTGAAGATGATACCCTCCCGGATTTACCGAAAAACGTAAAAATTTCCAAATGGCTCCCACAATCGGATATTTTAGCCCATCCCAATCTCAAGCTTTTCATTACTCACGGAGGACTTTTAAGCACGACGGAAGCTGTAACGAGAGGAGTTCCTATCGTCGGAATTCCAGTTATGGGAGATCAACCTCTTAACATGAAATTTAACTCAGCTGCGGGGTTCGGTGTTGCAGTGGATTTTGATGATCTAAATGAAGAGACTCTGTACAATGCAATCACAGAGGTTTTAAACAATCCAAAGTATGAATTTTATTCTTAACATACTGAACTTTTCTTTTGATTGGACTTTGTAAAGATCCTTGACCCATGAAACTTTTAACAACTCATTCGCTGAAAACAAAATGAGGTTAAATGAAAATTGAAAGGAGAGTCTCAATCTTGTAGTTTATTTTGCCAGTTGTAACATTAAAAAATTTACTTTATGAACAGGTACAAAGAAAACGCGGAACGTGGGTCCAAGTTAATTCAAGACACTCCGTTACCATCGCTAGAAACGGCTATGTATTGGATTGACTACGTTTTGAGGCACAAGGGAGCGCCACATCTGAAATCAGCGGCTCAAGATCTTGCGTGGTACGAACTATACCTCTTGGACGTTTTAGGAGCAATTTTTATGGCAGCAACTTTACTAATTCTAGTCCTTTTTTACGTTCTTAAATTTGTATTTAAATGTATTTGCGGTTTGTTTTGTAAGAAAGCAAGTAAAATTAGTTCAAATAAAAAGAGAAATTAGAATTATCAAAATCTGATAAGATTAATTTTTCGAAAAAAAAAAAGTCATTTCATTTGTAGAATCTACGCTTATGATCGGCTTTAGAATATAATGCTGGTATGGCCAAGAAATAAAATTGTGTGGAGGAACTAATTTTAGAAATTACGTCATAGGCTTTAATACGACTTCAGCAGAATAGCAATGACATAGTTTATCAACGCATTCAAAATGATTGAACAGTGTGATTGTAGTAAAACTGTTGTGTGATCGAAGTGAAAGCAATAAGAACACTTAAGGCGAATAAGTATCATCTTTTTAAATTTCCAGAAACATTAATTCTTTCTATTTAAAAATCCAAAATGAAATTTCTGTGGATTTTCATTTTCGTTACCGCTTTTCAATTTGGAGGAGCAGAAAAAATTCTCGGAATTGTGTCTATGCCGAGCAAAAGTCATTACCATTTGTTCGAAAGGCTCTTTGTAGAACTAACAAAAAAGGGCCACGAAGTAACTTTGATAACTCCATTTAAACAATCGCAACCAGTGCCAAAAATGAAAGAAATATTTATACCGAATTTATACGAAAATTTTATAAGTATAAGATTTTACAATGCTTGCGAATATTGGATGGGAAGAAATTAATTTTGTACAATTTTTTCAGGGATAATGACCATGAACACTAGCGACACTGCTCAGGTGTTTAAAGTCGGGAAGTGGATGAGATGGGCCCAATTATTATTTTTTGCTTACATGGGTCCCAGATTCATGGATTATTTACTATCCAGAAGCGAAATGCAACAGTTTTTAAAGGCTGATGAAAAGTTTGATTTAATTGTAGGGGAAACAGTTTTCGTTGAAAGCGCTGTAGCAGGTTTTTCTTACAAATTTAATGCTCCGATCATATCAATCGCTCCTTTTTTACCAAACAATTGGGCTAATCACATGGTACGTTTTTAAGTGGGAATCACATGCATTTTATCTCCTATAATCAACTTTCAAGCTTATAGGCCAAGCCTACCGGAGAATAGCTACATCATCAAACAAGCGCCATTTAGTTTCAAAATTTTTATATCTTTTAGGTTGGCAATCCCGCTCCGGCTTCTTACATCCCTGATCCGTTTTTAGGGTTCAATAATAGAATGACTTTCTGGGAGAAAGTACAAAACACCCTTTACGGACTCATAAGTGACTTCCTGTACGACTTGTATTACATAAGGAAGCACGATGAAATTCTGAAAAAATATTTCGGCCAACAGACACCTTTTGTCGGAAACATTATCAAAAATACATCCCTGGTGCTGGTTAATCATCATTTTAGTCTTGCATTCCCCAGGCCTTATTTACCTAATATGGTGGAAATTGGAGGTTATCACATTTACCCTCCAAAACCATTACCAGCGGTAAGTTTTTAAAAAATCTTCCTAAAAAAATCTTCTAAAAAAATTATTTTTTAGGATTTGGAAAAATATTTTAACGAATCAGAATAATTTTTTAAGAATAAAAAAAATCGATTTCGAATTAAAAGCCCAAAAAAGCTAAAAACAAGTTAAATAAAGTCGAACCTTCATCACTGACTATCTAATTGAACTTGTGTGTTTTTTTTCTTCATTTTCATATTTTTAAAAACTGAAATCGAGATCGCGTCTCGTGAATGTATGAACTTCCAATGCGATCTCGATTTCAGTTTTTAAAAATATGAAAATGAAGAAAAAAAACACACAAGTTCAATTAGATAGTCAGTGATGAAGGTTCGACTTTATTTAACTTGTTTTTAGCTTTTTTGGGCTTTTAATTCGAAATCGATTTTTTTTATTCTTAAAAAATTATTTTTAGCTTTTTAGTTTCTGCTTTAGGGTAATTCTCTAACCAAGTCAACATTAGAATTTTATTTTTGGAAAATTTTTAAAAAAACAATTTTTTTTTTTTTTTTGCATTCATATTTTCTATTTTGTCTTCCTTTTATTTAGAATTCAATATCAGAAACTGTAATCATTTTATAGTGGTATTTTCACTTAAAAGTAAAAAATTTTGCTAGACCCCCGGAAACGTACAAATTATTTCTTATAACTAAAACTACGTTCCTAAATGTCTAATTTTGAGTAATCCAAGTCGCCATTTATTTATCAAATTCAGTAAACAGTAAAATAGCTCACCTTCACGCAAAAAAAAATTAATTTATAAAGATTTAGTTCTTTACAAACAGTAGCCATTTTTTTCTAATAAATCTACTTTTGTTAAGAATAACCTTTTTTCCTTCGAAGAAAAAAAAATTCTATACGAAAATTTAAATTTGGCGCTTTCAAAAAAAAAAAAAAAAAAAAAAAATTCTCAGATGTTTTAAAATTAATAAACACATACTATTTTATCTCACTCAAATGAAAGCTAAGGTCATACAATTCTTATTAGCCTACCTGATTTAGGGTTACCAACTGTACTATTTTGAACAGTACGGTACTATTTTTAAGCCCTTTGTACTATGTACTATGTAAAATCTACATAGTACGCCGAAAATACTATTTTCCGTACCTATGCCATTCCAAGATTTTTAAATTAGTTTTTTCGGGTTTTGTTTAAAAATAAAAGTTTTTTTTCTGTTATTGCTTGCTGCAATGTGTGACCGTTTGCATTGTGAATGTTTGCCGATAGGTTTAATTCAATTTCTCCACACTAGAGCGCAACATGTTACTAGCGGAACAAGCCGTGACACAATAACAAAAAAAATGGTGGATTGCGTGTTTTGATTATTTCATTTTATTGTTATTTATTTTATTCATTAAAATTCAGCGTGAAAATGGAAAATCAAAATGTTAATGTCGAAAACGAAAACGAAGTGAGTACGTCTGGATCAGAGGCTACAGATGATTTGAGCACGGACGAGTATAATACCGATGACGAAAAACAAAAACGGCAGCATCAAGGAAAGAACAATAACGAACCTCCGAAGAAAAAGATATGCAACAAAAGATTGCAAAAATATAAATCTTCCTGGGAAAATGAATTCGAGTGGCTTACGAAGGATCCCAACAATATTTATGAAGCCAGATGTAAGAATTGCAACGCATCGTTTTCTGTTGCAAAAGCTGGAAAGGGTCAGGTTAGTTTCTGGTGCGATTTCAATGATTGAATGCCAAGTAGTTCGTTCATCTAAGTTTTCTAAATGTTAAAATTTATTTCTAAAACAATTTTTAGTTGAATTTTGATAGTAGTCATTTTTGCTTTTGCAGGTCAAGCAACATGAAAATTGTAATACTCATAAATCCAAATCCTTAATCGTCAATAAAAATATTTTACTAGACTCATATTTCAAAAATCACAAAAATTCTTCTGTGCTCGACCAAGTCACAATTGCTGAAGTATCTTTAACTTTTCATTCAATTAAACATAATGAATCGTATAACAGTTTGGATTGTTTGGGAAAATTAATTACTGAAATAATCCCAGGCTCAGAAATAAGTTCTAAACTGCACTTAGGAAGGACAAAGGGGGAAGCTATTGTCACAGATGTTTTATCACCTTATACAGTGGAAAAGATGAAAGAAGACCTTCAGGACCCCAATATGTTTTTCTGTCTGCAAACTGATGCCTCCAATAAAAAAAATAGAAAACTTTTCCCTTTAGTTGTGCAATATTTTTCTCCTACAGAGGGTATTAAAAATAAAGTAATTGACTTTTACGAAAATAGCAATGAGTCATCTGATGGAATGTTTGATGCTATCAGTCTGTCCTTAAAAAATGTTAACCTAAGTTTCAGTAAAATGTCAGCATTCAGTGCAGATAACTGTAATGCTAACTTTGGGAAAAACCATTCTCTATATACAAATATTAAAAAAGAAGTGCCTAATCTTATCAAGGGCAACTGTCATGCACATATTGTACATAACACTGTTAAGCATGCTATGAGCTGCCTTGATGTCGATATTGAAAACGTTATATTAAAAGTATATAGTCATTTTTCGGTATCAGCGGTGAGACGGGACTCACTAAAGGAATTTTCTAATTTTGTGGACGCTGAATGGCATGAACTAAAGCGACATGTTTCCACAAGATGGCTTTCCCTCCTTCCTTGCATTGATAGACTTTATATAATCTGGAAAACGGTGAAAAGTTATTTTTTAAGTTTGGGGGAAGATTGCCCTAAAGATATTTTTCGAATACTTAATTTTAATGAAGACACTGAGGTGGATGAAGATGAGGATATAGTAGAAGTCTACCTTTGTTTTTCAAGCCATATTTTAAATTTATTTGATCTAACTATTAAAAAGCTTGAAGGAAATAAAATTACTATTTTAGACTTATTTGATATAATGATGAAACTTAAAAATAATCTTTGTAAGAGAAAAGAAGACAAGTTTTTTGGTAGTCAAACTAGAACATTACTGAACAAATTTCAAAGCAAAGTAAAGGAAAAAATTGAAAAAAATTTTGATTCGTTTTTAGATACTGCTTTAAAATACTTAAATAAGTGGTTCGGTTTTGATGAACAAAATTATTTGAATCTTTTAAAATGTCTGGATTTGAAGACAGCATTGAATTATAACTCTGTTGAAAAAATTGTGCAAAAATTAAAATTAAAAGACCGTTTAAATATTTCAATGGATGACCTTTATACAGAAATTGTGAACTTTAACGAAATTTATTCTGAACTTTCAAAGCAAAAAGAGTTTTTAAATTTAAATAATGCAGGAGATAAATGGACTTTGTGTTTTAAAAATACTGCTGCAACTAATATTTTTAAAAATATTTTAAATATTGTATCGTTTCTGTTATCTATTCCAGCTACGTCCGCATTTGTGGAAAGAATATTTTCTCTCATGAAGATTAAATGGAGGGAAGAAAGAAATCGCTGCTCGGTAGATGTAATAAAAGCAGAATTGTTGGTCTACTTCAATTTAAATGTTACCTGTACTGATATTAAAAATTACTTACGGGGTGATAAAAAGTTGCTTGAGCAAGCTAGATCGCAAGAAAAATATAAGTTTAAAGGAAAATAAAGTTACCCGTAAAGCCCTAAAATTTTTAACTCATTTTTGTTTCAAATTTTATTAAAATTAATTTTACTTTTGATTTGTCAATTTTTTAGCTTTTGTTAGCAGATTTATTGTTTCTTGACTTTATTCTTGTCAGCTTTAATGGTAAATTCTTTATGAATTGAAAAATTTTGTTCCTACAAAAACTACTATATTGTTCCTACTAATTTGTCAAATTTTATTAAAAACTTTATCTTAATTTTATCATTTTTTTTCTTAGTAGATTTATTGTGTCTTGGCTGTATTCTATCAGCTTTAACTATATTCTTGGAATATAAAATTTTATAAAGGAAAATGGTGTCCAGTATGGTAGGAAAATTAGTTCAGATTTTCAATCATTATAACATTCAAAACATTATTTTACTGCCTTAAATCAATAGGCACAAGATATTTAGATTAATAAATTCATTCTAAGCCTTACGTAAAACGTATAAATTTAATTATTTTTTTGAAAACACGTATTTTCCTTGTACTATAAATAGTACTATATTTTTTGGGCAAGCGTACTATGGAAATACTATATTTTTTCTTGAAAAATTTTCATTGTCCTATTTTTTTAAAATTTAGAGTTGGTAACCCTAAGATTTTCTATCATTTTAACTAAAATCATCGACATATTTGTGTTTACAAGCAATTTTTTTTCAGTTTACACCAATGATAAATTTGATTGTAAAATACCTCATTACTTTTAAGAAATGGCTACCGGTACCGTTATATCATTTTTCATTTTCTTTCGCAGCATAAGAAAAAATAAAAAAACAATCTAACTAAAACCATGTTCCTCTTTACTCACAACAAATGCTCACCCATAAAGTTAATTTTATTATTGTACTTAAGAGCTGAAACAACGTGAATATGAATGCAGGTCAAAACGATAAGACGAGTCGCAAGCAGCTTTCTTCAAACAACAACATTGAATCATAAGAAGACGTTTAAGCACATATATTCTTCCCACCTTGCAACCGTCTTCCTATTGTATTAAATCTTTTATGATTTGAGGATTTTTAACTTTATTTTAAGAAGATTCATAACATCATGTATTGACGGTTCCGTTTTTTAGTTTTATTAGGAGTTTTTTTCCGCGTGACAGAGATTCGAATATATATACATATACACAAATCCAGTCGCCGTCAACCACATGGAATCTCCTTCTTTCTACGAAATCGATTAAAAAGGAGTGATATTATTCAGTCTGGGCTCTCACATAAAAAGTTCGGAGCTGCCGGAAGACAAAAAGGAAGCTATACTGAGGACGTTTTCTAGATTAAACCAAAATGTGTTGTGGAAATTCGAAGACGATACACTAACAGACTTGCCCAAAAACGTAAAAATTTCTAAATGGCTTCCACAATCCGATGTATTAGCGCATCCCAACTTAAAGCTCTTCATAACTCACGGTGGATTGTTAAGCACGACGGAAGCAGCAACAAGAGGCGTACCGATAATCGGCATACCATTAGCAGGAGATCAGCACATCAACATGAACTATAACACGGCTCTTGGTTTTGGGCTAACGTTAGAATTGAATGACCTTTCGGAGGAAACTTTGCACGCCGCAATTACAGAAGTTTTGAATAATTACAAATATAATGAGAAGGCTAAATTGATACAAGGTTTAATTAAAGATAGGCCTCTGTCAGCACTTGACACCGCCTTGTATTGGATCGAATATGTCATGAGGTATAAGGGTGCTCCACATCTGAGGTCTGCAGGACAAGACTTAGCATGGTACCAGTTATACCTCTTGGACGTATTAGCATTTATATTTATTGTTTCTTCTTTATTAATTTATATTAGTTTTAAAATTTTTAAGTTCATTGTTAAGAGATTCTGTTGCAGGAGCCGAGCTCAAGTCTCTAAAAAAAAGAAAAATAAGTAACTGTTTTAGAAAATATATCCAAAAAAAGCATTGGTACGCTCTTTTTTTCCGAACAAACCACCGAGCGGTATTTGCCTCGTAAATCTCTCAAAAATAGCCGTTCGGAACCGGCGTTAATCCGTATGTCTGATATGACTGTGAGCGCACGCACAGGTGTATGTGAGAGATCACCAAGTTCGTAATCGAGTAACGGACTAAAAAGAAAATTTGCCCTAATGCAGTTTCTTATTGAATCTACTAATCTGCAAATAATAAAAAATAAAAAATAAAAAATCTCAAAAATTTTTAGAATTTTAAAAGTCGAGACCAACCATCGCCTGCTCTACTTTTTCAGAAGTCTAATGGTCAAGTGACATAATCCGACTATTTATAAAATGAATTAATTTAAGACCTCAGATATCAAACTCATTACACATGAGACGTTTCATATGACACTTACGGAGCACGGAAAACTAAACAAGGCCTCTCGAAAAAAAAGCAAGCCTGATTAAACGAATCAATGTGATAAACAGATAAGGACGAGACGGAGCGAATCGTCGGCTTCTCTCACATTAACTGAAAAAATAAATGAAATTGTCGAGTAATGGTTGATAATAAGTGAAGTGAAGTAGCAACACAAGCAATATGAAATCTTTACTGTGTTTTGTTTTTCTCGGATTATTTTGCTCCTGTTTGGGGGCAAAAATTTTAACGGTTGTACCGACACACGCAAGAAGCCATTACCACTTAATTGAAAGGTTAACGGTAGAGCTAGCCAACAGAGGTCATGACGTGACAATATTATCATCTATAAAATCTGAAAAATCGAAACCGAATTTCAAAGAAATAATTTTGCCTGACAATTATGAAGAGTTAAAAGGTAAAAAAAAAAAAAAAAATTATTTGAAAAAATACAATTTGAAATAATTTTTTTAAAATTCAAACAGCTTTATTCCTACCACCGGGCAGTGGAAGTATGTTTGAAGCGAGGCACATGCCGAAATGGGCAAATTTGGTTTATTTCCCTCAAATCGGCCCAAAATTTATGGACATGATATTAAAGTATGAAGTGTTGCAGGATCTTATAAAGAGCAACCAAAAATTTGATGCTATCATAGGAGAAATATTTTTAGATGAAAGTTTATTGGCCGGACTTTCTTACACATTGAAAGCTCCTTTGATAGGAACAGCCATTTTTATGCCCAATTTTTGGTCGAATTATATGGTACGCATACTATAATTGTAAACACATGGGTGGAGCTCGGTCAGATTCATAACACTCTTACCGTATATGCTTAAATTTATATTTGTATATATTTGGTCGAGTTCTACCCCCTAGCGTAATTCTATAAATGTTTTATGGGTGTTACAGGTTGGTAATCCAGCACCGTCGGCGTATGTTCCCACATCTTTAGCAGGGTCTTTGAATAAAATGAATTTTTGGGAAAGACTGGAAAACACGATCGGAGGATTTGTAGAAGAATTCATTTACAGGGCGATAACATTACCCGATCATGATAAAGTGATGAGAAAATACTTCGGGAATGATCTCCCTCCCATTCAGAATATTCTAAAAAATACTTCTTTAGTTTTAGTCAATCATCACCATAGTTTAGCATTTCCCAGGCCATATTTACCGAACATGGTGGAAATCGGGGGATATCACGTTCCGTCCCCGAAACCATTGCCGAAAGTAAGTTTGGTAGCAACAAAAAAAGGAAGGATACCTTATTGGTTTTGTTATTATTCCAGGACTTGCAAAAATATATGGACGAATCCAAAAACGGAGTGATACTTTTCAGCATGGGCTCACATTTAAAAAGCGCGGAATTTCCTGAAGAAATGAAACGATCCGTTATAAAAGCTTTCTCTAGGTTGAAGCAAAATGTTCTGTGGAAATTCGAAGACGATACTCTAACGGACTTGCCCAAAAATATAAAAATCTCAAAATGGCTACCTCAGTCGGATATTTTAGCACATCCCAATTTGAAGCTTTTTATAACTCACGGAGGATTGTTGAGTACGACAGAAGCGGTGACAAGAGGAGTCCCCATTATTGGAATACCGATCCTAGGAGATCAGCCCATTAACATGATGTATAATACAGCTGCTGGCTTCGGAATAACGCTAAATTTCGACGAGATAAACGAAAATACTTTATACGATGGAATTCAAGAAATCTTGAGCAATCCAAAGTAAGTCAGATAACGACGTGTTGAAACAAGTCAGGCTCATTCGAAAAATTCCCGATATTTTTTTAGGTATAAAGAAAACTCCAAACGAGGATCGACAGTCATTCAAGATATGCCCTTACCAGCGATGGAAACGGCTATGTACTGGATCGAGTACGTTATAAGACATAAGGGTGCTTCACATCTGAGGTCTGCAGCGCAAGATTTAGCATGGTGTCAATTGTATCTTCTTGACGTATTAGGATTCATTTTTATTGTTTCTTCTCTAGCTACTTATATTAGTTATAAAACTATTAAATTCATTGTAAAAAAATTACTTTGCAGAAAAAATGTTAAAGTTCCAAAACAAAAGAAGAATTAAAAAATATAATATATGAACGAACTTTTTTTAAGAAACTACCCTGGACAATAAAAACATAAATTCTAGCGGAATTACTAAGATTAGTCAATTAAAAGGATCCAAACAATAACCATTTAAATCTATCTCAAGCAAACGGATGTCTTCCATTTTAAAAGAGCTTTTTAGTGAACTAGGGTTATTTCATTATACATATTTTCCCTTACCTTGGTTTACAATAGAGGTAGTCTGAATGCCAATGATGTTTTTCGGGCTCGCCTCGTAATACAATTTTTTAAAATTAATCACTTTCCCGAAATGATGCCCTGTGTACTGAAGAAGTAATGTTCAGATCTGGAAGGGGAAAAAAATGAAAACAATCAGAAAACTAGTAGTTTAACATTGGAGCTCGCATTTCCCAAAGTCATCCCTATTTTGAGATGTTAAAGTTACAGGCATGAAAAAGTCGTTGTATCTTGGAACAATTTTCATTTTAAAAAAACAGATTAAGCACAAGGCAACTTTCACCTCAAAAAACTTGCAAAAATACAATAATTTAAAACTCAGTTCGCTTTTACAGCGATTAAGAGCTACTTCTACTATTTACTTAAGTTCGACACCGGCTCAACATCCATATTTAAAAATTTAATATCATTTTACAAAATTTACCTCTAGGGTATAATATTCAGATGTTATTGATTAAATATTAGTAAGCATAATTTGCTCCATTTTCGATTACCTCCCTACCCTTTTGTTTTTCAAAAGTAGACCTTTTCACATCTATATTTAAGGCTGACTTATTTGTAAATACATACTGGCTGACAGCCAGTATATACATACAAATTTACAAATCGAAGCTTGTCTAGATGGCAACATGAAGCGCATTTCTGTGCGGCACGTATTTCCCACATTTCCGGAAGAAGAAGATTATATATTAATTTGGTACATCGTGGTATCTGCCACCGACGCCACCTGGCATCGACGCCGGCTTCGCGTCCCTAAAATAGACGAGTTAATAAGAATTTAACTAGGCGTTGGAAAAGACTTTAACTAGGGCGTTGGAAAAGAAGTTGGAGGCTTTTGAGATGTGGGTATACCGTCGAATGCTTAAAATTTCGTGGACTGACAGGGTGAGAAATACTGACGTCTTGGCTCGTATGGGAAAGGAGTTGGAAGTGCTGTACGAGATCAAGCGTCGGAAGCTCGATTATTTCGGCCACGTGATTCGAAATGAAAAGTACCGCCTCCTTCAGCTTGTGATGGAGGGAAAAATCGAGGGTAAGCGCAAGCAAGGCCGTAGGAAAACCTCATGGCTTAAAAATCTCAGAGACTGATTTGGTGTTGATTCCTTGAGTCTTTTTAGAGCGGCGGTCTCCAAAGTAAAAATATGCCAGATGATAGCCAATCTTCGTCGCAGAGACGGCACTTGAAAGAAGAAGAATAAGAATTTGGAATCTTCAAAGGTCATTAAGGATTACTCAAGAGAAAATGTCAGCCAGCGCTGCATTCATTGATTGCCTTTTGGCGAATGATGTCGGTCCTATAGGTTTTATACAGCTGCTGAAACAGGTGACAAACTTTTGAGCTGTTTAAATTCAGCCAAATTCAGCAGAAAAAAATTAAAGAACAGATACAGGGAAAGATGATAAAATTTGAATTTTTAAAAATCACCTCTTGAAATTAGAAAAGAACTGATAAAAAAAGTTCATGTATAAAAGTGATTAAGAGCGAGATAATACGAAAAAAGAATTAAAGTAAGTGACATTGCATAAAGAGTGTCAGTCACAAATCATGCAGACAACATCGTGCATCATCTTTCTCGGATTACTTTACTCGTGTTTCGGGGCAAAAATTTTAACGCTAGTTCCAACGCAAGCCAAAAGTCATTATCATTTATTCGAAAGACTGTCAATTGAATTGGCTAACCGAGGTCATGAGGTAACATTATTAGCATCTTTTAAAACGGCAAAACCAACGCCGAATTTAAAAGAAATAACTCTATCTATTAGCTACGAGAGATTCGCAGGTAAAAAAAAATTTGGTTTTAAAAGCCGAAATCATAAAAAAATATTCTAAAGATTACATTTTTTTAGCATTGTTCGATCCCGGTAATAGTAACTTGTTCGAATTACGGCACATGTCGAAATGGATGACTTTGTTCATATTCCCTCAAATAGGACCGAAATTTTCGGACATGATATTATCAACGGACGAAATGCAGAACCTTATAAAAAGCGAGGAGAAATTTGATCTCATAATAGCGGAAATTTTTTTAGGAGAAAGTTTTCTAGCAGGACTTTCTCATAAATTGAAAGCTCCGCTGATAAGCTCCGCAATATTTATACCGAATTTCTACGCATCTTATATGGTGAGTGGAAAAAAAAAATATAATTTTCAAAAGATTGGTTGAGCGTACAGATTTTATTGGGACCCATAGCACTTATAATTATTCAAAAAATAATGTTTTTTTTTATTTAATATTCTTTTGACATGAGGAAGCCCGTAAACATCTCTCTGAAATAAAATCAGCTGATTCAATGAGTTCAAGGCTGTTTTCCGTTGTTCATCATATTAAGTTGACCTTTGATTAATTTTATAATTTTAAACGGTTTCATTCAGCGTTTATTTTTTATAGAAATTTTGCGTTACAGGTGGGTAATCCAGCACCGGCATCCTATGTCCCTGCGTCTTTGGTCGGATTACCGGACAAAATGAGTTTTTGTGAACGGTTGGAAAATTTTATTTTTGGGCTTACGGAAGAAGTCATATACCGATTCAAGACATTACCTGATATGGATAAGGTGATGAGGAAATATTTCGGAAATGATCTCCCTCCTATTCAGGATATTTTAAGGAACACTTCTCTAGTTTTGGTCAATCATCACTACAGTTTAGGATTTCCTAGGCCTTATTTGCCGAACATGGTGGAAATAGGTGGATATCACGTTCCGCCCCCGAAACCACTGCCGAATGTAAGCATGTCAATGCAAGTATTGCATCAGCATAATGTCCACGGTTTTTTAGCCCCTTCGTGCCAGTTTAGAGCCCATGGCCTTCTAAAGTGCTGATGCAATATGATTTTTTGAAAACAAAAAACCTATACCACGTCCCTCTATAAATGTTATTCCTAATTTAGGATTTGCAAAAATATATGGATGAATCAAAAGAAGGAGTAATCTTGTTCAGCATGGGCTCTCATTTAAAAAGCGCTCAGCTTCCAGAGGAAAAAAAACGTTCCATTTTAAAAGCTTTCTCCAGATTAAAGCAAAACGTTTTATGGAAATTCGAAGATGATACTCTAACGGATTTGCCGAAAAACATAAAAATTTCAAAATGGCTACCTCAGTCGGATATATTAGCTCATCCAAACTTGAAACTCTTTATAACCCACGGAGGACTACTGAGCACCACCGAAGCTGTTACTAGAGGCGTTCCTGTTATTGGGATACCTGTTTTCGGAGATCAACCAATCAACATGCAGTACAGTAAACTGGCTGGTTTTGCTATACCTTTAGATTTCGACGATTTAAATGAAAATGTTTTGTACGAAGCTATTCAGGAAATGTTAACGAATCCAAAGTATGTACCACAAAGGAACGGGTCAAACCTTCGAATGTAAGCTTATTAAAGTCGTATTACTTTGTTTTAGATATAAGGAAAATGCCAAACGTCGATCAGTACTCATTCAAGATACTTTCTTATCTTCGATCGACACTGCAGTCTACTGGATCGAATATGTAATCAGACATAAGGGTGCACCACATCTGAGGTCTGCAGCGCAAGATTTGGCGTGGTACCAATTGTACCTTTTGGATGTATTAGCATTTGTTTTTATTGTTTCTTCTGTATTAATTTATGTTAGTTTTAAAATTAGTAAATTCGTTATAAAAAAATTATTTTGTAGAAACAGAACTAAAGTTTCTAAAAACAAAAAAATAAATTAACAAAAAGTGTTAATGAAGCAACATTTGTTTTTGATTTATTCACCAATTTTTTCTTATACCTATTTTTTTTTAAATAAAGCGCGTGAATAAAGGAGTTGACGAAAAAATATCAATAAAACCTAACATGTTCGGAAGGCGTTATACTTATATTTCCTTGAGGAAATTATCTGCAAGCGTATTTTTTGATCGAGTACCCTGGAACTGAAATGTCAGGCATATCTCTTTTTTAAATCGAAAGTTTGGAAACACTACCTTGCTCTGTTTTATACCAAAAAATAAGGAGGGACGGAAGTTGGTCCAAAAAGCATGTGCAAATACTAAATTAATAATCAAAAGAATTGAAAGTTTAACTTAAAATCTTTACCGAGGAGAAGTGGCGGACATAAAATATCTAAAAGGTGGCCTAAAAACTACTACTGATATAAAAACAAGAAAAGCATTTGAACGCAATCTGTGGAAATGGAACAGTGCCGACAAGAGGTCTGACTTCATGTATGGCGCATGCGTTGAAAAGGGAATTACGTAAGAAAATACATGTGCTACCAGTGACTGAGAGATAATAAGGGGAATCACGTCTCATTTTTTAATTTGCAGTACTTAAATAATAATTATGTGTGTATTTAACTATTCAAACCAGTTAAAGCATTACAATGTAAAAAAAAAGTCAAAACTAGATTTATTAGCTTACGATTATTCTTCACGATCTACCATTTTTAAAGGATGAGGGTCAATAAGGCCGTTTTTTGGGCTAAATTTTTTTTTTCGTGAAATTTGATCCTTGAGTCCTGGTAAATGATTCCCCAAAAGAATTTTCGATTTCGGTCGTCGGAACCCTTAATATTCGCCTAAAACCATGATATTTTATTAAAGCAAATTTTAAGGATCAGCATAGGAATTAAAAAATTTTATTGCGGCAGGGAAGTACTCCTACCTAAGACCTTTTAAAGGTATTTTTTCATGTTCCGAAAAATGTGTAGAACCCCCTTAAAAGCGGCAATTTTAGATGTTTTTATTTTTTTAAACACCGTTCTTCCAAGGATTTCTGAAAACTGCATACAATATATTATAGCTTGCCCTAATAAACCTCACGTAATTTTTCCCGTTTGCGAATCCAATGGAATCCATTTGAAAAATGCATAAGACGCGGTTTTTACGGCCTATTTGAGCTCCCTGGTAGTCAGATCTGAATTTTTTTTAAAAAAACATCATTTAGGAGTGACAATTAATCGATTCCAGCCATTATCCCGTTCCATCCATGATCAAGTTATCTTAAAAAAAACTTTAAAAAATTATTAAAAAATCACTTTGCATTTGATGTGTTCCATAACAAGTTTTCGAAAATGGAATATTAAAATTATAAATAATCTGTATATTTCCTTCTTTTTTCGTATTAAGTAGTTGGTATTTTTAATTTACCCTTCAGAAACGATGTCTTGCATCTAAAATAACAATTGAATACAAAAAATAGAAGAAAATACATATATCGTTTATATTTTTCACATTTCATTTTCAAAAACTTGTTATGGAACACATCAAATGCAAAGTGATTTTTTAATAATTTTTTAAAGTTTTTTTTAAGATAACTTGATCATGGATGGAACGGGATAATGGCTGGAATCGATTAATTGTCACTCCTAAATGATGTTTTTTTAAAAAAAATTCAGATCTGACTACCAGGGAGCTCAAATAGGCCGTAAAAACCGCGTCTTATGCATTTTTCAAATGGATTCCATTGGATTCGCAAACGGGAAAAATTACGTGAGGTTTCTTAGGGCAAGCTATAATATATTGTATGCAGTTTTCAGAAATCCTTGGAAGAACGGTGTTTAAAAAAATAAAAACATCTAAAATTGCCGCTTTTAAGGGGGTTCTACACATTTTTCGGAACATGAAAAAATACCTTTAAAAGGTCTTAGGTAGGAGTACTTCCCTGCCGCAATAAAATTTTTTAATTCCTATGCTGATCCTTAAAATTTGCTTTAATAAAATATCATGGTTTTAGGCGAATATTAAGGGTTCCGACGACCGAAATCGAAAATTCTTTTGGGGAATCATTTACCAGGACTCAAGGATCAAATTTCACGAAAAAAAAAATTTAGCCCAAAAAACGGCCTTATTGACCCTCATCCGAAAAAAAAAAAAAAAAAAAAAAAAAAAAAAATTATTAAATGGAAAAAAATGGATTTCGATGAAAACCAACAGATTAGATAGAAAAAGTTTTATGTATTTCCCGCGGTTTATTTCTGACACTTAAAAATTATATTTATCGATCACTGATAACAACGGAATCAGGTGATACAGAACAACATAAATAATTTAAATGTAGAAGTTAAAAAGTTATGTACATTCTCCTTATGACACTGCATCTTTAGACTAAAAAAGTAAGTATTGTGCTGTGGGAACTTCTTCAAAATAAAATTATCCGTATTTGGATTTTTTTTCCTTCTTGGCAGAAAAGAATGAAAGTCCTATGGTTTTTTCTTTTCACCGGGACTCTGCAATTCTGCGCCGGGGCCAAAATCCTAGCTTTGGCTCCCTTCCCTTCGAGGAGCCATCATAATTTATTCGAACCGATTCTCACCGAATTAGCAAAAAAAGGCCATGAAGTGACGTACATAAGTTCTTATAAAATCAAACCTTCTCCCAACTTAAAGCAAGTTCTTATACCTGATCTACAAAAAGAAATAATTAGTAAGCTAAGTTAAAATTTTAAATAAAAATAAAAAAAAATTCACAAGATAATTTTTTTAAGGTAAATTGCGGCCAGGGCAAGAAAATAAGGAAGTAAACATATTTGAAAGACGAACTGCGGTGAATTGGGTCTCAATGCTAACGCTAACCATGATGGGCCCTACTATGATGGACATAACCTTATCCCTTCCGGAAATGCGGAATTTTTTAAACCAAAACGAAAAATTCGACGCAATATTCGGAGAAATATTTTTGGACGAAAGTCTCCTGGCTGGACTTTCATACAAATACAATGCGCCTTTAATAGGGTTGGCGACATTTATGCCCAATTACTGGTCCAATTATATGGTGACTATCATAAAACAATTTATGCTATTCATTTGGAGCCATGGGTCCTCCATATTTGAAAAAAAAATTCTTTTTACCCCAAAAAGGATACCGATTATAAAGAAATTGCCGTTATATTTAAACATAATACGGATGACCATCTTGACTTAGCCATCTTCAGGAAGGACGCAATTGTCATTTGCAGTTTCCATTATCCCAGAAGTGACCAGTGTCGAAATGGCCACAGAAATTATGTTTACCTACAATAACGATTTCTCTACAATCGTTTGACCTCTTTTGTGTGGGGACACATAAAAATGAAAAATAAAATAACCTTTAAAGACAGGTATCGAAAATTCATTCAACCGTAAAATGCGACTATTGTGTAACTACCCCTATTGTAATGTGGAGGCTTCTCGAACCTTAAAACTTTCTTTCTTTTTCTTTAACGTTCTCTAATATTCTTATTTATTCTTTAAAGTTCCGGAAGGTTCCACGACCTCTTATATACTCGATACCTGACCATTTTACAGTCAGTTTTTATCTCGCATTCATTTTGTACGGTTCGCTCTCAATAAAGTTTTTAGTGCTAAAACTCGGTCTTTTTATTTCCATTCGAACCTCTACATTTTGGAAATAATTTTTCCTTCACTTATGCCTAATCTGTGGAAATTAAAAGTAAACTTTATTTTCAGGTCGGAAATCCAGCACCTGCTGCTTACATTCCAGATTCGATTCTGGGATATTCCACAAGAATGACATTTACAGAGCGGGTTACTAACACCGTTTTCGGATTTGCTCAAGAATTATTACACCGACTGTATTACCTTCCGAAGCAAGATGGAATTATGAAAAAATTTTTTGGAAATGATGTACCTCCGATCGAAGACATCATTAAAAATACTTCATTAGTTTTGGTTAATCATCACTTCAGCTTGGCATTTCCAAGACCTTATCTGCCTAATATGGTTGAAGTTGGAGGGTTCCATGTTGGTCCACCAAAGCCTCTATCAGACGTAAGTCCATGCTTAATTTTTTTTTAGGGGCTTTAAGTCACTTCCAAACTCAACGGACTTCTTAATTTCCTACTAAAAATAAAAAATGGATTTTCTAGGATTTACAAAAGTATTTGGACGAGTCAAAAAACGGAGTCATCCTGTTCAGCATGGGATCGAAGCTGAAGAGCTCTCAAATCCCAAACCAAATGAAGCAGGGGATTTTGAAAGCGTTTTCCAGACTGAAACACAATGTCATTTGGAAATTCGAAGATGATACTCTAACGGATTTGCCCAAAAACGTAAAAATTTCAAAATGGCTTCCTCAATCGGATATTTTAGCTCACCCTAACTTAAAACTTTTCATTACTCATGGAGGACTTCAAAGTACGACCGAAGCAGTTCATCGAGGAGTTCCGTTAGTGGGTATCCCAGTCGTCGGTGATCAACATACAAACATGAAATACGCGACAGATGCCGGCTTTGGAGTTACTTTACAATTCGATGATATAAATGAAGAAAGTTTTTACAATGCAATTTCAGAGGTTTTAAATAATCCGAAATATAAAAAAAATATAGATCTTGGTTCTATACTGCTGCGAGACACTCCTTCACCAGCGATGGAGACTGCTCTGTATTGGATCGAATACGTCATTAGGCATAAGGGTGCACCACATTTGAGATCTGCAGCGCAAGATTTGTCATGGTGCCAGTTGTACCTTTTAGACGTGATGGGTGTGCTTTTTATAATGATAGCTGGTGCATTTGCGATTAATCTTTACGTTACGAAATATGTTATTAAACGCATATTTTTAAAAAAGACTGCCAAAATTTCTAGTGTAAAGAAAAATAAGTAAATGGAATCGTTTTTGAAAGATTCTCTTCGAAACAAGTTAATTTTCTAACCTGATTTCATCAGGCGCTGGATAGAGCTCTAGAGGTGAAAACTACTGACTAAGATCCTACAAAATTGGCGTCACTTAGCTCTTTCCAACATTGAAGGATAGAGCTAAACTACTTACAAGAATTTTCGATTGATATCGGAGCTTGACAAATTGAGATGTTTGTCAAGCCGAGAATGAGAAAACTAAGTAACATCTTAGAACAACACCTTAATTGTAATAAAAAGGCAGAAATTTGTAAAAATGATTATAGACTGTAAGGAGAATATAACACGGCTTCTGGTAGTCAAATTAGTCCTTAAAACGTTAATTTAGAAAATATTTGAGTTATTTTTTTATTTTTTTTACGGTTTTTATCCCATCTTTGCAAAATCAAAACTATTTATCAATCATTGATAACGAGCTAATCAGGCGAAACGAAACAAAATAAATTTAAATATACGACAGCTGATTAATGTAACGATCAAATTAAAGAAAGAAATAATGTGCATTTAAACATTTTGTAAATATTCGTGTTTCAATGAATGTGTTACAGCTTTTCGTTTTCACTGGGTATCTAGGCATGTGCTTAGGTGCCAAAATCTTAGTTGTAGCTCCAACACCTTCCAGGAGCCATCACAATTTATTTGAGCCGATTATACTTGCATTAGCGGAAAAAGGTCACCAGGTGACTTATATAAGTCCTTACAAAATCGAGTCAACTCGAAACATAAAACAAATTCTTATACCTGATTTCAAAAAGGAAATAATGTGTAAGTGAAATTTTTAATCGCAAACTGAAAAATAAAAAAAAAAAAAAAAATTTGATTTTAGATGAAATACCTCATCAACAAAATAAGGAAGCGAGTATTTTTGACAGACGGAGCGGGCTGAATTTGGTGTCAATGATTTCACTAGCCAAGGCAGGACCTGTTCTGATGAACATGACTTTGTCCCTTCCGAAAGTGCAAAAATTATTAAACGGCGACGAAAAATTCGATGTCGTTTTGGGAAGGGTGTTTTCCATTGAAAGTATGCTCGCCGGGTTTTCACAAAAATACAATGCGCCTATAATAGCATTAGCGACTTTTATGCCAAATCACTGGGCGAATTATATGGTGGATATGCAAAAAGATAAACAGCATAGTGATTACTGGGAATATAAGTTAAGTTAAAAATTTATTTCCAGGTCGGAAATCCGGCGCCATCTGCATACATTCCAGATTTGCTTCTCGGATATTCGACGAAAATGACGTTCATGGAGCGTGTGGTAAACACCTTGTTCGGCATTGGCCAAGAAATGTTTCACAGATTTTATTATCTTCCCAAACAAGATGAAATTATGAAAAAATTTTTTGGCATAGATTTTCCTCCAATTGGAGATATCATTAAAAACACGTCTTTGGTTTTAGTGAATCATCATTTTAGTTTGGCGTTTCCAAGACCTTATCTACCAAATATGGTAGAGATAGGAGGCTTTCATGTTCGTCCGCCGAAACCATTGCCAGATGTAAGTATTTTCTTTTTCGTTTATATAAATAAAGGCCTTTCAGTATACAACAAAGTAATTTTCACCATCCCCCCCGCTCCCCAGAAGAAAATGTTTTTTAGTTTTAACCTAAAACAAAGCAAATCGGAATCAAATTGCACTCAAAATGATCGTTATTTGATAGAGAACAAGATTCAGTAGGTTAAATACATCGATAAGTTTGAATTGTCTTAATATTTCAAAAATTCATTTGTTTATGTAATATAGTTTTCCGAAATATAATAAAAACAAAGAAAAACAAATGAATAAATAACGCGATTTTCGGAAATATCAACAGATAAAGCCTACTGTACCAAGCCTACAATATCAAGCTTACTCATGTATTTAACCAACATTCTATCATCAATTACATTTTAAGTGTTGGTTTTGTGTTTCCTTCTTCTTTGACAAAGAAGGCTTAGTTAAGCCTTCTGTCAGTACACAAACCAGCCGGTTGACAGAAGGCGCCAAGAGAATTAAAAAAAAAGTTTTTTTAAGGATTTACAACAATATATGAACGAGTCGGAAAATGGAGTCATTCTATTCAGCATGGGATCGAACCTAAAAAGCTCCGAAATCTCAAACAAAACAAAACAAGGGATTCTGAAAGCATTTGGTAGACTAAAGGAAAACGTCATTTGGAAATTTGAAGACGATACTCTCGCCGCTATGCCCAAAAACGTAAAAATTTCAAAATGGCTTCCTCAGTCGGACATTTTAGCTCATCCTAATCTGAAACTTTTGATAACTCACGGAGGACTGTTGAGCACGACGGAAGCTGCCTATCGAGGAGTCCCATTAGTGGGTATCCCGCCCATACGAAAATTTATGCATAAATTTTGTAAAGAATTTACAAAAACTTTAAATAAATATTACAAACTTTGTACAAAATTTATGCATTCAGAATGTATAAATTATATAAAACTTTTGTAAAAATAATGCAAAATATTGGACACTTGAAGAGTCTGTGAATCACAGTTAAAATGAGCCCACTCCATCGGATAAAAGCATGAACATACCACATTCTTTGTCGTAATTCAAGTGATATCGCTTTTAAGTTTATGGTTCAATATTTTCTTAAAAAAAACTAAAGTTTTATCTAAACTACTTTATCTATATTAACGACTTTTAATCCCTATCGTCATTAAAAATTTTAAGTTCAGTTATGCATAAAACCAAGTAAAAATATCTTAAGTCCATTTATGCATAATAACATATCCTATCGCAGTTAAAAATTTCTAAGTTCAATTATACATTACACAATGTTAATTTTTATAAGTTCTTTTTGTATAAATTTTGTAAAAATTTTGCATGTGTCCAATTTTTTGTATTAATAATGCAAAACTTTACATAATTTTGCATATTTTTACAAATTTTATGCATAAATTTTCGTACGGGCGATTTTCGGAGATCAATATACAAATATGAAATACGCAACAGATTCAGGCTTCGGAGTTACTTTACAATATGAAAGTATAAATGAAGAAACTTTGTACAATGCAGTTTCGGAGGTTTTGAACAATCCAGAATATAAAAAAAATGTAAAGCTTAGTTCTGAAATACTTCGAGACACTCCTTTACCAGCCATGGAGACTGCTATATATTGGATTGAGTACGTAATAAGGCATAAGGGCGCAACCCATTTGAGATCAGCAGCACAAAATTTACCATGGTATCAGTTACATCTTTTAGATGTAATAGGAGTGCTTGTTATAATAATCGCTAGTTTGACTGTAATCAACTTTTACGTATTTAAATGCATCCCTCCTTTGTTTTACAAAAAAACTGTTAAAGTTTCTGCCAAAAAGAAAATATAATAGATTCAATTACTTGTAAAGTTTTCTTCTTAATTATTTAACATAGATAGGCGGGGAAAGAACAATGCTAAACATTTATATCACAATTCTTACTGTAAAAAACTACCGATGTGTATTCGGGAGAATCATATTCCTTTTGTTTTTGTTTTTGTTTCTGAATAGAGAAGTAAATGTAATGAAGAAGTTTTGAGCTGTCGGTTTTTCTTTAGTTTGCTTTGCAAAAATCCGACGGCGGAATGAATCAAAGACTAATCATTAGTAATTTAAAAAAAAAAAAAATGAGAAAATTATTTAAGTCCTATCGATATCAGCTCTAGGTTGTCCTAATCTTGCAGTTGTAGGCAAATAAAATATGTCATGTCATGCACTCTACCGGCCGTACTAATCAATGATGATGATCTCATCGAGTCCTAACACTGTGCAACGTTTATGCGTTGAGCATGTGGGTTTCTATTTTTTCCCACAAGAGACTTTGTATTTAGTTCGAATGATGCAAGGTAAACGTTAAATCTCGTTCCTAAGGGTCCTATTCTTATCAGTGAAGCGGATCGTATTAAATGATGTCTTTTTCGTGTTCGAATTATTAGTGACAAAAACACAACAAGGGAAGTTAATAGTTCTCCGATTCTAACAATTTTTTCACGTGAGTTTTTTTTTTTTTTTTTTTTTTTTTTAATAAATAAACCGGGCAAGGTCATCGAATGTAACTTGATTTTAATTGAAACTATTAAAAAAAAACTGATTAACAGCTAGTAAATTACTTTTAAAAGGTACAGATATTCAGACAGACTGACATTTAGACACATTTTTTTTTTTTTTTACCGGCGCAGTTGAACTTTTGTAAAAATTCGTAAACACAGTTCAATTAGCACGTTGTTAAATAGGACCTTGACCCTGATTTGAATGATGTAACAGACGCTCATACATTGTAACTCCTCAATATTTTTTTTCCCTTCAGATTCGGTCGTGTAACAAATTTCACGCGACGGTAGGGGTGCAATTGAATTAATTAAATTCTATTTTATTCAGAATGAAGCTTCTATGGTGCCTCGCTATTTTCCTCTCGGCTGTACAGTTGAGCGCCGGAGGAAAAATTTTGGTTTTCACTGCCATGCCATCTAGAAGTCATCACAATTTAGTTGAGAGATTCGCAACGGAACTAGCTAAAAAAGGGCACGAAGTAACTTATTTAACGCAATTCGAAACTAAACCGGTGCCAAATTTAAAACAAATCGTTTTGCCGGAATATCACAAAAACTTGTCAGGTAATTTCAAAAGAAACAAAAATATAAAAATGCGATTTATACGATTCATTTTTTTTCTAGCGGTTTTTTCGAAGGATGGGGGAAAAGATGACGACTTATTTGAAATGCGTCACATGCCTAAATGGGCAGCTCTACTCGTTTATCCTCAAATGGGACACGCATTAATGCATATAGCGCTTAACATCCCTAAAGTGCAAGAGCTTATTAATAGTAATCAAAGATTCGACGTAATACTTGGAGAACTGTTCTTAGACGAAAGCATGCTGGCTGGATTTTCGTATAAATTTAAGGCTCCGGTAATTGCAATTCAACCATTTATGCCTAATATTTGGGCAAGCTACCTGGTAAGCATTTCCATTTATAGAGCTAATGCTAACCGTTCTTATTTCTTATTATTAAGCATCCGAATATTTCGTAATCAGTCAGAGATTTTTCATAAAATTGTAAAACTGCAAAAAAAAGACCTTTGTTTTAAAATAATTTTAAAAAAAAGCATTCGAGAAAATAGTTCTCGGGTCCAAGAAATTAAGAGAAAGAATTTTGAGAAGTTAATCCCCCTACATCTTTTAATTCGCTGCATGTTGCCTCCTGGGAGCATTTTGAATTACCCATTAACTACAGTTTTCTCCCCTTTCACCCAGGATTTTAAACTTAATCACACGCATTCTTAGATTAGTTTTTGAGCCTGAAAATTATTTTAAAAAATGTAATCTTGGCAGACTGCTTAAACGTTTACATTAAATTTCCCGAAATTAATTGGGGTTTTCTGAGAATCCACGACTGTTTATCAACAGTACCGTTGTCAGAAAAAATGAGCACTTACCGACTCTGGAGATGCGTCAGATCAAACTTAGGAATCCTTAAATAGACCCTATCTATCATTTTCGGAGTCACGGTATCCAGTAGCTGCATTGAAATTAGTAGGAAAACTTTTCCTGGGATCACCACCACAAATCGTAACGAGAACATACGAGAACATAAAATTTTTCCCGAACGCGAACCGCGAATTTTTTTCAGACTCGGCGATATGTTTTTAAGCTACCCCATGTTATTGAGATGTAACTTTCTCGTCCCGGGTGTAGTTGCGATACCTGTAACAATAATAAACACAAATTTTAATTTTTTCGAAACTTTTAAGGTCGGAAATCCATTGCCATTATCATACATCCCAGATTTCAACTTGGGCTACACTTCAAGAATGACATTTTGGCAAAGGTTGGAAAACACCATTTACGGCTTGGCAGATGAAATAAATCACAGGTTTTTCTACATTCCGATGCAAGATAAAATCATGAGGAAATTTTTCGGGGACGATCTTCCTCCTTTAGATGAAATGGTCAAAAATACATCTTTGGTCTTGGTAAATCATCATTACAGTTTAGGATATCCAAGACCTAATTTACCAAACATGGTGGAAGTCGGAGGATTCCACATCAATCCCGCAAAGCGTTTACCTGATGTAAGTAACGATCACAATTTTATTCTTTATTAAGTAATGTCACGAAACTGGAGGAGGGAAAGGGGGAAGCACAAGCTAAATACTGAATCCTACGTTCAATTAAAAATGGAATTCAGAGAAAATCTACTGGGAAAGACAATTACTAACTGTTTGTTTCTCGTTGCAGGACCTGCAAAAATACATGGACGAATCCAAAAACGGCGTAATACTATTCAGCATGGGATCCAATTTAAAGAGCTCGAATATGCCAAACGAATTAAAAAGAGGAATTTTGAACGCATTTTCTAGAATGAAACAAAACGTTCTATGGAAATTTGAGGACGACAGCTTAAAGGACATCCCGAAGAACGTTAAAATCTCAAAGTGGTTACCTCAATCTGACATTTTAGCTCATCCTAACATCAAACTCTTCATAACCCACGGTGGACTTTTAAGCACGACGGAATCCGTCTACAGAGGAGTCCCCATGGTCGGAATTCCGATATTTGGGGATCAACCCGTCAATATGAGATACTGCGAGCTCGGGGGCTACGCCTTAAGCTTGGATTACGATACTCTTACAGAAGAGTCTTTTTATAATGCAATTAACCAGGTTTTGACTGATTCAAAGTACAAAGAAAGTGCAACGAGGGCATCGAAATTACTAAGAGACACTGCCATACCGGCCATGGAAAATGCTTTGTACTGGATAGAATATGTCATGAGGCATAAGGGAGCGCCGCATTTGAAGTCAGCAGCGCAAGATTTGAGGTGGTATGAGTTATATCTTTGGGATGTTCTTGGAACATTGCTCCTCATTGCAGTATTAGCAACCTATATTAGTTGTAAAGTAACTAAATTAGTATTTAAAAAAGTATTAGGTTTATTTTCTAGTAAAAAGAAGTCTGATAAAATCTCAAAAGATAAAAAGAAAAAATGATTATGTACTTAAAAACGATTTTAATATGTATACAAAATATTAAACTTATTAGAAAGAACTCTGTAGGTCAGAGGCAAAACATTACATTTGAAAAATCCAGAATTTTAAATTCAAGTCTTTTAAATTCAAAATCGATGTTTCGGCTCCGAGTTATAAAATCGTAATATAAAAGAGGATTTTTTTAATTTTTTAACTTTTGTTGAAATTTTATTGATAGTTGGCCCTGCGCTGTAAAAAATTTTATGTAAAAGTAAAATAAAAAAGATGTAGCCCTTTTTATTTAACAAAAAAACTTGGCGTCAGAAATTCGAAACGTTCGAAAAAAAAATTGAAGATTGAACACAACTTATGTTAAATAAAAAGGGCTACACATTTTTTATGTTACTTTTGCATAAAATTTCTTACCGTGTGTGTTCTAATCCTTCTAGTCTAACCTAAGAATAATTCCAATAAAAACTTACTTAAATGGGGCTTCATGTAGGGGATAGATAGAGTTTGCATAGCTAATACAATGCATGATGAGGATCTTTTTATCATTAGATTCGTCTAACTTTGCGTAAGAAGGTCTTTATAAGCAAGGGCACAGTAAACACTACAGCCTCTTAAAAAGTAAATCGTCATTCGTCCTTCTCTCCCTTTTCGTGAATTTTAAAATTTTAAGAACGAAACATTTTATCACATCCATTTGAATGTCCCGACCCATGAAACTGATTGATCGGAACTGTACTAATACAATACAGTATTTAACTGCTACTGTACCCTCAAAAAAAAAATACTTTTGCTTGGGGTCTAAGCAAAAATGCTTTGCGACAAAACATTTTTGCGTAACTTAGGTCTAAGCAGTGGAAATGTTTTGTGCCAAGCACTCACGAGTCTTGCCGCTAAGCAACATCGCTTGTATTCCCAACGAGGCATATTCAGTTTTTTGGGTGTATTGGAGCAGTTCATAGCTCTTAAAAAGCTAGTTCATAAGCTAAACCTAAGAGTCAAGCGAGATCACTAGTTGCGTGTAGGCGCTATTAGCAATCAGAAAATCTATTTACGGATCCTGTACTTTGAAAAAATTGTTTTGTGCTCTTGCGTTCTACTAATTGCTTCGGCTCCTTCAACAATTAACACGGATGAATACCATAGCTAAGACTACATTATCATTTAAATAAAAGGAAAGAAGCTTTTAAAAAAAATGGGGAAAAGTAGTAAATACCTAAGGCCTTAATTAATTTCGTGCATTATATATTTTTTTAAAAAATAATAAAAATCGGCACTCTACCGGTCTCAAACTGCAACTTACATAATCATAACTGAAATGTCGGAATCATCATAACAATTACTTTAGTTTGTATACAGCCTGTGTGCTGCACGTAGCTCGGTCTTTTTTTTTTTTTTTTCATACTTGGCTGTGAAAATTTTTATTGATCCGAATTATGTAAGAAAATAAGTTGTATAAGCCTAAAAGATTGGAAATTTGCTTGATCTGAAACGTTCTCATTGTTATCAGTGATAAGAAAATATGGAATAAAGTCAAAGTGATCTTATAAACATGCCTTCGTCCTTTGAATCATAGTGATACGGGTGCCACTCGGCAGTTGACATCGGACGAACGAAATTTTTTACAGTAAGTTTTAAATTATTGCGCAAGGTTTAAGATATTCTATAAATCTGTCATGTGAAACATTTCCCGTAATATACATTTTTTTTAAACTTTTTATTTGGTGGAGTTCAACTTCCATTAAAATACGCATATAATTCGTAGTTTTGGATAGCCATGTCTACGTGCAAAAGTCAGACATTCGTACCGCGTGACTAAAGACGATTATTAGAGTTTGTGAATTCCGACATTGAAGAGGTTAAGAAATAAAACGGTCACTATATTTTCAGGCGACTCTTTTAATGAACTACCTTGACCCTGATTTGAATGATGTTAACAAACGCACACTTTGTGTACATCTTCCTCTTTTAGCACTCAATAGGAGAAAAAATATTGCGATTAAGACAAAATCTGGCAGCGACGGATTTAGGCTTAGGTAGATATACATGCTCAGGAAACTTGGGTGGTGGGTAGGTGAGTCCAAAAAAAATCGAATACCTCAAATCTTCGCTCCCGATTATGCAGTAGCGCATCCTTCTTCTTCCATAAGTGCCGGCTCCGCAACGGAGATGGGTTATCATGATTTTTACTTTGGAAACCTCCGTTCTAAAATAGACCCAAGGAATCGACACGAAAACAGTCCCTGAGACTTTTGAGCCATAGGATTTCCTAAGTCCTTGAATGCTCTTACCCTCGATTTTTCCCTCGCCCACAAGCTGAAGGCGGCGGTACTTTTCATTAGCGTCAATACTTATTTAACAATCATTACTTTTCGCAGTAACGCATTAAGCAATTTTTTAAAACCCAAAAAGGATTTTTTTTTTTCAAAAGCAAAAACTTGGTTGAATGAAGGTGGAGCTAAAACTATTTGTCTTACGTTTCTAGTCTTGCGATAGTGAGGACCTTGGCGTAAAGCGAGAATCCTGACATTCAATATTTATAAAAAACACTTTCGTGAAATTGATATCAGCAGATTCGTTTTAAATTAAACTAGCGATTCGATAAATCTTATTCTGCTAATTTTGTATTAACGACATACTTTTAAGGATTAAATTATTTAAGTTTTAGGCAAAATGAAACTCCTCGGGTTCCTGGCCGCTTTTCTCTGCGCGGTTCAACTCAGCGTCGGTGGAAAAATTTTAGTTTTTTCTCCGATGCCATCCCGAAGTCATCACAATCTAGTCGAAAGATACGCAGTCGAATTGGCCAAAAAAGGTCATGAAGTCACCTATCTAACACAATACGAAATAAAACCAATTCCAAATTTGAAACAAATCGTCCTGCCGAACGTTCATAAGGAATTAATGGGTAAATATATGAATAAGTATTTGCGAAATTATAAAAAAAAATCTTACTTATTTTATTAACTTTTTTACAGCATTATTTGCGAAGGAAGGTGAAGGCACTAATATGTTCGAATTGCGGAACATGCCGAAATGGGCAAATTTTTTCGTGTTTCCCCAAATGGGCCAAAGGTTGATGCACATCGTCCTTTCCCTCCCCGAGATGCAAAAATTTATAAACACCGATCAAAAGTTCGATCTCATTTTAGGAGAATTATTTTTAGATGAAAGCATGTTAGCAGGATTTTCGCAAAAATTCAAAGCTCCCATAGTTGCCATCCAACCCTTCATGCCGCACATTTGGGCAAATTATCTGGTGAGTCACTTTTATACAGTTTTTCCGCAAAGAGGGGTTGTCAAAATGGTAAAAATCATGCTTACATAGTTGTATTTTATTTTATTATATATATTTTTTTAAGTTGGGAAATCCTAATCCTTTTGCCTACATTCCGGACTACAATTTGGGCTACACAACCAGGATGTCATTTTGGCAGAGAGTGGAAAACACTCTTTGGGGCCTGGCCGAGGAAATAAATCATCGAATGTTTTACATCCCGGGACAAGATAAAATCATGAGGCAATACTTCGGAAACGATCTTCCACCTTTAGATGTTATCGTCAAAAATACTTCTTTGGTTCTGGTCAACCATCATTACAGCTTAGCTTTCCCTAGACCTTATTTACCGAATATGGTTGAAGTAGGAGGATACCACGTCAATCCGCCAAAGCCTTTGCCAGCCGTAAGTTCAGATATTTACCAAAAATCGAAAACAATATCACTGATGTCCATTTCTAATTTCAGGATTTGCAAAAATATTTGGACGAATCAAAAGACGGGGCCATATTGTTTAGCATGGGATCAAATTTAAAAAGTGCCCAAATGTCCGAAGAGCTAAAACGGGGAATATTAAAAGCCTTTTCCAGATTAAAGCAAAATGTTTTATGGAAATTCGAGGACGACAGCTTGAAGGACATTCCGAAGAACGTTAAAATCTCCAGTTGGCTGCCTCAGACTGACATTTTAGCTCATCCCAACGTCAAACTCTTCATAACTCACGGTGGCCTTTTAAGCACGACGGAATCCGTCTACAGAGGAGTCCCCATGATCGGGATCCCCATTTTCGGAGATCAACCTACCAATATGAGGTACTGCGAATTGGCGGGTTTTGCCATTAAATTAGATTACGATGACGTCAACGAGGAAAGTCTATACAAAACCATTACGGAAGTCATAAGCAATCCTAAATATAAAGAAAACGCAATTCGAGGATCGGTATTACTTAGAGATACTCCGAAACCCGCCTTGGACACTGCCATTTATTGGATCGAATACGTCATGAGGCATAAAGGTGCGCCGCACTTACGATCCGCAGCCCAAGACTTAGAATGGTACCAGTTATATCTCTGGGATGTTATAGGCACGTTGTTGCTTATTTCCTTAGTAGGAACCTATGTTAGTTGTAAGATAACAAAATTTGTACTGAGGAAGGTATTCGGCATTTGTTTTGGCAAAAAGACTGTTAAAGTAGCAAAAAATAAAAAGAAAAATTAATTTTATGCATTTTTACTATGTAAAAATTTGATTATTATAATGATTTAACTACACGTTCAATTTTAAGAAACCAATTGATTTTTAGTCTGAAAGGCTCTTGAGTGATTAATCATACAGGCCTAACATTATCTTATCCAAAACGGAGCTTGCATTATGAGACAATTGGGCTAATCTGATTGGGTTTAGTCACGTATCTAAATCAGAAACATCCTATAGAATTTTTATAGTCAATAATTCCTGCAACAACTAGTACTGGTCTTCTGATAGAAAATTTTGCTTAAAACGAATTGATTGTCAAAAAATTGGTCAAAAAGTGATCAAACTTACGATATCTAATTAATTTACAAAAAGCCCATAATTTTGTCTAGAGATTCTCAATTTATAAAATACCGAATTTACGATTTCGTCATCTATGCACAATTCCTGAGACGAAATGATAACTTTTTCCTGAAAACATAACTTTTGATTCTTTCTGTCGTTTCCGAACTTACGATTTAAAAAAAATTAAAGGTTGTATTAAAACTTTAGGAAGCACCGCTTCCAGGCCTGAAATTTTTAAAATTTTAAAACTGGCATTATTGCCAAGAGAAGGTTATATCGACTTAGCTGATACAAATCTGGTGTCTGTTTTTATTTACAAAATTTTTAAGCTCATTCTAGGCTGCCCAGAGGTCCATAGAGTCCGCCGGGTGTTTTAACGCTTAAATTACCCGGTAAAATGTTCCAAATTAATAAAGTGTTATTTGGCAACCTTTCAAAATCGTCACTCTCGCATCTATGTTTCATAAAGGAAGACGCTATTTTATGTTCCATTACGTCATTTTTAAACGGTATTTAGTGTTATTAAAAAAAATAAATTATATTCGGGTGCTCAATTATTTTCACGTATATAAATACTATTTATACATCGAAAAAACAGTCGAATTAAATGGAAGCAAAGCCTCAATCCTACACACTGACTTAATCTAACACTTAAATTCTACCGCATCACATCTATTATTAGTAATGAAGGAGTCTTTTTTTTTAAAAAAAAAATACAATAATGTACATTTATCTTTAATACAATGATAGTAGTACTCGAAGTCTCAGGCCCTAGTGATTCTATTATGACAACATCGCTGATATCTTATCAATTCACGATTTTAACGATAAATTTTGAAAAAAGTATGAAAACAGAGATCTCCGAATTTCATCAGCATTTACTACGCGAGTTTAACCCGTTTTAACCAAAATGGAATTGAAGTGTATTTTTCTGTTTTGCTTGTGTTCGATATCCGTGTGCAGTGGATCAAAAATTCTAGTTACGGTTCCAATGCCTTCAAGAAGCCATGCTATTTTATTTGAAGAACTTATTTCGGAACTAGTCGCAAGAGGTCACGAAATAACCTATGTATCGCCTTATCCTCTTCCAAAGCCGGTCAAGAATACCAAAGAGATCATACTAGAGGGGATGAAAGAAAAAATGGGCAGTAAGTAATGTCAAAAATTTGGCTTTGAAAAGGATTAGAATAAATGTTTCTTCACTACGTGTCCAAACCAAATTATATTATCTGTATAACAGGACGGCCGTTTCGGGCATAACTAACCCATCATCAGCTGTAAAGATTACAATAAAAATTAAAAAACAATAATAGCGAACAACGATAAATAACGAGTTAGGTGTAAACTAATTTAGGTGGTGTAAACGGCATAAAGAAAAACATGTGAATATTAAACGAACAATTTTCTTAAGATTTACCTTAAAACTTGTTAAAAATATGATCATTTTACGCTATGAAGAATACATTACGTTTGACTAGAGAAATTGAGTTGTTAAAATTAAATTTGGACACATAGTGAAGAAACATTTATTCTAATCAATTCGTCCAGCCGAGCTCACCTTTGTCATAAATTTGAAAAGGATCTTATTCTCATTTTTTTGTTTTTTCCCTTTTTTAGTGAATGCAAGTCAAGCGAGCTCGATGATGTTTAAAATTCCTCCGGCAATGCTGATGTTTATAATACCGCTTATGTCCCACAAATTAGTGGAAAGTACCATGGCATGTGAGAACTTCCAGGAACTGTTAAAGTCCGAAGAAAAATTTGATCTGATATTAGGGGAGATATTCATGGACGAAGCGCTTTTAGCAGGGTTGTCCATGAAATATAATGCGCCTATAGTCGCGCTTGCGACGGGCATGCCAACGGTTTGGGCCAATTATTTGGTGAGATTTCTTTCAATAATTATAAAAAGTGCCTTGATTACCCTAATAGCGGTAAATGGAACAAAAATTATTCTGTTTGGGACATTTACGCAATGATACCTATTTTAAACCTGCAAAAAAAACGTTTCCCATATAAATGTTTCATACATAAAATTTACAGCAGTTGAAACTTTTTTCATGGTGTACTATGCACCTATTACCTCACAGATTCTAGCCTACCGTGCAAATTGTCACAATTTTGGTAGCACCAGATGTGTATAAACATGTTGGAGTTTCCCGGATTCCATAATTCTTATTTCCGAAAAATTTTCCTCAAATTAATCAAACTAAAAATTTGTCCAATCCTTTACAGTGTATACTTGTTGCAGCAGCTCAAGACGTCACAGAAAAATTAAGATGAAATCGTGAACTTCTGAATATTTCTTTTCTTTTGCAGACCGGTAATCCAGCGCCAGCCAGTTACATTCCAGAAATGCTATTAGGATACCTATCCGAAATGTCCCTTTGCGAAAGAGTGATCAACACCTTAGGTTCCATAACAAACGAATTCATACATAGAGCTTTCCACCTCCCGAAGCAAGACCAACTTTTGAAGAGATACTTCGGCGAACACCTCCCTCCGGTTCAGGAAATCATAAAAAACACGTCCGTCGTTTTGATTAATCATCACAACGTCTTGGCTCATCCAAGGCCACTGATGCCGAACATGATCGAAATCGGAGGATACCACGTACCGAAACCTCAAAAACTACCGAAAGACCTTCAGAAATATATGGACGAATCGAAGCAGGGCGTCGTCCTCTTCAGCATGGGGTCGAATGTTCGAAGTTCCGCTTTTCCAGAAGAGATGAAACGTTCGATTTTGAACGCGTTTGCCAAATTGAAGGAAAACGTTTTATGGAAATTTGAAGACGATACCTTAGAGGGATTGCCAAAAAATGTACGAATTTCCAAATGGCTACCCCAGTCTGATATTTTGGCTCATCCAAACTTAAAGTTATTTATAACTCACGGAGGGCAATTAAGCACCACGGAAGCGGTGGTGAGGGGAGTTCCCGTACTAGGGATCCCTATATCGGCGGATCAACATACTAACATGGGTCAAGCGGAAAAAATAGGTCTGGGGAAGACTCTACAATTTAAAGAAATTAACGAGGAGTTGTTGTATGAAACGATAAATGAGATTCTAACCAATCCAAGGCAAGTTGTCAATGTCTAATTTTTGTTTTCTTTCTCTCCTTTAAAAATTTGAATCGTGAATTTTGTTGCTGATTACTGCATTATAGGGGCTGCAAGTTACCGAGTTCTGATGGAACCGGGAATACCGAAAATAAAAAAATTTCAGTCGGAACCGATATTACCAGAGTATTGTTATCCCTACTGCATTATTACTGCAATTTCGAACATAATAACATTTGTCTGTTTCAGTTATCGCGAAGCTGCTCAAAAAAGATCGCAATTACTTCAAGATACTCCCCTGCCTGCGATGGACACCGCTTTATTTTGGATAGAATATGTAATCAGGAACAATGGAGCTCCGCACTTTAGATCAGCTGCTGCTAATCTTTCCTGGTACCAACTCTATCTTTTAGACGTCGCAGTGATTCTAGTTTTAATTTCGGTTTTGTCAACCACTTGCACTATCTATTTCTGGCGATTTATTTTCCGAAAGTTGTGTGGCAGAAAGCGTAGCTCAGCAAAAAAAGACAAAAAAACAAATTAGGCCGAATAATTAAATGTCGATGACTTAAAAAAGACATCAAGTGGGAGTTGGCGCTTGGAAGGCTGTGAAATTCGGATTCATAAAAAAATATGTTTGTTTTCAAACAAAACATTTTAAGTTACTTTTTCTAAAATATGTACAAAATTAATGTTATTTAAGTTAAAAAATAAAAACGAACCTAGTCATTCTCATCTTACTATGCACTTCTCGACCGAAAAGAAATTGTCCGCAATGCAAACAGCAAATAGGAAGAATTTAGGAAGAAACAAACACTAAAAATTCGTTATGCTTTCATATTAAAAAAAAAAACATTTTTTTTTCATGTTAAAAAAGGGGAAGAAAAAAAAAGATTGATGTGGTAATCCTTCGTGCAAATAATTTTCTATCCGTTTTAAATTTTTAGTGCCTTTTTCATACTTTTTTTTTTTTTTTTTTTTTTTTTTTGTATTAAGAGTCTGATTTTATGAAAATCGTAAAACGACAAAAATTGGAATACTTCGGTCATAATTCTCACAACCATTCACTGGCAGATCGAAGGAAAAGGAGAATAGTCGGAAGCAACAGGAAAAAGCTTCGGACACTATTTAGCCATTTTTTTTACAATGACTCTCATGCAAAACCAACATTGCATTTATCTAAATCATAAAAGAATCAAAACAATTAAAAATATTAAATCTGTATAATGACAGGTTTCTGCTTCCTACCTTGTTTTTATTGCAGTAGGGATAAAAGTAAACAACTTCCAAATGGAATAAATTTTAAATAAAAAATGGTAATAGTTATAAAGAAAAAATAGGCTTTACTCTTTTAAGGTGGCCTTAAAGGCCGGGAAAAACCTTGGGAAAAACTAGTTTCCCTTCCAAAAATTCGAGCTAGACAAATCTATGAGATCAAGTTCGTATAAGTAAATAATGTTTAAACAAAAGAATATATACGATTTTGGAATAGTTATTTGAAATCGTTGGTATAGTAAACTTCGACTTTGAAAACATTTTATTCTGTAACGGGTTTGTGAAGCGAAAGGTAAATTATAATAATTTCGGTGTTATTTAGGAGAATAGATCAGTAGACATATCTAGTAATGGAATGAAACGCCATGTTAATTTAGCTTAAGCACTAATCTAATTCTTTTTGGATCAGATTTTTACAATATAATCGGGATTGGATTTTAGAAGAAAAAATATAACTAATTACGTTTTTGATATATGAGGGCATGTTTGTTGGTGCTGAAAACCAAATTAAACCGTTCAAACTTTAAAAAAAACCAACAATCAAGAGCTCAAATTTGACAGACTGGAAACATTTAACGGTTTTTTAAAATAATGAAGTAAATAAAAATCAAATAAAAATACAACTACAACAAATACAAAATTACAAGCTAGTACAAAATATTTAAATCCTCAATTATTTCCGGGAAGCAAGTAAGGTTTGCACTGAGAAACCAAAAGTTTTGTCACAAGATAAAAAATAAGTTTTGAAAATGGGTCCTTTAACGACCTGACCTCTCATTTGAGTGGGTAATCTGAGTCACTGGCTAAGTACATAATGAACCGAATAGCATGCTTGTAAGATTTTTTTTTTTTTATTGTAAATTATATAGGTATACGTATCGAAAATACAATTAATAGTAGCACAATTCAAACTAAAATATGTCATTTCCATTTCTTGAAGTTTAAGTTTACAATCATAAATCGCTTTACGTTGTAAAACCATATACTGGATCATATTACTAGATCTTTTTGAAAACTTTCGGCTATACATCAAAGCGAAATCCGCCGTTTTCAATATTTCTCATTGCCTTGAAACAGTTGTTGCATTTTTGTTTCAGAATGATCATTTTAATAGGAGCTACGATTCTACTACTGGTTCTCATTTACCAGCATTTCAATGCAAGAGCAAGGCTTATAGACAGCATGTTTCCCGGACCAATCCGAATACCAATTCTCGGGAAATCCCCACTAAAATATATTAATCTAAATCGTAAGTTGTACTTTTTAATTTTCTTTTCGAGCGAAGGTTTTAGGGGTAACATTGCCCATTCGAAATTGTTATAACTAAGTTTAAATTCTATAAAAATTACACAGGACTTTACGATCATGTCTTTGAAACGGTCAAAGCTTACAATCATCAACCGCTCCGTTTTTGGTTCTTCCACAAACCGTATACTGGGATCACCGACAGTAAAACAGCAAAGGTAATGAAATTTTAAATTCCTTCAAGAGATATTAATCTTAAATAAGGTGGAAGTTATAAAATGGATTTTTTGATTCTAGATTATCCTTTCAAAACCAAAATATTCAGACAAAATGGATGCTTATGATGTTTTAGTGCCTTGGTTAGGACGAAATCATTTTCTCGGTAGCGGTAAGGAAACGACTTTTTTTTTTCTTTTAATTGTGACAAAAAAAAGTCTTGCACGGCTCTGTTCCGGAACGAAGTTATCGGTTCGATGCAAAACTCCAGCAAATTAGTTCGATTTAGTAAATGAAACGTTATTTCATATTACGTCAATATGCAAGGGACAAAGGAAACTTCAACGAATAGTGTTGAAAATAAAGAACGCCTGTTTCTGCTGACACAGGGAAAACCTGATGGTTATGGTGACTTAATATTTGAAAAGCGTTGCCATATTGCCGAGAATAATGTTTCAATTTCTAAGTTAGTCAGCCTCTTTTACCAACAGTGATTTCATTTTACACAGGAGAAAAATGGCTTCAATACAGGAAATTCGATGCGCCTCTTTTAAATCTACCAGATGAGATTAGCGATAAATTAATAGGAATATTCGACAAAAACTGCAATACCCTATGTGATTTATTAAAAAAGCATGAGGGCAGGAAAGAAGCTTTCGACTTGTACGAATATTTCTCCATGTATACATTGGATAATATATGTGGTGCGTACAAACATAAAACTTGAAACACAACTTTGTGTTTTTATTGAAGTTAGTAGCTCATTAATTTCATGCATGCGAACTTGTTTCCAGAGGCTGTGGCAGGAGCAGGGCTGCGGTTCCGTTTCCGATTCCGATGCCGATTCCCAAGATTCTCCAATATTTTTCTGTCCGATTCTGATTCCGATTCCGATTTCGACTCGAGAAAAAAATTTTAAGTTTCCGATTCTGATTCCAATTAGAAAATATTTCAGTGGTGCCGATTCCGATTCTGTTTCCGATATTTACAGAAATGTACAAATCATAAAAAGCTTTTATTAATACTTTTCAGTTTAATTTGAATCAAAATTATTTTTCGATGCCGATTCCGATGCCGATTAAGATTCCGATTTCGGCCAATTTTTGAGCCAGATTCCGATTTCGATTCCGATTCCAACTGCTTGAAAAAAAATTAGGGTTCCGATTTCGATTCCATTTAGCTTTTGAACCAAACGATTCCTATAGTGATTCCGATTCCGTTTAAAATCTAAACGGCACCGCAGCCCTGGGCAGGAGTAGAATTGAGAGCTCAAAAAATGAGAGCCGAAACATCCAGGAAACCGCCCCTAGCAGAAGCTCTAGAATGGTAAGTAAAGGGAAACATTATGATGGAAACTTGTCACTTAAGACGAGATTTCTAAAAAAATCTCAGTTTTAAGTTGGCTTAACGATCAGTCTAAGTAAGCAGCAAACATTTGGTAAAAGTAGTAAAAATATTGTACTTTTAGCATGGAAAACCAGGTTTTTGTAAGAAACCTTATCCCATTATTAAGAATTGACTGGATATTTCATTTAACACCGTGGGGCCGAAAACAGAGAAAATCGATTAAAATTTTCCGCGACTTTAGCCAAGAAGTTATTAAGAAAAAAAGAGAAGCATTAATGAGGGAGCATAAGGACAGATTTGGTAAGTTCTAAGAATTTTTTTTGTTCCATTAGTCCGATTAATTGGATTGTAAATTCGGATTCCAAACATCTAAAAAATGTTTCAGGGAAAATAGTCCTGTTGTTCGCATTTCTGAACATAGTTTGATATGAGCAATCAGAGAATCAGATTCGGCTAGATCAGCACATAAAATGCTTCCCGAATTCGGGAATACCATAGTACCGCTATTTAGAACCCTAAGAACGGGAATCCTACCGACTAAAGCACACATTACGGTGACAGTAAAAATTATTGAATGACTTTTTCACTCAGCCCTTAATTCCCAAGAAAAAGTGAGTTATAAGTCAGACCAATACGTTATAAAAACTTATAACAAGATTACAAGTTTTGTCATCTTGTTATAAGTTTTTATAACGTATTGGCCGTACTTATAACTCACTTTTTCTAATGTCAGATTTGAAGTTAGTTAATCGGTAATCTTGCTACATTTTCTAATCACTAATCAGTGATTAAAAGTTAACCATGACCAAAATCATGTGAACAGAAATTTCATCAAAATTAATTTTGAATTCAATTTATATCAATCCTTTCCAGATAAACACGAGGTTATAGAGCCTCAAGATTTAATGTGTAAGCACCTTCTTGCTAATACATTCAGCGAAGAAGAAATTCAAATCGAACTTGAAAGCTGTATACTCGGGGTAACTAAAAATAATTATAGAAATGCCACAATCAGTCATGAAAAATGAATAGAAAGAAATAAGCCTTATTATTGAACTTGTTTCAGGGTCAT
Source organism: Liposcelis bostrychophila (assembly GCA_037577465.1). Lineage (NCBI taxonomy): Eukaryota > Metazoa > Arthropoda > Insecta > Psocodea > Liposcelididae > Liposcelis > Liposcelis bostrychophila. The sequence continues at coordinate 974,315 of CM075209.1, read as the reverse complement.
GATACAATCACCTCAGCCCTATCCTTTATATTTTATGCACTGGCAGAACATCCAGAAATTCAGGTGAGTTTATAAAGATTAGAAAAAATCGAATTCCGTAATACGTTTTCCAGCCGATATTTTACAGTTCGCAACTTCCTTCCTGTCTCCTTTCTCTTTAGCGGGCCATTAAAAGGTTACCTAAGCATGAGTTTTGACCCCGTTGCTAAGGGTTGTTCTTCCCCGTCTTAATTTATTTACACAATTTTTTTGCAAAACAAACAAAAAATTGTAACCCTATTTAACAGAAAATATAAAGTGAATGTAAAATCTATGGACCATTTCTTAAACGGCGCAATTCTTGCATATTTTACAGGAAAAGGTATACAGCGAAGTACAAACAATTTTTGGGGATAGTGACCACTGTCCTGATGTGAATCAGCTGAATGGTATGAAGTATACCCTCCAATTTATTAAAGAAACTCTTCGATTTTATACTCCGGCCTCAGTTATCGGAAGATATGTAAAAGAAGACGTATACATAAGTAAGATCCACTAACCAACAGCCTCACAGAATAATAATTTTAATTATACCATTTTCTTTTTTAGACGAACATCAATTTATTCCAAAAAATACGAACGTAGCTATATCATTAGGTGCGATTCATAAGGATCCTGCCGTCTGGCCGAACCCAGATTTATTTGATCCGGAAAGGTTTTCTGAGGAAAACAGTAAAAATATGGATCCTTATGCATTTGTGGCTTTTAGCGCTGGACCCAGGAACTGTTTGGGTGAGGAGAAACGCTAAAATTTAAAAAATTGACAAAGGAAAAACCATAGTCAAGAAGCGCATTATCATTCCGTTCAAATGTTTTTCAGGATATAAACTTGCTATGTTGGAGATGAAAACTACGATAGCCAAAATGGTAAGACGTTTCCAATTCTCACTGAGCGATAATCCGAAACAACATCTTAAGATTTGGATGAACATGGTAATCACTGCGGCGAATGGATTCAATCTTAAAATTCAACCTCGAAAATAAAAATAGACTGCGAACGGAAACTGAGCTAAATGAAATATTTCTGAATGTATTTTGTTCCATAATTCTGTTTCCGATTGTAATTTTTTGGTGTGTATGGAACAATCAAAAAAATACATTCGGTATTTTACTTAAGTTTTGAATTTGTTCGCATTTTTATTCGAAGCACATTTAGAAATTAAAAGATATGATGAAATTGGATTTTGAGATATATATGCATGGTAGTATGAAAATAATCTGAATGTTTAAAACAATGCAGAGAATGAAAAAAAAAAAAAAAAAAAATTAAAAAAAAAAAAAGTTTCCTTGACTTTCCGTTCAGACTTTCCTATTTTTCTCACTCTTTAGCAATGAAATTCCTTGACAATGTATTCGACTTTAATAAAAAAAACTTAAAATTTGTAAAATGAGTAAGAAATAAAAGTTTGTTGTGACCAAACTACTACTAGCCCAATTTTTTAAAATTACATTAAGTCATTAATTCTCGAAGTATTAAATTTTAAAAAAGCCAACGGCCGGGAGAAGGTCACAATAGCCAATAAGCTAACAGTAAAAAAAAAAAAAAATTGTCATTCCTCTGTTGTTTAGAATTTTCCTAATCTAAATTGTTGCAAATAATATGTTCTTCAGAATAAAAAAGAAGCCGAAAAATATTCTGAATAATTCGGAATCCCGATAGGATAACGGCAGAAAACGAAAATGAAGATTCACGAACTAGCTAACTCGCATTAAAACAGCTTCAGTGCATCTTGCAGGATTCGTTTAGTAGACTAGTCGTTAACGTCTCATGAGTTAGTGTTTTTTTTTTCTTTTCTTTGTTGTTATCGTGCCGGGGATTTAATCACTCACTATCAGGTAAACCATACACAATGTTTTAAAATCTCAGAAAGAGAATTAATTATCTACATGGTAATTAACTAATTGTCATATGATTTTGCCAGCAAAAAAAAAAAAAAAAAAAAAAAAAAAAAAAAAAAAGTTTAGCAAATAAATTGTTTTAAGTGAAATCACGACAATTAGAAACTGAGTTGATGGGTTATATGTTATCGTAAAAAAAGTAATAAAATAATAATAGAAAAAATAAGGAATTATTGAATGAAATATTTCCAACGAAAAACCAGTTCTGTTCAGTGTTGTGACCTGTGAGTTAACATATGATGCTCCGCATTGATTACATACACCTACATTCAAGGTCGTTGTGATTGTATATTCCTTACTTTCTCACGAATAACAATAAAAGTTATGTAATTTACATCCAATACCGCATCTTTCTAACCCTAGAGTCATTTTATTTTCATTTAAAAAGTTCCTTTTTTAAAATCAAAATTTTTTTAATTACTACTTCGATCGGTCATTCAGGTACTATTTCAAGGCCATTGATACGTAGTGATGTAACTCACACAAATCAACAAGTCATCTAATATAATTTTATGTTTGACGTTTTCCTCGTCATTTTTAAACCATTTTTTTTTGTAGGGATGCAGATGTTCAAAATATGCCTAATTTTTTTAATAAGCGTAATCTCGTCTTCATTCGCTGCCAAAATTTTGGTTATGGTGCCGATGCCGGCTAAAAGTCATGCCATATTATTTGACAGGCTCGTAGGGGAACTGGCCAAAAAAGGACACGATGTTACTTATATTACTGCCTTTCCGTTAAAACAAAATTTGCCGAATTTAAAGCAGGTCGTAATGGAAAAAGGGCAACAATTGTTACAAGGTGAGTTGCGAAAAAAGGTCAAAATTTTATTTGACTAAATTATTAAAGAAAATTAAAATTAGCAATAAAATTAAAAGTGAAAAACACAAAATGTTTTACAGCCACTTTTTTAAGCACTTTAAGGATGTATGCTGTACTTATTGTGCTCCAAAACTACAATATTTTTAACATCCTAATCTAAAAAATTTTGATTTTTTTTTTTTTTTTAAGACAGTTTAAAAATGGATATTTTTGAATTGCGCCACATGACACCTCTGCAGAATACGGTTTTACTACCGCTGATGGGCCTAGGAATAACTGAAGCTTTACTGAACGACCCTAAAATTAAAAAATTAAAGGACGAAAAATTTGATCTAATAATGGGGGAGGCTTTCCTGAGCGAAAGCATGCTTGCAGGTTTTGCTCACAAAAGCAAGGCGCCTCTGATTACCTTAGCGACTTTCATGCCAAATGTTTGGGCGAATTTTATGGTAAGAACAAATAATAAATAATTAATGCAAACTATTCAATCAGCGTGATTTTATAAATCTCATCGGTTCCGCATTAAATAAATTGATCATTCGCACTGAGAACTCAACTCCAAATTAGTCTTAATTCAATTTTTTTTTTCAGGTCGGAAATCCAGCCCCATCGTCGTACATTCCAGATCCCTTTACAGGATACCCCAACAAGATGACATTCTTTCAACGGGTCAATAATTTCCTGATCGGTGTAATCGCGGAACTTAACCACGATTGGTTTTACCTCCCTAAGCAAGATGCAATCATGAAGAAACATTTCGGGGACCATTTACCTTCTGTAGCGGAGATTATTAAAAATACCTCTGTGGTGTTCGTTAATCATCATCACAGTCTAGCATTCCCCAGACCCTACAATCCGAACATGATCGAAATAGCCGGAATTCACATAGAGCCGCCAAAAAAACTCCCGCAAGACTTGCAGTCGTTTATGGACGAAGCAAAAGAAGGAGTGATTTTATTTAGTATGGGATCAAACCTGAAAAGTTCACTTATGTCCAAGGAGAAAATCCAAACTTTTTTAAATGCTTTCGGAAGGTTGAAACAAAAGGTTTTGTGGAAATTCGAAGATGACTCGCTACCGGGGGCACCGAAAAATGTTAAGATATCAAAATGGTTGCCGCAATCAGATATATTAGGTAAGGCATTCTCTCACCCTAATTAATTTTAGTAAATTTTAAGAAAAATAGGATTGGCACATTTTGATTTTGATAAAAAATTCCTACCTTTTTGTTTCTGCAGCGCATCCCAATTTGAAAGTTTTCTTCACTCATGGAGGGCTTCTCAGCACAACGGAGTCGATTCTCCGAGGCGTCCCGATTGTGGGAATCCCGATATTCGGCGACCAACCTGTAAACATGAGAACAGCTGTTAATAGTGGATTTGGTAGATCATTAGATTTCGATACAGTCACGTCGGATCAAATAGTGGAAGCCTTAAATGACGTCATCAATAATCCTAAGTAAGTGCATATTATAAATTTTTCTTAAGTTGCTTTTTTAACTAAATCGTTAACAAGAAAAGTCCCTGGGTTTCTTACTGTTAATTTTAAAAAAAATTACTAATAAGCCTAAAGAGCGGAAAATCATCTAGAGCAGATAGAGGTGCTCTAAGTAAGCTTTTTAAACATGGGAAAAACAAAAGTCTTATGGCCCAAATTAATTGTTCACAAAGTTCCTCTTAAAAATTTTTTTTGGGAAAAAAGTGATGCCCGGCGGTCACTAAATTAATTTCACTGTCGCCATTGGTCATAAATAAGGGAAGAAAAATTTACAAGATTTTTAAAAACTTCAGAAATTACTGCCAAATACTACACATGAAAATCTAGTGAAGAGGGTACTGAAGTTACAAAATGATCGAGATTATTCATTCAGTTTTACGCTAAAGTGTAATATTCACTCAAAGAAAAATAATAATTTTTGTAAACAATATTTTCCAAAGAATTCTAAAACCAACATAATCTTATTTTCTTTTTAACATAATCGTATTATTTCATTTTTCTTTTTACCCCTTAGGTACCGGGAAATCGTCCAACAAAAATCAGCCGTTTTAAAGGATAGGCCTGCGCCACCTTTGGAAACAGCTTTGTACTGGATAGAATACGTAATTCGTCACAAGGGAGCGCCACATCTCCGTTCCGCCGTGCAAGATCTCAACTTGTTTCAAAAATACTTAATAGATGTCATAGCAGCTCTAGCTGGACTTATTTTCTTTACTTTATACATTATCAAAGGCACTTTCAGGTTTATATTCACAAAATTATGCGGAGGGAATAAAAGTAAAAAGTCTGAAAAGAAAGTAGCAAGTCAAAAAAAGAAAAACTGATTAAAAAAAATAATAATGACAATAATTAGTCTGTAATATTATTTTTCTAAAAAAAAAAATTGAATAAAAATTTAAAAAAAGTTAATTAAATCTAACTTATTTCTTCCTTTAAGTTTTGTTAGGCCATATTACCTAAAAAAACTTCTCATAATGGAAATCATCATATTCCGTTTTCCTCTAAGAACACCTCCACATACAGGTGATCAGAAAAGGAAATACAAAATATTTTTGCAAAAGCATCTTGTAACCAATACCATTAGCTTACAAAATTAAATGAGGAACATATACGTCACTATGTTCCTTTGTGTGTACTGGTCTGCTTTTAAAGTAGCAAAACCCTGGCCGAATGATTTTACTGGTTGCAAACTAGTTACTTTAACGACCCTGATCACTACATGCTGAGAACATAGTGAGGGACATTCCTCATACGAATGGAATATCATCAATTTTATATTTTTTCTTTTTTTAAATATGAATGCAAATAGCAAATTTTAATTGTATCAGTAAATTTAAATCATTATCCACTGAATAATAATGGTCTTATCCATAACCTAAAGGAACTCAACATAAATGAGTTTGATTCATTGCCCTTTTTTAAAAGTTTCCAAAAGAAAAAAAAAAAATTATGGGCATGTAAAGCACACAGAATTTTTCTGATTAATCGACTACCTCCTAAAGCAGCAGAGGTGCTTTTTTATTTATTTTCAATTTCTACATCAGGTTGCTCCAGCATTGGTAAATACGTTCAGAAAAGCCAGAATGACAGCAAAAAAGAAAAATAGCAATTTTGATTGATTTAAGGTAAAATGAAACTATCTTTTATTATTGTCCTTAGAATAAACATGATTCATTGCAAGGCGGCCGCTCCGAGTCTAGTTTATCTCAGTTTTAAAAAAAAGCTTTTTCAAATATCAACATGAATAAAAGGTTGTTTTCTTTTACCATATATCGTCTTCGACAGCTCACCTCAATAAAATCGACCTTGTATGCTTCCTCAGCCATAATCGCATACTTCATCCAACGATTATTTTCTTGCTAAAGCTGACATTAAATCGTAAATAATAAAGTTAAAAAATCCCGAACCGAACCATTCCTCGACTCTCCGCCATTAATATATCCGAACTGACGCGGCGGTAGCTGCTCCAAGCTATTGGTTTCTGAACCAACCTAGAACCCCTTATAACCAGGGAAACGACATTCATGTTTTTCCCCAGCCATATTGGAGAACTCCTCATAAGCTAACATAATGGTCAAAATATGGCGTCTAAAAAATATTCTTGAGTGACGCAATTTTTATGGACTTCGGTCCTCTTGTTTTTATTTAGTTTCGGCCATTGCCATAGTATACCGCCAATTCCCAATTGCATCTTGTGATCATGATTCTTTTTCTGAAGTTCAAATTTACAACTATAATAGGTGGCATGGCGAGTACGTTTTAGGGAATGGACTGATTTTGATTCGTACTCCTGAATCATTCAAATATCATCGTTTTTGTTATTCATTTTCAATCATGTTTTTTTCTCTGTCATACATAGAGAGAGATAAGGAAAAGGTTAAAATTTATTGTGCCCCTATTTCTTTTTATTTTGTCAGGCCTTCTTTTCATTTTCTCTTTTAATATTTCCTCTCTACGAATGGACATTCAGGCACAGAAGTCATTCTGTGATTCAGGCACCTTTTTTTTTTTTTTAGAAACTCAATTTAAAGATATTCTTGCCTGAATAATTATCCGATAAAGCAATCCCCAAGCTCCAGCAAATACACAATGCCGCCAAAACATTAGTCAAGTGCATTGGTTTCTGAACGAACCTAGGAACCCTGTGTCTAGAGACCACGACATTAAGATTTTTTCCCGCCACTTCCAGAAGTTCTTTCCATAAGTTAATAATGAAGTCAATATATGGCGTCCGAGATCTTTGATTTGAATTAAGAATTTTTGTAATTGGTAAGGGCTCTCTTCCATTTGGTCAGCTTGTTAAAATTGAAAATGATGTTTTATATTATTTAATTAGGTAGGTTTATTTTAATACTATTTTAAATGTAAGAATCAGCAAAATGTTAGATTGCTAATCGTTAAAATTCCGCTTGTAATTGTGATTGGGGTTGTGGCTTTGTTTCTATGCTTCAACAAGAATTGAATTTTACATGTATGTTATCCCGTACGGATGTGATGGGTTACACATGCGTGGTTTATTCTTGCAGGTATTAAAATTCCTTCGGCAACCGATTTTTCCGTCATCGATGAGAGAACCTTTGCTTAACAGGATAAAATGCCAAGTAATAGATACCAAATCCTTCAGTATCTGAACGGAAGATTTGTAATGAGAGTCTTAAATGGACCCAACGAAATATGTTTCACACCCTTTAAAAAAGGTATGTATTTATTTTATGATTGTTAAAGATTTGAATTTGATGTTAGACTGATCTGTTTGTATCAAAAAAATACGAAATGTTTATATAACAGAAAACTATATTCTAAGCGTGAAGGTAAAACCACAACAAAATAATGAATTTGTTACATCTTATCTTGCAAACCCAAAAATATTAGGCCTATGGAAACAAAAGTTGCTTTGGAATGTAATATAAAAAATAATAATTTGTGTAAAAGGAAATTCTTGAAAATAACTGCTTTTTTGTTTTTCCTCTCCAGATTTTTTATTATCATGAATAGGTCAACCTGAATCAGAAATGTTTTGACTATTTATTAGGGCTTGGGAAAAATTTTATTTAAAATTTAAAGTGTGCTTTTGCTTCTTCTGGTCCTGTTTGACTTTTTGCTTGAGGCATATTATTTTTTTATATTTATTTTATAATTTGTTTCAGGACATTATTCATTAAATATTTTATTCAATCAAGTTTCAATCCTTACATTATAATTAAATTTCATTGTTGATACGTTCACTATTGAACATCAGATCTAGATTTGACCCATCAAGAAACCATTTTATTCTCAGTACAGGTTGTGTTTTTTGTTAAATTGAACGAAAACTTATTTAAGTAAAAACTTGAATAAAATGTTTTTTGATAAAGATTATTGTCGAATATAAAAATATTTGGGTCTTTTTCTGTTAAATGTATTCCAACCAAGCATGAGTAATGTGATACCCTTTAAAAAATTTTACTGAAGTAAAATAAATTTTAATGTAATAAAATGTATTATATTTCCAGGCATACAATTTTGGTAATAATTAATTAAATTTTTTCCTACAATACTGTATAAATGAATTTAATTTATAATTTTTATTATTTTCAACAGGATAGGATGTCTTGTGCAGTTCAAGGAAATCCACAATCCTGGTTCAGAATTTGACAAATGCAAGATGCTTTGAAAAGTTCACGATTGCTGCTGGATCAGTGCAATGTTGGACAAGGATCTGATCCTTAAAAACAAGATGTCATCAATGATAACTCTGGTGATGACTGGCATTTGGCCTTTTTTAATCATGTTTCTCCAGCTGAAGAGTTCAACTTGAAGTTAGTTGTTTACTACAATAACTACAAAAATATTCTTAATAGGTATGCAAAATCATTTTTTTTTTCTTTTACAATAAAATAGAAATTAAAATTGAGGGCAGTGCTTAATCAGTGGAGTCTGTAAGCCTTGATTAAAAAAACATAGGACTATAAAATCCAGCTATTTATTGAGTCATTAGATATATTTTTTTTTCTATTTCAGATGGGGTTGCTTTTCGTTTTCGTCCATTTCGTTACTTCTCGATTAATTTTCGTAGGCAAAGCTCGTCGTGAGTTTGCCTTTGCTCGGTTCGGTTTAATATTAAAGATAGGGATCGTAAAGTTCGCTTTTTAAAATTTTTTACCTAGTGATTTTTAAAGTAGTCTTTTTGAGTGCGTGAACGGTTCGGTTATAGACAGCGACCCTAGGAAAGAATTGAGCAAATGAGCGGCAAAACCATGGAAAAATTGAGGCAACAAATGAAGCTGCATGGGTAAGTTTTTTAATTTTTTTATATTTACAGTTTGGTTTCGTTTTCTCCACGATAGTAAAAAGCGTGATTTTTTTTTTCCCTCGGTTGATAAAAAAATAAAAAAATACCATTGGTTGTTTCGAACTTGAGTACATGTATAGTATATTTCTATACAAGGGATGCTAACGACAAAATTGCCCGTCGAGACCCAGTTTTAAGCTCGAGCCGAAGGCGAGGGCCTTAAATAGGTCGAGACGGGCAAGTCGTTTGCATTCCTTGTATTGAAAGATATTTTTCACCATAAAGTATAGCGTAAAATAGTCTGTAAATACTTCCATTTATCCGCACTAGGGCGGATAAGTGGATTTATCTGCCCTGTGTGATGAAAAAATATTACTAGGAATAACTGTTAACTTGTGTTGTCGACATTTTTAAAAAGTTCGATTTTTATCTATACCTAAATCGAACATTTTTGTTTGTCGTAGGATCGATATCTTCGCAGAAAAAAAGAAAGTAGGATTTGGGAAAAAAATCCAATTATACAAATAACTTTTGAACTTGAATGTAATCTAAATCATTTACATTTGAAATATTGAGCTGGGAATATAAGTTGAGATTATTTGACCAAAGGTAACCAATTAAGGTAGAACTTTTCAAGAAACTTGGTATCCCTTCATGCCTCCGGCTGTTTTGCTTATAGGAAGACTGAAATTCACGTTTGGGCTTGAGCGGAATTTTTTGGTATTTTAACTTCAACATGATCATTTGTTTTGGCTTTCCATCTTTAGGTTAGACCAGGAGAGATCGAAGAGAAATCAGAATTCGCATAACCTCTAGAACTTGGGTAAACTTTTTTAAAACCTGTGCGGGTTCGGACTTACCTAAATTTTGAAAATTCAAATACCTTTCTTTTGAACTACTCTCATTCCATAGCTGATTTTTGGAAGTAGTGAAAGTTTAAGCGAGGTTAAGTTAGAACCGGAATCACAAAGTTTTGTATTTTTTAAATCACGACATTTCCTTTTTTTAAAGTGCGTGCCTCGGCGTTTGCTTTGTTTGTTTTTCAAAGAAAAAAAAAAAAAATGATAAATTTTTAATCGTTGACTCAGTAGGAAAAAAATGGGATAATTAACTATGTTTAAGTTTCTTTGTTTCTGGAGAAAATTAGTGTCGAAAAGGCTTGGCGGGGTATTTTAAAAGTGGGCCAAGTCTATTATTTCCATATTGTTCTACTTTTTTTTTTATTCCCAAATCTGAGGTCTGGGGAATCTAATTGGTATAAAAATTCCTACGGTTGATTTTCCATTGGGGAACACATCAATTAGATTGCCTGAAAATTTTTGCCAGTCAGCAAGTTTTCTATGAACCAATAATCGTCACGATTCGGCACGTGATTAGTAAGCGGGAAAAAGATTTAGAGTTTGCTTTTTGTTAAAAAATTTTTGACAAAAGCTGCACAGAAATACATAGAAACATATAAACAAAAATTGTAAATTTTGATACTTTTTCCGATTTATAAGTTTTTCCGCAAATAATATTTAAAATCGGGGATGTAAGTACAGTAAGACCTCTCACAAAAATTAATCGTTTGTTATGAAAATTCTATCGTAAGGGAATTTCAGTAGCGGCTAATGGCTAAGTTAACTTCTTTGGAAAGGACTTCTTTTAAAGAATAAAAATTTTAAATTAAATCCTACCTCAAAAAGTCAAATTTGATAGCGACGAAGAAATATTTGTTATTGAAAACTTTTTTAAAATGATTATTAAGTGTTATTATTAGTTTTTTTATTTTTATTTTTTTCAAAGGAAGGGTGAAGTCCAATTTTATATTTTTCTTTTTTAATATTATTTTTAAAATATAAAACCACGCAACTTTGAAAATATTAAAAATTGAAAAATCTCCGACAAGTTCCCAATAATTTTATCGTTTATTAAAAGGGGGATTTGAAATATAGGAAGAGAAATTTGCAATACTCTTCCCTGGAACTTTTTTTTGGAAGAATTTATTCCATGGAAAAAAAAAAAAATTATTTTCTGCTGTTTTAGTGGAGCACAAGATTTCTGATGGTTTATTAGAATTTCAACGAAGCTTTTATGGGCAATGAGATGTGGAGATAATATGAATTTTAGCACAGGCCATTAAAAGGCTATATTTTTTAACCAAGTCAATTTTATAAATTTCCAACAAACCTAACGACCCAAGTCAATTTTAATTTTTAAATTCAACTCCATTTCAATTTTTTTAACCCTTTTTCCCGAAAATTTTGTAATATTATTTGTATGAAATATGAAGTTTTAGGGGTCGCCGATGCCGAATCTAAAATTAGTTTTTACGTGGAGGGCACTGGTGGTCCCCCAGAAAACAAACTTTTTTTAAATTTACCGAAAAGTAAGCCATGGGTATCGATTTGTAAGTTTTCCGGCACCCTGATTTCAAATCTAACATTGAATTTTACGTAGGGGGCACGTGCGGCCCCCAGAAAATCAACTTGTCTAAAGTTAACTGCCTCCCGGAAAATTAACTTGTCTTATTAAGGGGCAGTGGGGACCTATGACCTTTTTAATGATAAAGGAAAAAACCACTTATAGGTCATAAATTAAAGCTGATATATTTATAAAATATAAATAAAAATTATAAAAGTTAATAGTCCTCCATCTTTAATTTCAATTTTTTCAAAATTTGGACTTCAGATTCAGAATTAGCAGTTCAAAATGTTTAGTTTTTATTATTTTTAAACTTATAAACGTTTCTACACAGAAAAAGTTGTTTTGTCCATAAGCTAAACATAGCTGAAGAACTGTGGTTGAAAGCTTTATCGCAGGGACTGATGGGTCCGTATATGGATTCATGGGCGGCAAATAGTTAAAGAGTCTCAAGATTCTATCATTTATAGCGTAATCTTCGCCCAGTATTCCTACTGAATAGCCTGGCAGTCTGAAACGGCTGCTAAAAATGATCGAAATCTAAATTTCTAATTCCACCCGCTTTGTCCCAAACGTCTCCAGAGCGGACAAAGTTTCTAGTTTTCAGCTCCCCTTAAATTTTTTTTTTTTTTTTTTTTTTTTTTTTTTACTGCACTCACATTTTAGAAAATTGAAAATGGTCGATTATTTAGCTTTTTCAAACAGTTTCTCAACGGGGATATTCATCTTGTATCATATTTTTTGAATCTGTTTGAGCTTGAAAAAGTTTGTTTTTTCTGTATATCAGCTTTTTTTTTGGTAGTGGGGGTCTGGAAGGGGAGGAAAAAACCGACGGAATAAAAATGACGCGGTGCTCGTTAGTAGAAGCAGAGAACGGTTATGAAGATTTAATGTGGTTAAAAGTGGAAAAATTCCTTTGGGGAATATGCAAATTGAAATGGATTTTTGTATTTCCTTGTCGTCCCCATTTTCTATCACGCGAGAAAAAAAATAACATTATGATTCTTCGGGGATACGTCTCTGCAATTACAATTATTTTCGAGCTTCTCTAGAATCCTACGGTGTATCATCGTTTATATTCTTTTTCTAGATTTTTATTATTGCAAGAAATAAAAAAAAAGAGGAGAAATAAAAAACCATACAGCAGCGGGATGTCAAAATTTAAACGCCCGTCAAACGGAAAAATAAAAATCTCCCAAGACTCGGAGTAAAACACGATAGAAAGTCAATAACGGCCAATATAATTGATTTATTGAAGAGAAAAAGGAGGAAAAACTCGAAGATAAGCAGACTTTTTTATGTTTAATTACCGTGACTTATTTAATTACCGTACTTGTAATAACGATGACGTCATCAGTCGCGATTTCTTTTTTTTTTTCTCAAGACTTTTAATGAGTAAACTTTTTTTTTTTTTCCAAGTGAGATGAAGAGTTTGATACGAATACTTTGTTTACTTCCCTAAAAAAAATTTTTAAGCGATCCCGAAAAAAAGTTGGGAAGGAAAATGATCCTTTTTTATTATTTGCAAGGTATAGTCTTCGCCCTAACAAAGCTGGCTTAGTCTTATCTCGTGCATGCACGGCTGCACACACTTTTGCCTAGGCAATTAGCCTCCACCTAAGAATATACTCTTTCATTCCCTTTTTTAAAATTTGAATTATAAAAACGGCCCACGTCTTGCATTTTCATACCCCCTTTTCCCCCTTTCCTCCCGCTCCACGAGTTTTTATCTCTCTGAATTCGTCTCTGTAATATTTTAACACTCTTTTAAACAAGCCGGTACACGATAAATAATTTATTTAAAAACGAAAGGGAAAGTTAAATAAGCAGAACTGTACTATCTGTTTTTTTTTTATACGGAAAAAGCCTCTTTGATCGAAAGAGGGAAAATGTGTAATTAGCGTGACATTAATCGAATAGCATTTTAAAGATGATGGGACAAGAGCGATTTTGATTTATTTTCAAAATGTGCCGTATTTATTTTTTTAAATTGTTGGTTTTTAGAAAGCTGGCATTAAAAGCGATTCTTTTCAAAAGCCAAACATGTGTTATTCGTAAAATCAATTTTGGGGTCATGACTAGGGATGAATTAAACAAATCACAGTCATCCGATATTTCTTTGCTTTTCAATTTCATAGGGTTGTTTCACTATATTTCCAATAATTTTTTTAACTGTTCAGAAATTTAAGGAAAAATATTAGAAAACGAAATCTCATTTGTTTTGGCTCATTCGGAATGTTTTTATCTTTTAAATTTCAATTAAAAGTTGACGAAATTTTAGCCCGATTTAAACGCTTTCGAAAAGCGCAAAATGAAATGGCGTCTGGTTGTTTTTATCGTTCCGTTCAAATAACCAGTTCGAATCAGCAGTGACTCAGATGTATGAAAATTTTATAAATGGCGAATGTTTTTGTTTAGAAATAAAAGTGGATAAATTTTTAATCGAAGCAGCTTTGTGGATACTATTTTACTGGAGTCTTGCGATTTGTTAGCACATAATGGATCGAATCCATATTTAATATTTCTTTTTACTCGTTGTCAAAATGACAGATGACTGGTTTTTAATTTCAAAACAAAAACATTCGCCATTAAAAAACTTTCATACATTTGATTCACTGCTGATTCGAACTGGTTATTTGAACGGAACGATAAAAACAACCAGTCACCATTTTATTTTGCGCTTTTCAAAAGCGTTTAAATCGAGCTGAAATTTCGTCAATTTTTAATTGAAATTTAAAAGATAAAAACATTCCGAATGAGTCAAAACAAATGAGATTTCGTTTTCTGATTTTTTTCCCTATATTACTGGAGAGTTAAAAAAAATATTGGAAATATAGTGAAACAACCCTATTGACGTATTACACTCAAAAAAATAGTAGGTTAATATATTTTTGACTGGACGCTTTGACTAGTCCGAAAACAAAATTGACTGGAGACTAATACAATTGTAATGGCGGAGACTAATCAATTTTTAATTAGGCGCAAAATCCAGTTTAAATTGTATTGGCGACCAGTATTCATTTTTTTGAGTGTATTTGTTTTCGAAGCTTGCCGTATATTCTCAGAAAGATGACTTCTAAAGAAGAAACTGCGCACTTAGTTACAACTTTTGTTTTCGAATAATTTCAAATTTAAAATTGAACTTTGAAATTTGAAAAAATATAACAGGATGAGAAAAAGGATAAAGGGTCTCAACTTAATAAAATCTTTTATCGTACTTTATTTCGTAATACCGCCCTTTCGATATTATTAAATATGGTTTCGTGAACCTGACAGGTTATGAAATTTTTTCTTTTTTTTTTTTTTTTTTTTTTTGATAAAAATGAGTCGTTTTTCCTGTACTGTGAACGAAACGGAATCTGAAATATTTGCACTTAACATGTTGTTTTCTACTGGTGTGCGGTTTATTCTTGTTAAAGAAATGTGCTTTTTTAAGCATAGGCGACCTATTTGGGTTGAAAAAATATAAGTTCCCCCATGCATGCTATTCACTGTATACCTATTCTCCCCATCTGACTTTCCTGTCTGTATTTAAAAAATTGGAAGATAAGGGCAACGATGGCCTTGAGGAAAAAAAAAAAAGAAAAAGTAAAATTGGTTACGCCGGCGCTCCGGAAAAGTCTCGGGAGGTGTCGATTATGCTTCTGACAGAGCATCCATTTTCTCAGGATTTTTAATGCTTACAGCTTGAAGCTGTAAATTTTTAATCATAGCGGTAAAAAAAAGGAAAAAAAAACACGTATATTATTCGTTCACCTGTATCGAAATTTCCTTGTTATTTAAAACAAAAGTTAACATAATTTTTGTTTTCCCTCATCGTAAACAGGGGAAAAAAAAGAAACGAAATAAGAAAACAAGCCTTTTTGCCGGGAAATATTTTAATTATCCAAATGTCGATTTCAGCAGCCTGGAAAGTAATAAAAACAACAAAGAGAAAAAAAAAAAGTAAAAAAAAAAAATGAAACAAATTAAAGAATTTTATACACCGTGTCCGAAGGTAAAATGAATTCTTTACGCCGAAATATTTCATTCCGAGGTGTTACAAAATTGTAGTCGTTTGAATTTTTTTTTTTTTTCCAAAAAAAGAGACAAACGAGAAGAAATTCCCGTTCGTATATTCTGCACTTTTCACTGTAGAGACGTCATTCCGACGAACAGAAAAAGAAAAACGAAAGACGAAAAATCAACACGTGCGAATTTTCCTTTCTTTACATAACTCTGCATACGGGCAAAAATGTAATTCTTACATGCCGGGTTGACTATTCATCATTCATGACTTGACATTTCTTTTAACAAGATTCTTTTTCGTTGAGATCCTCCATTCCAATAATTGCTCGTCTTCTAAAAAAAGGAGAAAAAAAAACTTATTTTGTTTTAGTCTCGAAAAAAGATTGAAGAGCTTTCGGCAGTTTTAAAAGCGACGCCTCGAGAATTCTAAGAAAGCGTTTAAGTCCTTATTTCCCGTTTAAGAAAAGGGAAAGATTTTTTTTGCATCATTTTCAATTTGGCAACGTTATATATCTAAATCTGCCCTCGAGGACCGTCTTCCTCGCCAACCCGAAACTCATTAAAAAACATTTTTCTTTTCCTTTAAAAAAAAAAAAAAAAAAAGAAATAATCCTGGACTTGCTTAACACTTTTCAACTGCGGTTCGTGTTCTGTCCGAACATTTTTCATTTGAAAAAAAAAATATGAATAGCCTTTTCTTTTTTTTCGTGTAGCATATTTCAAAGGTCGAAATGAAATTGCCGACGACGCAATTTGATAAAACTTTTCTTTTTTTTTTACCACCAGCGGCGTAGCAAAGATATTTTCATCCATCTTCCACTTCCCTGCCGGTGACCCATTTAAACACTCCATTGTTTATCTTTTATTACTTTCCCTTCATATAACTTTTCCAAAAACAAATTTTCAAAAGAGAGCGATCGTCGAGCCTTTCCCGTATTTTTTTTCTCTTCTTAAAGCTCGAATTATTTTTTTAAAAAAAGCGCCGAAGGAAGTCTTTGACTCGTTTAAATATTCCCCTCTTGTTTTAATTTTTTAACAACTTTACAGCAATTAGAGAATTAGCGTATTTCCCACTCAATTTTTTTTTTTTTAATAAGACTTGGACTTTTTCAAGAATTTTATACGTTCTTTCGGTCCTTTCCATTCGATTGTATTTGTCTCGAAATTTTATATATTTTTTTTTCCTCCCTTCGTATGAATCGTTTCACGTTGTTTACAGTAAACTTCGCTTTTATGGTTCAGTAAATCGCCAACTTTCGTTACGAGTTTTTACTTCGTCAATAGTTAAAACAATCGGAAATCGCTTTTTTTCCCTCCTCCCCCTCCAACTACTTCGTTTTTAGTTTGACCTCAAAATAAGATTAATTTAAGATGTTTTCCTAGAAATGTCATCCTCGAAAATTTTTTAAGTAGTTTGTTTTGTAAATAAACGGATACCCAAGCAAAAAAAAAAAGTATTAGCTGAGATTTATGTTCTTAACTTTTTCCAGTTTTGTGTACAGGATGTTGGAGTTAACCGACGGAAGTGCCTTCAATTTTGAGTCTGAATTGCTGTAATACACACAGTAAAAAATTGTATGTAAAAATTCACATAATTATGTTAAAATCGGTCTACACAATTCTTATGTTGTTTTTTGTTTATGTTTACGTTTTGGAAAAAACAACAGAAAAAATTTATGTAGACCGCTTTTAACATATTTACATAATATTTTTTGACTGTGCAGATAAAGCACCAGTCAAAGAGGGGATTCCTTCATAATTTGTTGAAGAATATTTTGCCTTCCAATCTCTCTGGGAAAACATCCTTGCATCTAGGTTTCGTTGGACGGTTTTGAAAGTCATACATCCCGAGATTCCCGATTTTTAAATTGCATGATGATTCCCTTCTTATTCAAACAGGAGAAAATATCAAGATCTTCATTCTTGGTATGTATGTGTAATTCTTCATCTCCAAGCCAAGATATCGGATTTGAAAGTTGTCAAATGATCGTTTCTTACGAAAATAAATAAATAGCGGCCATTTTGATTTTTTCAAATTCAAAGTTTCGCCTCTGAGGTACAGAATCGCTTTTTGGTTTCTCGAATCATCCGTTTTCCTAACGGTTTGATTTTCCCTCCTGCACGTGTTAGCCGGTTTGACCTTTTAGAAAAGCATATTTAAAATTTTCAAGGCTCCCATGAAGTATTCACAAGAACTCAGAGGAGCCGTCATTGTGGACTATCCCCACGAGGATTCAGACTATTTGGACAGTTTTTTTTTTACAAATTAAATACCCTTTCTTTTTCCCTTCACCGTTTTGTTTTCTGTAACATTAACACCGGCTCTTGATTTTTTTTTCTTTTTTTTCTTTCTTCTATTTTAGTCTTTGTAATTAATTTTCGTTTTTGATCTCACTTTCTTCCAGTTGTTTTATGTCGAGGAAAAAATGTCTAAGGTTTCGGACTTGCCACTTTTGCAAATAAAGATTTGTAAGCTTTTAAATCGCTCGTTTCCAGGTTTTAAGTTTGCTTCTTGCAACACTTTTTGTGGAGGAATCTTTTATTTATTAAACGACAAAAAAAAGGGAAAATCCACAATTTCCATTTGAATTTTTCATGAATCATAACAAGGGGATAATAATGCAATGGAAGCAATGGACAATTAATTCTGGCAGTAAAAAAAGGTTTTTATTAGGCGAGTTTTTAATCCTTTCATTTTGTAGGTTATCTTCCATTTACAATGGTGCGGTAACGCAAGCAGTTTTCAATAAAGCTTATTAGTTGGCATTATCTGTTTTACCCCGTTCTCCCTTTTTCCTGGAATTGGATTAAAATATTAAATATCAACGCGTCTTTAAAAACCCGATTTTCTCACCCGTGTCGACCCCGTTTTATGAATTTAACTTTGCTTTTTTGACGCAAAAATCGGTTTTCCTGACGGGTTTGATCATCGGGAAAAAACGATGTACAGAATCTTTCGGTTATTTCCCAGGTTAATTTGGTGTTCCTTTAGTTTCTAAAATTTCATGCTAATTGTTCTTTTGCTACCCCTTGATTGCTTGAGACCGCAGCCCTAATCCTTTTTTCTGTCAGTCGATGGATTCCCCAGTTGAAGAAGGCTTATTGCGTAACCGTTGATGATGATTTCCTAGAAAGTCTTACTTTCTTGTTCCAAGAAATGTGGTTAACCAAGATTTTCGAAATCTTAGTATTAAAACTCGATCGATCGGAATCGATGAATCTGTAGCTTTAATTAATAAACAATTAACCTGTAAACCTTGTTGTACCAGAAGCACTTGAAATAATAATGTAAAATTAATTAAAATACAAAGTTCTATTAAATCGGTATCTCATATAATTACTTGATAATTAAATTATTACTGTCAACTTTATTACTTTACCCGGGTATAATTATTATAGCGATGACGGGACCCGGAAACAAACAAAAAGGAGGAAAATGTTAAAGGAGTTTCAAAAGAAAATCGCTTTGATTGAAAAACGTGAGGAAAAGAATTTTCGGTTGAAACCTGTTTTAACTTCGGCATTTTTCAAAAAATGTTTTATATTGCCCTCTTAATATTTTATCACCCGTAATGGCCAATTATTAATATTAATTTAGCTTTGAAGGTACGAATATTTTATAATGACTAAAGTGATGTTGATTTTTTTTTTTTCATTTTCTGCACGACCTTTTTAAAAGTGAATATTCCGTGCTATTTATATGCGTTGGTTGAGGCAAATCCTAGATAATCTGTTTATTCGAAACCGCCCTATAGCGGTGTCTGGAATGACGCAGTGGAATTGCCTTGAACTTATTCTCAATCTTGAGAATATTCCCAAATATAAAAAATAAATTAAAATGAAAGGATGAACTTTTAATCAAGTTCTCCCAATCTGTGAAACCTTATCAAATCTCTAATGATAGCCGATCTAAAATTATGGTAAAAATAACTCTGTAAACTTTTCCCATTTTTCTCAAAAGAAAGAAGAAAAAAAAATTGGCTGCGTCTCATTTTAACGTTGAAAAAAAGGTTTTTTTCTTTTTTTTTCTCTTTTTTCTGAAATCAAATATTTTTTGCAAAAGATATTCACTTATTTTGTGATCATATCTATATTAGGCCAAGATCTAAGGCCTCGATTGGGCTTCAAGCCCAATGAGTGTCAGTGATGACATATTCAATGATTTTGCTTGACGACTGAGAAACTGATCTGGTTCTTCTTAGAAAGTAAGAATCGTGTTCAATCTTGCTTTTGTGTTTGTGATTAGGATGTAATTTACTTTCGCACCCATGATGCACTTGTTATTGGACTTTTGTCGTCTATTAAAATGTCAGTGGAGACGTCTTTTCGTTTTGGGTTTTTCGTGGGTATTGCTGAAGGTCATTTTAATAGTTGCTCTTGCTATGGCTCAGCAGTGGGCTATTACTTCTGGTGATCCATTTTATTTTGCAGTCCTTTTTACCAAAATTTGCCTTTTGATGCTCCTGGGTCACTTCGACATTGGAAACTTCTTTTCATCGAAAATCAACAAGCATATGTTATTTCCTTCCAACATTTTATTGTTAGTTCGACATAGGGAAACAGTCCACTTTTTCCTTGTTAAAGTAGGCATTTTCCGTTTTCCATTTTCAAAAAACATATCCTATTTTACAGGTTACAGTCTATATATCCAAGAAGATTCCAACTCATCAACCGAGAAAAAAAAAACTCCCTTTTTCGAAAAAGAAAGTTTGTCAACCGCAGAAAAAACCATCAGTCTCCCTTCTGCAGAAAATCTACTTTCCGAAAAGGTGGAAAAACTTCAAAGAAAAATTAAAAAGAATTTCTTATCCCCTTTTTACAAATCCTTTTTTTTTTCCTTTTCTCGGAAAAAAAAAATACTTGTAATTAGGGTTCTCTATGGAATCTTGTTGGGAGTTTTTCGAAGGAGCGGTGGACCTCGACGGTCAAGATGCGAGATTTACGACGGAGCTTCACAAAGATTTCGAGTCTCACGAGACTCAGACGAGGTGACAGACATAAAACACAACGGAAGAGGGGAGGGCTAAAAAAAAAAAAAAATAAGGGAAAACCGGATCAATGGAGACGAAGGGGGGAATCTAGTTAATAGAAGTTTATGTTCCCTTTTCTTCTTTTTATGTTTTTTAACTGGAAAATGTTTTATTGTAACTTATTGCCTCCAAATGACAAATAATTGACTTACCGTTGATGTCTTTAAAACTGAAACACAACTTTCGTTTTCTTTTCATTTTCTTTTTTTTTTTTTCTTCGTCGCCTTTTTTTTTCTTTTTTCCTTGACATTTTATTTTATTCTAGAAAGAAAAAAAAACGAACAAAAATATATGCAGGTTAATCTTTTGGGAGATAAAAAGCGGAAATTGCATTTTCACAACTCCGTCGGTTTTATGAAGTATTATTGTTTTCACTTTTCGTTGCTTTGCCCTTCATCTAAAATTAATCGACTCACGGAATAAATTTCCTCGGTATAAACATAGTTTTAATGACTAAGGACGTCCACGTTATTAGTTTTCCAAAATCGAAAATTGCAAAACTTTTCACTTAAAACCGTAGCAAGGGAAAATTTCCTTGTTCGAAAAAAAAAAAAAAAAAAAAAATTGTCGAAGTGAAGCATTAATGTATAGAATACTTTTCTTCCCCTCCCGCCTCCTAGCGTTCTGATTTGAAAAAGAAAAAAAATATATATACGCGATTTCATATTTTGTGAACATCAAGTTTTTGACAGTTTTTTCGTACCCTTTGTCAACTTCCAACATCAGGTATTTCCTAGACCGTTTCACCGAAATATGACGTATGAAAAGAACTAACCAGGTGAACTCAAACGTAAAAATAATTCAATATTTCCGATAAATCGGTTTAGACAGTTTTTTTTCTGAAGCTGGCTGTTTTTTTTTTATTTAAGAAGTTTTTATTTTCTTCTTCCGAGGAAATGAAAAATGTGTAGGAAGATTAAAGAATCATTCAAAATGCACAATATCTACATTTCTATGTTTGCAAACCAACATTGTCTTTAATATCAGCCATTTTAAAGCCTGTATTTCACACGGTATGGATTTTTTTCTCTTACCGGCTATTTCATGGGTCGGCCGGTAACCAACGACGAAGTTTTACGAAGATCGCATAAGGAGAGAGAAATTTTGCAAATCGTAAAACGGCGGAAGTTGGAATACTTTGGTCATTTTCTCAGAGGACCTAAATATGAACTTCTGAAGACAATCATTCACGGACATAGGCCTGTCGAGTGAAATGGGGGAATAGGCCGGAAAAACCTATCGTGGCTGCGTAATTTAAGAGCTTGGACCGGCTTAAGTGTCGAGGAGCTCTTCAGAATTGCCTTCTGTAACGATTCAATTTTTTGAGCCCCAAAATTTTTTTTTGTTAAGTCCCGAAAATTTCCAGATTTTTTTTTCCCCCTTTTAGAATTTTTAAAATTATTCTTTTTTTTTTTTTTTTTTTTTTTGCATATGAGCCCTTTTTCCATTATGTTCCCACGATCTTTCCCATGGTTTTGATGCAGGTGTTCTCAAAATTTCTCGGAATTTTCAAGTCCGGACAAGTTTTGCAGATAAGAACAAAATAATATTATTTCAAAGGGGCCGTTCTGACAATTCTTGGAAAAACAAATTTTAAGACGCATCTACAAGGGAGGACGTGGGAACATAATGGAAAAAGGGCTCATATGAAAAATAAAGAATAATTTTAAAAATTCCAAAGGGGGCGGGGGGGGGGGGGGGGGGGAGAATGTGGAAATTTTCGGGACTTAACAAAAAAAAATGTTGGGGCTCAAAAAGTTGAATCGTTACACTTCGATAGAGATGAATAATCTCATCGATGGACGCCTATGCCTACGCCTGGACACAGGTACGGCACTGCAAGAAGACGACTGGCTACACCCAAAAAAATGCTGCTTTGGATCTAAGCAAAAATTCTTTGCGGCAAAGCATATTTGCTTTGCAAGAATTTGGCATGATGAGATTTTTTTTTTTTGTTTTTTTTTTTTTTGGACCAAAATTGAACTTGCCTGGACGAATTCTCGTTCTTTCTAGTCAGATTTGTCAAAATAATGCTTAGAATCGAGAGTTTGTAACTCCCTGAAATTTTAAAATTTATTGCCAATTGACGAATCATGTTTAAGGGGAACCGGCAAATGTACCAGATCTAAGTATAAAGTGTGCAAAACCCTGTGTTGGAGACGTTGAAAGTACGAACATTCGTCTGAGGTCACTCAGACGGTCGATTTATTTTAAATTATCTTTTGAACTTTAGCAAGAGCAAGTTGTTGTATACTTGTTAAAATTCTTTAACGCATCCATAAGATACTGCCACTTTCATACGCACCTTTGATGCCCCAAACTTTTAGTAATTTTGTTACACCCGCTGCTGAGATCAAGGCTGGTGAAATATTTCTTTAGGGATTCGTTAATGGGAGTTAAACTTGTTGAATTTCTGACAAGGGATGCTTTTACGTGGGTTCTTAAGATATTATTTTATAATTTAATAATTTAATAATTAAAATAAAACAGCAATTACTCTTTAAATATACGAACTCCCCTTACATGATAAAGATGAGAAAATACAATATCCGGGGAAAAAAAAATGCTATGGAGTCCGCAAGTCGCGGGAAAAGCCAATTATCAATTACATATAACATCTGAAACAGAAACTTGAAACTCTCCCGGAGTTTTGGTTTACAAAGATTTCTACCTAAGATTAAAAGTTGAAACTTATGTAAACTTCCCCCGCAACTTCTTAGAAATTAATTTTCGTAAACTGTTTTCCAAAAACTAAATTCCGGATTTCAAAACTTAGCCATTTCATTTCGACAAGGACCTTTTCCCCATTTTCTAGTTTAAAAAACTTTTTACATTTTCCAGGTACCGCGAAAAGGTTTTCGTTTTAAGCGATTTAAAGGAAATTTGCTTTTAGAGTGAAATTAAACCGAAAACACGACTGCAGTTATCTTTACTAATTTATTTATTTATTTATTTTTATTATTTTTTTTTTTTCGCGTGGAAGAATTTTTCCCACCCTCCTTGAGTTTATGCAAATTTTCCAATCGAGCCTTTAGGTCTAAATAAAAAGCCTTTTTCTAAGTTTCCGAGGCTTTTATAATCTCTTTTTAAGTTTTGTCATACTATTTATTTTGCACAAACTCGCAGATATCGTCGTTAATATCCCGCGGGTTTTTATTGATAAATTAAACAACCATAACTTTATTACGGTGTATATTTTATCAGTTCGAACGAGATTTTCGGTTCCTCCTCCCTCGCGAAATTTATTTTAAATCCGCGAGAAGACTCCAAAAGTCGAGTTTCCTTTCTCTTCTTCTTTTTTAAACTTTATTGAAATTTTATATAAAAAAAAGGATTAAAGTTGTTGAAAGAAAACAGAAAACAGGATGAACTTTAGAGCATTTTAGAGATTTTAATTTTACTTCTTTCTGCAACGAAAATTTCACTGTTGCGAAAACAAATAAGCCTTGAACTTACCTTTTTTTTTTTTTTTTTTTTTTTTTTTTTTTAGAAAAAAGACTTTGTCGTCCGTTCGCCTGTCTCAAGATAATATTTTCTTACAATCGGAGACTGCTTATTTTTTTTAAAAAAATAATAATTTATCGAAGAAAATAAAAATCCTTTGAATCGCTTGACTTTTCTTTTGCCGGGATTTTCCAAGCGAGAGAAAGCAAAATGCAACGGAGCAGTTTTATTGAAAATGAACGTCAGCTCTAAAGCCACGTATGGTGCGGACGTTGCATTTGCAAAAAAGAAATCACATGACCGTGATTGCAATGGACAATTCAATTGTCGGGATTTTTTTATCGAATTATCTTCGTTAATCATGCTGGCATGTTAACGATAACTGTAATTGAAAATTACCAAAAGTGTTTAAATCGCATTATCGAATTTTCCGAATACCTACATTGGCCTCCTTTTATTAAGTTTCTAACGATAGTCAAGCGTAGGGGTAAGCGGGGTAATTGCTGGGTAAAGGATTTTCGTCTTGCTTTTTACTTGTGCAAGATAAAGAACGGTTGTCTAGTCTTTTGTTTGGTCACTAAGATTTTTGCTGCTGATGGCGCATTTTTTTTTTTTTTTTTTTTTTTTAGGTATGATTCGAAGCCGACCTTTAAAAATCTCATGTGAAGTGCGAGAGACAGTGAAATGTGGGTCCTAGGGTGAAGTTCTAGACGGAAAAAAAATAGGTTTCAAGTCTCGCCTTTGTTTAATGCGCAACACATTTACCTAATGTTGCGTTTAAACAGTTCACTGATTTATTGCTGGGCCTCGATCTTGTTTTTGATAGAATTTTTCGCCCTTGCGCCATTTATCTAATAAAATCAAAAAATTTGGGCACTTTTGGGCCCTAAAAGTTAGAGATGGGATTGGATAATTAAACAGGAATATGTAGTTATTTTGAGCACCAACTTTTTAAAATTTTATTCTTCTGCTAGCAAGTGTTTAACTTTTCTTTTGACTTTTTTCTTCCACTTTGATTTCTTCACCTCGACAATTCTGCCCCTGTAAGCGATTTCAGCGTAGCTCCATTTTGTAAACAATAGCTTCTCTCTGATGTTTAGCTTGTGTCAACAACGGTTCTATTCGAGTTGTTTTCAAAATGGAGTTTCGCTGAAATCGCTTACAGCGGCAGAATTTGCACTTCTGAAACGCTGTCTTGGTGAGCCAACGCCATTTTCATGTTGTTAACAGAAAAAAAAATGATCCAATATTCCCGATATTAATAAAAATTGATAATAATAAAAAACTAGGATCGATATTCTCCGCTATTAAGAAAAAAAAATCATGATCACACTCAAAAAAATGCTGCTTTGGGTCTAAGCAAAAATGCTTCGCGACAAAGCGACAAAGCATTTTTGCATATACGGTCTAAGCTGAAAAAAATGTTTTGTGTCAAGACTCGTGAGTGCTTTGTCGCAATGCGCAATGTCGACAAGTCGAGCGATGTTGCTTTGTCGCTAAGCAACATCGCTTTTGCGAACGAGGCATATTCATTTTCTTGGGTGCAAAAGCTCCAACTAAATCATTTAATGGAGACAATGTAGAATATTTGGAGTGATCGATATTTTTACGCACTCTAAAAACCGACTCTTTGATGTGACAAAAAAAAAAAAAAAAAAGTTGTAGGAACCCCCTGGTTTGTGTTATGCGTCTTATTAAAAGAATGATTTTTATGGTAAATGAATAAATTTTTTTAAAAATCCAGTCTGTCAAACTCTGCTTGATTCATTAGTTTTACAGGAGTTCATCACTTGTTTCAAATACTTTATAAAAATTCTTCTCTCTCCCACAACATCACGCAACATCTGGTAGTAAATTTTATTTTTCAAAAAAAATTTTTTTTTTCTCGTAACATCTTTTTTATGCACTCTTTCGTTCGTAGGCTGAATTTTAATCCTTTCCAGTGACGGAAAAAAATGAAATTCATTATTAATACAAAACAGTAATAAAGGTTAGACCGATCGATCCTCCGCCGCTGAACCCGATAATCAATTCAAAAGGCAAATATTGACCGAAAAATTTTAACATAATTTATAAAGCTGTAATTAATGTAAATACCGAATAATTCGATTATGTAAATAGAAGGCAACCAAGAGTGATCTTCAGGGTAGTCAAGTAAAAACCAAAAATAGGAAAAGCCTTAAAACGATTTTCCCGGAAGCGGAACAGGTAATCGGAGGAGAGGGAGGGGAGGGGGGGGGGGTACTAAGCTCGACATTTTAGCACATGATGCATCGCTCATAAAAAGTAATAAAAATGGAGTTAAAACAATCGTGTGAGCTTGAAACGCAGATGAAACATGCTTATAACTCGAGTAATGATAGCTCGGAGAGGATTCTCTACTGACAGCACTACGGGGAACCATAAACATGTTAAAAATTGTATCAGAACGAGCCTCGAATGTGGGGCGAAGGGGGAAGGGGGAGGGGATGGGGGGAACTCGTCTCTAATTTACCCCAAACCTCTAAACGTTTCTCTTTTGAGTTAGTAATTTCAAAATCGTGTTCTTCCTTTTACCTTTAAGCGTTCTTTCGACATTTACATCCGCAGTCTGATTTTAAATCTATTATTTGCTCTGTTGCTTTGCTTCGTG
The DNA here is from genome assembly GCA_037577465.1 of Liposcelis bostrychophila. Taxonomy (NCBI): domain Eukaryota; kingdom Metazoa; phylum Arthropoda; class Insecta; order Psocodea; family Liposcelididae; genus Liposcelis; species Liposcelis bostrychophila. Next base: position 947,770 of record CM075209.1, on the reverse strand, counting down.
CAACGTTTAAAACGCTTTCAAATGTTTATACCCGATCAAAAACTATCATAAACTAAAATTCCGTTTTCGAATATTTAGTTACTGTTTGCATTGGGAAGTAAATATATATTCCGTTTTTTTTTCTCCTTCCGGATTGCTTCATTACCCCTTGGACGAAAATTTGTGTTTTCATTTAATCGCTCTTGTTATGCCAGAATGATTAGTTGTGCTAGTCTCTTGGCAAAAAAAAAATTATAAAAGGTTTGCTTTAATGTTATCGTACTTATTCTAAAGAAAACTGTTCATGAGTTACCAATAATACCATTAATGGCTAAAAAAATTTTAAAATTAGTTCACCGATATCTTGGGAGTTTTTTTCCTCGTTACTCGTGAAATTCTTGCATCGTCACGACTGAAGAAGAGAAAAAAACTTCCATTCTCCTCTGAGAGAAGTTGCCTTTATCATTATTATTAATATAATAAATATTAAGGATTTGAAAACGTGCCAAAAATTTTCTCTCGGGATCGGAAAAGTCTCAATTTGTTTATGTAAACGAGTTCTTCATCGATGATAGCTATCACGAAAAAAAAGCTTCTACTTGTTTTAATCTTTTTTAATTTCCGCTTATCTCATCCCTCCCATCGATTAAATGACAAGTTTTTTTTTTCGGTCTTCTTCAGAAAATACAACTTTTTTTTTTCCGTCTCTCTCTACTTTGTCGAAGATGGAAGATGTTATTTTCCACGGAGTTGTTCAAAGGGTTTCCGACCTTCCGGTTTCCGTCACATCTGTCGCTACAATAGAACCGAATTCTAATGTCGATGTTTTTTTTTTTTTTTTTTGGCCTAAAGTCAAGATCCACATCCGTTTCCTTACTAGAAAATAGTTTCCTTTCTACGAGTGGAAAAAAAGAGAGGTCAGTCTTATTTATTATTTATTTTTTTTTTTAAATGGGAAGAGCGAACCGGAAATATTCAAAACAATTAACTCGGAAACGAACCGAGGAAAAAAAAATCAAATCAAATCCTTTCGCCTACGGATCAAAATTCTCTTTCGAACGAAAATATTTCATTATCATTTCATTTTTTTAATTAAAAAGCATCCCTCTTTTTTTTCTGAAAAGAAGCTCTATATTTTTCTGATTGTTCTTTTTTCCGAAGTCGAAAATTAAGATGGGAAAAAAAAAATGAAAAAGATTTCCCGTTTCTTTAAAGTTTTTCGAGTAGAGACTTAATTATTTATTTATTTTTAAAAAAAGGAAAATTAAAAAACCCTCGAGGCTTTTAAAGTCACCGTTTGACCGTTTTCTTAAATTTCTTTTTCCCGTTTGAATTTTCTTAAATTCCTTTTCCGTTTGAATTCTATCCCGAAGGTTGCGCAGGAAAAATGTTTAGGTTTAATTCCGGGGAGAGAAGGGGAAGAAAAAAAAAAAAAAGCCGGAAAAATTTCTCTGCAACATCTGAAAATGAGGATACATATGAAAATTATGTCGACAACGACGACAAAGATATTTCATTTATGTACGATCTTAATATGACTTACGACGAAGGAATCTATAGAATCCGGCAGTAAATGCGATCTGGATCCCTTTGACTCGAAGAAAATGGGAAAACTTTTTCGCTTTTAAAGGAATAAAATGTACAACTCAGGGGCGTATTTAATTCGCCGTTCTTCTTGTTCGATCTCCTCCCTAATTTTTCCAAAAATTTTTAAAATTTTGGTAGATTGGTTGATGTGAAATTAAGGGTAACTTTAACCCGTCCAAGGCCGAGGACTTCTTGTTAGTTCATGGGAGTAGAACTGTAATCTGTTCAAATTTTATTTTCATCTGTAATCTTTGTTACAAAAAAGTTTCAATGGAATTCAACACTTAGCAATAACAAGTCGAAAATCATAATTTTAGAAGATCGATAGTTTTTATTCAGCGAACTTGGAGGAATAATTATGCTTCGGAAATCCCCATTCGGTCTCTTACTGAAATTTCCTATCATTGCCTCCAATGTATCTAGTATTTTGACTCTTACAGCCATGGCTTTTCCTTTTTTCTTTTTAAACGTTATTACAGCATACTCCGGATTACCGTAGATTGGGGTGAAGTTGAAAAGGTGGGGTGTAGTAGGTTGCTTTGTCCCTTTGGATTGAAATGAATAAACCATGTGTAGTTTATTTAAATAATCGAGTTTATTTAACCCTGAAAAAATAAAGATAAGGAAAAAAAACCAGCCTGTCTCGCAGGACAGGCGAAAATCAGTAACGAAAAATAATAACATATTTAATCGATTAATTATTAAAGAAATTCGCAATTTAAATGAACATGAGCTTACCCGTGAGGGCTGGTTTTCCTGATGCGATCTTAACAGCTACGCTGTCATGCTGAGAGTAGGACGAGGCAAGGGCGATGCGTCGAGTCGTCGATTAGACGAATCGGCGCATGCGCTCTTGACTCGTCTTCTCGAATATTCTTTTAAATAATCAAACGAAATAATTTTAAACGCGGGATTTATGAATAACCGTTTTCAAGGGGAATCTTGCCCGTTACAACCTCCCTCCTCCTTCTGTGGCTAAGTTCAGTGTTCAAACCAGGTTAGGGGTATGAAAGCTGAACTTAGACAAAAGGGAAAAAAAATTCTTAATTTGAAAAATACGCGATGAAACCAGCTCCTGTGGGTTGTACATAAAAATTTTGACTAAATCAATTTTGAAAAATAATTAAGACTTTTAAACCAAAATGTAATCCAGATCGTTAAATCGAAAATTTGCTTAATTTAAATCCTGAAAAATGACATCAAAAGATTTAATCTCGAAAATAAAACTATCGGAATCTTATCAATTGTTCTTTTAATTAAAAATGTAATAAATCTTTATAATATCAAACAAAATTTTAATCAAATTTTAATTTAATTACTTTAATTTTAAAAAGTTTAAACGCCGTTTTAAACCTTATTGTTCTTCTGGGGTTAAACAGAAAAAGAAATCTTTAAACCGAAATTTGTAACAAAATTTTTAATAAGAAAATTTGTAAGAAATCCTTATAAATTCAACGTCGCAACTCTAATTCCTCGTGCAATTCCATTTAATTAAACCCTTCGTTATCAACCAAAAAAAAATAATAAATTTTTTTAAACAAAAAGAATAATACATAAAGTAATAAAACATGTAACAAAATTGCAAAAATGACGCATTTACAATGAGAATTTTATTTATCTAAACCTATTTTCCCCTCCCCCCCTCTCTCTTGGAGTTGGAGTAATAAATGAAAGAGAAAAAAAAAATTTTCTAAGGGGATAAGTGCAGTCTTTGCACTGAATTAGAACAAAATTACTGTAGTGAATGCTGTTTGGCAAAATTTTAAATACAATTATACTTTATTAAATATAATTATACTGATTAGTCAACTTCATAGAAAAAATTAACAGTAAAACTGTTGACTAGAAAACTTTGATAGCAATGTTATTACAAAATTCAATCTTACACGGAAGTTTCGTTAAACAAAATTTAAATCTTCTTAAATTTAAGATTTCAATAAAAATTTTGGAAAAAATGTTAATTTACTGAATTAAAGCTATGAAGACAGATTCAATTTCGTAATTTGATTATTTCGATTATTTAACGAGACTTTGTGTTAGACATCTGACTAATGAGAATTATTTACAAGCATTAACATTATCAATGCAGAGAAAAAAGAAAAAAAAAATATTAATATTTTACACATAACAGATATTTCAAGACATATATTATCACTGATCGCGATTTTCCAAGTGAATGCATTTACACTGGGACAACTTTGCGGGGGAATGAAGAATCAAAATCAAACATTAAACATTACTAATTAGCAAATTTTGACCTCTTCTCCCACGGGGAGAAGGATGAACTTTTTATAAACCTGTTTCGTACGTCAAATTTGATTCTTCATTTACAAAATCATACGCGGCTTTTCGTCACGTCAAAGAGAAAGAAGAAAAAAAAACATATAAGTCATTAAATCTGGATATGCGTATATACGAAACAAAAACGAGAGAAGGTAAATATTATTCATAAGTCAAAATTCTTGACTTTAATAATACGTAATCGATATTTTAAACTTTCGCAAAGGCGAACTTCATCAAAACTTGTTTTCCGCTTTTTGAAAAACTGATTAAAAAAAAACACGAAGAATAAAAAACAAAAGTATAAAGATACATTAATATGATGAAAAAATAAGAGATGACTTAAGTCATTTTTGGATCAAATTAGATTTAAGAATCTTATCTTAGCTTAAGAGTAGCGATATAAAATTGAATATCATATACAAAAGGGACACAACGGCTATTTTTGGATTGTCGTAGAAATATCCTTTTTTTTTTCTTTAGCCCGCAAGTCATGAATGGGACCGTATTATCAGGGATGCCACTCGTTTTATAAAAACGAGAAATTGTTTTCTTTATTGGTTCCTCAGGAACAAGCTCAAGACTTCATTTAATACTCCGAAATCGGGAGAATCACCTCGATCAAGAATGTAGTCAAAATAAGATTCCAATATCAGGGAAGTGTTATATTTAAGTTGCAAATTTTATCCGATTTACTTTTTTATCCATTTATTCGAATTTTGCTTTTGATTAGAAAATTTTAATTTTAAAATTCAGTCTCGAATCATTTTTCAATTCAATACTAAAAAAGTAAAGGCATCGTTGCATGCACTTTTTTAAGCTTTTGCTATTTATTTTAGTTTTAATTTATTTTATCTTAAATAATTTTATTGATTTATTACGTAACTTATTTATTTAATCGTTTAATTTATTATGCCCTTAACGGTATTTTTGTTTTTATGAGTTTTTATAAGAAAAATGAAAAATTGTTTTCGTCATTTAAGCCTAATTAGGATGATTATTGCGTAGACATGGGTTCGTTCCCTCTGGTTTGAGAAATTAATTAAACAAGCCTTAAACTCAGCTTAAATGTCATATTAAAATGACTATGAGGGGAAAAAAAACAATTATAACCAACGACCGATATCTCAATCAGAATAAAGAGCATGGTTGTACTCTTCGTTATTAATCCGTTATTATTAATTCGATATTTGCACATACAAAGTTGTGAACGCATTCACATTTCCATTTTATGTTTTTCGTGACTTTACGTTTAAGCAACAACTCAAAGGATAGGGCTTGCCTTTATTTTTCCTTATAAAAATTGACTTTATTAGCTTTATCGGTTAATATTTAAAACCCGTTACTAACTAAAGTTCTAATTTGACCCTTTCTGTGGGCTCAGTTGAAAAACTTAATATGTTGCTGATTTTTGGTTAAAAGAAACGATACGCTAGCCTTGACTTGCGAAAATTTCAGATTCGTTTTAGATTATCACTGATTATTAACAGCGTTTGCCTCTGGATTGGGATGTTGGCTGTCCGCAAAACAGAGTAATCTTTACAGGTGGCTCTGTTTTATGAACAGCCCAACTGTACATTTTTGGTTTTCTGCTTGCTATTTTGGCGCAAGCGTCCGCTCGAAGGAGAGCATCCTTTTTGAGCGATTTTTCGGAGAATTGAAGGAAGTTTTTCCCTTTTGTACGAGAATAAACTTTCCTCTAAGCTCATGTTGAGACAATGAGCCTAACTTGACTTTAGTAAGTCAGAATTTCCAGAACCTTTTCAGTAGGTTATCACGGAATTTTTTATTTTATGCCAAATAATGGCTTGCACGGCTAGAGCCGAGGAATTTTATTTGCACGGTAGGAACCGAGGAGAAGCGCACAACTAAACGTTGAGAAGCAAGGTTTTAATAACCCAGAAGCATGGTTTTAACCAAGAAGACATGATTAAGGAGAAAGGCTGAGAGCCCAGGAGCAAGGTTTTAATAACCCAGAATTTAAGTCATAATCAGGAGTAGTTAGCTGAATTGTCAGCCTTTTCACAATTAGGGATTAAATTTGTCTGTGACAAATTGTAGTCTAAATCATGTATTTCTTTGTCTTCATCGGTTGGTTAAGGTCAGATCGGGATTATTAGGAAAATCCTTTATTTTGCTCTTTTTTTTTTTTTTTTTTTTTTTTTTTTTTTTTTTTTTTTTTTTTGTTAAAGGCTTTTATCTACTCAAACGAATTCTCACTAAAATTTCACCCGTATAGGATACTCAGTTAAGACAAAATCTTCCTTGTTACTTTTGGTTCTAATAATAAAAAATAACAATAACGATAAAAATGCAGCTGTCGCCGTATATTGAACCAGAGTTCAAAGTGATAACAAACAAAAAACTTGTTGAACCATTAGTAGGAATTATTTGCACACGAGAAGAGAGTAGAAAATAACCAAAATTCGATATCTAGGAATTTAGCTTTTGATATCTAGGAATGAAAGATGGAAACAATGGGTTTTTAATAATCAGAATCTTGAGCAGAGACGGATAAAAAAGGTTTAGGCTTCCTGTATTTTGCGGCAAAATAAGGTAGAGTTACAATATGAGCGATACTAAATGAATTTGCTTATATGTAATTTAGTCTTAGACGGCTAAACTTGACTGCTTTAAGCATCGAAATCAATACCTAGCCGGCGAAGCTCTGACGCTACAGCGTCCACAAATTTTGCGTTTGAAGGGTAACTAGCCAGCAATCCTTTTACCCGAGACGGATTATCTTTAATCAGTTCGGCTAATTTCTTAGCTCTTTCGTGGAAATTTTTCTTCTTAGATTTATTTCTTTTTGAATTTTGGGATTCCTTTGACGTCCCAACGGTAGGATTATTGGGATCATTATCTTTCGGGTATTCCAGGGGATCAGCTGGAATTAGTTTTTGGAGTGGTACCGACTTTGAGGTAGGTGGATAATATAGGGTAGAAGTTGAGGTTCTATTTATTTGGCTCAGAGCATCTTGGTTAACCAAAGGAGTGTCAGGTTCTCTTGCTATAAAGCTGTCTCCTGGAGCAGTAAATTTGGTATCCGGTAGCGGTACGGGATAATCACAAACGTAATTGGGTTCGACATTTGGATGAGGTGTAAGATCTTGAATGACAGGATTATCCTCGGGAACCCGGGTTAGGTTATTCAGATAGATTTGGACTGCTGGACTAGGCTGGACATCGGAGTTATTACCAGTCTCAGCAATTTCGCTTAAGTCGACCAAGATATCTTCACTTTTACTTTCCCAGTGGGTATCCGGTGTAAGATCAATCAAATTGACCGTTGAAAAGGGTTTACCCTGAGTCTCAGTCGAAAGATTCGCTATGGTATCTTTTTGGCTTGTGATCATTAGTTTAGCGTAGTATGAATTATTGATAAAAGCCATTTGGAATTAATAATTAAAAGCTTACAGTGAAAACAATAGTAAAACTGTTGTTAACCGTTAATCTTTGGCTCCAATCAAAATCAGGCAGCCAGTCGAAAATATTAAAAGCATGTGTTTAAATATTGGAAACTCGGAAGGGAAAAAATAGGAAGAAGTGTGAAATTAGTCCCTTATTAAGCAATTAGCAAGTTTGCTTAAGTGAAGTAAGCAACATCCGATTTTAAAGTTCATCAATGTAGCTGTTTTCCGTTAGTTTCTTTACTAGGAAGCCAAAGTAAAAATCAAAGTTGACCAACAATCCAAAAAGAAAAAATTTTCATTTCCTTTTCTAGTCTTAAATTAGTTTTCTCGTGTAAGGATGAACAGGTTGATTCAAAAAAAAAATGAAATTAAAAGGAAAAAATAAAGTTATAAAAAGCATTAACTTAGAATCAAAGTTGAATGGGTTGACTTTGAGTTAAATTGAAAAAGACCAACAATTTGGAAAGACAACAGATTTAGGCCTTATCCGGTTATATCAAGTTTTAAACAGGGAAAAGTAGAATTCAAATACTCAATTAAAATTAATTTTGGTTCGCACCAAATTTCGTCAAAAATTCCTTGTGCATTTGCATAGAAGTTAAGATGCTATAAAACAAGTCCAAACTCAAAAAAGTTAAAATCAATTTAAACTTTAATATTGATTTTATTTTATTTTATTAATTGTGTGAAGCTAAATATAAATTTAACCTTGAACTTAGGTTAAAACTAGTTAATATTAACCAAAGTGAAAGAAATAGTGTAAATGACTCATATAAGCAATAATAGGTAAACACTTATTTGTCAAGGTGCCCTTGCCTATTGTTTCAGGTGAACAACAACTTGTTTACGAACTTTTAGACAATGTGATAAGCTGTTTTGTCTCAGCTTGTCTGAAACTTGTTCGGAGCATGCATATGCAGAAGGTTTAAATAATCTTATATATTTTCCTATTTATTGTAATATAATATTTTCCCCTTTTTGAAAAAAAACTTGTCTTTTTTCCAAAACGAAAAACAGAAAGAATTGCTCAGTTATTTTTCGAATAGATGACTTGAACAAAATTAGCCTCTTTAAGTCAACTTTTTGTTTTATGCAATAGTAAGAGAAGAAAAATAGATTTTTTCGGTTTTTTATGCTTTCTTATCTCTTCCTGCCTCCCCCCTTTTTTTTTTTTTTTTTTTTTTTTGGACGGCCAGGGAAAGAAGGAATTTGCCCTTTTCCCGCGAAGAAATGATTAGTTCGATCACGAGAGAGAGAAAAAAAAATTAAAGAAATTGAGATTATTTGTTTAAGATTTAATATAACTATTTTTTAGGGCGGAATGCTGGGTCAGCTAAAAACGGTTCAGGTGGCGAGGACAGCACTCGTCCACCGGCAAAGATAAAAATAGTAGCAGAAATAATGAAACTCTCACTGTTGTGGAAGATTTTCACTTCCGTGAGCTTACCTAGCTCAAGCCCAACAAAAACAAAAAGGTGCAAAATAAATTTTGCAAAAAAGTCGCTCAATGAAAAGAGAAGAAAACTATTTGCTGACCCAGTAAACTGGGAAGGCGACGGCCATGATGACTTTTGATTCTCTAATACTGTATAGATGCATAAATGTTCGTTAAAAGAATAATTAGGTTGACTAAAATCAGATTCACTTAAGTATACTAGCAATTAAATCGACTTTAGTGTCGATGACACAATATTCCCGAAAAGCATTCACTTGGTAAACGAAAAATCGCAATAAAAAAACCTTTGTAGGAGTTCAGATTGGGAATCCTTCTTTGAATGTGTGAAAATTCCCAAAATAATGCCGAAAAATTGGCCCGATACGAACCCGCGATACTAGACCAATTCATAAAAATTTCCGTTCAATTCTCTCTTGCATCCTTCGCCAATGCTTCGAATTCACACATCCAGAGAACGGATAGGAAACTTTGAGGGAGGAGGAAAGCATGTACCCCCGGGAGTAAATGTAGAGTAAACAAAATAACTGACTTTGAAGAGGACTTACGTATAAAGCCGGTAAAAAACGTTGTAGATAACCAGCCAAAAGTTATCCAAGACATGAAAATATCCAAAACAATTTGGAAGATTAAATTCACCAATTTGTTGAACCTGATTATATAAGTTTAAATTTATCCTGTTTGTATTTAATTCGTGCGCATTAAACGTTTGACATCCAGTTTTACAACGGAAAAAAAACGGTTTCGATCCCGCCAAAGTCCCTCAAAACATGGAACCTAACGCGAAAATCTGTCGCGAGCGGTACGAAACATTAGCTATATTAATTTGCGAAACAATATTACGGTTACTTAACACTAGGGAAAGAAAATTAACCGAAAAATTTGATACCGAAAGCCGACGTTGATTTACAACTGGTTTAAGTTGAATAAAATCAGCTGATGAAAAAAAACGAAAATTAAAAGCAGTCGGATAAACCGTTAAACTAATTTATAGACGATTCGCGATCGGTAAAGTAGTTTTCCTTTTGCCCTATTCTTAGCTTATACAAGAGTAAAAATGACATGCAAAAGAAAGGGATCGGTTAACCTTGAACTTGTTTACCGAATTTTCTTTTGTTACAGTTAGTTTTAATTAGATCATTTGGATTTTGCTTGAACCTGTTTAGCTATGATTGATTATCGATATTTGACGATTTTTATACGTTTCTGGACCGAGAAAAAAAAGTTGGGTTAGCCCTACGCATTTATGCCTCGTTTTTTCTAATTTTTAAAGCCATGAAGCTTTTAATATAACCGATGTTTAGAAAACGATCGCAATTTATTGGTGAAATTGATGCCGGATAAAATCTTATGGCTTACTAAGTTTAAATATACTTTTTCTACGGCTTTTCGTACGTGATTTCTTTAAATTTTACACCTTCTGTAATTTAAACGTTTTTTACTCTCTTTTTGTTCGAATTTGTAAGCGGTACGAAATTTTGCTTCGAATCCGTGTAAATGGAGTTATTCTCCCAGTTTCTATTAAATTAGTCAAATTTCGATAATTTTACTCTGATTGAGAGTTACAAAATTTCCCAAACGTTCTAAATTCGGTTAAGGTTACTTTTCTTGGCCTAAGCTTTCCTCCTGCCCTGTATTTAGGAATAGGAAAAGGATTAGGTTTGCCCTTTTTTTCAGCTTACCACATGTTGGGCCAAAATCCGTCCGAGGTTTACAATGGTTCGAACAAGAAGGGCGGACAGGATGTTTCCCGCGCCAGCACTTCAACTTGTTAAAAAAAAACGCGACCTCTTTCAGATTAAGGCCTGATGAAGTCCTGAAGGCAAAACAAGATGACCAGCCGGAATCCACGTGCTCTGCGTCGGAGTTGGTCCGTGCTGTTTCCAATGCTATGGAGATCCTGATAATGCTGTGAAGTTCACGAGGGCCGGAAAAATCTGCTGGACCCTCGGTTTTCCCAAATTTCACTTCAAAACCACTATGAACACTTTTGTCAGGGGGGGGGTTCCTTCCTGAGGCTTGTAGTGAAGTTTTCCTCCGCCACGTGGTCGTTGAAGATAGGTCCGTTGTGGGACGATTCAGGCGTCAAAATCGTGAATCCTGGTCCGAAGTTGACGAATCCTGGACGAATCCTGGTCGGGGTTCTCCCGGGGGAAATTTTTTTCTTCCCCACTCTAGGGGATGCCAATTTGTAGTAGGTTGCTTTGTCCCTTTGGATTGAAATGAATAAACCATGTGTAGTTTATTTAAATAATCGAGTTTATTTAACCCTGAAAAAATAAAGATAAGGAAAAAAAACCAGCCTGTCTCGCAGGACAGGCGAAAATCAGTAACGAAAAATAATAACATATTTAATCGATTAATTATTAAAGAAATTCGCAATTTAAATGAACATGAGCTTACCCGTGAGGGCTGGTTTTCCTGATGCGATCTTAACAGCTACGCTGTCATGCTGAGAGTAGGACGAGGCAAGGGCGATGCGTCGAGTCGTCGATTAGACGAATCGGCGCATGCGCTCTTGACTCGTCTTCTCGAATATTCTTTTAAATAATCAAACGAAATAATTTTAAACGCGGGATTTATGAATAACCGTTTTCAAGGGGAATCTTGCCCGTTACAGGGGTGAAGTTGAAAGGCCTGAAAAAGTCATTGTCAGCAAAAATTTTAGCATTATGACTATGCAGCGGAAAAGTAGAGAACATTTCTAGTTCACTTCATTGCATTTAGAGGTAAGCAGGCGATGATTAATAGCATTTTTTAGGCCTTTCAACTTCACCCCAGCTTTCAACTTCGCCCCAATCTACGGTACTTAATTCCCGTATTTTTAGTTTTAGCATCATGCAAATAAAAATAAACACAATAATACTTTTTGCTTAACTTAGTTCGCTTTTTTTTTTTAAATGAAAATATTTTTTTCTCCAAATTTTTATATTTAACAAGGTTATCAAACTTGCTCGTTACAAAAAGTATCCTCTTAAATCTCGTTCGCGTATGCGAAATAGAAATGTAAATATATTAGTAGTTAAAAACGATGAACTATAAAATGCTCACTCTTCTAATTGAGCAAACATTTTCGAGCGTCTATACGCGCATAACGATTGCTCGTTATTTTTTTTTTCTTCCCGAGTATTTGCTGAAAAAACGATTTAAAAAATGAAAAAAAAAAAGAGATAAGGAAGAAAAATTCGAAAGATCATAAATCCATAAATGATTGAAAGTTTATCGAGTATAAAGTAAATCCGGTAGTAATTAATGCCAGGTCTTATTTGCTCAAGATTTTCTTTGAGATGATCCTCCACCCTCTCCTCTTCCCGATTTTCGTTACAGACGAACAAGTTGATTGGTTTTAATTACGAAGAGATCCCGGAATCGGATGCAATTCGAATTATTTGCTCCGATTGGCAATCTTTTTCCTGCGAAAAACTTTTCTTTAATTCATAAACTCCTCGTACCTATCGAATCCGATTAAAATCCTTTTCGTTATTCTTTTTAAAGGAGCTACAGCATGGGGGGGTAAAATGAAAAACCGGGCCGATTATCTCGGATAGATGAAGTTGGGCGAAGTCCTTAAACAGGGATCTCCCTTTAAAAAAAAAAAAAAAAAAACGAGATGAAAATTGTTAAGGATTTTTTGCCTCCTAATTTAATTCGGTTCACTGGGGCGAGAAGATCGTTTTTGAATAAGTCTTTACGGAAAATCAGCTTTGCCTTGTGAGGCACGCGAAAATAAAATATTTTTGCAAAATTTTCTTTTTTTTTATCTTAAAAGGAGAAAGAAGTTTTCTTGGTTGTTTTTAATGGGTGGCAGTTTGCTTGCATCTTGTTGAATGCGTAATGAATTTTTGTCAAAAGAAATTTTCAAATTGTTAAAAAAAAAAAAAAAAAAAAAAGCATAACAGTGGTAAGACTCGATCTCGGAGCATGGAAAGCACCTTTCATTTAAAAATACAAAAAGTGTCATAACTCAGCTTAAGAGAATCCGCAAGGTTAAGTAATCGATTAGTAAAGATAAATTTCAAATCGGACCATTCCGGGCCAACTTCAGGAATTGCCATACCTTAGATTAGGCTATCTCGCAAGCTTTTACTATCGACTGAATGAAAAAAAAAATCAAAATATTTAATACACCGGGCTAACTTAAATGACCCATGTTATTAATATTCGATTCGATCAAACTTTTTGAGGAGATTTTGATTCTTACGAAGTCATCAAACGTCCCTCATATTGCGCTGAATCGAGAAACAGTCTTTTAACCTGATCCGATTCTTACATTTTCTTTGCTATTACCTTTTTTTCAAGTAGGGATCCAGTCCTTGATTGTACCTATTCTATTTCTGTGCAAACATATCTTTAATAATAAAGTTATCAGGTATCTTTTCCTTCTGGGAAACGTGCTGGAAAAGCTTGATCGAGTATCCTGTCAAACCTTTTTTGATGAGCGTATAGTTTTAAATGACTTTAAAAATGTCCGCTAACTTCGCCTTTTTTTTTTTTTGGAGTCTAGTCTGATTGAATTCCGTAAGAGCTCTGGTGATGCTCATATCCCTCGACTTTTTAAAAATTAGTTATTTCGGTATAAAGAGAAATATTCAAGGTTCATTTTTTTTGACGGCACGGAAGACAAAAATCTATTATCGAAGCAATAATAAGATGAAACTGCTAAAACTTTTCATTTTAAAACTTCCTTCATTTTTTTTCTCTTCTCTCTCTATTTAACGACTACCTTACTATATTACATCGTCCCTTACACATCGGATTTTCTAATCCCGTCACTCAAATTTCTTTTAAATCAAGCTGAAAATTGAATAAAACAAGAGAGAGAGAAGAAAAAAGAAGAGAAGTTTCGCAACTTTTTCATCAAAATTTTTTTTCGAACAAAGTCTGTAAAAACACTTTTTATTTTACAAACTTTATTAGAGAGGATAAAAAAAAACAAGGAGTGGAATTGATATATAAAAATAAGAAAAGTGACGTCGTCGAAAAAAAAAAAATCGAAGCACGAACTGTTGTTGTCCCCAGGAATTTTCGCATGGGGATAATTTAAATGAACGCTACGGCGTTGAATTTATTTGCAAAACTCAAGATGGGTTGATGTTCATGATTTACGATATGAAACTCCGGTTGTTGACGTTACGTCGACAACTTTTTAACTTTAAACTTTACTTTCTTAAGATTGTCGGGATTGTTATCTGGTCGGGTTCCGTGACTCGGAATTAGAGTATAACAATTATCAGCGTTTTCATTTCCGAGGATATTTATATTTCGGGACTTTTTTTTTCTTTTTGCACCTTTGTTTTAACCGGTTGATAGCATTCAAGGAAACTGGAAAAGGGAAATGGATTTGGCGGTTGATTTAGATAAAAACTTGGGATTTCCAAGATGATTTAAGACTTCTAATGTTTGGAGTTTGAAAAGCTGGATAGGACTAGCATCTTATTCTTGTATGGCTTAAATTTCTTCCTTCTTGGGGGGCGTGGTGACAGTCAGAAATCCTCGGATCTACTGCCAAATAAACCTCTCCAGAGAGGCGGAATCCATCCAGCCTGACAATTTCTTGTTCCACCAAGAGTATCTTAGTTAAGCAGTTGCTCGGTTGCTCATTCCGAAGGTAGGGGGTAGGTTAGGGTGGCCCAAAAAAAATCGGCCATCTCTGATTTTCGTTCCCTAGCGAAAAATGGGTTCTTTAGGGTCTTGGAACACTTGTGATTTTTTTTCAGATTTTTAAAAAAATTTTTAGAGGTGGCGCCCGAATTTTTTATGTTTTTTTTACTTTTCGCACTTTTATTTGATCAAATTTCAAAAATTCGCAGGAAAAAAATTTGATGAAATAAAAAATTGATCTTTTTAGGGTATAATACTTATGTATGTATGTATCCAGAAAAAATTTGATTTTGCCGAAAAATGAGACCTTATGGGTGTTATGTGACTTATTTCGGCGAAAACGGGTTTTTTTATATCTGGGTAGCCCCAAAAGTTAAAAAAATTTCAAGATAGCCAAAATGACCCAAAATAATGTAGATTCATCGCCTTTAATCCAATTTTTGGAGAAAATTTATTTTGCGTGGATATGGACGGTTTTAGGTTAAAAAATAATATTTTTCAAAATTTAAAAAATTTGTTTATTATTTTATGGTGTCCCAATTATGATTCTACACCTCAAAATCGATTCTACTAGCTCCAGATACCTTCTCCAATTTTTTTCAGATTTTTAAAAAATGTATAGGGGTCGCTACCAGCCTTTATAGGTTTTTCTAGAAAAATGGCTTATGCTAAAAGTGATTTTTTTGACCGCAAAATAAAAGTCGGTCTTTTTCAAATCTGAGAAACTACTTTATGTTTTTTGACCCGTAGAATTCAAAAATGACCATAAAAATTACGTACGGTTGCGGGAAAAACCCGATATCTCCACACCAATTACCAATTTTAACAATTATCATTACTTATCATTGGTGTGGAGATATCGGGTTTTTCCCGCAACCGTACGTAATTTTTATGGTCATTTTTGAATTCTACGGGTCAAAAAACATAAAGTAGTTTCTCAGATTTGAAAAAGACCGACTTTTATTTTGCGGTCAAAAAATCACTTTTAGCATAAGCCATTTTTCTAGAAAAACCTATAAAGGCTGGTAGCGACCCCTATACATTTTTTAAAAATCTGAAAAAAATTGGAGAAGGTATCTGGAGCTAGTAGAATCGATTTTGAGGTGTAGAATCAAAATTGGGACACCATAAAATAATAAACAAATTTTTTAAATTTTGAAAAATATTATTTTTTAACCTAAAACCGTCCATATCCACGCAAAATAAATTTCCTCCAAAAATTGGATTAAAGGCGATGAATCTACATTATTTTGGGTCATTTTGGCTATCTTGAAATTTTTTTAACTTTTGGGGCTACCCAGATATAAAAAAACCCGTTTTCGCCGAAATAAGTCACATAACACCCATAAGGTCTCATTTTTCGGCAAAATCAAATTTTTTCTGGATACATACATACATAAGTATTATACCCTAAAAAGATCAATTTTTTATTTCATCAAATTTTTTTCCTGCGAATTTTTGAAATTTGATCAAATAAAAGTGCGAAAAATAAAAAAAACATAAAAAATTCGGGCGCCACCTCTAAAAATTTTTTTAAAAATCTGAAAAAAAATCACAAGTGTTCCAAGACCCTAAAGAACCCATTTTTCGCTAGGGAACGAAAATCAGAGATGGCCGATTTTTTTTGGGCCACCCTAGGGTAGGTCCTTAACTTTTAAGTAGATGCCCCTTTTCTTAGAACCCCACCGACTGTCTTTACCCAGGGTTAGTTATTCAATACTTTGTACGCACCAGTCTGGGATCCCCTACGTGACCCAGTTCTGTTTCCCGTGCAGAATATTTGAAAATCATTTGTGCACCATTTGGAAACATGCTCCAAAAAGTAAAAGAACGCGTCTGTGTAAAATAAAAATGAGCGGGGGGAGGGATGGAAGATGACAGAATGTTGCTTCACGGGGACTAGTAGCGATGCGGTAAAACCGATCGACTGTCTCCATCAATTTGCAACTGTTATTCGCATCGAAACGGGGGAAAAGGTTGAGTAGAACCCATTTCCAGGGAAAAAGATTTTTCTTCCCTTTTTTTTCTTTTTCTTCGCGGTATTCCACAGGAAAGAACGATTGTTCTCAAGCCGATATACACGTTCGATATATTTAAAAGAAAAATGAAAAAACAACACGCATATGAAAAATATTTGATAAAAAATTCATTTTTCCCTTGCGGAATTTTTTTCCTTCCTTCCTTTATTTTCTTGACATTAGCTAATGCTCCCATTATAATGAAATGCATCGTTTACAAATATTGTGCGTTGTCACGGTAATGATTTATTGTTTTCCGTAATAAGATAACGCTCTCTTGTATCACCTTACTGGAAGGTGTGCCTTTAGGAAGAAGAAAAAAAAAATAACGATGATAATGGTGAAACGACTTTGTCAGCAATGTCAGACACACGTTAATTTTTTTAGGATGTTTTCCTAGTCGCTTTGGATTACGTTTTTCTTAAGCGGAGTAATAAATTATTTCTCAGATATCTTGAGGCGAAAAGGTGACAGGTTAAGGTGGAAGAAAATTTTGCCTGGGTAGCATAGATAACAAGAGTCTGATGACACGACTTAGTTTGAAAAATGTAAACATTGTAGCATCTTTAATCAAGGAGGATTTTTCATAAGTTATCGCGTTTTTAGTAAACATGTTTTGCTGATTTACAACTCGAGTTGAAAAAAGAAAAAAAGAAAACTTGTTAAGCAATTTTCCGATAAAAAAATAAAAGAGCGCCATCTTTTCAAGGAAGGACGGTAAAACACCTTCGGCCGTTGTCAGTCGTTAAAAAATGAATCACGTAACCGGTTTGTGCGATCGGATCATGTCAATATTTTCATTTTGGAGACGGAAGGTCGACACGGATATGGCAACCTCGTTGTTGTTCTGTCAGCGGTGTATTGTGCCAACCGCCATTGTTCAAAATCGATTTCCCGTCAACCCTTTTATTCCTCCTTTGTACAATAAGGCTTTTTTTTTTCCTTTTTCCAAATTGGCGATTTTAAAGGAAAATTGATAGCGTTTAAGTATCGCAGAATAATTAAATACTTTTGAAACCAAAACGCATTCCCTCCTCAGAATGCACCCATTGCTGCCAGTTGTAGTCGAGTTTTGTACGCGAAGCTGCAGTCCTGTACCCAGATGTAGGCGACCAGTCGATGATAGCTTAACCCTTCTTTTGTTACACCCAATTCTGCTTTTTAATCTGGACCTTGACTCAGCTCCCCCTCGACCCAGCAGGTCTTTAGCCCTAGTGCCGCGTCACAAATCAGCCGCCAACCGCCAATCCGGTTGTCGTGTAGATGTGGATGGATTGTCGTGTGGAGTCGTGGATATTGATTATGATCATTTTCTCGTCCTCTGTCGTTTAGTAAGTACTTGCAGCGGAGTAGAGGACTAAGCTAAACCTTTTAAAATATTCTTTTTATTGAGGATTTCAGAAATCCCTTTATGGCATCCGTCGATTAATGTCCCATAAAATGCCAACCTATTTGTACTATTTCCAATAGCAAATGTTAACTATTTACGCATAAAGTCAATAAAAAGTAATGCGGTGGATTTACCATGGAAAACAAATCGTGAAATATGAAATAGGAAAACGTATTTTCGAAAAACCGCAGCGACCAAATATTATCTTGCTTATTTATTTATAAATTTTATTTCGGTTTTAATGAAATACAAATCACGACGGTCGAGCCGTAAACAATTCTACTTTTTTTATTTTATTTATTTATTTATTTTTTTTTTTTTTTTGAAAAAAAGTATTCCGTATGAAAAATGTTTAAAAAAAGACTTTCCCGGAAAGTATTAAGATCAACAACACGGAACTCTAACCTAACATTTTTTTTCCCCCTCCTCTCTTCTCTCTCGTAGATTTTTATGCCCCCGGGTTTATTGCTTTGAATATGCGAATCATTCCATTTCCGTTTGCCTCAGAGCGAATCCCTTCTTTTCACATTTATATAAAAATTCGAGTAAATGTAATGCGACGTCATCGTCGGTGACTTAGTAAATTTCACACGGGGGCCACGCGAAGGAAAGAGATAAAATGAAGCGAGCCAAACGAGCAGTGGCAAGTGGACGGTAGATAATAAATGACGCACATAAATAAAACAAACTGTCCCAGTCTTACTTAAATAGGGGCAGTGTCTTCCTTTCCGCTGTTTCAGCACTTACTAAATTTCATATAACAACTTTTCTGTTAAAGATAAAAAAAAGTTTTAAATTTCTTTTCAACTTTATCGGTCGCCCTACTTTTTTTTGTTAATTTCGCAGGGCCCGAACTCACTTCTTGATTTTCGTACATGACCATTCCGAAATTAGCTTATATTTCAGTCTGCTCTGCTCCATGTCACGACAAAATTTGGTAACAGCTTCCTGATTGGTAGGCCCCCTCCCCTATTTTGTTTCATCTCCCACCATTTGCTTATCTATAATAGGAGGTGAAACAAATCCTTTCCCTATCAATTCACGAAATCAAAATATTAATGATTTCACCGAAGCGTAGCATTTGGTAAGAAGTCATAACAGCCCCAAGGAAACGACATGATTTTCATTTCATTTTCGCAGAGAAAATCATCGTTGTTTAATATAAAGCAGTCTTCCGCCGAAGCGAAGTTTAAAGTAAAAGACTATATTATTTCCCAAGGTTATCATTTAAATAAAGTTTCTAAGGGGAGGAAAGGTCTTATCTTATAAACGGTAATCAACTAATGTGTCTACTGACGATTTCATCAAAACAGCGAAAATTAAATCCCCCTCCCCTCCATCTTTTCAAAAGTCCTCTTCCGGCGAACCCCCGGATAGTTTAAATGTAATTTTCCAACCTCCTCCTGTATTATTAAATTTAAAATATTTCCAAAACCCATTCTTTCCGAACTATGTATGCTTAAAGTAATATCTACGATACCTCGAGGTACCGTTTTCAAGTCTTCGGTTTTAATTTATGCCTATAGATCGCGCTTTCTTATGAGACGAGGAAATTAAAAATAAGGGAACGGCCTGAAAAGAGGAAAAAAGAGATCCCGGAAAACTTTGAAGGTCGCTTAGGGTTTTTTCCTCCCTAGTCGGGGTAAAAAAAAAGGTTTATGTTGAGGTTTTTTTTGCATTGCTTCGCGTCAACTCGAATTCTTAATACATTTCTCAACATCACGATTCGTTGCTTTCTAGTGGATTCGATTAAAAGAGACTGCCTCTTACTAATAAAAGGAACAATCGACTGGAAAAGCGTTAGACGGAGAATCCTTCTTACGTCTGTTAATGTTACCGTAATGGATTCCGTTAACTATTATTGAAATTCTTTTTCTCATGTCAATTAAGAAAAGCATTTTGGTTTTTCACCCAAAAAAAGGGGGGAAAAAGGTATCAATTCGGGTGTATCGATTTCCCATACATATTTAATAACGCTTGATTGAAGGATTAAAAAAGGATGTAGGCAGTGATATAATTCAAAAATGGACGGCTTAAGCTTTAAAAAAAAAACCTGAAAGCGAGGATTTTTTATTCCAGATATTCTGTTTCGAAGTATTACTTATAGAACAAATGAATATATTTTGTCGTCTGATTTGATCGATTAAGAAAAAAAGCGAATATATTGATTTTAAATGTTTTATTATTGTGAAAATAGTTTGATGGAACTAAATATTCGATTTTATATCCAAAACTTTGGGGAAATTTTCTTCGAAGAAGTTTCATTTTCCAACCTCATTTTACAAGTAATCATGGAAATTTCCAGCTATATCCTTTTTTCTTATTCCTTGATGGCGGAATTGTTTTCTCAAGCACTCACAGCAAACTTTCTGTCACACCCTCTCTCTGAAACGGGACATTCGTTTTTGCCTTATAAAAGTGATGGAAACAGAAAGATGGTACCCCTACACCCACACTCACAGAGCAGGCTTTTACAGGACCTGGAGCCCTATCGCAGCATTATAAAGATTTTTCTGTTCGAGCCTCTTGTCAGGCATCCCGCAATTCAGGCACTCCCGTCTTACTCGCATCAGCCCGACGTTATCTTACCATCTGATCCGAGGTCTTCACTGAGGTCTGGGACTCGTCGGTCTGCCCTGACGGGTATATCTTGACGGTGGCGCGCAAGCGAATGTCCCGCCAACTTGAACCTTCGGGACTTAATCACACTAGTGGTTAATAGTTGCCCAATGAGCCTATAGACCTCGTCGTTTGATCGCATGCGGACCCTGCCAAGCGCTCCACCCGCCGACTGTAATTCCAATAGCGGCTGCTTGTAGGATTTTTTCAGATCACTGTAAAACCTTGACAACTTAAAAAAAAGTAAATGATACAACAGTGGGCTTAACGCATTTGACTTCTTTTTAATAGTGGTCTCATTTTTTTGACAGCAAATTAATTATCGTGCTATTTTATGGGAGTAACAACTTAAGCCCTTACATAAAGTGGTAACCTTCACAAAGAGTTGTGTTTGTGGTAAGAACATTGTCGATGTAACCATGACTTAAACTTCGCAGATGGTTTACTTCAATATATGTTTTAGCATGAAGCATCGCAAAATTTAAGAAATCGACATATTTGTTATTACGTCTGCATATATTTTGTTTTAAATCAGCTTTTAGCTTTGTTTCCTTCTCTTATCGTTATGCACTCAGAGAAGGGGAAACATATTTCAATCTCTGCTTCTGAGATCAGGTCAGCTGGGTTCACCAACTCAGATTCGTTCAGTTGATTTATGAATGCCTAGAGATTCCCAATTTAACCTTAATTAAGCAGCCGTTTCATTTTCCTCCTGGTATCCCTGACGTGAAATGAAAATCTTTGTATAGAGAACTTTTTAATATACATATGTATTTTGAATAAGTTATGGATTGAAAATTCTTATTCAAAGAGATTCGAACGATTTCGACATGAGGCTCCAAAAAAAAATTGAAAAAAAAAAAATTGCAAAACCCGGTCTGCGTTTGACATTTTTTTACGTGTTCTGCCACCACTTTCATACTCCTTCGATTACGTGTTCGGAATTTTCTTTCCCGTCGATCATTTCCGACATTAAAACTCATTTAACTTCAAATTGCGTTACTCTGGAAAATCTGCCGATTTTTTTTTTTGTTTAATCTCTTTTTTTGGAGGATTCGTCGGACAATTTTTTTTTTTTCGAAAAAGAAAAGCATTTGGAGTTTTCCTTTCTTGGAAGAAAAGCCTCATTTGATCATTTGTCATGATTTCAGAGCAGCTGATTTCATCTAACATCATTTCCACAAGGAAATTTCGCCCTTTTTCTTTTTTCCTTCTCTTATGACGCAAGATGTACCACAAATCCGACAGACGGACCGACAGTTCCCACATAAAGTTTATTACTTTCATTTCCTTCCCTCTTCCTTTTTAAAGGCTTTTTATCTGGTACTTTATTTCCAGTTTGATGTGAGCTTTCCTCGCATTTATTTATATTAAATATCTGACAATGCTATCTGAATTTTTTCCCGCTCGTAAAAATTGTCGTTTTTTTTCTTAGGGTCTCGTGTCAAATCGCGCTTTTTTATGGGATTTCGGAGAAGGAAAAAAAAACGTTTTTTTTTCACCCCGTCGGTTAATGCGAAAGAATTGTTGCGGCTTTTTTTTTTTTTTTTTTTTTATACGGATCCAATTTTAACCGGTAACATTCGACGAGGTGTGTACATTTCGCGAATGAGTAATTTCGAGAATTAGGAAAAGCGTTTTAGTCGCGAGGAGAATTTCTCGGAGATCTTATATAATGTTTTATCATGTCGATTCAGATTATGGCAAGATGGGTTTTCCTACGTCCCGTAATGAAACTCGATGAGAAATATATATTCGTACACATTGTAAAGTCGCTTCTCTGAATGTTTTACGACTCTCAGATTTGCATATCTCTTTCCGACGAATTTTCATTGTTATATATGTCTCATCTGCCGCGAGGAAAATGGTTTTCCTTTTTTTTTTTTTCTTGCCTTCTTGTGAAATTTACTCAAGACTAGGCGATCTCCAGCGAAAAGTGCCCTTTCCATTCCTCTATCCATCTATCATCTCTTAATTCTTGTCCTATTCTTTTCATTATTTCCCGCTCTGCCACTTTCTTAGCCCTTTAGTTTGTACTAAAGACAGTCCCTCGGTTTTTATGTCGAAACGACCTAACTAGCGATAACGTTTTATTATCATTTTTTACACATCTAGTTTTTTTCCCCCCTTTTCTTTTGGACTTTGGGAGATAATTCGTTAGAGTCTTAAACTTGACTTTTACATCCATTTGTCTCAAACTGTCTTTTATTATTTTCTTTCTTTTTTTTTTTTGAGATGATTTTGAAATCTTGATCCTGTGTTTTATGTCCTGCCATTATCATTTCGACATTGTTTCGAAATATTTTCCTCTTTTTTGTCGTATTCTGTCTGGTTTAATGGGTGCGATTTCCATAAAAATGTTGTGATCCCGAGCGATTAGGGATGACCATTCTCATTTTAAGAATTTTCATCCGAAGCGAAATTCCAGTGTTTGTAAATTTTTAAATGGAAACTTGTCTCCCATGTTTTTTTTATGTAAACAAAACATTTCTTTCTGAATGGCAGTATATGCAACTTTTAAGACAATTTTTAAAACATGATGTGAATATTCAAGACATAAAACTTAAAAATTTTCGGAAGCTAGAGTTTGGAAATTTTTGGCGTTTTAAAGACCGTTTAGACAATTTTTCAAAGTCTAAATCATTCATCAAGTCTAAATCATCATCATTCAAAAATATTTTGTTGGAAATCATCCGACGAAAAAGAAAATAAGAAATGTGACATACCCCTATCGACCCCCCGTTTATCAATGATTATATCGTCTTGAAATTCCCTCATTGACAAGCTTACCAGTTTAATTTTTAGGAATATCAGGCAGAGGAAAATTCTGAAAATATTTGTGTCCGGCGAAGTCGAGTAGAGGACATGAACCTCGAACATTCCGATTACCGGTATACTGCTCTAAGCATTGAGCTAACTCGATGCTCACTTCGTAACCTCGGCTCATGTGCTCGACTCGACTTCCGTCGGGATAATTTATTTTTCATCGCCCCGGGCGGAAAGTGAAGCGTTCGCGCTTCACTACGAAAAAACGCTTTAAAAGCGAAAAATTTAATTTTCCACCCTCGTGGTGAAAAATATCTTACAAATAAGGTACGGAGGTGGCTTGCAGGCCTCTACTGGTTACTGTCCTCACTTCGTTCGAGCCTGATTCGTTCGGGCCGTAAACTCCAGTCTCGGCCTGCAATACGCCACCTCCATACCTGATATGTAATATACTATTTCCTCTATCTGGTATTCATAATCATTACACTTAGTGTAATACACTAGTCTCGATGCAATTTTTAAGATTATCAGTTTAAGATCAATTGAGGAAGGTGTTAACACTGTATGAATTTTCCAAAGGCTAATGGAATTTTTACCGCATCATCTTTAGAGTTGCCCAACCAGAATTTTTTCAAAACGTGTAGAATCACTTTTCACTAATATTGCACTATTTTAAATTCACTTAGGTAGCTTCCTTCGTTTATCCTCTTATCCGCTTTATTCTTTCAGTCGAACGGAAGGACAAGAAAAGAATAAATAAAAAACAAACAAACAAACGGAGAAATGAATGAAAGAAAAACAAGAATGTACCAACTTGAAAAAGATTTAAACGATTGTTCGACTAGTGCCCTCGGCGATTAGTTTTTTTTTTTTTTTTTTCTTCTGTGAAATTTTTTCGACCTTGAATTTCAACTTGTTTCTTTTTTCTTCCAAGACCCGTCGACTTTCCCGTTTTTTTCCATTCTTTTGAGCACTTATCAACAACCTTGAAAAGGGATGGAAAAAAGCAAACTCTTAACTACGTATATAATTTTAGTTGTGCCCGATGGACGAAAAAGCACAGCTCTCACAGCAGGATAGCTTGTTGTCGCTGAAACGATTTCGTAATGACAAGCCATTCAATCCTGCTGTTTTTTTTTTTTTTTTTTTTTCGCAAGCGATTTATAACCTACATTTATTTCAATTCTCGAAAAGGTAATTTATTTCACATTGTGCTCAATTAAATAAACCATTTGCCTGGAAAATAAACTCGAATAAACTTAACCATAAATTTCCTGTTTTTCATTATAATTTTAATTTTCAAAAAAGGAATAGTTTTTTTTTTCTCCCACCCTCTTCCGCCTTCGCTCCCCCGTTGTCTCATAAACGAGGCCTTGCATATGACTTATTGATATGCGATTCGATTGATTGGTTGACATTAATCATAAAACGTCTAGACGATTTATGCGGGAGAGAATTGAAACGGACGTTTTATTTTTTATGTTCCTACGGAAAAACATCGATCGGGGGGAAGGGGGGGGGGGATGAAACTCGGTGAAATTAGTTCGGTCCTCAATTCGACCTTCGTCCTAAAAGAATTTTTTTTTCCTCCCAAGGAAAAGTTTTATTGCTCTTTTCTCCTATTACTTTGAATCTTCCGCGTCCTTGGAAATTCGGGTGGGAAAATTTCTTCGGAAATGTCCTTTTCCCGATAGAATTTCCACCGAGGTTTTCGATTTCCATTGTTTTTCACGATATTTATCGTCTTGAATGAAAAGAATAAAACTTTTCCTGTCCTTAAAATTCAAGGAAAGTTTACGAGTTTGCAGAAAGTCAAAGTGTCCCTCGGTTGCCGGGGCGACATGACGCTATCTCACGGGTGTCTAATGTAAACGGATCAACAATGGCCGATACCATCTTAAACTTGGATCATGTCCTATCTAGCATCGCAACTTTACAAATTTTCAAATTACTTGCCAATTACTTTGCATGTTTACATAATTCATTTTTATTGGGAAGAACACTTTTTATCTGCTTGTGCACTCTTTTTTTTTTCCTAGGAGGAATCGTGAATCACTCGTTGATGACTAAAAAACAAATTGCAAGGAGATAATGAACACTCTTTCATTTTCGTCGATCAAGGCCTGGAATTAATACTCGCTTTTCTGATTTTTTTCCGTAGTTGAGATTGGAAGAAAATAAGGAAGCTCAGAAAAAAAGGCATCCAGTTACTGTTTTTTAGCTTCTTACAGGAATTATATCACTTTTCTATTTTCGTTGTCAAATGTAAATCAAGTACTTGTACAACGGTTCCAGAATAACGCATCCATCCTAGTTCGGGAGTGGTTCCTGCAACATATCCAGAAAGTGAAAATATTTGGCTTTTGAGCCTGTCACGATCCCAATGGGTCACTATGGTGGCTATGCAGCTGGTGCAACTAGCACTGGTTTGATCTTTAAAATGTTCCGGCTTTTGACAATCTACCATCTTTGTCTTGACAGTCCGTAAAATCGATAAATTAGATTATGTAAACAAGCATGTGGTGGATTTCAGGATTGTCATTTACGTTGCCAAACTAAACTTTTGCCCAAAAAACTATTCTTCGAGTGACTTTTTCTACGTTTTATTTAATCGCTCTTTTTCAAGCTGCATTTAAATCCAAAACATTCGGTGGAAAACACGACCTTTTCAAAGGTTTTATCTTCGCCCTCCTACGATAATTTCGGTTGAAAAATTTAAAAAACCACAGTGGAGAAAGTAATCCTTTAAAAAAAATCGAAAATAAACTTTCCCTCTAAAAAGAATTTGAAACTTTGTAAAAAGTGTCTTTGTTCGCCGTATAAGGAACTTCCTCATAATTTTAATGAACATAATATAAAAGATTAAAAGGAAGAAGATTATAAAGAGACCATCAACGATAACGATTGTGAATGGCGGCGTAGGTAATGACTAATATTAAGAAGAGAAACTGCGTTATGGATCCTTAATCTTCCGTCACGATTTAATTTTACCTTTTGACGACGTGATAGTCAAAAGCCGGGGTCCGGTTTTTAGAAGGTAATCATTCGAAATAAGGAAAAACCCTTTTCTGTCCTTTCCTTTTTTCACCGTCAGTTTTTCTTTTCTTTCTTTCTTTTTTTTTTTTTTCTTTTTTTTTTTTTTTTTTTTTTTTTTTTTGCAGAAAAAAAAAGGCGCCGTGGAGTTTGAATTCTTCGAAAAGAATCTTTTGTTTAATACCTTTGAAGTTTCCCGGAAGATACGGAAGTTTAAATATATGATATCTTCTCGAAAATAAATATTTGTTTTGATGAGTTGAAATGGAGGAACAAACTAGAGCGTGCTATTGAAAACAAAAAGTTTTCTTTTCTTTAAAAAGAATAATGCTGAACATTGCAAAAACTATCGCTAACGATTTGGAAAACTTTCATTTCTAATAAAGAAACTTTCCTGATGACAGCTATTTTTCAAAAAATGAGCTTTTTTTTTTTTTTTTTTTTTTTTTTTTTTTTTTTTTTTTTAGTTTGACTGAAATGGCACACAGACATATTACTTACAGTTACGAAAGGCATTGTTTTATTTCGACGTAAAAAAAATGTATAAACGCTGCATATTTCAAAAAAAAAAAAAAAAAAAAAAAAAGGGGGAGAAAAGAAACACTTTAAAAATTAAATTCGTTGATATTATTCATAATACTGCTACCGGAAAGAAAAGGAAAAGGAAATCAGAAGGGAGGAGGAACAAAAAAATGCAAGAGGGAAGGAAAAAAAGGCTGAGACAAAATATGAGTTTGTCCGAAAAATAAAATGGAAGAAGAATGTCGTACAGAACGGGGAGTTAACCACGTTAATTTGGATTGGGTTGTTAATAGCCGCTGAGGGCTGAAGTGCCCTGATTTCCCAGGGGCAATATATTGTCCTCGTATACTTCTGCTCCATTATCTTACTGTTACCACCTTTTCGGTTCTGTACCGATTCCGGTTTATCTTTTTAAAATAAAGTGAGGCTCATTGGGAAGTTTCGTTTCGGTTTTTTTCCCATTCCTTTTTCCTCTTTTGTTAATCGACCTGAATTTAAATTGAGTTTTCAGATGCGAAAAAAGGGAGATTGAAGCTGTATTTTTGTTAAAAACTTTATTTTTTGGGTCACTTTTAGGTTTCCCCTACGATGTTTGATCTGGCTGGGAGATCTCGAAATGGAACAAATATTAGGAGAAATATAGTTTTGTTTCCTGTCTCGTGAAACACCGATATTAGAGGGGGGTGGGTGCCCGACAATTCGAAATCCTATTCTTTGTTTGGAAATCCTATTATGCATATTTCATAATATTTTTCTGAAATTCCGCAACACAAACTTTTTTCTAAGGAATATGCATTGCGTTCTTATTTTACTGAAACAAAATCCATTTTTAAGTATTTTATACATCTCAGCAAAACCATAAGTAACATAATAAGGTTTTTGAATATTTTCCTTTGTAATTAAAACCGAATATGGTGGGAAAAAAATTCAAAAAGCAGCGTGAGCGTGCTTGCAATCCCACATCACTGATGGTAGATTCAAACAAAGAATCAAATTTCCTTCGTGCCGAATTAATTAAAAGCGAATTTTTATCGAGTCTGAAAAAGAGATACCAAAAATTGGTTTGTTAGTGTTTTATGTCTTTAAAAGTAATGTAATAACAAGTAGGCATCAGCATAGGGACTCTACAGCGAAATTAATTTTACTTTTTTTGTTTTATTTTATATCATTTGACGGTTGCCATTTTTATTACTTTTTTTAAGGTGGAAAATAATTTCATTACGATTTACGGTCAAACCAGAATTTTCCTCCGTTCTTTATGGAAATCATTCTCGGTTTATTAAATTAAAATATTTCGGTCATCTATTTTTTTCATATTTTCCTTTTTTTTATCGGAATTTTTATTTTTTCGAGAATGTATTGTTTCCACTTTTCGAATATCAGATTTATACTTTTTTTATTCGGGAAAAGTTTTTTCCTGGAAAGTAAACAAAATTGAAAGGAAGAAAAATGGTTACTGCAATGAAAGTTGTCGATAACCGATCCCGGAAAGAGCCGAATCGTCCTTAAACTCTGTTATAAATTAAAGGCCATCTAAAGAAAAGTTTTGAGCATTTTTCAACTACGGAAAAAAAAAAGTTTGGAAGGAAGTAGCGCTAATATCACGGTTATATACGGATTTAGATGCGGATATTAATGCGGTTTTTGCGGTTCTTGTGCATAAACCGCATCAAAATCCATTTGCCTTGATTAAATTTAAGGCCTATTTTCATTCGGGAGATTTTTGGTGCTGAGTGCATTCTTTGAGTGACATTTGAAATAATCCGGAAGCACTTTTTATTTATTCCAATTCTATGCACCTGGATCAAGAGGTTCTAAAACTGTCGGACCATAAATGATTAATCGATTTAAGTTGATAATGATAATTAATTGATTTCTATTACAT
This sequence comes from Liposcelis bostrychophila, assembly GCA_037577465.1. Lineage (NCBI taxonomy): Eukaryota > Metazoa > Arthropoda > Insecta > Psocodea > Liposcelididae > Liposcelis > Liposcelis bostrychophila. Next base: position 919,224 of record CM075209.1, on the reverse strand, counting down.
GTTCCGTAGCTGCTTTACACTTGTACCTCTGTTGGTTTTTCTTCATAGCGTTATGAGATTAGAACACAAACATGCAATATTTGCGCCAAAAATTGAATAAGGATTAAGGAACATTTTAGTATGTGTGTATCATGAAGCTGACACCTGATATCTCACAAACATTTTTAATTTTTTTCTTGTCTAATTTCAGTTTCTCTTTCGGCTTAATCTTACCTTTTTTATCCTATTCCTTCAATTTTTATGCTGGTGTACTAGTAGCGGCCCCAGACCTAGTCGGTTTTTTTCCCCGGCCTGGAACCATTTTTTATGTAAATCTAATCTGATAAATTCATTAGATCTAATTTTGATATATACATAGTGGTTTTCAAATTATACTGTATATATACAACAAATATTAAATTATTACCTCTGTCGGCTTTTCATAAATAATAAAAAAACTTTACCTTCCCCGTTTGAGGAGTCATTTCTATTTTTTCCCTAGTTTTGTGCCTCTTAAGACAAGCGCCAGTTGATCAAAAAAAAAAAAAAAAGCTACTGTAAAAAGTATTCCGAGATGAGTTCCAAATACTTGACAGTTTCTTGACAAGTTGAAAAAAGACGGAACAAATGATTGATTTATCATCAAAGCAGTATGGAAGAGTTTTGCGGTTTATTAAGAGAATTGAAAGTCGTGTTAAACAAGATTGGCAGGAGCAACACCACCATTCTTTGTCCGTATCTAACCGACTGGAAAGCGAAAGACCGCAATCGCAAATCTCCCCTGACGAACATTGTCAAACAAAGCTTAACATCCTGCGGGTATGCTTATTCAGCCCCTTCTGATTTCCCTCCCCTTCCTTGTTATTTTTTTTTTTTTTTTTTATACTTTTTACAAATACTCTTCGGGCGTTGTTTTCCGATGAATGCAAGTTAATTTCCTGTAACTCGAGAGCTTTAATCCGATATAACTTGTAAAGAATTGTAAATTCGATGAGGGTCGGGGAAAAATAGGCGGCGGAACGTAAAAACAAAAAGTAAGCTTACTCTTTACACACTAATCCAAGGCGAAATATACATATCATGTTGGGAAATAAATTTTTTTTTCCGTAGCTGTCGGTCGATTGTTGTTCTGCGATATCTGAATCATAGGCACGCTGAGAATAATCAAGCCGTTAAAATGTTAACCACGGATCGCCGGTTACTTAGATCAATTTCTCATCATTTACACTGCTAGGCTAAAAACACATTATTCTTTAATAAAGGCTGCATATCAGCAAACGAACGGACAGCTTTACTAGATGTTCTAATTTTTCCGATTTTAAAATACTGACACTACAATTTTTTTACAATTTCTTTTCTCTTTAGCGCTTCTTAGTTATTCAGTGATGGAATTAGATAAAAAGTACTGATAATCGATGATACATACAAATCAATAAAAATGTTACTCGCAAAATGAATTTTCGACGATTTATTTTTCAAAATGTCACTCGAGATTATCTTTTTTATTTGATTGCTCACTTTCTGTAAACTTTTCGTAGATCGAAACTGTGCACAGTAAAAAATTTTATGTCAAAATCAACATAAATCAACATAACTAGGTCCACATAATTTTTACGTTGTTTTTGTTTTATGTTTACCTTTTGGGACAAACAACATAACATAAAAAATTTATGTGGACCTCTTAGAACATATTTACATAATATTTTTTACTATGTAACGATTGAATTTTTGAGTCCCAAAATTTTTTTTTACATCCCGAAAATTCCTTATTTTTTTTTATTTTTCAAAATTAAAAATTTTTTTAAAATCAGATATACCCTTCTTCCATTATGTTCCCAGGCTTTAGGTGCAGGTGTTCTTAAAATTTCTTGGAATTTTTAAGTTGGGACAAGTTTTGCAGATAAGAACATCTCGATTCCAAAATTTTCAAAGAAAATTAATTTAAGGCGCCATATGCAAGGGAGGACGTGGGAACATAAATGGAAGAAGGGTACATCTGATTTTAAAAATATTTTTAATTTTGAAAAATAAAAATAAAATAAGGAATTTTCGGGATGTAAAAAAAAAATTTGGGACTCAAAAAACTCAATCGTTACAAAACGGTCTAGACCCCTTGGCATTTCACGGTAATTTTGACTTTAGGAGCAGCAGTGATATTGCCAAATGTTATTCTCATTGATTACCTTGGTTTGGTGTTGTTACAAAACCCCTTTGCCGCTGTCAAATGGAGTTCCGGTTTAATAGTCACCGCGTTCAAATCCAGATTGCTAAAAGTGCTTCAAAATCTTTTTTTTTTTCTGTTAGGCTTAGTAAATAAAGTCAGTCAAAATCCGAAAAAAACTTACATCTTTTGCTACCTGTTAAGGTCCAGATTCAGCCCTCCTCTTTGGAAGTTTCCAGTTGTGGAATCGCATGCTTTTTTACCAATATTTTTTTTTCTTTTGATTGAACGTGTCCGAACTCCCGAATCGAATCTACTTAACCGTATCGCTTAAGAGTATGGAGAAGAAGATACCGACAAGGCGATCTAATCAAATTTGGATGGCTGTGTCAACACGAAGCCTCTCGAATGTGATTGAAATGTATTTTGCAATTTCGCTTTCGAAAAGGGAAAACTTGGAATTTATTTTTTACGCCCTTACCTTTTCACGTTTCTTGACCGTTTTTATTGCTTTATCAGCTTACTTAGTTATAAGTACTCTGACGGACTTTTGTTGCAGACTTAGCTTCTTTTTTTTCTTTTTTTTTTTCTCCTTCTCTCGTCTTTAGTTTATGAGCGTGCATCAATCTTTTCCGGACGTTTTTTGCAAAAAGGTTTGCACTGTAAGCGTTTCCCGTTCCGTCTGACATTCTCATTAGTCAAATAAAATCTGCCAAGCGTCATGTTTCTTTATATAAACCGTGAACTTACAAAATATTTTCCGGAAGCGGAGTAAAAGTGAAAATGACAAAGTTTATAGAAAAAGAGGGGGAGAGACGGGGGAGGAGGAGGTCGAGGAGGTGGAGGACGCCGGGGCGGTCTGGCTGCTACACGGAATTAATAAATTAATGCAAATCTGACGCAGACGACTTAATTAATATCTATCGCCGTATATTCTGTAATGTTAAAACCGTTACTTGTTTAATTATCAGTAAACATGCTGGCGTTTCCCTCTCTGACAATTTATAACATCACTTTTCGATTTTTACCAATCTGTCCGAGTTTTTCGTTCTCCCCTCGTTCCCGTTCCACGATTCGATTTTACGTTCCCTTCCCACGCTCTTCTCTTCTAATTTCAATTTCCCATTTTATTTATGTTTCCTAATTTTGGAGAAAAAAAAAAATTCATTTCGGTAAATCGGTCACGTATGTTTAACCCGTTTGGTCTGACTTCGTATATGGTGGAAAGTAATCACGAATAATTTGATGCGAATTTAATTTGTTTGAATTTTCGGTTTTTTTTTTTCGTTTCTGCATTCCGAAGCACAACTTGGTTTTTATAGGGCCTGGATGCGGATTGTCAATCGATCAAAAAAAAAAAAAAAAAATAAAAATAATAATAATAATAATAATTTAAAACATTTTTCTTGTTGGCAAATCTGCTTGGATTTCTGATTTGAGGTTAGCGTCGATTCTGAAGTGTTTCAGTCGTCATGTATAAAGACGTTCTTTCCCCAAATTTTTACTGGGAATTTTTCACCAAAACCGTTTTTTTACAACTTTTCTTAAGAATTGATGGTCCGTGATCTTCGAAAAAATCTAAATCTCGGGTGATATCTTAGAGAAATTCCGATCACATTCCCGAACTTTCCTCATCCTCAAACATGCGCTGCTTGCTTTGACTGGTTCAATCTCGTACTCATGAGTAGAGATTTCTACATCTAAATTTTTGGACTATAACAGGTCATAAAGATCCGAGGTCATCCATTATTTCAAGAGGGCCAGCTTTAGCTCTAATAATCTGTCCTCAGGAGTTATATCAAACGCTTGTTCCTAACAATAGCTCTTTCTGATAAAATTTATACAGTATACCTTTGTTTAACTCAAGATATCATTCGAAGGAATCATTTTCATAATTAGAGTACGTAGTACGTGGCAAACAACATGGCGGGAGAAACGGGAACCACTTATAAACCCAGGGCCATTTGATGAGGCCCTAAATGATTCAGTTAAATGAATCCAAAAATAATTCCTGTTCCGAGCACCAATTTGTAAGCGATTATATATACCTGATCCAAATAGATCTTGTAGCTGCATCACCTTCGTCCCCAGATTCGTATCTTTTAATTATGCAGGTTTGATTGCTGTCAAATCTCCTACTTGATGAATGACGTCTTGCGATACGTCCTAAGTAACATGTTGAGGCATACTTCTTAATGACATATCGGTTTTCTTTATCTTTTCAGAACCATCGGAGTTGCTTCGGTCTTTTCAAAGAACGGAATCCGACCTTGATTCTGACCCATCCTCCCTGCCGGAGTGTTCAAAATCATGTCTGCGGTGTCAGTTCTTCCGTAATCAAGTGGAATATACATGTAAGTGTATGATTTAGAAACTTTGATTTCCTCTCCCCTTGATTACGTATCTTTACAGACCTACTCAATATCGTGTTTCAGCAATGCTAAGACCTCCCGTTCAACCTAACGTTACACATTTATCGACAAAAAAATCCCTTCCAAATCCAAAATCTTACGTTGCATCTATTTTTAAAAAGAATAAGAAAAATAAATACGTATAAACAAAATGAAAGAATCCCGCGGAAAATTGTCATTACTCACGAAAACTTTGGCCGTGAAAAAAAAGATTCCCCTCACGCCATAAAGTAACGTAATCCTCCAACGTTTCATCGAAGAGCGGAAGGGGAGAAAAAAAAGTAAGTCATTTATAGGGAAGATAAAAAAACGCAAAGGAGTCCCAGACAAGGTGAGGGTGACCAAAAAGGATTTAAACTGATGGCGTTAACATAGGAAAGGCGTTATAAAAAATTGCCCGGATTTGGAGAATTCCGTGCTAAGGCTGAAAAAAAACCGGAGTTTATTATGGATATGCCTTCATAAATTCCAGGTTAGGTTTGTCTGGAGTATATGAAACGTCCATAACGGCCTCCCCGTTTTCGTTGTACAGCAAGGGTCAGACGATCGTTTGTTTCGATATGTCTCTGAGATTTCTCTAGGGTTCGAAACCTTTTTTTTTTTTTTTCACAGTCAGGGGTTGCGGTAAACGCTCTTGCATTCTGTTGAATTAAAATCGAAACATGTCTTTCTCTCCCTTTTCATTTAGTTTTCTTATCTTTGGTAACAAACGATTCGACGACCTCCTTGTTCGGCTCATTAAATACGGTTTTCCCTCTTTAAACCTCAGAAATAATAGAAGTGAATAGGAGTTCGCATTCCCCCTTATCTCCAGAGTAGACAAATTAGGGAGACTCTCGGAATATTATGTTAAAATGATAAAGAGAAATGCGAAGAAAGGGTTTTTGATGCAGTGCAGCTAACTCAGCAAGTTTGTAATAAAAGTATCACGTGACGAGGGTCGATTCGAATTATTTACCGATTGATACCGTCTCGGAAAAGCAGGAAAAGCAGGAAATGTTGCTTTCTTTTGCGTATGGTACGACACGAGGTGTCAGAAAAGAATCTCTTAACGTTATATTACGCTTACTTTTATTCACATATGAAGTACGGTATTATGTTCTGGGGTTACTCGAGTCATATAAATGCTATTTTACGGATACAGAAGCGTTGCCTCCGCCTTATTTTTAATAAAGGACGTTTCGAATCCTGCAGGCCTATTTTTAAAGAATATAAAATCCTAACGCTTGTCAACCTCTTTATTCTTGAACGGTGTAATTACGTCTTTAACAATCCAGATATTTATAAAAAAAACTCTCTAATTCATCAATACAACACCAGAAAAAAATCAGATGTTCATCTGTTCGCAAAAACTAGTAAAATTACATATCGCGACACTGTTATATTTAACCATCTACCTAACCATATCAAGCTTTTACAAACAAGTAAAGAATTTAACAAACATCTTAAGATCTTACTTCTGGAAAATCCATTTTACACCCTTCAAGAATATTTGGTATTTGAGTTCAAAGGCCTTACTGTTTAATTTAACTTTTTTAATTTAACATTTTTTTTTTTTTCCTTTTGAATAACCAATTTTTTTAGTACTTTGACAAGATCTTATGTTTTCTTTATGTTAACAACGGATTTTTTAATATATTGAAGTATTGAAGTATTGAAGTATTGAAGGAACCTTCTCCTCCGTTGGAAATCTCGGTCATTATTCATATTTTATAATAAGTCTTGTCCTCTCTCCTCCCCCCCCCCCCCTCCGACCCCGCCGGTCGTTACCCTCAAGGTTTATCTCTCGTTTCCTATAAAAGCTGACCGTTATTCCGTTTATAATTTACCCGATTAATTTCGCTTAATATTTTACGATTTCCCGAAACGGAATAGGATTATGCGGCGGTTTTAATTATTTTGGAATTTAGGATTTTTCGATTTTCAAGGGTAATTTTCCGAAGTCCGTTAATTAAATTTGCGTGGGTGAAAGTTGGAAAGAAAACGTTGAAGATGGGTTTGTCGTGTCAGCAGACAGTTTGACAATTCGGTAACGACTTAACGGCCACATCATTAATGGATGTCCCCAACGGTAACTTCTTGTTTTTAACTTCTTCATTGAGAGAAGGAAGAATAGACGAGTCTGTGTGGTTGCCTTTTCTAGGTCAACGTGTTATTTATTAAATGTGAGCTCGTTCTATTTCAGAGTGGTGTAATTTTGGTATGTTTCGGGAGACCTAAGTGAGGAAATTGTAGAATTGCTTATAAAGTTTGTACTGACTGAGTGTCGGATCAAGGAAAAGCTTTTAAGAGCAGCCTACCTCACTTTTTTCGAGCACTCTGCTCAATGGAGCAAATTTTCTAAATTTAATAAATTAATCTTTTTTCTTTAACTTTACTGTGTAAAATTTTCGGTTGTTTAGAGCTACACATACGGATTCCGTTCAGAACTATTCGATTAAAGCCACAAAACCATTATCCGCTAAAATCGTCCAACTTTTGTCGATAAACCGTAAAAAAAGTAGGAAAAAAAAATTTTTCATTTGGAATCATATATTATTGTTGCATACCGTCTGTACATGTCAAAAAAAACAACGCCCATACAATTTTGATTTTTGCTTCTGTTATGACATTTGAATTGCTTTTTCCCTTTTTCCATTCTTGTGCAAAAAAAAGTGGCTAACACGAAATGCTGTAGGCGTTAATAACGAAATTTTTATACGAGGAAAAGTATTTTGTCAATCAAAAAGTTTGACTTTTTGATGTCTAAACTCTGAAGTTGCTCACGTATTAAAAAAAAATAAATAAATAATATGAAACGAAATTAAATAATTAAATTCTCGGAATAAGAATTTTTGTTTTTTCGTCTAGATTTTTATGTAATTAAAAATGAGAATCCAGGTTTTAAAACATGACATGATTGGAATGCTGTAAAAGGTGAAAACGCTTCGGGAAATAAAAATGAGTTTGGGGTACTCGTTTGTCTAACTTGTTTCTGGAATTCGGTGTATCACAGTCGATACGTAGAACCCCTGAGCAACGATCTCTCGATTTCATCATACCAATATCGTTTATCGGTTTTTTTTAAGTAAAAAAAAAAAAAAAAAAATGTTAAAAAAGAGGAACGGTTGTTTCATCCTAATCGAAATTGGCAGAGGCAAAAAGGACGGCAATTAAGTTATATCCCGTAAAACCAAGTGAAACTACTATTTTGACTAAAAATTGTCGGGTAAATGTAATTTAAGGGTCTGTCCGCGGCGAAGGGTCGGGAAGGAGGTAAAGGATTGGAGCAACTAGACGGTAGCTAGCTGTGATTAATACCAGCTATATTACGGGACGATAGGAATGCACTGTACAATACTTGACCTACTTACAAACTAGGCATAGGATTTTTTTTTTTAAGAGGAAAACTATCGCCTTTTATAATATTATAAAAGCCGAAATCTCTAAAGTCCTTAACTTTTATGGACAAACAAACAACATTGAGAGAAAAAATTTCGTCGGGTACTTGAGCCGAATGGGAATCGAACCCACATCTACCGTTTGCCGGACGGGTGCTCTACCATTAAGCTACCGACCCGCACTCGACGAACTCTCTCCCAATGAGGGCATAGGATAGGCATAGGATTCCATAGCAAATCCACGGCAAACGATTGAATACTGCTAATAATGGTTAAAAACACTTGTTTAATCATTCATCGAAATATTTAAGGACCTCATTAACTTACTGCTTTCAGTCTTCATTTATTTCAGTCTTAGATTACAAATGGTTTTAAAATAAATCTACTATTATTAATTGTAAAACAAAAAGAACCTTTAGCTAAAAAAGCACAAAAACATTCAGTTAAAAAAGATAAACCAATCAATAGTCAAGTCATAATGGTAATAATATTAAAAAATAAAAAAAAATAGATATTATCCCAAGGGTTAGGCAAAGGAGTTGTTTTCCAAACGGGGTGGGCGCTTTTTGCCACACGAGAGGCGAGCGAAGCGAGCCTCGAGTGTGGCTAACGCCCACCCCGTTTGGAAAACAACTCCGTTTGCCTAACCCTTAGGGGTAGCTATTTTTCCCAACGAGTGATGAAAACCACGGGATTTTTTGAAAAATTTAGGATGGGAAACAGCAGAAAACCTTTGAAAAATGTGTAAAAAAAAAAAAGTTCTTGGTGTCGTTTTAATGCGGGTGAGGCTTAAATGAATTGATATAAAGTTGGAGTGAAGATTTCCCCCTCCACAAGTGCGGAGTTGACAGAAAAAAAAGTCATGTGTACGTTGTTAAAGAATGAAAAGTTTTGGATAATATTAAAGATAAAAATTTATATTGTTCTTTTTAATCTTTTTCCGATTTTAATTAACTAATTTGGAGTTTTAAGTTATTTAACGTTCTTTTTTTTCATCATATTGCACATAGTGAACATAATCTTAAAAAAAACAAAAACAACTCCTCGCACGCATAGTAGTTTTCGCATCAAATCTCGTGTTTCGCTTATGGAACATATTGAAGTTACGATTCGTTTTGCAGATCGTAGTAGCAGATTTCTTTTTTTTTTTTTTCACAGAAACTTTCGTTAGAATTCGTGTTTCGCCTATGTCAACCTTATAGGCAAAGAACATCTTTATCTCAAACTGAACAGCCGTTTAAATATACTCATAATATCTCAACGGGACGAAATTTTACGTGGGGAAAAGACGTACTTTGACCGCAAAAGTTAGTCAGTTAAAATCCTATTTTTCATCATGAGTTGGGAAAAAGAAGTTAATTCATCACTGACTTGAAACACACAAAATTTTTTTTCCATACAGAAGTTTTTTCACCATTCTAAAAGAAAACCTGATAATAAATACAATTCAAGTAAATTAGTTATGAATCCGGTGAGGTCCTAGTTCTTTTTCTTGTCGGTTCGTCGCTTTCTTTCTTGAAAAAATATCTTCCCAAAGTTTTGCCTCTTCATTAAGGGTATACGTAGGAAAGGTTTTTAAGAGGATGGGAGTACGTTTTTTTTTTTTTTTTTTTTTTTTTTTACTTTTTGACTTCTAGGTTTCCAGTGGATGCAGATCGAGGCCTCATTGGATTGTTGAAATCGAATATTATCGATGCGGTGGTTCTAATTCTATTGTAATTAGAAAACTGATGCATCAACAGTCCTTCTAGCAATTCATTTTTTTCAATATCTAGAAATGGACAGTGAATTTTCGAACTAATTTTGTCGAAAAGGTCAGCTATCGTCAAACAAAAGCTAGTAACTGTATTCCTGATTCCTGAATGAGATCATTTAATTTTTTTATGACTGGTTTCGATTGATGAACTTTTAGGTAGTAAAACCAAATAATGAAGTGCTTTAAGTGGAAGTTTTCACTGATTGATTTGCTAATAAAGTTCTTCGTATCCCAGAGTTTTTTGTTCTTCAACTCGTTAATCACATCTGTTTTTTTCATGGAGCCACATTCTATTTGCAAATCAAATTCAATATTTTCTATCCAGTTCCTTATCAATAACAATAACAATGAGACGTATTTTTTGTTGTCATCTTCTAATTTTTTTTTTTTTTTTTTTTTTTTTTTTTTTTTGCTTCTTTTAAAGTTTTTATTTCTTTTTCCCTTTCCTTCATATCTTTTTCCTTGAGTAAAGCTTGATGTATCCAGTACTTCACCGCATGGATCAATGTCCCAGTTTCTTCATTACTCATAAAAAGTTTATACTCCTGTTCAACCTCTTCCGAGAACTGATGAGCCATGACTACAATTCAGATTAACTTCTTTTTACCGGGCAGCTTCAAATAATAATCTAGTTAGGACGTAGCTTTGTAAATTTTTACACTGTAAGGACCTCATTAATTATAATTCTAAAAAAATATGAAACCGATGAGGAAAAAATATTCAATTTAAAATCAATTTAAAGATTTAGGAACAAAAACAAATCTCAGTTAATAGAGCCGACATATTTCGAATCTGTCCAATTCCCCGCACAGTGCAGAATTCTACTGCCTGTGATCTCTACATGGAGAGGAGGTTGCTTCCATATGTTGGCTATTTTGCCTCAATGTAAAACACGAACATCCATGCTGTGCTGGCCTTTATCAAGACTGCTTGGCCTAATTGTGAGATTTTTAAATGCTTTCTACAATTTTAACAAAACATATCGTGTGAAAAAATAATATCGCAATTCATTCCCGTTGATTTCATTAACGGTATTCTAAGGCGATGAGTATCGATTAGACCCAGTTTTTTCTCTTTCAGTCCAACATTGTGACCGATGTGTGGTGGAGAGATTTCAAGTGTCTGGGATATTGCGAATCACTCGCTTGACGATATCTCTCCAGATGCTCCGTTCATCGGCCTGCCTACATGCCTTCTTTATAGGATTAACTGCGTCAATTTAGAGATCAACTCTGTCCACTGAATTATGCTAATGTCCCCTTTCTGTTTCACCTTCCGGCTTACAAGCCTCTCCATCTATCATGACGAAAGATGTGGCCGAAACACTTGAGGATCGGCTATACGCCATGGACGAAAGTCGCTGAGTCGGTTGAGTCGGCTCCTTTAAGGCAGACACATTAGTCTTTTTTTCTGTCCAGAGTATTCGGAGCAACCTTCTCCAAGCCCACATTTCGAAAACATCTACTCGTTTCCTATCACGAACTCATCCAGCTTTTTAAAAAACCAAAAAGTAATTTTTTTTCTTTAAGTGATATTCAACCCAAAGTTATTCCAAAAATATTTACCGAAAAGCTTTCTAGACTTTAAAGAGACAAATGATTATGTAATATTATATATTTTTTTATGTGTAATATTTGAATGCTAACAAGAATAGGCTGAAGGTCTACCACCATTTAATGTCCTCTCTGTCTCTCTCGGCGACACTAGGGGGATAATGTCTTGGTTTTGAAGTCACCAGGATTAAGAGGAAAAGGTCCGGATCAACCCGCCTTGAAAGTAACTTACTATACGGCGAGAAAGAGTACAAAACGTTCCGACGAGCATCAGCCAGCACACCCGTCGATGGTAACTAATGTTTGATGATCTCTCCGAGATTTACCGAAAGTTTGAAGCAGCAGCCCAAAGCTTGAAACTGTCCTGTTCCTAAGCAAACGGCTTCGTTTTTGTATATGCTGTAGGTCTCGAGCGGGTTCAGGGTGATTCAAAGATTCTGCCTCTCTGAAATGCGACATGGTGTTCGTTTAATTACCTACACTTTAAATGTTTCTCTCATGTTTTCTTCTAATTCTCAACGCTTTGCTTTTCCCGAATTTTCATATTCTTCAGTTTCGGTTTTCGGTTTCGATTTTCTCCCAGTGAAAACTTGTTTATTAAAAGAAAACCCGACTTATGGAAGGGTTATTTCCGAGTTTCGAAGTTTGTTTTTGATAATTTCTGAAGCGTGGATCCCTGGCACCGCATTTAAGAAAGTCGCGGGACCGTACGAAACAGGAAAAAGGGAGGAAAGGAGGAATGGGCTCCGTCTTGCTCGCGACACACCCTGTGAAAGTAAAAGTGACCGCACCGAAACTAATAAACAACTGTACGTAATTAACTGAATAGAATGTTGTCGAACGGACATCTTGTCCATTAATCATTGTCAACCCGGGGAGGCTCGGACGTAGCTAACATGCATCCTGCAACCGCGTCGTATCATCCACTTTCTTAATAATATATCGCCATCCCTTCTTTTGTTTCACGAATTTTCTTTTTCCAACAAGGTCAGTTTTCCACGTTTAAAAGTCCAAGTTGGAAACAAAAGGACTTTTTGAAAAGTTTCGTTGAAAATCATAATATAATGAGGTTTTACTATTCAGCTAACTCATTGTCACGGAGTAGGTTGGTCGAACATAAGTTATATTTGAATTGATGGACATGCCGGAAATTACTTACCTTCTTCAAGTTTGTCATCACTTGTTTTCCCTTCCACCCTTCTCCTCCCTCCGCTCTTTCATCTTCTTCTTTTTCCCATTCTCAGATATTGCTTCCGTAGCGTTATTTTCTCTCTCTCTTTCTCTGTCCTCCGTTTTTTGGTGCGGTTTCGTTTGCCGTGGAAAATATCCCCGATTGCGAACAATAAAGCTTAGCTTCATTAGTCGTTAGAGCGGTCGGCTCTCCCGGAAGCCGCAACGCCACATTTTCGTCTGTCGTCCACGGTTTTCTCCGTAACCACAAGAGCAAGGTTACTCCGAGTAGGCCGAGCCAAGTACTTTCAGTTCCCATCGATCGGAAAAAGTAACATTTCCCGACAGGTTTTAAATTTAAAAAAAAAAAAGCATGAGCGAAGGATTGTTGCTTTGTGCTTTTACACATGGACTGTGATACACTGGATTCCACACGAGTTGTCTTGACGCAATTTGGCATCCGGAACTGAAAAAATTATTCGTCTCAAATGCGGTAGGATCATCCACTCTCACATGGATCAGATCCTTTATAAATATAACCCATAAATTATCCCTTTTACTCTATAGCGATTCATAGCCGAATCATTTTTAGAATTGCATCCTATGGTGCTCGGAAAAAAAATTCTGTCTTGGTTTTCGGTTCCGAAAGCATGAGACAGACAGACGATGAGATAAGAAAAGTCTTTTTCCGAGGCAGAAGTCATTGCAAAATATGCGAGGATGAGGAAGTATAATTCCAGTTCTAGTATCATTCCAAATGTGAGTTTGTATAAAATAATTAAGGATTATACCTGTTATTGGCATACTGTTTATTTCAAATTAGTATCGACTGTGAAAACATGAACTATAATCGACATAACTAATATTTTTCCCCGGAGTTCTAATCTCAGAAACGCTCTTTTCATTTTTGTTTTTGAGTCAGTCTTGTTTTCATGCCCGCAGACGACATCGAAATAATCCAAACAAATAAATATTCGGCGAGGGGCGTAAATAAACCAGATTTCCAGAAATTAGTGTTGAGATTACAAGTTTGCCCTAACTAAAGCATAATTCCGTGCGTTGCTCATTGCCTGCCGTAAAGGAAAACTTGATGGAGAAACTTGAGGTAACTAGTAGGCAAATTATTTCATCCCTTGATTCCGGAGACGCGATTTCTCACCATCGGGAAACCTCGAGGCATTTGAAAAAAATTAATTTGTTTCCCTCTCTTATGTCGATTTCGAAATCTTCTTTTTCTCCCGCGCCTCTCGCGTCATTATTAAAACGACGAGGAGCCTTTTGATATTATGTCGAAAATACCTACCCTACTTCAGAAAATTGAATAAAAATAACCAAACCGGAACCACTTTCCCTTCCCGACGCGAAATTGGTTGATAAAATTTTACTCAATTTTAAAGCATTATTCAGGAGTTGTTCGCCGTCGTCGAACATTTCGCCCTCGTAAAGTTGTCTATTTTGAGAAGGATGCCATGTATTTGTCTAATCGAATGTCAAAACGTTCCTGAAAAAACTTTTTTTTTTTTTTTTTTTTTTTGAGTGGAGTGGAATGCATTTCACTTTTATGTAAATTGTCCACGTAGGGCATGCTCTCTCTGAAACTCGTTCAATCGGTTAATATATTCCGATATCTTTCCATATTCTACATGCCTTTTCATATTTATTTTATTTATTTTTTTCCATTTTTGTTTTCTTTTTTCGGGCTACGTAGTTTTTCTCCGTTTTTAGCTGATATTCAAAAGCGAATGTTTAAGTTTCGTACCGTGAACGATCGAAAATGATGCTTTTTTTCTTGCAGCAAAGCGGTTGTTTGAAACTCATATCTCAGAAGAGGAAAAAGGTCAATTTTTTGTGTATTTACTGGAGAATATGGAAGTCTTTCAAGGCTCATGCAATTGTCAGTATGATTACTGACGATAAATAGTGTCAGTAGGTATGCTTACCAGTTGGTGACCCTTCGGAGCTTCCGAACGTACTCCACTGCCTCAATCTATATATTAAAACGCTAAGAACCCCAAAAACCTATTTCCAATCGCCCTGAAGCCCCTATCCGACCGATTTTGACGATCTTTTTCTTGAATGAAAGCTCTTGGCGCGTAGATTTGCCCAATTGGTCGGGATTTTTAAAATCTTCCGCGGTTTTCCGGAAAAGTCGGAAAAACATCCCCAAAACCTATTTCCAATCGGAAATAGGTGTCATCTGGTCATAGTGTCATAGGTGTCATAGGTGTTGACTGGGGACAGCTAGTTATAATTAAAAAACCAACCATTTTGAAGTAAATAATGACCACCACATTGATTCGTAAAAAACCAAGAAAAAAGATTTCCTCCAGTTTTATAATGCCATAAAAAATTGAAATTATAGTGCTACAGCGAAACGTAGTATGTGTCAATCGGGCTGGAATCCTTTTTTCAAAGTTTTTAGTCGACAAAAAAACGCTGGCTTACTTTTTGCCTCACTTTTCGTTCCAACTCCTCTGCTAATAGTTTCTCAAAACGCCTACGTTTAGCCTTAAAAAAGTTGCCTGAAATTCAGCACTTTAGAGCTTGAAACACTAGCCTTTCTAGAGCTTGAAATTCAGCATTCAGGTCCGTATCATCGGGACTCTCGATGGTCTTCAAATGCACCTACCCACTGTTCTCTACCGCTTTGGCGCACTCATCGTCCAACCAAGTCTTTGTTCGTTGCCGCTTCTGTAGCCGATGGTCGCCTTTTCTGCTTCCTGGCAGCGCTGCTAAAGTGCTTCCAGATATTGTCCGCGTCCGCCTCATCAGACTCCATAGTCTCTAAAACTTGAAACCTGTTACGCTGCTCCACTTGATAGCACGTAATTAATCCAAAATTTTGACCTCCATGCAAGTGACCAGGAAGTGACCGGACTACCTGCATCTCGTCGCAGATGGCAGCTGTGAAAGATCGTATAGCTGCCGTAGGCGGTCTCGCCGCTGCTTGTCCCGAATTTTTTGAGTTGTAATTTTAAAATCGGAGCAAAAATTAATAAACACGGGATCACGGGGAAAGGATATTTCGCAGCGGCATGCAGACTAAAATTAGAACAAAATCTAAATTTCAATCTCAATAATCCTCCATATATACATCTATCATAAAATATACTCTATGTCATCATCACGAATGATAATCCGTTGTAGTTGTTATTATTATAGAATTACTATAGGTTGGGGAATGGGGAGGTGGGAGTATATAGGGATCCCTCGGTATTAAGATTAATCGCTCGAAACGTAATTATGCAAGAGATATCGATTTAAACATAAAATTTTTTTTTATATATATATTGCGGTTGCCATCTGGCTATAAAATAAAAGTACGTTCAAGCATATAATAAATTCCTACTAAAGAAGCATAATTAAAATTATCTCTTTTTTTCGTGCAATCTGTGCGAAATCTCTCGAGGAGAAAAAAAAAGGATATAGCGGTTTTAGCATTTCGATGATTAAAATATCCCAAGGAAAAAAAAACTAACGCTTTATATTTCGGAGAGAGGACAAAAAAAAGTAATATACTAAAAAGAAAGGTATGAAATATAAAAGTATTAAAGCTAATGTCCATGTAAATCCTAAGAAACATATGGTCGGATTACCGACGAGCTGAGAAAGGGGTACAGAATTTTCTAAATGAGTCCCTCGGCGACTGTAAATCATGCGGTTGAGATTCGGGTTAGTCTCCGGCCTTTCCAGTCCGATACATATCGGCAATATTTAAAATAAAAAAAAAAACAGGGAAAATCTATTAAGTAATTTCAAGATGCGGTTTTCGGGGGGAGAATAAAGCGTTTCCGAATGAAAAAGACTCGGCTAATTAATGCAGATGCGGCCGTGTTAAATTGATTTCCCGGGTACCGACCCGAACCTTTCGATTGCTCTTAATAAAAAATAAGAGCTCCTTCAAAAAAAACCTTTTGGATTTTTTTTTTTTTTTGCTTTTTGTTTCTAAAACAATATTTTCAAATTAACTTTACATTAAAAATTGGATTCCCGCGTAAAAAAAAAGGAGAGAAGACAGGAATAAAAAGGGAAAGACTGCATGGAATATGTGGTCCGTCATGGAACATCAATTACTGGTTAATTGAATATCGGATATTTCTATCTTTGTCTCTATACCCCGAACAGTTTTCCAACACTTTGAAGTGCCATTAACTCTCCATTGTACAGTTGTAAAACATCCATTAGCAACAGAGATCCATGTTTAATCTCAATAAAGTAATTGTTTCCGGAACTTTTATACGTATAACAGGGTTCTGATATTAGTTGCAAAACAAGAGTCTGGCACACGGAAAAAAAATTATACCTTTTTAATAATAAATGAAATGACGCGGAAAGGAATCGAAGCATGAGGGCGTCCCTTTGATTGATTTTGGAGAAAAAAATTTGAGTGTTCGCAATAATATGTTGGAAGTTTCCGCCAGTAGGGGTGATCGAAATGTTATCTCGGGTAGAGAGAGGGATAAAAAATTCTGATGTGTAGGAATATGATGGTGAGGAATACTCAAAATCGTTCTGTCGTGAAATTTTAATTAAGTAAATATGGTAATAACCACAGATGATCCAAAAAATGTGCCTAAAAATGGTTGCATTGAGGAGCAGCAATGCCCGGAAACGAAGACTAGGTATTAGGAGAATGATTTCGAGCCAAACATCAACCAAATACTTCATTTGGGGAAAAAGTTTCGTAAAATAAATGAAATAAAAGGATTATGACAAAACGAGTTCTCTCACCAAGAGCGTCTTGCAACTGCTCCTGACAGAAATTTCAATTTTCTTCCATGAGTTCCCAACGTCTTTTGTTTTCTTTTATGAAGACTTGGCCTAAAGCAAATATAAATGAAATTCGACTAATGTGTATGTACTTAGTTAACTTTATACAATGTGTAGCAAACTCATCGATCAAAATATATGTTTCCTCCGCTGACAACTAACTCCATGCCGACGTCTTCATTTTTCATCACTAATATTTCAATCGTTTTAACTTTCTCTCTTAGGCGCAGACAAAGAAGAAAAAAAAACTCGTTTCTAATGAGGTCAAATCTCCCTTCATTTTTTTCCCCACTCTTTTCCTATCTTAACGTTTTTTATTTGGATCCTTCGGTTTTTTTTTCTTGTTTTTCGACAAAAAAGGGAGCAAACCCGAGTGACACGTCTTTATCCGAGTTACATTGCAAATTATGGCAGTGAAATCGGGTAGGATTCTGTAGGGAACTGGGGATGTCACAGAAATTATAGCCCGCCGGGGGCTCCCCCAGCTCTCATTTTGTTTTATTTTTCATTCCTTTTCCCTCTGTCTCTCCCTCTCCCGGTTTGTGAAAATACAAGTGTGGAAATTCAATCCTTTTGTTCCTTTCCGTTATTTTAGTTATCGTCTCTTTGTAACGAATGATATTCTAATCTAAATCAATGCAACCCTAGTTTTTTATTTATTTTATTATTATTATTTTTTTTATTTACTCTCTCATATGTTGTGTTTTGCGGAACGAAAAGACGCCGGAAAGAGTTTCCCTTAAAAACAAAATTACATGGCAATATATTTCGAAACCCCCGACATAACATTGTCATAAATAACAAAAATATTTATCACTATTTTCTACTCGACAAATCCCCGTTTCGATGACTTTCTGAAAGAGATTTATTTACTGAAATGTTGATCATTAGTTTCCATTTCAGATGCTTGGGGTTACACTCTTTAAAGCGAAAAAAAAAATACAAAAGGTTTTTTTTTATTTACTTAATCGGTGATTTCGCAGTTACGATCGGTTTATATGGAAGCCCTAAAGGGCCTCTAACTTGTCGATATGCTTCTTATTGTCAGTTTGTAATGTACAATTAAAGAGAACGTGGGTATAAGGGCTGACCGACATTGACCCATTTGCCTCTATTTAACTTTTGAAAAGGCAGAAACAATTGAACAGCGCCTTACAAGGACTAAGCTTTAGCACAACGGATAAAATCTAATTTTCCTATTTCTCGGCTAAAATCTCTTCTTCAAAGAATTTAGTCGACCGTTCCGATTCTTCCACTAAACTTGCCTCATATCGCCTGCGTTTAGCCTCGAGGAAGTTACGGGTCTTTCGTTTCAAAGCTTGAAACCAAGCTTTCATAGAGGTCCTGATCATAGGGGCTCTGGATGGTCTTCAATGGCCTCGGTCCTCCACTGCTCTAACTCACTGATCGTCAAACCAAGCCGTTATTCGTTATCGCTTTTGAAGACCGACAGTCACCTTTCCTGCCGCATTCGTAGCACTGCTGATCTGCTCCCTCATGTTGTCCACGTCAACCTCGCCAGAGTTAAGAGCCTCCAACGCTCCAACCTATTACAAAGGTCTACCTGGTAGCGAGTTACCGTGTCCAAGCTTTCGAACCTCTGGGTATGAAACCTCGGTTTAATCGGGGGTCGCTTGTCTTGGACGCAATATTGGTTTCTTCCAGCAACATTGCTGAAAATCCTGGCCGCCAAACGACAAGTAACCAGAAAGTAATCGGAATCACTATCCGCTCCTCGTCGCGTTCGGACATCATGTACTGTGCCAGCATTCCTGCGATCAATCAAGAAGTGGTCGATTTGATTAATCGTTTGCCTATCTGGAGACTTCCGGGTTCCCTTGTGGATGTCACGGTGGGGAAAAGTCGTACTGGAATCGCCATGATCTATGACGTCCCAAACTGTACTAGCCGCAATCCATTTTCGTTGCACTCTGCATTAGCTATGTTGGCCGATATATGGCCGAATATCTTCGTTTAAATCTCCTAGGACAATTTTGATGCCTTAGGCGGGAGCACCGTCTACCTGGGCCTCTAGTAAGGCATAAAATTCTTCTTTTACGTCGTGAGCGTTGATCAGGTAATGTTAAACCATTTTCCCTGAAGTCGGAAAATGCAGATCCGTTCTTTTATTGGTCTAAAGTCAATCACGGTCGCCAGCATTTCTCCTTTCACTGCTAAACCCACACCAAACCTCCGACGGGTGTCATGACAGCTGTGAAAGAGGGTATAACTGCCATAGGCGGTCTCGCCGGAACATGTCCATCGGATTTCTTGTAAAGCGACAATATCCAGTCCATACCGACTCATTATATTCGTTTGATTTTGCAAAACACCGGTTTTATTAAGGTTCCGAACATTTGGCGAATTAATGATCCATTGTCCGTTCCGTTTGCGCAGTCGTCTTCGGTTAATCCGTCCGGTTTTTCCATTTCGATGTATCTGAACTAAGAAAAAATTCAGAGTTAGAGGCGGTCATCGAGCCTCCTGACATCAGTGCCTAAGGTCAACAGCAAACTACAAGTAAGAGTAACAATAAAGCAAGTATTTTTATAACAAAAAGAGAAGAAAAAATTTACTTGCCAGGATGAACGTAGATGTTATTATTACGAGAAAAGGGAGAGCCGAATTACCGGAAAACTGTTTAAACACTAAAATAACACGTTTTGTTTTCTTTTATCTTTTCTTTCTATATTAAAGCTAGAAAAACGGAGAGGAAAAAAACTAAAAAATAAAAAAATAAAATTTCGTAAAGACGGATTTTTTTTCCTCCTTTTTTTTTTTTGCTTTTTTCGGATGTACGCAACACGATCCCCATTACTTTTCTAATCGTTCTTTTTAACCGAGCTTTTTTTTTTTTCTCCCTGGAAAACGTCATTAGTATGATAATAACCTGCGGACGGGTGGACAGCAATCATAATATTAACGGATATAATTGTCTGGTTTGCCAAAAGGGAAAAAACCTGGAAAAGCTCCAAAGGTACCTTCTCAAAATATATTGGCGCTTCGTCCAAATTTTTTTTCTCTTTTTAATCGGTTGTTAAAAATCTTTTTTTTTTTCTAGGTCAGGATTATTACCGTGATTTTTGTTTTTTCTCAAAAAAAAGGAAAGAAAGAAAGGATCGAAAATTTCTTGACACATTTCCGTTTGGAAACTCGAGAGAATTTTCTTTGAAACTGTCACTTTCCCTCGCGGAGTATAAAGCACAATCAATTATTAAATGATAAAGTTGTATGCCGTAGTCGAGAATGGGATATTGTGTAAATCTTGAACATGAGAGATTGCCACCTGTTTCGAGGCCTACGGCAAGTCCCGAGATGATTATATAACAATTACAATGAAGCACTAATGGAGTGTCTACAGATTCCCGGGATTTCATTACAAGCTTAGACCTTTTGCAATCAATGAGAACTACGCAACAGCAATCATCTGCACATAACAGGGAAAATCCCTTTTTCTATTTAACCTTTTGTAATTTAAAAAAAAAAATCATAAGTCGAGAAGGATGGGAATTCCCACACACTTTTTTTTTTCTTTCTCGAAATCGAGGGGGTTTAAGAGAAATGCAGGGGATAGGCAAGTCATATTTGAGGAGGAATATCTTTGAAGACGTACGTGTGATTTTTATCAAGTCGGGGGTAGAAGAAATACAGGAATCAATTCTCGATCTCCCTAATCCAAACACAAAACGCAAGGAGAAACAAAACTTTTCCTGATCCGACGTGTATATCGGGGAGGGGAAACCAATCTGAAACGTGCGTTGAACTCTGATTGCTGACTAGACGTGATCTTCCTCCCGTTGTCTATGTCTCATCACATCTCCAAACATTCAACATCAATTTTTAATTCACCCGTCTCGGAGGCATCCCCGAAAAAAAAAAAAAAAAAAAAAGAACCCGACATTCTCATTTTTATTTTTTTCGACGATTTAAAAAATTAAATCTCTTAGAAAAATATAAGGGACGACCCCGTGCTGTTACAAGGAATAAATCAAATTCCGAGAGACTAAAAGGAAAAATTTTAGAAAAAAGGGCGCACGCTTAGCTTATCCCGCAGTCGATAATTGCGGCATCCCTCAGGAAATAACAAAAAAAAATCAAATGGCTTTTTTCTCATCATTTCCTTTGTTATTACTGTCCACGTCAGGCTCCCTCTTGTTTTGCTATTGGAATGGAAAATAAATCGTTTATTGGCACACTTTTTAAACAGTATCTATAAAAAAAGTCGACCATGTTTTTGGTTCATGTTTTGTTTAGACAAAAAAAAAAAATGTCCAGTGGTCGATGTGTTTTGTTTCATTTTTCATTTCGCTTTCAAATTTAAATCATTCAAATTTTTTAGGTTTTGCGATGATCACCTACAAACTGAATTTTTGTGTCGCTTGTCAATATTCTATTCCTGTACGGGAATCAGTAGTGAAGCTTTGCATTTTATATCGTGTTCATCGAAGGCTTGAGATGCTCTCTCGGATTATCACTCAGTTGAGCTCGAAACGTTAGACCGTTTTTGCAATCGTAGTTTCCAACTTCGACATACTCACTTTTTATTCTGATAAAGGGCTTGCCCGCAGTTACACTTGTGAACTTTTCGGATGCCTTCTTCCATGGGCACGGCAATAGATTTTGCCCTAAATATAACATCGCCAATTAGTTTTTTATTTTGAAGTCTGATAGTACAGAAAAATCGTTACAAAAGTTTTTAGGAAAATCAAGAGGGTGTTTCCGAAACGTAACTCCATTTTGGAATTGACTGTTTGTTTGCATAAGTTAAAGATAGGAGACAATCCCAATTCCGGAATGGAGTTAAGTTAGATTCGCTAATCACGGCAGAGATCTACTTTTACTGAACTTGATCTGTTCCCGAGGTAACTATCCTTGGCCCAATTTTTGTTTTCTGCATGCCAACAACTTCCTCAACTTTTCTCATCTGATGGTACTTGTGTGTTCTGTGACAATACAAAATTATTATTTACCGCTGAGAATTGATGCCCAAAATGAGGTAAAAATCTTTTTTGCACTTGGTCATTTCATCCAAGCTCTTGAACTTTTCATTTTAGAAGTGAATGCTAGTAAAACCTGACCAGACGCAATAACTCCAAAGAAATTCGTCGGTTCGATGCCTAGTGGCACCGTATGCTCCTTCATTGGTATTGGACCCGTAGTTAAATTGTCCTCGGATACCCATCTTTGCGACCCAATGGATTTAAAAAATTCCAAATCCTCTGCAGTCAGAATTCCGCTGAAACGCATTCCACTTTTTTTCTATTTCCCGGAGTAAACCCCACCTCGGGAAAACTTTTGAAGGGAGTCCAACTAAATTATTATCCCAGTCCGAAAAGGAATAAATGAAAGGAAGAGGTTAAATAAAAAATTGCACAAAAAGGTTAGAATGAAAGGCGGAACAATGACAAATCGAAACGATATGGACGTAATGGACTACCAAAGAGATCTGTTTCAAATGGACTAGATCAGTTTTCGAAACAAAAATGATATTTTTTCTCCCTTAAAGAAATAAAGAGAAAATAAGAGAAGCATGCGAAAAACCTTTCATGCTAAAATAATTCAATCCCCGTCT
This sequence comes from Liposcelis bostrychophila, assembly GCA_037577465.1. NCBI lineage: Eukaryota > Metazoa > Arthropoda > Insecta > Psocodea > Liposcelididae > Liposcelis > Liposcelis bostrychophila. Next base: position 896,472 of record CM075209.1, on the reverse strand, counting down.
CTTTTTTTTAATGTTAAACGGATATATACGTCCGGAAATTACGTTCCGACAATGGGAGGAAAAAAAAAAGTCTACCGATCGAAGCCTTGACTCTGATCGAACACGGGCAGTAGATCATCTCGAATCGACCGATTGTGAAAATCCATGCGATTGATTTTTACAATTGATCCGTAATGGCTTCGGACGAACAGAAAAAAAAATTAGAAAAGAAGAAGAAACCCAAAAGGAGAATAAAAAAAAAAAAAACTCTGGGAACAAGTTGAGGTAATTTAGCAAGTTGAAATTACATCAAATTAATCACAAACATCACAAAAAATTTTTCAAAATCAATTCACCGAACGTCTTATTTCCTTCGATAAACTTTTTCTATAAAAAACCTTGACGACCTTAAATCTAGAACGATCCAAGTTACCTTTCTAAAAAGTTTAACAACTTCCTTTTATGCCTCTTCTTCTTTCATTCTTGTCTTGGTTACAGTTTTATGGCGGTTTTTAGTTCACGCTGTCATTCACTTGAGAACTGTTACTTTCACTGACTTTAGATAAACAAGAGGAAAATCTGTAAATGAGATTAGATTTTTTTTCCCTCTTCTCCTCATTCTATTTTCGTGTTTTTAGAGAAAGGAGAAACATAAAACGGATTAAGTCGAAAATATTTTTCGGGGAAGAAAGATTAGCCTGTTACCTTTCCGTGGTTTTGCATCTCCTCGGAAGATTTAGTCGAAAGGTTATAATGATTGTAATGGATCACCTATTCGGGAATATAAGCAAACTCGGGGAACACACGCTAATTTTAAACCTTTATTTCCGTTTAACAAGGCCGCTATACTTAGTCTATCTTTTCTGGAATGTTTCCAGCTCTACCTTGGCAACATGACTCTAATCGGGAAACATTAACTACAATTTTTCTCTGGCTCGGTTTCTATTATCATTTGCCGTTTTTACCTTTCCCGAGGGAGGAATTCCTTTTTTTTTCTTTTTTTTTTTTGTTTATTCTTAATCTTGAATCGGTCGGACTCTCTCACTCGATGATTATTTAACGATTTTCGGAGATCCGTTTTGCGGGTGGACCGGCATGCCCGGTAACCGCAGAGACTAAACTTACTAAAAACTGTCATTTACAAATGGTTTCACGAGCCATTCGTTACTCGGGATTTTCTTATCCGGTTCGAATCTCGGTTCGCTTTTCGGGGTCTTTTTGATTAACCTTTGTCTTTAGGGTCGGCTATTAGGTTTGATGTTTCGGAAAGCGCCAGGTGTGAAAATCCGATGGAGGAACCCTATGATTCCGGGAGCCCAGATTTTTCGGCAACTTGCGATTTGGAGCCGACAAGGTTTCGAGTTTTCCAAATTATGCATGCCTTTGAATGTGGTAAACGAGTGTATCCGTTTCGTTTCCTCTTGTTTTTGTCCTTGCGTTGCCGATTCCACATGTTATATTAAACCTCATGAACCGACGGTTTCATTCCTTTGGAAAAAAAGGAAGCGAGAAAGGAAAACGAACCGCGTTAATTTTCTCTAATCATTTTTATGTCACTCTGTTTTTTCCTCCTTTTCATCGAGGAAAGAAAAAGAGAAGTTTCTTCTTTCATTGTGGAAAATAACTGAAAAAAATTGGATATGTTTCCTAATAATCGAAAGCTATAATTTGTTCCGCCTTGTTTTTACTGGGAACCCACGGGGGACCGTCACGTATCTCCTTGATTAAACTCGGTCGAAAGCCTTTTTACTTAGAACTTCATCTTCGACTTCAACTATGTAATCAACGTATTTCTCTTTTCGCATTATCGATAATTTCATCCGGGGGTAAATTTTTTTTCTTTTTTTTTTTTCTCTTCTTCTTTTCAAAGTTTCACGGAAAGTTTTCAGCCCTCCGATTTTCGAGCGCAAATTTTTTTAAACGGCGGTAAAATCCGTGCGTGATAGTCGGCTTGTTTTCGCTTTGGTTCAAGTGCCAACATCGGAATAATAAACATTTACACGCTAAATGCATTTTAAATAGTTTTGCTCTATACATGTGTTTCCGGTTCCGTGGAGCACGGATTTTCCATTTTGGAATTAGCTTTTTCTTACAAATTCAAATTGCGTTCGATCGAACGTTTCCAGCGAAAAATGCTCCAGCACGAAAGAGCTTTTAACACCTTTTTGGGGGGGGATATTAATAGTTTTCTTTTTTTAAGTAAAAAGAAGAGCGAATCGGATATAGGAAAGCGCCCCCGGAACGTCTTAAGAAGGATCCACCCGAAATGAAGTCATTAGTATACATGATAGCGAACGACGAACGGCGAGGATGAACGTGCAGGGACCACGTGACAGTACAAAGTGTCATCCATCATACACACTAAAACCCTTCAGCTTGCACCGGAAATTACTTTATGTTTACAAAACCGACTTTGTTCAGGTCGACCCTTTTTTTCTCGCATTTATTTTTTATTGCGATTTGCCACGAAAAGAAAAAAAAAAAAAAAAAAAGGATAAAGATGCAACGACGGTCGAATAGCGATCATTCTCCGAAAAAAAAGTTGTTCCGTCTCGGTTTCGTTTATTCATAAAAACAACTAGAGGTCTCTAATCAATTAAAAAAACATGGAAACTTGAAGGAAAAAAACGCGAGTCATGAAAAATGGAAAATAAGAGCTGTGTAAATGTTTTTTCTAAGCGTTGGCTGTTATTTTTGTCGCCATCTTTAAAAAAAAAATTTCCTGCCTACCCCTCCCCCGTTTCGTATGACGGTGATCGGATGACATTTGCATAGAATCCGTGAATATTTTCTTGGTCACATATTATGCTACCGAAGGGATATTTACCGTGGGCTATATTCCGATGAGAGCTATCATTATTTTACCCCTTCGTGAACGTTTTTGCGGCAATAATCGCACTAAACCGCCGAAGCGCGGAACGGAATCTTTTTGACCTATTTACAGCTTTTAAACAAAGTTTTAAAAACAAAATTCGGAATAAAAGCTCGGGGGGGAAAATCACGTATGTTAAAGTAGAAACATGTTGTCTCGGATTAAACGTTTGCTGCGAAGTAAATGAAATGATGATTTCATATAATTGCCGACTGACTGGCGAAAACGCGTTAAATGCAATTAAAAATAACCGTTTTCACCGAGGATCGCCGAAAGAAAATTTGAATAAAAGCACCGAATCAGAGCGGTAATTTTATCAAATTAACATCAAGCTGTAAAAACGTTTATTTTGGTTTGACACTAATTTTTGCAGGTGAACGTAATTTCACCATCTTCTGTCTCCTCTTGTCACCGCTGCTGCATCCGGAGTTATTCTATTTTAAATAATCCTGGATGAATTGAAAAAAATCGGAAAGCTTTGAGGAGGTATCGTTTTCTGCCAGAGCCTGGACGAGATTCGGCTGTTACGAAATCGATCGATAAACCCTACTTGACCATAAAAAAAGTGGTAGTTCAGCTTTTTCACTCCCTGACCCTGGAGACGAACCACATCCTAAGCTCCACTCACCCAATTTTTGGGTAAATGATTGTAAGAAAACCGCGTTGATAGTAAGCTTACTTGTCTTCAAAAGTTTCTATAAAAAATAGCCTTTCACGGACTTGATCAAGATGTACCCTGTCGAAAGACGCTCCTTAATTCCATCGTTCAAAACTTTTTTGATTTTTGTACTGACACCTTGCATGTCTGTTAAGAGAAAAAAGTTAAGAGAAAACACATATAAGGCAAAAAAAAAAAAAAAAGAAACCTTCAAATCGATGAAAATTCCCCGAATACGTGAAGTTTAAAAAAAAAAAAGCCGTTGAAACGACAATAAGTTTGATTTAAAATTAGATTTAAAATTCGTAAGAAAATACTTTTGGTTTGTAAGACGTTAAAGTCGAGACAATATAATCAAGATTCATCATGCAAGAAAGTAAATTTAGGAAAATATACCACCCGACATTCTTGGATCGAGAGTTAAGTATTACCTTACATAATTCAAGAGGGATTGAATGAAACGATCATTTCCGCGGGTTAAACATAAGGAATGAACGTCATTTAAAACGAGAGGGAACGTGTTATGTGAAAAGGCGTTCCAGGCAAAGTTTTCCCAGCTCGAAAACGGCCGAAGCTCAGCCCGAGAATCACCGAATCGAGGCTCAAACTTAACTCCAGTCGCGGTGAACGAGTCCTGTGTTGAGGTTTCCAGTTATTTTTACGTTTAATCCCGTTCGCCCGTTCGGTGCGGTGTTTTTACTTTTTTTTATATTAATAATTTTTTAAAAAGTTACCTTTGCCGCGGTTTTTTTTAATTTTTTTTTTTTTTAATAATTTTCTTCGGATACGGTGAATGTAGAAAAAAAAATGATTAATTATGTTACGACGAGAAAAAGATCATAATTTTAATTAAGATTAAATGGTTAAATTATGGATTTGTAATGAAACTAGTAGTGGGCAGTTTCCCATTCATCCGTGTAATTAATCCGTTATGAAAGTGGAAGTTCGGGATTGCGGAAAGGTATTATTTTCAGTCATTTTTAAAACCCCTGACGGAGAACTTTTTTCCGAGGCAAAAGACCGGCTTGCAAAATTGTTTTATTTTAATTTTCTAAAATATTTCCGGTGGGAGGTGGATTTTGAATTGCTTTCAACAAGTTGATGTGTGCATTTGATTGTTGTGTCTTTGCATGCCCGTGTACAGTAGGGACTCAAAAATACTTGGAATGTTTTTGTGCTCCCTTTTTTTTTTTTTTTTTTCAATTGTCATGGAGGTTATAAAAAGTTTTTTTTTATTTTTTGCCCCGGGTAAATATTTTATAAGGATGTAAGTTTCAAATGAAAGGTCCCGTATTCCTTGAGGGGAAGGTGGGTGTGCGGATTAAGGTGAATGAATATTGTTTACATGTCGTTTTTTGTTTTCCACCTTTTTACTACTGTACTATACGGTAGCGTTATTGATCGCCGCAGTATATGGTTAAATGCAGTTTTCAATTTTTTAAGATTTGCGTGTTACTTTATGACTGATTTTTGGTCGAACCGTTCAAGATTTCCGGATGAAGAAAAAGTATTGGAGATTGATTACTGCGATTTCGGATACTTGGTTTTTTTGCCTGCAAGCCGTTTGGTAATGTTGATCTGGTGGTAAAATTAAAAGGATTTTCGGTCTTTTTTTTTTTTTTTTTGGGACAATTCTTTGTCAGTTTGCCGTATTATGTGGAAATCAAGCGGTACATTACAGCATGTAAAATGACTGTCTTAAGCCTGGCTCAAACTGAAATTCTTGTACGTCTTCTTGGGACAAAACCTGAAGAAGCCTAGGCTGAGCGGAATTTATACAAAGAATACCAACCAAGTTACAACAAAATAATAATAAATAATTTTTCCCGAAAATTAAGCATCTAAGAAAATACTTCCTTGTAGTCAAGGTACACCTCATCTGAGAACCTTTGTTTTTTTTTTTTTTTTTTTTTTTTCAATGTATGTTGTTTTGTCTACGTTCGTCTCTTGTTTATTTTATGATTGGCTCTCTATATATTGGAAATGATCGAAGATCATTCGGGGAATCATGTTTATAAATATCTTATTCTTAGTCAGTTTGATCGATCAAGCATTGTTATTGCAAAAAATCCCCTCCAACCTTTCCCATTTCTAAGAATTTCCTCGACCTGGACTTTTTTTGCTTCTACTTATATACAAGTTACTAAAATTGCAACTAGGCAGAAGGTAATATTTTTTTTACCGATGAGCTCATTTTTTGGCGGAGATGTTTTCGTTAGCCTAGTTGGTTCACCCGATTAATTTACCTCATCAAGTAATTAATTTTTAGATTGCCAGCGATTATTTGCAATAATCTTTGGCAATTGTTATGTACGATAATATTTTTCTTCGGGTATTTCAAAGGCCGAACTATATTCACTCAGGGGAATATTGGGGAATTCCCGGACCAATAAATCGTTTAAAAAAAATTGAAGGTCCCCAAATCTCGCGTATTTGGTTTAAAAAAAACCCGGCCATTTAACTGGGCTACCAGTTTTTCAGTCGTAAACTCGAATTCTGCTTTATCCTGCTTACAAAATACCTGCAAGTAGGATACTTTTATTTTTCCCCTTAAAAAATCTTTGTGGTTTTTTTTTTTCATAAAAAGGCTTCGAAACATAGTTTTGTTTTGAAAACTTAATTTTTCACAAAGAGCACCGGTGTAAGAACCTGATTTTTCTAAACTCGGAATACCCGGCTTTTTGGTTTGAACCTCTAGGAATATTTAAAATTGGTTTTACTAAAATTAGTTTGTTCGAATTGCTACAGGAAAGTGTCTGGAGATCTTTTAATTAATTTAGACTTTGTCGAAAGATTTGACACGCGTTTTGATGTGAGAGCTTTGTCTCTATTTTTTGCTATCCCAACTGATTTTCATCGTATTTTTTGTCAGCATGTTTTGTGCTGCTTTCCCCGCAGGCGTCTCTCAAATCCTGTACGAAATGCTTTACTACGGTATTAAATACTGACATAAAGCGTTCGAACAGAACACGTAAATCCTTTTTTTTTTCTCGGAAAATTGAATAATGAAAACCACGTTTAATGAAATTAAATAAAACATAAATGCTGCTTATGTCCTGCCTACGGTTTTTCCTGCAATGTCAAGAAAATTTTTTATATAAATCGAAGAATGGCAGCCTAATTGTTTAGCCTCAAATTTCCGGACGACTAATTTGAATTCGGGTGCAGAATCGATATATACGCTAGGAGCAGAACCAGGCAAGAAACATTAGTCTCCTTTTCCGCCCTGAAACGGAACGGAACAGAACACAAAACAAAACTCGAATATTTATGTCTGAGAAAACACATTTAAAACGAAATGTCTCAAGCATTAAAACGTAAGTAAGATCTCGACAACAAAGAGAAAGTAATCTCCAAATCGTGAAGATAACATCTTCCTTTCTACGCTGCACCATCCCCTTATTATTTTTTTTTCTATTTCTACCTTCCGGCACTAAAGATCAGCGAAAAGGAAAAGCTCCGAACAGAAAAGCAATTTGATCGACAAGTTGACAAAGTGACCGAAAGATCCATTTCGTATTGACCTGCATTCATCTTTTTAAAAATATTCCGGAATCGAAATCGATTTTTAATATAGCTGCTACATTATATCGAGCATCTCTTTCGACCCCTCCCCCCCCCCCTCGATCGCCCACCCCTCCCTCCGGGGGCCCCCGGCACTCCCTTTTTTTTTCTCTTTCTCTCCCATTCAAAAGCAAAATCAAAATAACTCATCACTCCCGACGATTCTCTTTAAAAGCCTTCCTATTTTTAATATCGTACGAAAAATTATCGAAAAGAAAATTTACATTTTCCTTCGACAAATTTCATTTCAATTTTTTTTTTAACTGTACGTGACTTTTACATAATAAATATAATTAACTGAATGAAAACGCATTTCTTTGACCGAGAAGGCAAACACGAACACAATCTCAATAATTTTTTTTTCTACCGAACTTTTTAATTTTAGCATCGTTCACAACTTAGGTGTTAAGTTAATCACAGGCTGGTGTCGTGCTGTTCGAAAAGACAAAAAAAACTACATTATTTGTCAAATTCAGAAAACGGATTTTTTTAGGAACCTTAAAATCGATAACACGTAAAAGCTTATTTTTTTTTCTTTCTAGAAAAGTCTTACTAAAAGGTTTTCCATTAAATATTATCACCGTATCATCCAGTTCTTTCGTTCCACAGATCACAAAAATAACGTCCTGGTTTTCGCAGGGATTTTTAAAAATTCAAAAGGAAGAGGGGGAAAAAATTGATTTGTTACAGTATTTTTCTTTTTTTTCTGGTCAAAACGTGTCGAAAGGTCGTAAATTAACTCAGCAAATTACAAAAATTATTTCTACATTCAACAGGTTTTTTTTTTTTTTTTCATTTTAATATCTTAAATAATTTATTATTGAAGAAAATATTTAGCGAGAATTTTCGAACCTGTCCGATTTTTTTCTTGGTCCAAAAATTTTCCAGTTGTCGAATTGCAAAGGCTGAAAAACGTCGTAAAGGAAACTTTCCCATTCTCGGAAATTTCATATTTTACGAACAGCTTTGCTGGAAAATATTTGGATAAAATTTTGAAATCAAAATAACTGGAGCATAGTCTTTGCTTTAGGCAAAACTTCGTTATAATTTTAAATATTTTTCAAAGGAATAAAAGACGATGAAGGCAAAATATAAAAAAACGAAAATTTAAGGTCGCGTTAAATTCCAAGTAAAAAATATATAGACACTGTTTGGTAATGAATCGAGGGAAATTCGTGTAAAGTTATTGGCCAATCCTCCTTCTCGTTGCTTTGGTCCACGACAGGACCTGGAGGTGAGAAGTGCCCCGGGCCTTGAATTTCGTTGGTTTCAATCTCTTCAGCCCTAAAATTTTTACGTTTGGAGCATTTTGCTGCTGTCGTGACATTCCGCGCATGTTCCGATATTTGCAAGTAACGTGTTTGGCACAGGCACGCTCACACAAAAAAAAAAGTCAAAATCCTTTAAAAACTATAAATAATGCAGTACGTCATCTGTCAAAGAATATTTTTTTAAAAGAGAGAAAAATGGATGTTAAAAAAAGGAAGAATAAAAAAAGAAGGGGGAAAAATAATAAATGATGTACAGGTACGATGCATGTGTAATATATTCTTACTTCTTTTTTTTTAAAAAAATGGAGTGGAATAATGTAAAGCACAAACACACACATTTTGGTTTTTTTAAATTTTACTCCTCTTTGATAATTAATTAATTTAAAAGTATAAATAGGTGATTAACATAATATCTCCGTTGGCTTTTCTGTTTGATTCATATACCGGTACGTGTTTTTCCGGTAAGAACGACAAGTTGACAAGTTACGATAGCGTTATTTTCATTACATCATATTTTTTTATTCGTTTAAATGTGCTGCGTTTCTGAAACGAGATTATGTCACTGGTTTAGCTGCTGAGACATTGAAAAGCGTGAAATTGCCACCCGGAACGAAAATTCCAAAATCAGGCCAAGAATAAGGGAACATTCAACACAAAACTGCACATAGAGGCCAGAGTTGTTTGCTTTGTACGGAACAATCAAAAACAGCTTTTTTTGACACGTCGGGAACACACAAGGCGGGGGAGGTCGAAAATTGCCCAAATCGTTCTTTTTCGTAATAATCGAAATGCTTTGTTAGCACAATTTTTGCAATTTTTAACGTTCTCCCCCTTAATTAGCAGAAGTCGGATTTTCCCCCTCCTTTTTGAGGTGCTTTCGAGTGACCAAAAGAGAGTTGATCGAACTTTTGCTTAAGCACGCATGCTACGACTAAAGGGCAATCCTTTGGACCTTCAATTTCTATTCTAGAAAAGTAAGTTTTCAAGCAGACGAAACAGATTAGCCAATCGGAAAAATTGTACGAGACGAAGGCTGAGAGTAATCTTATGATTTTTAAAATAAAGTGGGGGAGATAAAAAACTTGAGAATTATGTTGCCGTACATCCCCTATTTTGTTCGATCCCTCAAACTTTTTTAAAAAAAATTGAAAATGTGATATTTCTGCTGGAAAAGCCTTGTCACTAACGGTCACGTATGCATTTGATAATTTCCGGGAAATAACGAGGAAAATTTTTCCAGATACGTAGCCTCAATCAGGAAAAAAAAACTTGGGCTATTATTAACTTAGGAGAGTTTTTTAATGAATATAATTAACCGATTTCAACGGACGTTTTAAGTAAATAAAAGAAGGTTATCGATAGACTTTTAATAGATCTTTACTTTTGGTCGTTGGAATAATATTTTTGAAAAGGGATTTTTTTTTCGAGGAACGAAAACGATCATCGAGGATAGTTTAAACGGTCAGTGCATAAATCGCCCCAAAAGAGGATTCCTGCATAATAGGGAATTGAATATTGAAACGAGGACGGTTTAAAATCATGAAATGATAATAAGGACATGATAAAAGTGAGGGACGTGAGATGCGAACGAATTACGTCATATAAAGCGGAATGTCACGTCCGTCGTAATGAACTGGAGGACTGTCGGAAGCTGACTTATAAAAATTGTACGACTTCTAAACCGTCTGCTCCAGTAATGAGTTTGTCCATCCGATTGTGCGGACCCGACCTATGAATATTTCATCGGTTTCATGACGGTAATTGCTTCCCCTCACCTTGCGGAACCCGGCTAACCTTTTTCTCTTTTTTCGAAAAAAAAAAAAAAAAAAAAAAAAAAAATTTCAATTTTTTTTTTTTTGCGTGTTGCGCCAAAATTAAAATTTCGAGACGAGTTAGCAGGAACTAAAAACTTTTTTTTTTTTCGCATCCCGATAGTATAAATCTGTGAAAGCCTTCACCGGGGGAACAATGAAGAGGAGAAAAAAAAATTCAATCGGAAAGGAAATCATATTACAACTCTGAATGGAATTGCTGATTCGACAAATTGAAAACTTGTTCTGTCTTCCTTTGCTTCCAAGATACTTCTTAAAATATTTCACCGGTTAATGGGGTTTAATCAGCTTCCTTACTTTCTTTTTTCTTTTTTTCTTTTTCTTTTTCTGCACCTTGTGTTTTCCGTCCTTCAAGAAAAAAAAAACAGGAGGAAAGAAAACGATTGAAAAACCAGAAAAAAAAAGAAAAGTCGAAATGAAATCTCGATTACATTTCCTTGTTTTCACTTATTAGGTGTTAAGAGCTTTCTTGAGTTTTTGTTTTATTTTATTTTATTTTATTTTTTTTTTTTCCGAGAGAAAATTAACTCTCTAATGCAATGTTATCGTGCATGCTTGTTACCCGGTACATCCGAAACCATTCCCAACTTTCCTTTTCCTTTTTTTTTTTGTTTGGGTTGTTTTTATTTTCTCATCCGGGTTTAATTTGATTACTTTTTTTTATTTTTATACATTTCGTTGTGAAAAGTAAAATTAAGGATTGACATGGTCCAAATCAGAGAAAAGGGCTACCCGCTGAGCTCCTGCGTCTGGCGTATTAATTTATTTTAAAACCCCACCTGCAAAATAGTTGGGAGTAAAGGCTTTTCTTACTTTCTCCATAAGCTTAATGAGGTTGAGAGCAAGTCATTGCAAACTGATTTAAGTGAGAGGCATGCAGGGACTTGTGGTAATGTTTATTAAAAAGAAAATTGATACTCTTAAAAATTCCAACCATAAGAACAATTCGAAAAAATCTACTTCTACATCATCATCTACATCACATGTCTTTGAACATTTTAATGACGTCACTGGGGCGGCATTAATGTTTTGATGCATCAGTCCATAGAGGTCCTTGGCATCGTCCAAAACATATTTTTGTAGTCTATATTTAGCTTACCGGAATTTTTTTTTTTTTTGTAAAATTATAATAAATATCCTAAACAATAATAAAAAATAAACCAAGATAAATGTTAGAACCATTAAATGACTTCCTTACTTAGCTTCTGGAATATTTTGATCGCTTTTAGCTCTTTGAAAAATGCACATTCCCATAAGCTAAGCATGGGACGAAAACCTTCACGAGCTAAATTATAATTTAAATTAAATTAAATATACTATAATTCAATTAAAAATTAATAATAGAAATTCCCATAAGCTATACATAGAAATAATTTTTTGACCAAAAATTCAATGGCGAATTTTTTTAATATGATACAATTTTATCTGAGCATATGATGAGTCATTGATTTTGCATCGGAACTTGACTTTAAAATTCCATTAAATTTTATTAAATTCGCAAACCAAAAAGTAAAATATTTCGCAAACTAAAATAAAACAGCGGAAAAAAATCTCGTAATTAAATAACGCGGGACGAGGTTTTTAAGGAACGGAGAGGAAAAGCGCGAAGGAAACGTAAAATTGTCGAATATTTTGAAATCTAATAAGCCAGCCATTACTCATAGCTCCGGGAAATGGGTTCGGGAAACCGGAAATGATCATATATCTCGAGGACTAAGTAGAATGAGCGAATAACAAATCAAATCAGGCTGTTTAGGAAATCGTGGGAGAGAAAATTTCCCGAAAAACCCACGTCGTTTTCGTTTGTTCCCTTGACCGAAATTTCGGTTGCGTGCCTTTTTCCGATCGCCGGAGTAAAAATTCCATTCCCCCCCTTGTCAGTTTTCTCAGCGAAAAACGGAGGGAGATTTCTCCCGAGTAATTCTGTTAAAAACTTAATTAGCGATGTGCTCGACAGTCGCAGATAAAGATTAAATTTTACCTTTATAATAAGTAAAAGCGCCTTTAAACACGCGATTCTGACATCTGATTCGAAAAAGTGTTCACTTCTTATTTTTTTAGACGTTTTCTTTTTTTTTTTCTTTTTTTTTTTTTTTTTTTTTTTTTAAAAACAGCGCCATTTGCTTTGGAGCAGAATGTTCCGAGATTTCTAATTCCTTTTCACTTATTATTTTATTTGTTTAACTTCTTCACTTATTCACTTATTATTTCACTTATTTCACTTATAGTTTCACTTATTATTTGTTTATTTACTAGTTACTTTAGTTTTCGTTCGTGTCTCTTTCTTTTTTAAAATGGAAAAAGGTCTTTTTTTGGCGGATAGTAAAGGTATCAGCTCGTTTACATCGCCAACCGGTTAGCCGGGCGGTGGACATTTTTTAACGGTAAAAAATAATCCGGTAGGTATTTTATAAATGAAAACGGGGTCCACCCCACCAAAATCTTTTGTTATGTTCAGAGATACAGATCCATGATTTTAAATGCATAAACAAGACTTAATTGTTCTTATATTTCATCATTGTTAATTTTTTCCGCAATAAAAAAATGTTTCTTTCCGAAGGACTAGTGCAGCGCTCTGACGGTGAAATTAGGAACTATTTCGACAACAAAAAATAAACGATGGCGTTTTATTTTTATTGTTTCGCAAAAATGTTTTCGCAAAATATAAAAATAAAACGCCATCGTTTATTTTTTGTTGTTGAAATAGTTCTCAATTTCACCGCTAGAGCGCTGTACTAGTCCCTCGAAAAGAAACATTTTTTTTTATTGCGAAATCAGTTAAAAATGATCCAATGTAAGAGCATTAAGTCTTGTTTTTTAAATTTTAAAAAAATTATCAAATTTAGGAACCGTAAAGCCTTTGTCATACATTTTAAATATTGGATCTTTGTCTCTGAAACATAACAAAACGTTTTGTCACGGTTTCGCGAAATTTCGGTGCGATCCGATCTCACTTTCATTTGTAAAAAATCGAATTTTCAAAAACAAAATTAATTTGAATTTTTTTAAAAAATTTTTTCCATCGCCCGGCTAACCGGCAGGAGGTGTAAACAAACTAATACCTTAACGTGCAATAATTTTTTTTTTTTTTTTTTTTGGATACAGTCCTCACGTATAGCTTTGACGACCTTGAATGTTAGGACCCAACCCTTACCCGCATTAGGGTCTAAGGCTTATGATTTTTCCTTTAGGACCAAAGCAGGATCCCTATCTTACGATACTTGCTTTAAGACTATCCATTTCTTTGCTTAGTTTAGCTTATGAAGAAGTGTTCTTTGAACGTGAAAACTAATAATTTTTTTTCTTTTCTTTGCAGTGAAAATCGTGACGCGGACGCGACATCCAAAACAATGAGGTGAGAAATACCGGAAACCTCCGGGTGAGACAAAAAAAATTAATAAATAAAAGCAAAACAACAATAATGAGTGGTCGTGTAGGAAATAATAAGAAATGTACGTTGGTGCCATTGTTTATTAAAAATGTACTGTAGGCAAGTTTATTTGTGCATAAAATGTGTTCTTTTATTTCTGGGAATGATATGGAGTCTCTGTCACAGCGTATACGGACAGTGGCCACAGGGCAATGAGGATGACGATCCAGGTAAGAATCCCAGCTCTTTTTTTTTTTATCCAACTTTTTTAAATTAATGAGCTTTAGTCCCGAGGGGTCTGAATTTCATATGTCATCCTTCCAACTGATTCTTCTTTTTTTTCCCCGGTGATTTTTCTTTTTGTTCTTTTTATCGTAATATTTTAAAGTTAAAAAAACTGACGGTGGAAAAAAAGGAGGTTAAATTTAAATAAAAATCTGCAAAATAATTTTCAAAAAAAAAAAAAATTGTTAGGGAATTACCGAGATTAATTCCTTTAAAATCGATGGTATTAACTAATATCGATAATCTTCTTATCCGGGGGGTCGGGATAAAATACATTAGACAAAAGCCCGAAAACTCGTTTTCAATTTATAATCCTTAATTTTCAAAGTTGGGAATCACCTCCGCCCACGAAGAGATAAAAACTGATTTTAAAATTTTTTTTTTCTTTAAAAATAGGCCAAGCTTGAAATTTTTTCCCGCTTTTTCGTACTCGATATCCAGGTTAAATTATATAAATTTTATAAAAATCCGATGCCGTATATTTCACGAGGCAATCTTCATAAAATTTTATACAACTTTTCCCGATGTTATTCTTACGTTGGAAATTTATTATTCGTAAGCTCCCGAGAAAGAGGCGGAGTATGGAAACCACAGCTGCCGGAAGGGCAAAATTTTTTCCGAAAAAAAAAATGCAAAAGTAGAAAATTTCTATGGGGAGGGGAAGGGGGGTGGACATAGAAATTTAATTCGGATTCGAATCGGTTTTGATCCATCAATTTATGGCTCCGTTATAAAATAAACCCGTCCATATTTCATCCCTCGTGGGTAGATAAAATCCGGTCAGCCTTCGTCCCCGAAAAGGTCGGGGAAAAGACATTTTTCACGGCCGACTCATCCTGTATAAATAGCCAGAGTTTTATCGTTTCCCGATGGACGGTTTTCATAAAAGGAGGCTCCTAATATTTTTTTTTTTTTTTGGGCGGGAGAAGTGAAAACCTGTCTTGATTGCTACATAAGGCACCAAATTCGGGGGAAGCGGGGTGATGCAGGAAATGCCCGGTCTTTCCGAAATTGCTTGATTTTGTACTTGCACACTCTGTATAAAAGGAAAATCGTTAGGGGCTTTAGTTATCTAACAGCTGAATCATTAAATATTCACGTAAAAATTTTAAAACTTTGAATCATTTTCTTTCGAACCATCTTGCAGTAAGTTTTTGATGTTCTAAGTTTCGGCAGTTTTTACAAAAAATACGAGAATATTTCATTAAACATGCAAAATGAAGGGAAAAACCGTGGGAGAACGTTCAGCCTTACGAAAAAAAAAAAAAAATTATTTTCATCCTCTGGTTTTCTTATTATTTTTTTATTGTGATAAGAGATTAAGGTAGTCGTTGTGGGTGCTTATAAATTACGGGAGAAAAAGTAAACTTTGGATTTATTTTACGGTCACCTTGGCTTAGTGTTCGGAGGAAAAGGTTTTTTCTAGTTGAATATTTCGATCGGAAACCCTTTTTTTTTTAAAGCTTTGTTTGCATTCGAAGACCATCGTAACTAACCGTTACCTCAAAAATTTGTTTCGCATGGACATTTTTTATTTTTTTCCCCCACTGGCCGCATGAGGGAATATTCGGGGCATTTGTTTTTTCTACGAAGGAGAGATAACTCCAGTCTTATGAAAAAACACGAAAAAGATAAACAGATTCCATTAAGCTTGAGTATTAAATACAGATTAAAGCTCCAGCGTGTATCTTGGGTTTCGGAACTTTTATTAGATTGAATTTCCTTAACGGATTTTTTTTTCTTTTCGCTACAAAATTCTCAGAAATAGTCTGTTCCGAGACAATTTTTGTATTTAAAAAAATATTTATCTTTTTGAATTTATTAGATCCCGATCCCCGGAAAAATTTTCTGGAATTCCGTTTTCTGATTTTTCAAAGTATTTTAATTAGTCTTGAAAAAACTGACTGATAAGCAACGCCCATCAAAATTGGTTTTATTGGCGACCAGTATTCTTCTGTTATCAGAGCATAAAACCAAAATTAAATTTAGTCGGGAGTACTGTAGTACGAAACCGGAAGGGGCAAATGTAGGTCACTTAGGAATAATTAAATAAATTTGACTGCACTTCGTAAAGGAAAATATTCAAATTCCAAGTTTTACTCATTCACCCATTTCATGGCGTATAAAATCTAGTCGTAACGTTAAAGAAAAAAATTAAACTCGTGCCGAAAGCTTTTGAATCGGCAAAAAGATAAAAGGAAAAATTTTAAAATAAAAGTCTAATCAGATTTTTTTTTTTTTTTTCGAAATTTCAAATGATAAAAATCTGTCTTTTTTCCTCCACAATCAACCCCCCACGACAGTAAAATAATAATAGATAATAAAACTTTAATAACTGTAATGCGATGTTTTTAAGGTCCCCATACAGAAATAATGAAATCGTGATAATAAAACACTGGCAATAAAAATGTCAATACCCTACCGTTTTGGAAACTTTCATACTTTAATAATAATATATCACCGGGATTAATTGGGGGGAAAGGGAGGCGAGAGAGATAGAGGTCGGTTTCGAATTTTCACCGAATCTGCATCTGCAGATATTTAACTCAATAAATAACAGTAGGAAAATTTTTAAAAACCGAAACCAAAAACTGAAAAACAAGAAATCCGCACCACCCGAATATTTCGGAACGAGAAGAAAATAAGAAAGTAATAATTAAGGAAAATAAATCTTGCTTCGAAAATGCTGAACCATTCTTCCGAGTAATAAAGAAATAAATTACAACCGGGGTTCCCTTTTTCCCAAAGAATAACTGTCAGGCGCATATGAAACTTGGGGCGACGAAATGTACAAAATAATACTTCATCATGCATTATGTCTTTCCCCCCCTCGTTTCGAAACGGAAAATTTCGCTTACTCAGACCCCGCAAAAAAAGGACTTTTTACCCTTGCACATATGATTCCGGGAGAAAAAAAAATTCTCGAGGCGAGAATAATTTATTTTTAAGAAAAAAAAAAAGGTTTTCCGTAATTTTATCAAAGGTTTCAAGGAAAATCACCGGCGAAGGCTTACGATTCCCGAGAAATTAATTAAGAAAGAGAAAGAAATTTTCGAGGGAAAGGAGCAATAATTCAAAATATTGCGACAATAAATGATTCGACCCTCTCGCATTTTACCGATAAAAGAAAAATGTGTGATATTCCGCCATTTTGAATGATATCTCTTTTGCAGATTCGCCACCTTGATATTTTCGCTTTAGGGTTATTCGATTTCGGAAAATGATTTATGCCGATTACAGAGGAAAAAAGAAAAAGAAAAAGAAAAATTCGCTTTTTATTTTATATGCAATAGCGTGCTGGGAAAAACAATTTCTGGAATTGCAATATACGCATCCCGTTGAGACTCCTCCATAACCATTTTCCGTGGCACTATTTTGTTAATAACTCTTCTTAACTCTCATTTTATTATGTTGTACATGAATATCGTGGGATCGTGACAAGCATTTTTGAAAACCCCGGGATCGATTCTAAAAAAAGTAACAATAAAAAAAACAACACACTTTCGCTTTGTTTAGGAAAAAGTCGATAATCCCTAAATCATTTAAAAGAAAAAAAACTTTTTTTTTCTGCGGATTTGAAGCTGTGTGAATGAATTTCATAAACAATTTATCGGTTCGATTAGATTAATTAATCGGGTTTTTCGTCGATACTCCCGAGTTCATTTATTATTTAAATTTATTGATTTATTTAGTTTATCGAATCGTCTATTTTATTTCGTTATTTACAGATTCCCTCTCCTCCTCCAACCCCCTCCCCCGGGGCTTCTCCCACCCCCTCCCTTTTGCTTTGTATTCGATATTTCCTAAATAATACAATATTTAGTTTCGTTGAGATGGTTTAATTACGTAATCGTTCATTCATGAGATCCTTAATTAATCTACTCAAGCAAGTTCTGATCGCGTCATTTAATATTTAAGATTCATAATTATTGTATAAGCGAAAGCGATGATTTAATTGTTTAACAGATTTTACAGGCGAAACCGTTGAATAAAGGACGGAATTATTTTAATTTCTTTTTTTTGCTGTAAGGAAGATGGATCAGTCATTCGATTATTTTTTCTTTAGCTTCCCGAAAATTGTAAAAGAATCATTAGGCTAAATTTCTGCTTTAAAAAATGTTTAAGATGAATCCCAGTCTTATATAAAAATATATCTTTTACCAGTATTTATTTATACATCAGCATGCTTTATATAAGTTGCGAAAAAGAATTAAAATTGGTAAGCAAAAGATTGCATTAACCAAAAAAACCATCAAGGCCTTGAACAAAAAAACCATTGCACCTTGAAGTATGTTAGAAATCAACGCGCCAGCGCTCCAGCGGACAAATCCTGAACTCGATTTAAAATGTTACTTTCTTCTTTTTTACTGATGATTTTATTATCGTGAAATTAAAAGTTTCGCATTGAAAACACAATTCGAACTTATAAGCAGAAAATTCGACAGCAGTTAACTCAAAACCTTTTATTTTTCTTGTAATATATGAATGAACTCATCAGACTTAAATAGTTGCGAAAAAATCCAATAGGGGACTCTGATGTCGTGCCATCATGATCAGACGATTTGCTCCGCCATTGCAAGTGTTTCTAGACGCTTCGGTTTTCAGAATTTTTGAAAGCGGGAATTTGTAATAATTATGCGGTTAAATTCGCTCTTAGTACTTAGTATTTTATTTATTGTAAAAGTAAATAGTGAACGATGTAAAGATGAAATAGTGTATGTTGTTCGAGATATCCTGTTTTTAAATTGGATTTCACTGGATGAATGGAATATTGCTCCCCGGCAACTCAAACAAGGTAGACATGTTTGTTATTTTTTTAGGACCCAAGCATATATAGTCTTAATAATTATGAATTTTTTCTGGAGTCTGATTTGATTATGCATGTTGGTTGTATAATTTGTTAATGAAACCAAGTAATTTAATATCATTAGGAAACTGGTGCTTTGGAGTTTTGCCTCCTCAATTATGATTACATTTTATTTGGGTACCGGTATATGGTTTTAATGGTTTGATTGTTGTGCCAAATCAAGTAAGAATTTTTTAAAGGATTTATGTGTTTGCAATATTGAGGGCAAACAGCTAATTACAATATCATTGTCTTGTGAAATGCTTGAAGCCTTGTTGCAAGGAAAAAATTCACACATTAAGATGAATTTCAACGGCTTTCAGCATGAACATAATGTGCCATAACAACTTGATTGTTTCTACCAAGACGAGAAATGGCTAATCATATTTATTGTTAGTTTATTTTTCTGAATTTATTGTAATTATACTAGGTCAAATGAAACAGGAGTCTTTAAAAAATTTTTTGGTCCTCCTATATTGAGTGACTTTGGTAATGTTCACGATATCACAATCATGTTAGGTGTCTCCGAGTTTGATTCAGCAAGAAGAAATTTTTTTGAGGGGCATCTGTGAGTTTAGCCATGTAGCACTGAAATCAAAGAATCATATAAAAACTGCTGATTCTTGTTACAATGACAAATTATGTTGAAGATGTATGAATGGAATTTTACAAGTGATTTCTAGTGTGCATGATTCTACAGTAATGACAAATAAAAGAGTCTGTGACCTTGAGCCGTTACATTGAATAAAATATTTCTTTGGCATAAGGTAATGTTAGTTGCTGCATTTCTTAAATCAGTGAATTTTATAGAAAAAGATTGTATTATTTTTTAACAAAATCAATTTTAACACAGGAGAATCCATTATTTTCTTGAAATCGTAATGGAGATTGGGAAAACAAATGGATTTTTATCTAAGGAACTCTTTTAGTATGACTGAGGCTGTAGGGTTTGTTGCTGGAAGAATTAATGTTTTCAAATTCATAGTCCAAAATTGTCACACTTGTTACAATTTGCCTTTTTTGCTCAAGATCTGCTTGAAACTAGACCACGATCCATTTTTATGAAATTTTATTCTTATTCTCTCCGAACCCATTCAAAATTGAAAAATTGATATTTCTCCTATTTTGGATCCCAGTAAATTGAAACCAAACATGTTTACGCATTTAAATTTGAACGTGAAGTTTTAACTTAAAGAGATTTAAATTGCAACATTTAAATAATTTGATTTTCGGCTCCATGTTGAATTTCCTGCCTGGCTACTCTTATATCAACTTTGAAATGTACGGGGAAGAACCGAGAAACAAATTTTTCCGTTATATTTTATATTACATGCAAATGATGCGGATTGCCGATACTAAGATGTATAAAAATGTTTTTATGGGATTAAAAACTTGTCAAGGGTCGGAATAGAGTTATGGATCAGTTTTTCCCACGAAATTATGAGGAATAAAAATCACAATTTTTTGTGGGATTTGAAGACTGCTTGTGTTTAGCTTATGTGGAATCGAAATTCGGTACTCATCCAGTTAAGGAAGCTTAGTATAGACAATTAGATAACCGTTTCAGTTATTTACTTTCTCACTGTCCAAACAGGATTATAAAGCTGAAAGATTTTTTTCCCCTTAATCTCAATCGGTATATTGCTTTTTGATACCCTGTTGTTAAAGTGTTAAAAAGGGGTAATCGAACTAAAGCGAAATAAAGATAAATATAGCTATCAAGAGAATTGAAATTACCGGAGAGGTTGTTTATCTAAAAAACCCGGATTGCTGTTCCCGATATGAGGTTTTTGTGTGCGATGGCATTCGACATGCAAATAAAGAATTTCTTGACTTGCCAAAGACTATTCCCTAAAGGATTTAATATTACTGACTCTAAACATGCGAACCTTTTTCCACGCGGCAACAAAACGTCCTTCCTGTTATTTTTTTTTTTTTTTTTTTTTTTTTACTTCATGCGTCTTTTCGTGTTTACAACTTTTTCTTTTTTATTTTCCACCGGACAAATTTTTTTTTTTACGACAAAGCGGGAATCCTTGTTTACACTTTCCCTGGACATATTATTATATTTTTTTATTTCGGCTCTTTAATTAACTAGTTTAATTAGGCAAAGGTTTACCCTAAAAAATAAAACGGGTTCTCGTCGATAAAAAAAAAAAAAAAAAATTTACTCATCCGTCGGAAACATAGAACATAAGGTTTTTTTCGGGAGAAGCTTTTCCATTGTCGAAATATGCGAACAAAGTGTGATAGTAGATAATACGATTTGTGTATATTATCTCACTCGGCAACATCACGGTTTTATTTTTCAAAAAAAAAAAAAAAAAAAAAAAAAAAAGCATAACGCAGAGTGGGTACGTAATCCCCTTCCATTGTTCCGGCTTTACTTTGTCTCGTTTTGCCGTAGGAGAGGATCTCCCCCAAGGATCGTTATATACTTGATGAAGACCCGGAGCACGTATCATAGCAGAATATTTTAATTAACAATTAATGTGATATATTTATTAGTGGAATAACCGAATCAGAGAACGGTCACGGTCATACCTTGTGTTACGTTATAATTTTCCCCCCTCGAGGGGGTTTTTTAGTCTCTCTGAGCTTGCGTCGGAAAGCTTTTCCAGGTAACCCAAGAACAAACGGAATATAAAGTCTTCATATTTCTCCCAAGGATAATGGAAGTAAATGTAAGCGAATAGAGAGTAACGATAAAAATAAAGGAGCTTTTTATTGCGTCATCAACTTGTTAATTTTTTTCTATGTTAAATACTTAATGGTTGGTTAAAAGCTCGCCGGGAGAAAAAGGAAAGCGTTTTCTTTTTTTTTCTTTCTTTTTGATTTATGTTTGCATAATTTTGTATTTCCTTATTGAACGATGTTTAGCTTAGGTTCAGGGTCGGATTAAGTCAAAACGGGCAAAAAAGTGGAAAAACAATTTTTCTGCACTTTAATTTGAGTAGTCGCGCAATATTTCCAAATTTGAAAACGATAATTCAGATAAAATCTTGCGGAAGGAAAAACCTTTTGCAAGAAAGATGCATACTAAATTCACTTTTTGCTGCAGGCCTCGATTATTTTTCAGCCTTTTTGATGCCAATTCCAAAGATATCGAACTTGGAAAAATATGTGTAAAATACTTCCAACACCAACTTTTTTCCTCCTTTACTAAATTACCCTTTTTGGAATTCATCGTTCTATTCTTACTTTTTACCGAAATTTGAAATTTTTGGTCCCCCGTTATATCTCGGGTTTTTTGGCTAAAATTAGTTTTTATTTCTCCTCTGCAAACAATACTTATACAAAAATTTTAAAAGAGAAGAAATAATAGCATCTTTTATTTAATCAAAGCATAAAAGCATTGATCATTTAGGAGCTTATGCGCTCCTCGGAAGAAGGAAATGACGTCACCACTCGAAAAACCACTTAAACCGACGTGACGTTCGGAATAAACGAGTAAAGACAAAATGGCAGAGCACATCGACTTCCTATCGCGTTGGAAAATTGGATGGGGGAGGGGGGATGCGAGGGGCTACGGGGAAGGGGTAGAATGTAAAAACTTTTTAAAAGTTTTTTTTCGTAGATGCCGACAGTATGTGCGTTTGCAAAAACGAAAAAAGAAAAAAAATGAGCGTAATAGAGATCTTGATAAATCTGAAAATTTCGTGTCGAAATTCGACACGCTCTATTACTTATTACTCGAAAGTTGCCAAGGGTAAATTAAAAAAAAAAAAGAAACGAGTTACCCTGTCTTTCAGCTTGACGATTAGAATTACGGCGTACACGGCTCGAGGTCATTCCGCGGAATATTATTTTCGCTGTAATTAATTACATTCCCCTCCGGGCTCGAAAAAAAAAAACACAAAATTTTTTTGATTTCAGGAGAATGAAAGGAATGTTCTTCAATAATACAAAAAAGGTTAAAGGAGTTTATTCTCCCATTTTTCTACCTTGAGGGATGTATTTACAATGAATCGGATTTTTTTTTCCCCAGTTTTATGAAGCCAAAAGGGAAAGGGAAGGGAGTTAGGGACGTAATCAATCAATCGAATTTTTGTTATTTTAAGGCTTCTTATTGTTTTTACGTATGGCACAGGCCTATTTTTGCTAATTGAGATTTGTTTTTTTGTTTTTTTAATTTTTTAAATTGCTACTTAATTTTTATTCAAAATGGGGAAAAAAGCGTAAAATTATTTTAGCTTTCTGAAAAGGGTTTGAAAAAGAAAATGATGTCGAACTCCTGGAAAAATATTATGCGGGTGCCCAGGAGCTGAAACGAGTATAATTTCGATGACAAATCGTAGGCATTTTTAGCGGTCAAAGCCATCCGATTCATGCACGGATCAGCCAGCTAAAAGGAAATGAATTTCTAAAACTAATAAAAATATTTTCGATAAATTCCGAAAACCGCAAGAAATCGTAAATTAACTTAAGGAAAAAGAAAATTTTCCAATTTACACCTTAAACGAAATTGTTATAAAATTCTCGAAAAGAAGTTCAAATCAGTCGAATCATTTTCAACTTTTTCTCGTTAACTCCAAGAGCCCGAACATTACTTTTTTTTTTCTTCCCCCTTTTTTTTCCGAGAAAGATCATCGGCGCATGTAATTTTTCTTTCATCTACAGCACGAGTGCGGAATCGGTATGAAATTATGAGGCGCTTTTTTTTTTTTTTTTTTAAATCGATATAAACGTATATTTGAATTCCTTGAAAAGCGCGCCTTTAAAAAAAAAAAAAATTCAATGTTCCTTTAATCATAAATTTAGGCAGCAGGAAAGGAGGAATCAGGAAGAAGGCTTTGAATTCTGATGTTGGAATGAACTTAGCCAATTAAGGTAGAAAAAGAGAAAGAAGTTTGAACTGAATAGTTTGCCAGTTGACGCAGGAAGGTCCATTTAAAGCTCCAATAAAAATTGTATAGAATTTTGCACCTTTCTGATAATAATTTGCTAACAATGAGAATCTGGCGTTACTAGAAGAAGTAACTAAGAAATTTAGAGATGCAAAACAGCCAGGGATGGTATGCCAAATAGATTTTAATCGGAATCGGAATCACCGTGCCATCCCTGAAAACAGCTTCAAAGAGACCTTAAACTGAAAGCCATAAAAATTTTGCCAAAAAAAAGTTTTTAACACTCACTATTTCCTTTCGCAAAATAAAAGAACGAAGAAGAGGAAGAAAAAAAAAAAGATGGATTTTTTTCCCTCGTTTAACGTGACCCCATGACCCGATTGCAGCGTCACCGTGCATACTTTATGAGCTACCGTATATCGTTACGCCTTCTTTGTCCTTGTCACCTCTCTTCGGATTCCCTCCCCGTGTTGTGTATGTGTGTGTTCTATTTTAATAATTTCCCACAATATTTTTTCTTATTTAGTTTTTTAAACGGAAAAGGATCGACTTTGCCTCATATCCCTCCTGATGACGTTACCGAAAAAACGCTTCCGATGGAAAAGATAAACAAGGCTGCAGTAAATTTAACTCGACGCGAAGAATAAATGTAATTATTACTGTCAAAAACTTTACCCGCACAAATTAAGTAATACTTTAAAAAAGTTTAGAAGCAAGTTTGATTATACAAGGGAAATTTCGCCCGGGAAAATTTCGAATCTTGATAAACTAAACGTAAGCGAATTGTTTTTTCTCGTTGAGTAATAATTTAAAAATAAAAAAAAATAAAAATCGAATTTATTCATAAAGGAACTGACTGGAATATCTAGTGCGTTTACTTTTTATTTTGCCAGATTTTCCTTTAACAATCTCGTCAAATTATGTTTACCGAGCTATTATACATCCATTTTGATTTGTTGACGTTTTCGTGCTTTGTTTCGTGAGTTTTTTTTTCTTTTCTCGGATCGCCCGGGGCTCTTGAAGAGAAAAAAACCCATAAAACCCGTGCTACAGTAAAATCCTTCTCTTGAAAAAAGAAAAAAAAATCTTAAGAAAAAACCGGGGATCATAATCGAAACGATAAAGCTTAGTTTTTGTAGTTAAATTCTGCTCTCCCTCAACCCTGGTATCCCCACACATAAATCCAAGTTGCAACGGAATAATTCATAATTTAAAGAAAAATTGCAGAGTTTTATTTTTCGTAATAAAACGTGACCTAAGCGTAAGCTTAATGTGAGCGTCCTTTTCCATTTTAAAATGGAAATTAAAAAGTTTGCTTCGTTCAACACCAGAAAACTTGAAAACGTGGTTTTTTTTTCTTCCTCCACATCTTCTACCTTATTTTATACTTTTATTCAACTTAAATGTGATCTTTTCATATTTCATCAAGACTGCTTTAAATTGATCTTGACATTTTTTTTTCTCTGGGTTGGTTAAGACCTGGTTCGGTAAACCTTGTAATGTCGCAATTTAATGCTTTAGATGTCGTCTTATTAATGTAAGTCTTTCTTTAGGAGGCAACCTGGTTACAGAGAACATTTTTTTTTTCCATTCCTTTTACTGAGTTTATTTCAGGATTTTACGGTTTTTCTTGCGGCTTAGAATCGAAGGGTCAGGTCTTGTTTAGGGAAAAATAACGAGGAGGAGGAATATCGGTATTCAAATCAAAACAAAAGGATGGCGGTACTTTTTCGACTTTTTTTTTTGTCTTAAGTGCCACGTAG
Source organism: Liposcelis bostrychophila (assembly GCA_037577465.1). Classification (NCBI taxonomy): domain Eukaryota; kingdom Metazoa; phylum Arthropoda; class Insecta; order Psocodea; family Liposcelididae; genus Liposcelis; species Liposcelis bostrychophila. The sequence goes on along the minus strand of CM075209.1, from coordinate 871,185 downwards.
TCGACGGAGATCGACTGCCGCCATTCCTGCCTTCCTCCTCAGAGAGATTATTTTGCTCGAATTTTTTAATTTTCGTCGCCCGACTCCCCAACTGACGCAAAATTAATCGTTAAAGGCCAAACACTGGAAATGAGTGCTGAAACGACAGGTGACGTCATAAAACAAAGTCTGGGTGCGTGTTCCTCGACTGCAAGTTGAGTTTTATACGCTGACTACGAACACACCTTGTTTCATTCATAGGAAACATGTTGCCACACGTGACAAAACCTTTTTCGTACTTTTCGTATAAAAATCACGGTACATGTTTAGACAAGCACCGATTTCAATAGTAAATAACCATCTCAACGTGCATTTGAGCCGTCCCTTGGTGTCTGCTCAGCGCGGCTTAATTCGTTCATTCCTTCGCATCTGATTTTCGTTTTGAAACCGAGCGTGACCCTGGAACGAACGAACACAAAGTTGCAAAATTCACTATGCGGTCTTGCCAATTTAATTGTAGAATCTCGATATTACAAGTAAGCTAATCATTTTACTCGGAAATATGCATAAATAAATAAATCAGGCAAACCGAACCAAACCGAACCGAACCAAAGCGAGTACAATAGTTTGATAGTTTGATATGAATTTCTCTGTAATTGAATCGATCTCATTTCCCGGAAATCCTCATCAATCGTCGCTCATACGGAACAAGCATTCTCTCCGACCAACTAGTGTACATGATTTATAATTGATGTATCATCATATATTGAATTTCTGAAAGGTCCCTCCTTGCCTTGTTTAAGGTTCCCATCTTGAGGGTATCAATTTTATTTCATTCTAACGGATTCCTTTGCCCCTACAAAAATTCATTTTTTTTGTTTTGTTTTTAATGAAAATCATTTTTCCCAAAATGATATATATGATCGTTTTTAATCCCCCAGTCGGAGATCGGTCAGTTGCAGGTGCGAAATTGAAATCGCTGTGGAATTTAACGAAAACCTTGATGCGAAATAAATTTGTCGCTCAAACGCTTTTTCCCCCTCCCGTGACAACTTTCATAACCTCCTGCATTAACCGGGTTTCACAAAAATTTTATTTCTGAAAATTTCATTTTCCCCCGAAAAAAAAGAAAAAAATAAAACACGGCGCTTTCTAATTTCGTTATGAATAATAAAAAGTGTGGAGTTTTTCCACCCTCGACCAAACTGACTCGAAAATTGAAAGAATAGCGTGACTTATTTTTCTTTTCTTTTCTTTTCTTTTTTTTCCTCGTACTTTTTTTTTTCTTAAATTTTTGATGAATCCGGTCAGACTCGCGAGAGCAGAAAGAGACAGAAAAATAACCCTGCGCCCTTGAGTCAAGGTCGAAAGTATAGAAACTCGTAAACCTCCGAATCGAAAAAGAAAAAAAAAAGACTTGTGTATATTGACAAATAATCATAACCCGAAGAAAAAGAGACTGGGTGCGTCGAAAATGGGGGACGGCCTGTGGTTTCGCGGTCTCGACCGACCGAAACCGGAAATTGCCCTTTTCATCCTTCTCCCTTCCTTTCCTAGTTTTCTCTTCTCGGCCCTCGTAATTGTGAGTCATTTCTTTTTCTGACACACTTCCCAACTTAATATTTTTCCCTTTCTACCGCGACTCTTACCCTACTTTTCAACCGAGTCCTTTTCACTTTTCTCTTCTTTTTTTTTTTTCTACCACCGTATAAAATAAGTTTCCTTCTGTCGTAAATGATATTTTTCTTTCTATCTTTAGTTTTTTTTTTTTTCTTTTTTTTAACTTTGCCACCTTCGTCTTCTGACCTTTTTCTCAAGGTGATTAACTTTCGTTTTCTGAAACGTTAATAGAGAAAACGAAAATTAAAAAAAAACACTCGTGTTGTTTTGTTTCTTGTAATGAAATACAGAGGAAAATTCTCGAAATATGAGAGTTGCATTTTACTGATGTACCGGTACTCATTTTGGGGGAAAAATGATCAAAAAATTAAAAAATAAAATAAAATTATGCACTCCATACTATACAATACCTGACCGGTTAGTGATGTTGCAGAGTTCTAATCCGTAATTGAAAAGTTAACACAAAAAAAAAAAAAAAAAAAAAAAAACCTTCCATGATTTCCAGCGATAAAGAAGACGTAAAAAAAAAGTCGTTTCATAACTTTTTGATTTTTTTTTAAAAAAGTTTTCGAAGGAAAAAAAAATTACTTAAGTGAAAGTCGGTGTAAGAAAAAATTCCACGGAAGCCTAAAAGGTATGGATTACGGATTATGTTTTTACTTTGGAGGGAAAAAAAAGGAAATAAAAAGAAATAAAAAAAGAAAAGACAACACGCAAACTTTACTCATAAGAATCGTCAGAGAATGTGATGATTTTAAGAATCTTAGCGAAGAAAATCCCGCATTGATTGCTTTTGACTTTTCCCATCCTGGTTTTTTCGAAATTGATTTCGGAGGAGGGGAGAAGGGGAGATAATAAATAAACAGATCTTTTTACCTAACCGGATGACACGCTCGCAATTTGGAATTCATCCCCGGAAAAAGGAAATCGTAGCGATTGTTTTTCGCGATTACGTGACGAAAAAGTCCGTTCGGAATGCAGAGTGCACAAGCGTTCACTTGTCAGAGGCATGCAGGGGTCGAACCATTAGTATTCCTCACTTGTTTTACTCATACATCAACAACAACGGAAGCCAAGGGAATCGTTCTTCGACCCCTCTTTTTACCCTTTTATCCCCAGCATCCCTATTCTCTATTATGTACATTTAATGAATTACTTGTTCCATGAAACTGTTCCCTGTACAAGAATCGTTTTCTTAGATTAAGAGTCTTTTTTTTTCGGGTTATTTTTCTTTAACTTCGATACAAAAAAAATAGGAGGAAAGAAACCTTTCTTATTTTTTTTTATTTTTATCGGAAATCTGGAAAGTAAATAAAATAAAAAATTAAGACGGAAATCAGCGAATTCGACCCGTTTTTATCTATTTCCAATGGGTTGTTGTGTACATTGGATGACCCACATTTTTTTCGAATTTTAAGATAAGGCAAGAGTCTCCGTATCAAACCGTCCAATCTCGATTTCCAGTCCCGGAAAAAAACGCAATTATCAGCCAGATCTGTACTTTAAACGGTTTTCCCAGGCCTCGTGTAATTTTCTTTTTTCCTCGTTGTCTTTTTTTTTTTTTTTTTTTTTTTAAGTTTTAGCACTTGGGTTATTAAACTAAAATAAATGCAATGGTTTCCCTAGGCCCTTCTGAATTTAACTCTGGTTGATTTGTATGGGGCTGCTTCCAAAGGAAAAAAAGCTCAGGTCGATAGCCAACCTACGTGAGCCTATCCTCTGCTGGACCAATTACGAGCCCTCGATCTTCCTCTTTTTTTTGTGTGTGTGAATTATTATGACCGAGTGAGTTTCTATTTTTTTTATTTTATAAACTGAAAAAGTTATCCGAGTTTACACCCGCAAACGTTGTAAATCATTTAAACGGAAATAAATCAAAAGAAACTTTTTCATCGAAACAATTTAGAAAAGAAATCGAAGGTCGTGCTGAATCTAAAAAGAAAATTTCTTTCACCTTTTTTTTATTTTATTTTATTTTTTTATTATTTTCTCGCTTTAATACGTGACCGACTCTCGGGTTTATCGCTAAACGAGGACCGAATTAAACCGATTTTTATTTAAAAAAATGGAAATCGAAACGGGAGTGACCTTGAGCTCGGAAAAGTGCACCTGGAATTTCCCGGGAAATAATAGTAAATAACAAGGTTGCTTTCTCCGTGGATGTCGCGGAGTCGGCGCCGCCTTTTAAAAGGGTATATTTTATGTTATCAGATAAATCACGGAAATGTATGACAGATAAATTCCGCGGATTCGTGTTACTCCTCGTTTTCCACTCGGGGGTAAGAGGGAAAACTTTCAAGACATTCGGTTAATTATCTTACTACTTAGGAAATACATTTTTTTTTTCTCGGAAGCGGAAAGTTTCGTCCGTGCTTAACTTTTCGCAAAATGACGAATGGATGGAGGAAACGGAATATCTATTACCTAAATAATTTCCATATCGGTGGATTTATGCGTTTCTGATGTTATAACGTTGCACCTTCCACCGCCTTCCCTTTACCGTTACCTTTGCCTTTCCAAACACATAGTTTGAGTCATAAATTTATAACTACCATATTTTACATTCCACTACAAGACATTAAAATTTATTCCGTTTTATTTCGAAACGTGGCTGAGCGAAACAGAGATAACGATAGAATCAAAAAGATGGGGAGGGAGGTGCGTGATCGAAATCGGAACGGCGAAATAAAGTCCGGCCTTGGAATTAGGTCAAAATTTTATTTTTCTTCGGGAGGGGAGGAGGGAACGTGAAAAAAGAACACTTTCTAAAGGGAGCGATGCTGATGCAATTTAATTTTTTTGGAAAAAAAAAAGTCCTCAGTTTCAGCGAGAGCGATTTGACTTATTATAATTGGTAAAGGTAACGGCAAGAAGCAAAAGTTACGATGTTAACGGAAAAAGTTGACAGCGGGAAAACGAATTCGCCTCCTTTGCCCCCTTTGACTTCCTCTTCATATCCTCTCCGGAAGCGGTGTAATTTTTTAAATTGAAAAAACATTCTCAGGGTACCGTGTACACCCGAAAGCTTTTGATAAAGACTCTAATTTTTCTTCTTCATGTCACATTTTCTCGTCATTTTTGACGAGTTTCATCAAAGTTGTGAAATAAACTCAGACTGATTATTTTGAACTCAAGGCTGACCGACCGGGTTTCGGTCCGGTTTACTTTCATTTTCCAAAGTTTTTACCGGGCTTCTGTCTTTATTTCTCTTCCGTTTGAGAGAGCCCTGGATTTGTGATTGCATCTTTTCAGGCTTGATGTAGCCTCCTCTGCATTTTTTAGCTTCCTTTAAAGATTTACGGCATCCTCTTGGGCTTTATAGCGGTCTCCTTAACGTAAATGAATAATTTACATTTAAGGAAAAAAAAAATGGCATAGAAAAGCAATGGGAATTTTTTAACTTTTATCCCCCTCCAGGGAAATTACAATGAAAAAGAAAAGCCGAAAAGGTTTAATTTTACTAGCTGGGATGAAAAGTTGCTCCGAGAATGAGACTTATCGACACCTCCGAAGGGAAAGGCTCCTTGTAAAGACTTTTAAGATAAACTACCGAGTTTAAGATTAGGCATTTCCGACGACATAATCCGTTCTATGCCGATATATATAATGCGGTTTCGACTAACGCAAGTCTTAGCTTATTATTAATCTAAAACAACTCTCCTGACTTCCTTTGGAAGGAGGTTTATCTTGTTACCCCTCCCCCTTTTCGGGAGTACAAGCTTATTCCTCGAAATCCTTTCGCAAAATTACGAGACTAAAGCCTTTCGGAGACCGTAAGACTTTTTGACTTTTTCTTGCACGAAAAAAAGGAAACCGGCTTAATTTTCTGGTGGAAAAAGAAAAAGGAGCATTCCTCCCCCTCGAAATCGGAATGAAAATTAGGAAATCATGCTGAAAATTTTCCGGCGGCACGATAAAATAAACGCTTGAACGATTCCTCTCTCACTCTCTCCTCGGATATATCGACGCGGATGCAAATGATCAAGCGATGTCGGGGATCCTCTTTGTTATCTCCGATCATCCCAGTGATGTGTCTTCGTTCCCCGAGATTTTCCCTCGATTACAGATCCCTGCTTTCTCTATTTTCCTTTTGTACAAAAGGAAAAGTCCTCCCCACCCCTTCTCGTCCCGTTCCTCGAGTGAGAATTAAAACACCGACCGGGGAATCGCAAATTTTTTTCCCTCCGTAACGGCCCTCGAGGAATCCTTAGTCAAGCAATTATTCTTTTGATATCCTAGATTCCTTATTCGGGAATTTCGTAAAACGGATTTAGAGAGCGAACGGGGCGGGATCATCGAGAATATTGACCGTTTACCAATGTGGTGAGTTATAAAGGAATTTTCGAAAAACGGGAAATCCCAGGGATCCCGGGCTTTTGAATAAAGTTAAATGTTAAAGTACAATCTCCGTTCGACTATTAAATTTTATCTTGTAATAAAAGTCGTGGAGATGGATCCCGTTTTTATGCCAGCTGTTAATACCTTATGGCGTAATTAAGGAAAAGAAATAGCCTTTTAATGAGAGAAAATTTGGTTTCCGAGCGAGTTATTGTCACTTACTGCAGCATCTTTGCTTAATGATACGTTTCGGGTTGTCCTCTATATTCCTCCGGGCAAAGTTTTTTTTTTCCTGCTTTAAAATATTTTTTTTCCAAACTTTTACCTGAAACCAAAAAAAGGCCTTTTTAAATCCAAAAAACTCGACTGAAGTGAAAAATATTAAAAAACGGGAAGTATCTAGTGAACCTGGCAAACTTGCTTTGAAGCTGGAATCATATTTCAAAACAACAGTTTCAATAATTGTTGCGCAGTTTGTTTTAATGTTTTAACGTAAAGAATGGGAACAAAAAAATATGTTTCGAAACATATTCTGGAACATTGTTTTGAAGCAAAAACAAGAGAGGAAACACAAATCTAAGTAGCAATACCTTTTCTTTTGTTAGTAATCGAATCAAACGAAAGGAAACAAAAAAAGAAAAACGTAACTCAAGGCAAATTTTAGCTAATGGATCCGTCGATCCGGATCGTGATTTCGTAAAGTCAAACCCGTATCGTCGTCGAAAAACGTAAGGAAAACCGAAATCCCGTCATATCATTTTCCATCGTATCTTTGCACAATTTTAAAAAATATTTCTTTTTTTTTATGAATCGGAGTTAATTTAACGAAAATAAAACTGATTTCCCAAGTAAGAAAGCACAAAAGAAAGAGATTCCGACTGGATTATCTAGTTAAAAAAAAAAGAAAAAAGAAAGAAGAAAATGTAGGACAAAAAAAAAAAATACTTAAAAAGGAAAGAAACAAAAACGACGGGAAAGGAAAGAAAAAAAAAGTACAATTTCCCAATTGTCTCTGATACCAATGTAACTTTTTCCTTTTTGTTTAAGTATTGGGATGTGCAAGGTAAAAAAAGAAGGTAAAAAGGCCAGAAATTGAATATGAAAGGGGTCTCAAGCGGAGGGATGGGAGCACTTGCTCTCTTTCGAATTTTAATAATGACCCAAGCGAAATGTCATATTGTGATCCTTTAAGCTCGTGACACAAGCTGGACCGGATTTTCTCCCCGATGGGAAATGGAAAGAGATCATTACTAACGGTTTTGTCCCCCGTAATTGTCAAGAAACGAAAATCCCCCATCCGGAATTATGATTTTGACAATATAATAAACTACTCGCCCTCCGATTTTCCCTTGGCCCGCCCCATTTGTTATGATTTCGAGTCGCCCGTTTTGCTCGGATTGATGTTTTGCCCCAAATGTAATTGTTCGCTTTCCCCGAAATTCGCAGGACGTGTTAATTACAGACTATCCCGAGGGTCTCTTTGCTCGGATGAAATGTCACCGATTTTCTGGGCCTCGTCCGGAGATTGATTTTCAAACGGGAATTGTTGTTTTTTTTTTTTAACTCCCGCGCTTAGAGGTTTCCTCAATTATTTCAATAGGTTATAATGTAAGTGTAATAATAACTCCGGGAGGCAATTCAAAAATGAATAATTTATCGCGAAGGGAGTTGCGGGGAAGGGAAGGTTTAATGACGGAGAAAACAACGACTGTTTACTTTTCACATAAGTGCTTACTTGACACTCGACAAGTGTGCTTTTCCATCCGACAAAAACCTCGTTACTCGGTTTCCCCCGTTCGGTTAATTTTTTCTTTCGGTTGTTTATTAAAAAAAAAAAAAGGAAAAAAAATGAAAAACGGGATGAAGAAATTTTCATCTTGACCGTTTGCTACCCAGCGACCTTTATATTTTTTCCCGTCCTCTCTCTTCCGTGTACACGGTATATATAAGGGAAAAGGAAAATCTTTCGGAAAAGCTTTCATCTTTGGTTTCGAATCCTTTTTCCAAGGTATAATTGGAACGAAAGTCATTTTACATTCGATTAACTTTCTCCATCATTTCTATTATTCACAATCCGTGAACGGGAATGAATTTTTTAAAGGAATCCTTTTAATTTTATCGAAAGGGACCACGATTTTTACCGCCGACTTTTTTTTTTTTTTTTTTTTTTTTCTCTTTGCGGTTCCCGAACGAGGTTGAGACGAATCAATGATGTAAGCCATAGGATTTGTTTTCCAAAAAAAAAAAAAAATTGATGCCGGTTTGGTTTCTTTTAGGGCAGCGCAAAATGTGGGTGAAATTTTGAAGAAAAAATTAAACTACAAACACAGGGTAGAAGGGATGAAAACGTCTTGTAAAACAACGATAGCTTTTCTGACACTTAGTTAAATGTTTTGCTCACTTAAGTGTAGTGCTTCGTTTCTCTAAATTTGGAATTTCCAAGAAACGGAATTCACTAAATTCAAATCTTATTCGTTCCCGGGATACGAAAAGCAACTTTCTCCCGGTTCCCGGAAAAATTCTCAATTTCCCATTCATTAAAATACCTACATGGAAAATGTCAATGTTTTAACGGCTCAATTAAATGATTTTGTAGCTAATGGAAATTCCTGAAACTGAGGTACCGGAAGAATTTTCCTTTGAGTTTTGCTATTTACCAGGTGTAAGGTGTTTAAACCTCTTAAAATTACAACCTTATAATATGTTTAAGTGAAAATTTCTCTTTTTGAATCGTTTGATGGGAACACACTACACCTAAGAAAAGCCTGATTGACTTCTATTTTTTGTTTTCCTCAAGCACGTTTACATTCTTTTCTTTTTTTTTTATTACCAATCGACCTGGGCGAAAAAATTTGATCTTCCAACGAGTAAGAGAATAAGAATTTTGGGGGAGGAATATAAAAACTTTTTAATGTCGAACTTAAAAAATAATCGGGATGTTGTATTATTTTTAAAGCTGCTTCAAGATATTTAAATGATGCATCGGTGTTTAAAAGTTCACGCAGTACCCGTTGCTAAAGGATTTTATACCTTCACCGTCCTCCACCTCATTTTTTTTTTACTTATAAATATCTCACATGCTTTTCAAAACTTTGCTCTTTTTTCCCTCCCTTTTTGTTTTAACCAAAGTCCCGACACTTCCTTTTTCATCTTATAAATGCGTCCCAAATGGTAATGGAGGTTCCTCGTTAAGAAGTTTTTGCATATGTGAAATGATCCTTTTTTTTTTTTTTTTTTTAAATAAAGGAGTTATAATTGTAATGATATCCTGAAGGCGAATCCAGCTGGCCTATTAATTAAATTAGTCGTTTTAATGGGACGTCGGGCTCGTTAAAGATGAAAGTGATGGTGGAGAAAGATGCCGATTTGGCGGAGGAACCCGAAACGCCACTGTCTTAGTTTATTCAGTTAATACCGAATGGCCGGAAGCAAATTTTGTACGAGTTCGAACTGCACGTACCTTTTCAAAGTTTAAAAGTCAACCGAGATTAAATCTTTGTTACTTGGGTAAACCTCGTTTTATTAAAATGACGAATGTTTTCCGCTGTCGCCTTTTCTCCGTGATCCTCTCGCCGTGACCATGCTAATTTCCCCTTTTTCAAAAATTATCGTTACTCTTATTCTCCTCCGGATTTTTCGGAGGAAGAAAAAAAAAAGAGGAAAGAAGAGAAAAGGATTTTACGGACGATTCTCTAACAAAAAAAAAAAAAAAGCTTTTGCCGTTTAAGTTTTCCTAGGCCGCAGGGGAATTTTCCGAAATATAAAAAACGGGGAATGTTAGATAAACGTAAAAATTTCCTCACGTCGGGAGCCGGCCGTTTTCAAGACAGAAAGCATCGACCATCGAAAAAAAAAAACGTAATCGAATTTCTCGCATGACGAAACTTTCAAAAAAGTAACAACTGTGATGAATTCCTTTCTCTGAATTTATTTCTTTCGAACAAAGATATATAACGCATTCCATTTACTACACTCCCGACGTATTCGACAACTCATTTTAAGCGGAAGGGAGACGAGGGAAAAATCCCAGTAACGCGTTAAGCTTTAACTTTCCCTGCGGCGTACTCGTCACGGATTTGTCACGGTGATGACAAGACCGCTGTCGTCTTGGATCGGTGGACGGCGCCCACCTAGGATTGACCTCCTTAGCCTGGAAGGAGAGAGTCCACAACTCCGTCGGTTTTACGTTTACCCTTAACTTGAACTTTTTCCTTGATGCGCTCGTCACGCTTGTCACGGACGATCACGTGATCGGCGCCATTTTGAATTGACTTTGGCGGTCCGATTGTACCTGAAGGTTTTTTCTTTGCCCTGCTGTGTCCCCAACTCACCGGACTCCGGTGACTTGTCAGAGACTTTGGCCAATCCAAGTTGGCGGTGGTCACCTTATGTGATCACTTATGGCTGTGGTTCCTGTTATTTAATGTTGGGTTGAGTCCCGTGACGTTGAGTTGATAATACTGCAAATTAGGTAATCGTTGCTAAGGGTGCAAATTCACTATGGAATATTGGACCAACTTGTACCAAAATGTTTGACAAGCGAAAAATTCAATTTAGTTTTAAAATTTAATTTAGGAATAAATTGTGAAATAGTCGATTGGTTCGTTTGTCCATCAAGTTGGTACCAACATGTTGATCCAACATTCCGTAGTGAATTTGCACCCTAAGCATTACTTAGCTTAAGTAATTAATTACTAAATTTTCAGTGTAATCAACTCAAATGTTTAGACGTGACGGGACCCAACTCAACATTATGTAACAGGACCAAAACGTTTTTCTCCATGTACTACTTTCCCCGACGTGTTCGATATGAGGAGGATATTCTTGGTAAATCCAGGGATTTAGTAATAATTTGATTACCGTATGTAAAAAAAAATCTTTGATAATAAATGTTTATTTAGTATCAAAGATTTTTTTTTCCCCAACAAAAAGGGGATCGCATTACCTTTTATTTAACAGAGCGAAACAACCTTCCCCGATTGTTTCACTCCGGTTGTCATAAAACTTTTATTTTATTCTATACTTTTTTTTTAATTGACGGATGGGGGAAATTTTTTCCAGAGGCAGGAAAATGGCCTGAAAACGACCTCCTGACCGACTGACTTTTCCTTTTACTTTTTTTAAGGCTAACAAAAGAATTTTTCTTTTTTTTCCTTTTTTTTTTAACTCCCCGTCAAAAAATCGTGACATTTAAACTTGGACACAAGGAAATTTTTGACCTTTTCATTTATTATTCGTGGAACAGAAAATTTTTCCGGACTTGTATTTTCCTCTTTTAAAATGCTGGTGTGGATAAAACTCCCCGGGTCCGCAAAGTCGTAAAAAGATAGGTTAAAACAACATCGTTAAGTGTTATGAGAATGGATCAAGTAGACTTAAAGGTAATGGGAAAACTCGATCAAAAGGATTTTCCTGAAGAGGTTGTAAAAACAGCTCATACAGTGTCAAACATGTTTTTAAAACGTTTTAAAAAAAAGAACCCAGCTATCCCCCCCAAAAAAAGAAAAAAAAATTAGATGAAAAAATGTGTTGTTAAATATTTTTAAGGAGGGAGCAGAGAAAATCGTTTTCCGAAGAGTTAAGAAGTTGCAGCATGCCTCATTAGTGAACTTGACGTTGACGTAATCATGTCAGATAATAAGTACTGTTTACATTCCCCTTCATGTCAACACACCCCAAGTTTTCAAAGAGATAAACGATGATATTTATAAAAAGTTTCGAAATCATTATTCACAAAAGGAAATATTTCTTATTTTTTTTCGATTTGAAATAAATAAACAAGCTTTGAAAATTCGGGATTTTCTGATATTTTTCTCCGCCTGAGCTGAGATTGGTTTTGCTTGGAATTTACAGGGGGACAAACTGCGACCGTAGTACGTGTTGATTACAACTGCTTTAAATTGCAGTTTCTGGCGGTTTGTGGCGGTTTGTGGCATTCGTAAAATTTTATTAATCCCGGCTTTAATGCCGATGTGCGTCATGTCATGGGCTGAAAATTGAGTTAATAAAGAGATTCATTTTGGTGTGTGATACATCACAGATATCGTGTATCCGGGATTTGGGGTTTCCCATTTTTTGTTAAAAAAAGTTGACAGCATCGGTTTTAGACTGGAAGGATGTCCTTATTAAGATGAAACGTATATTTCTATCTTTTTGTGGTAAAAAATAATCTTAAAGGGAAAACTTTAATCGAGTTGCGATGGATGATGGATAACCTAACCCGGTTAGGAACTTGTGACAATAATGCGCAGGGAAAATATTGGAATCGGTTTTAAAAATTCTGGTCCTGAAATGCTTAAAACAATCTCCAAGAATACCAGAAGATTTGATCCCAGGTCTTCGAAAATTAATCGCGAAATCGTGAGTTTCGATTTTATCCATAACAGATTGGGTTTCATTGTGACCTTAGGCCTTATAAATTCTATTACTGGCACCTTTGGTGGTTCTGGTCCAACTCCTTCAGCTAAGTTCTCTTTGCATTGAATGCTTCTTTCACAATTTTTTATTAAATAATTACGCGGATTAAACTGTGATGGAGATTTTTTTTTATCCAGAGATTTTGGTGGGCAAATGGAAAAAGAATTTTTTTTTCCGTTGAATTAGCTTGGCTGATTTGGTCGGTTCGTTTAACTGATCATTCCCGATGACCTGGATCAAATCGTAAACCCGAGGCACAACAAAAAAAAAAAAAAGTGATGTCTTGTTTTTCCCCACACTCTCGTTTCGAAAATAGTTGAGCGAGTCGAGGCTTTTTGTTTACTTTTTCCGACTAGTTTCCCCGTTGAGTTTGCTCTTGATTGCAGGCCCATGCCCGTGTCAAAATGCATGCCAGAGCGATTACATTGATATTCGAAAGCCCTTGGTTGGAGCACGTTTATATTTGTCTGTATACACTGTAAACAAATCTCCTTTTCGGGTGCTCTTTTTCCGTTCTCTCACCCGGTTTTCCTCTTTCCCTCTCTCTCTTTTTTTTGCCTTTGCATGTACCGGATATTGATATGTCGTCACGCGAAAAAAAATCCGTCATTACCCTTTTTTTTTTCTTTTTTTTTAATCCGGAAGACGAAGCACTGCGGTTTTGATGTGGCAACCGAGTTTTTTATAATATTTTTTGTGGAGGAAAAGTGTGTCGATTTGAAATTTTTTTCCAGCGCCGTTTAACATTTTTTTTCTTTATTTTTTTTAATCCCGAGGAAAAAAAGGTGCTTTTATTTGAAAAAGGGACCAAGTGCATGTTAGCCGGACATTGTCTTTCTAATTTTTCACCCCTCCCTCCATTTTGTAACTTTGATCGGAAAGCATTGCTCATGGAATAGAAATATCGAGGGTTTCAGGATTCTGTTGTCTCGGAATGCCAGCATTTGTTTTCATATTCGAAAGCAAATTCAGAATCGACTTGCAAATTTTGAAATTTGCAGCAAATATCGTTTAAAGCCTTTCTTTTTTATAAAAATACAAGTTTAGAAAGTTTAACTTAATTTTATTTTCCTTAAATTCCAAAAGTGGACCTCTTGAACTTTATTAGAAAATTTATCCCGATACATTTCCCGACAAATGAAAAACTCTACTTCCACTAATTGAAGTGGAAAAAAAAAGAAAAAAAATTACGGTAATGCAGACGATACTGAGACAGTAATTGGTTTAGTCGAGATACGAGCAAAAATAAAAACGAGACAGGAAGTTTAGAGAGAAAAAAAAAGGAGGGAATATGAATATTCAAGAGAATAAAGAAGAGGGAAAAGTGACAATCTAATGGAAGTACTGAGAATCCACTGTTTTTTAAACGCTATAATCTTCGTTAAAGAGGATTATTGCAACAGTTTCTGGCTCGAGTGTCACCCATTTGCATTATTTTAAATAAAGAAGACAGGTTTGTTTTCATCTGGATAAGCTGCTTTACAGATTGTCAGACATTCCCCTTGCGTCAAAGTTTTTCTTGTCCTTTTTTTTTTATTTAATTTCTATCATTTTTTTTTTTTTTTAAGAATTTTTTAGTAACATCGGAAAAATTCAAAGCTTCCTTTATTTCCTTTTCCTATTGTTTATCAGTTTAAAAGATTAACCCAGTTTGCAAATTAGTTTGTTAATGAAAATGATTCCTCCTAATTTCCAGATTAAGGAGGGGCTTTTGAGATAAACTCGGAAGGGGATCGTTTTCTTTTCTAATTTTCTTATTTTGAATTTTTTTTTTACCCTTCTCTCTCGCGATAAGGAAAAGACTTTTTTTTTTTTTTAATTGGGTCGCAGAGCTCCGGGGGTTGAACATTAAACGCATGTAATAAGTTAATATACCTCATCGAACAGACCTCAAATACATATCGAGTATTTGTTTTGATAGTTACCGCAAATTCAGAACCGAAAGCCGCATCCGAATCCGCATCGCAAAATTTTCCATTTCCTAGAGGCGACCGAATCGACAAACAAAACATTTCAGTCATTCTTGCAAGGTTTAAAACCGCATTCGGATTAACCGGAAAAATGTCAATTAATTATATTAATTTTATTAAAAAAATCCTCTGGATTAAAATTTTTTTAGTATTTATGAAATGGAACCTTAGGGGGCCAAGGAAATGACAAACATGTACCCCACAATTGTCGTTCTTTTCCGACCGAAAATTTTTAAAATTTTTAAAAAAAAAGGGGGAAAATAACAAATTTTGCTAATCGTTCTTTTTATATTCATATTATTTTCCCGCATTTTAAGCTTACTCCTTGCACCAAAATGCAAATAATAAGCAGAAAAAAAAGAAAGCTGAGGAAACACTGCCGTAAGTTTGCTTGGGCTTACCAATGTTATGGCACAACTGAAATATTCTTAAGTAGAAAAAAAAATTGAATTTGGAATTAAAGCATTCTATTTTTGACCTCCTCTTTGGAGCTTAAGAGATATCAGATTCATTTATTTTCAAAGTCAGGAAAAAAGGAAATCAGTTGCGCCTTTAAGTTCGTTAATATAGAGAAGTGAATGATTAAAGGAACGGAACACATCTACCGCCGCTAAAAATTTCAATTCGATATACGGAATAAAACTGTTGGATTTTATTATTCCCGGGGTCTCAGCTGCTGTTCGCGATTTCCTTTTTGCTTATCATACTCATGGCAATTGCTCCCTATCTCGAATCGCAAAAGCCTTTTTTTTTTTTTTTTTTTTTTTTTTTGCTTTTGTTTTTCACCGGTTAAGCGGCCGATTTTTTATTTAAATTGATTGGATGTGTCAGTCTATATGTACCGAAGTGGAAGGGGAAAAAAAGAAACTGGAAAAGTTTACCTTTTTCCTAGAGATCAAGCAAACAAAACTGTTGGAACTTTAAAAATCAAACGTTAAGTTCAATATAAATTTTTTAAGACGAAATAATTCAAATGAGAAAATCAAACAAAATTTATTTAAACTTCCCGGGAAAAGAAGGAAAGGAGCGGGAAAAGAAGACGAAAAAAAAAGTTTGACTAATGGAGAGTAAACAAAAGACAAGCGTTTGCTACGTCATCATTTTATATGATTCTTCTTCCATATGCACTCGAACGGAAGAGGAAACACTTTCTGATGTTCCCCCCTAATAAAAGAGCACAAAAAAAAAAAGCTACACTCGAAAAAAAATTCCTCCGTCTTTAATTTGAAAAAGACAAATGAAAAAAAAAAAAAAAAAAAAAGGCTCCCCGTTTTAACGGTGGAAACTCGAAACGAGTTATTAAGTTAGGGAGAAAGGCTGCTCAAAAATATTTCCCTTGGCTTATTTCAATTTTGTTGTAATCTTCTTATGAGATACTTTTTGATAAGAAGATTTTGGTTGGTTTTAATTCGAAAATATCCCGACGAGCAATTTAACCAATTCCGAGTAATTAGAAAAAGAGAATAATTTTTAACCGGTTTTCTTTTTAAATAGAAAAAAATTTCCGAGGAAAATTGCTGCACCCCGACCCCCGTGATTGATATTACTGCTTTAGTGAAAATGGAACTCCGGAGATTTATTCAAAAGCTTTATTGGATCTCTCCTCTTTCGTAGCTAAATACGCTATTTCCTTTTAGTTAAACTTATCGTATCGTAGAATCAGCTTTTCCTCGTTTAATGCATTCGAATTGGCATAATTTTCGCTAAAGTTTAAAAGGGATGCTCGAGAATATTAACTGTTAGATTAACAATCCTATTTAATTTTTAAGTAAAGCTTGCTCTATTTAAATAACGCGCTTGTGATGTCAGTTTAATTTTCGGGAAAAGAGCCAAGACGGTGATACTAGATTTCCTCGGCGACGACCGTTTTAAATTTTCTGAAATATTAAGATGATCCGTTTACTTAAATCGTTGCCTTAAAATTTAAGATATTTAAAGGTTGAATGCTAGTACAAGGAAAACGAGGAATAAGGAAAATTAACAATAATTAAAACGAAATAGTTAAAATCGTAAAGTGTGCCCCGATAATAGGGGAAAGCTCTTTTTGGGGCCCTATTACATTCGCCCGAAATGTTCCAAAATTGTTGAAATATTTTGGTAACAATTAAAAACCCCAAATTAAATTTAAAGCCACACAGAGAAAATCATTGACTGTGCTAAGGCCCAAACGTCAAAGATGTAAAAGTTTAACTCAAATCTTACTTTAATAATTTAAAACTTACGTCTTTGCTTTAAAATTTTAAGCAAATTGAGTTAAATTTTTACAATTGAAATCTAGTTTCCTTTTCGGGTCAAATTGCCGAAATCGGAAGGTCCAAACTTCTGTTTTCTCCGATTTAAATAAATTTTCATTTGCAACAAAATGGTCAACGTTTTTTAATCTTAATATTTTAACTACCCCTTATTCTTTAATAGGAAAAAAAACATGCTATTTCCTCGGAATCTTTGATCCTTAACCTTGTAACAAAAGAGACACACTCCAAAGTCGAGAACAAGTTTGAGAAGAAGGAAGACGTTTTAAAAACGTGTTACGAATAAAATAGATATACAATAAAAAAAAGGAACCGTTTTTCTTTGAGAAAAAAAAAGAAAAGAAAAATATATCGAGACGTGGCGAAAGAAAAAAAAAGAGAACCCTTTCTTATTCTTCGACGTTGTACTTGATGATCTTGTACAAGGAGAATGGGGTATTTAGAATGGAAGTAGATTGAAAACGTCCCGAGGGACTGGTCTTTTCTGTCTTTTACTCGGATAGTTTAAAGGGAGATAAAAACTCTTAAATGTGATTAATCGCCGTAAATATATTCATTTCTATTGATAACATGATGTTTTTATGATTTGGAGGGGGATCGAACGCAATTGATAACTTTCAGGGGACATTTTTCAATATAGATCAACTTTTGAGATTTGTCTATTAGGCAGCTTCAGAATTGGGTCTTTCTCTTATCTGAAAGAGCAGTCCTGGGGATTTTTACCAGAAAAACTTTAAACTCTCAACGAGCCTGGTCGAAAATCTACCCGTTTTTTGCCTAGCAAATAGCCAGCAGGAACGCGAGCTTAGGAACGGACGTACGAATTTTTCCATGAAGCATGGATTTTATCTGTGTTACATTTCCTATGGTGCAGTCCTTAGATTAACGTCTGATAATTACATAATTTTGTAGCAGTCCCGAGATATCATAAATTCCATAAGGGCATTAAAAAATTTTTCGAAAAACTTTTTGTTTATGGAATCTTACTGCAGATTCTTAATTTTTTTTTTTTTCTTTTCAGGTAAGACTTTTTGGTCGAACAGGTTCAGCTGAAGCTGAACTACAGCAAGAATTTTTTTTATGTAAGTAAGCCAATAAGAGTTAGAGGGTCGATAGGTCTTCAAAATGCTTATTTCGGCTGAGGGTCGGAAATACTCTTCTTGCTTTTTATGAATGATGTGCCAACATTCCTAAGCTTTGTTCTTCTTTGCCTGCTCTAGGCTGATGACGATGACGTGGACCGAATCCGACTTGCAATAGCTCCAAAAGGACATGACCCTTGCCTATAAACGAAGAAAAATGCCGGGTTATAATTTTCCGCAGAACCGGAAGTCGATTCGAATAATGCACGATAAGCCCTCAAGAAGCAGTGACGGATCTGGGAGTAGAAGCTAACCGAACTCTTGGCTTCTTTCGTCGGAAAAATCCAGAAAGAAGTTCTTAGTTATCTATCGGAAACCCGTTGTTTATCCTAGCTACTTCCGGCTTCCTGTACGCACAAGGGATATGCAGAAGGAATTTAAAATCCTGAGATTTACGTGCCGCTTTATTTCTTTTCCTTATTTTTGACTCTCCGGAAATGCTGTCAGCAATTACATTTCTCGTGCCTACTTCTTTTAACACAAGACAGGCAGAACTTTTCTGTAACATTCTTACCGAGCGCGTTTTATTTTATCTGCGCCCGAATTAAAGACGCTTCAACCATTTGTTGCAGCAAAAAAGCTGACGTTGATCTCTAGTGCGTGTCACTTAACCGCTATAAAAAGACTTTATCCTAATATTTCTTAAAGTCACATGAGGCTGCCTTATTTATTTACTTTTTCTTTCAAAAATTGTAAAAAGCCTTCCAAGGACGTTACAAAGTAAAGCTTTCGTGAAATTTCTTCTTGCATTATAGTTACCTTTGCAGCTGACAACTGCGTCAATAATTAATTTTCAAGGTTGAAAACCACATTGGAGTACAGTACACCTTGTTTTATCTGTAGAAGAGGTAATTCTGTCAGGAAAACTGATTCGAAAATTTTCGCTAATCGGTGAAAACACTCATTTCGGATTGCGATCGTTTGTTAGGTCTTATAAGGTCGCAAACTATATGCCTGAAACATTTTTTTAAAAAATTGAAGTGTCAAAATAAAATCTTTTTGACGGGAAAGATTTTTTTTTTTTTTTCATTAGCAGGCTCGTTACTAATTTCGCGTGCAAAGTTTTCCGAAGCATAAATTAAGTTTTGTTACATTCGTCAGAGAGCTAGACCTCGACTTTTACGTTTCAAATGTTAAACGTCAAACATACGCCGTTATGATTTATGCGGATTCTTCGTATACGTCACTCTTGGTGCGAATTTTTATTTTTATTTCCGTTTCCGGGAAAATTCCATTAATTAAAAAAGTTGGCGAGGGAAAAAACCGAATTATCGACTCGATTTTTTTTTTAAACAAGAAAATGGAACCGGCTGATTCCGACAAAGAAATCTGTCTGGTAAAAAGAAAGTCAAAGTTTTGAAAAGGTTGTTTTTTTTCGGGGCCCCCTCGAGATTTTGGAGAGTGGATATTCTGACAGGTCTATTCCTGGCAATTTTCTTTGGATTTTGCGGTAAAACCGCTGAAAGGAATACTACGTCTAAGTTGAGGATTAACGATTTTATTTATTTATTTATTTATTTTTTTAACGAAATTTGACTCCGGGGGTGAGAGTGCAAGCGACTCGCATTGTATGCCTACACCATTTACGTCGCTTTTGTCGGATGCTGAGGAAAATGAGACCAAACCCCTAAAAGGCGAATCACAGGTTGACATGACGGGGGTGACAATGGCGGAAAATTATCTCTGCTTTTGGGAGAATAGAGAAAGTACCAATGATTTAAAGCCTTCAATCAATCATAATGTTTAATTTAAAAATTCAAAAAGAGGAGCGTTTATGGATTTTGTGTAATTAAAGAAACTTATTTAAGTCGCCTTGGTCAGGAGAAGAAATTTGTAGATGCCATAGGTCGTTGAACATTCAAGGTAACTTTTCAGATGTTCGAAAATGAAAAATCCGTTGAGTGAGAAAATGTTTTTTTTTTCAAAGCTGCCAATATTTTCTTGGTACTCGGAGTGCATATTAAACTCCGGAAAAAGACATTATTATGACCCCGTCTAATGAATGGTAACTAACCGTAAAAACCGTTTTCGCTTTAACTGCCTGAGTCCTTTTTACGTGTGCATCCTTTTTTTTTGCGCGTTTGGATTTCCCTCGGGGTTTTTCCTCGTGAACTTTTTTCTGCTTTTTACAACCTTACATAAAAAGCGGGTGTCGTCGTCGTCGTCATCGGCGTTGTCTTCGTCCTTGTCGTCGTTAGCTGTCGGGTTTTCTTGCTTTTCTCCGTCGTTTCTTTTTCGGAGTTATCTCTCCTTCATCTCTCTCTTTCTCTCTCTCTGCCTTTAAATGTTTTAACGACTGAGATATCGCTTTATGTTGTATCACTTCCGCTTCTTTTCACACAATCTGATCCTTTCACAACGCTTTCCCCCTCGGGGCTGCAGTAAAACTTTCCTTTTCCCTATCTCCTTTTTATTAGCTGTACTGGGAATAACAATAGTTTTCCCTATAATAAAGACGTGTATGTAGCCTTTGTGTTTTATTCGTGTTATTCTCTATTTATCTCGAGCCTTTGATGGATACTAATTCGGGGATTGTCTTCCGGAAATTTTAGAAACTAATAGATTAAACTTGCAAACAATATTCTCATTGGATCCCTTTCGAGGAGGATTATTTTTCATTTTTAAACCCTTTCCCGCCCCAAGTCTTG
Organism: Liposcelis bostrychophila; assembly: GCA_037577465.1. Classification (NCBI taxonomy): domain Eukaryota; kingdom Metazoa; phylum Arthropoda; class Insecta; order Psocodea; family Liposcelididae; genus Liposcelis; species Liposcelis bostrychophila. The sequence continues at coordinate 850,819 of CM075209.1, read as the reverse complement.
CGAGCAGAATTTTCACCTCGCTATCGAATTTTATTTTATTTTATTTAGCGCCAAAATGAAATTCGGTTATGCAATCGATTCCGCTTCAGTACGAAACTATTTTTATGAATTAAATCGGTAAACGTCGGCGGTGGGTTTTTGGGGTGGCCGATTGCCCATCCGAGATCTGAATTGTAAAATCCGATATGGCTGCTTGAATTCTTTTTCGATCGTATTCGAGCAGGTTCAGGCCGATCGGGAAAGGGTTGAGAGAGAGAAAAAAAATCAGGAATAAATTTTAGTACGAGAATTTTTTTTCCGGAAAAAAAATCTTGCTCGTTGCTTATTAATGAAGCTTCTGGCACAAAGTATGTTAATTTCAATTTTTTTTTTTTTACCTCGATTTTCACGCACGACCAGAATGACTGATTTAAAACGGTTTCCTCTTCTCGTCGTGGTTTTTATGGATTTTTGAATAATTAAAGCAAACATTCCGAAAACCAATAAACTCGTGAAATTTTAACAAATATTATAAAATAGGCATTTTGTCGTATATATAACGATAAATATCGATTCGCGGTTTAGCAGATTAAAACTTAAAAATTCATTTTTTTCCCCTCTTAGTCTACTGACCTCGAAAATTCCAAAACAGGAAACCACCCTCAATTTTTTTTAATAATGTCAATATTTTTTTTTATATTTTTTTGAATGAAGTTTCTGACGCTGTGAAAATGAGCTGGTATAAGGGGACACCCACCGGTTATACTTTCACCATTCTATTATTAACTTTCCCTGTTCCTTAATTAGAATCTCAGTTTTACAAAAAAAATAAATTTTTGATCGATGACCTCCCACGTTGAGTCGTCCCAGTTTTTTTTTTTTTTTGTATCCCGCCCCACAGGACATTCGAACTAGGTTTATTGCCGATTCAAGCGAAACTTTTTACTGGAAAATATAATACCCTTATATATCGGGATGAAACCTTTTGTAAAATTAATATTCTAAGCGGATAAGGGCGAGGGCGAGTTAATCTTTTTTTTTTTTTTGTTCAGCAGTGGCGTGACAAAAGGTTTGTTCCTTCTTTTTGAGATTCGTTTATGTCCGGACACTGAACATGCGTGGGAGTGAATTTGCACTTATAAACATATTGAAAGAAGATGTCGGCGGCAAAACATGTGGAAAAGCTTTAAAGTGAAGAAAGAAGTCCACTGTTTGTTATAGACAGATATCTCTTCAACATATTACCAATAAACCATACCATGCAAAGTTAAATGAAAAATTCATTTTCGAGCCACACTATGCCCTTGGATACTTTTCGTGTAGTTGAACACATCAATTTTAAAGTTCTTGAAAAAAAAAAAAGGAGAAACCGATTTAAAATTATCCTAACCGACCCCACACATTTTTTCCCCCGATGCAAATCCATGGAAGAAAAAAAATCTAAATAAGCCATTTTGATTCCCTTTGCATAAATCGTTATAAAATAAACCGGAATCCCTTGACGGTAGCGGGTTCAATCATACAAGAAATCATTTTTTATTTCCACAGCATTTTATATTCATTTTATTTTTTTTTTTTTAACCTTGTCGAATCAAAAAAAAAAAAAAAAAAAAAAGCAACGGTTGTTGATTTTAAAAGTTGTCCCAAAGGAACAACAGCCTCTCTCGGTTTGTATTAAATTAGCCTCGGCACCGAGGGTTATGACATTCCAAATCGGAACCAGAACTCATTTAGTCAAAATGACATTTAACGACCGTTTTCTAATAATGACTTTTTTCCTTTCGTCGGCGTATGAATTATAGTTCGTAAAAGATTCCCCCCTTTTTTTCTTTGACACCCGCAAATTCCCCCGTTCCGGAATGCCATTAAATATATTCCAACTTCATAAAACTTTCAACTCCCGGAGAAAAAAAAAAAATAAAATAAAAAATTTTCTTTCAAGGAAAAAAAAGGGGGAGATACCTGGAAAATTTATCGCGGAAAAAAAAATAAAATAAAATTCCCGCAGTGCAGGTATGCATGCAAAATTCTTCGCGTTTTCCAAATTTGACATTTATCCCGGGGGTAAAAAAGTTTTTCTTTATTTCGAAAAACCGATTTCGGGTGTAGCCTGTAACTTTGAGCAATTAAATTTATGTAAATCTCGCAGCCTTACCGAAGCCTGCACTAAGTGCCGTAAAACAATAAAACAGTCGGGAGGTTGCGTGCATAACCATTTATCGAAGGAGCTAAGAATAAACCAAGATTTATTATGATTTTCATTACTAGTGTTTATACTTGATAAATGGTGAGCGTGTCCTTCCTATTTTTCTTTAATCTCGATGGAATTAAAAAGGAAAACCCCGAAACGAGGCTTCCTTTAGTCGTAAAAAAAAAGAGGGCTAATTAGTGATTTTCACGGGACGTCAATTTACTGGCTTGTGGTCGATGCGAGATTTTTCTCCGGCTTGACCCAGTTTTGAATTTTAAAAAACAGAGGACCGACGAATCTCGGTCTCGGTCTTTTTAGGTGCTATGCTTGAAATCAAAAAACGTGTCAAAATATTTTGTTTGTTCGTCCACGGAAATGATGCTTTTACCCTCGAGAAATAGGTTTGAAAAATCCTAGGGGAATCCTTCATCAATAGACTTGTTTCAAGTCTCCAGGAACAAAAATAATAGGATTAAAAGCCCTTTGAACGGTTGTTTTAACATCTTTCCCGATTTTCCTTGTAACGAAACTGGAAACCGGGATCGATAGAAAACCGAAAACAAACTTGGGATTCATTACTGACAAAGCTCGAGTCCATTGTCTTTACGATTCCCCAGCGAGTACCGTCAAATTATTGCGATTAACTTTTCGGTTAATGCCCTTTTAATTCGTTCCTCGTTTGTTTAAAATCGTAATAGGAAAGGCTCCGGATTTTAACCCGAGGTATAGGATTATGAGTTGGACACCGATTCGGATCCTTGTTTTCTCGCTCGATAAAATACGACATTAATTCTCCGTTTCGAAACCTTTTGTTTTTTTTTTTTTTTTTTTTTTTCTTTCTTTCTTTTTTTCCAAAAAAAAGGAGAAAAGCTTTTAAATTAGAAAAGATCAAATAAAACAAGATTTCCCCATAACTGCTCTTCGAAGCAAAATTAACATGTAAATATTTCCCGTTACTATTTTGAATATAAACAAAAAGGAGATAATTAAACCCAAACTTTTGTCTCGGGAATGTGGGTGAGAGAGAAAGAGAGATGTACATGTTCTCTGGAAAAGATATTTAAAACGAAAAATATTTTTCGCAGGAAAGAAAAAAAAAAGTTTGCGATTTCCGAGAGAAGAAGATGTTCGGTAAACATGGCATGTTCGTATCGATTGAACGTCGAGTTTCGATATAGTCGACACGTAATCATCAAAAATTCGTTTTGTTCTTGAAGGCACCAGCCTTTCCATGTGCTAGATTCAGACACTCACACCCCCTTTTCCTTGCGTCTCTTCCTTCTTATTTTTATTTAATGCTTAAAACTCGAAAATATCGAATATGACTTTGATGAAATCTTTTTTCGACTTTTTCCATGCGTGCTTTCCGAGCTTGTATAGGATGATCCAAAATTCCAAGTGATTTTTGTTTTTCGTGGTTGCTTTAAGGGGTCCTTTTTGAATATGGAATAACTTAAACCGTCGAGATAGATTTCAGACGTTTTCGTGTCGGAACAGAGGAGGAGGGTAGTCTACACATTATTAGACAAAGTTTGTGTCAGGCATCTCCCTTATCGGCTCCCTTACCGACTGCTCAACCCTTGTCAGCAATTTATCTTAGCAACAAGTTCTTAGTTTCTCCCGACTGTTACAACCTGTTAAAGAAGGGGGGAAGAAAGGTTTATTAAAGGAGAGGGGAAAGCAAAAGTGTATTTAGTTAAATATTTCCCTCGATTATCAAAGTATGATTCGCACTGCAGTTGTTAGCAATCAACAAACTTTTCGACTTCTGCTGTATCCTTTTTTTTTTTTTAATGAACTACCTTGGGCTTTTTAAACGGCCTGGAGTTTCCTTATATTCGCAAGGAAAGCTATTTTTTTCCCCTTTTAGGAAAATAACCCGGGATAAGATTTTGCAGTCTTGCTGGTCTTATTAAAAAGTTTTGTAAATTAAAAGGTTTATTCTGTAGAATTTCCCCCCCGGTTTTCGAGTTCATAGAACGAGCATCAGCAGCAAAGTTTTTAGATGCAGCAGATGGTCCGGGCTATTTTTATTTCGAAACTTTATCGCAAGCTTTAAATAGTGTGAAATATGGAAGTTTTCTTTTTGTGCCTCTTTTTTTTTCATTTTTCTACACCCCTCTTGTTTTGTTTTGATGGGAACGGGCAAAGTGGAAGCAATTTTGAATCCGAGTTTTGCTTCCAACTCATGGGAATTTATTCTGCTGATCATATTCATGGATTTATGGATCCGCGTAGACGAACCCTTTCAATGAGTTTCAAATTATCCAGTGCTTGTTCTGTCTTTTTTCAGTCTTATCTCAAAAATATTTTGTTAAATCTGACATATTTTACTTGCTAAAAAAATTCGAAATTTTTTTTTTTGCTGATCGTCGTGAAAAAAATTATAAAAGTACGTCAGCATAATTAGAACTGGAAATATCGAAATTTCGGTTTCTAACGAGTAAAAATTTCGAAAAGACAATTTTCTACTTCATTTTCTTTTTAAACCTTGTGCCGAAGATATGAAACAAAGTTAGCTTTATCCCTCAAGTTTGGATCGATTTGGTGATTGAACATCGATCAAGATTGGAGTTCCGGTCGATTTGAGGGTGATTAGTATCGGATCAAGGCAGACTTTATTTCCCGATCCTGTTTTTCTAATTTAAATTTCCAGGGATGAGTGGTGCCGGTCATAGTCCACGAGCCCTAAACAGACTCGTCACTTAGAGGCTTTAAATATTCATAAGAGTCTATACCTCAATTTCATTAACGCGAGTTTATTTTTGTAGCAGGAGCATATCATGTTAAAATAAAATTGATTTTCTTGGGTTTTTCGCGCCCAACCCTTATAGATTTATTCCGAGAAAAGGAATCAAATAAAGATCAAACTAAATAAATATTCATTTAGGAGAAGTAGTGGACTATGTAAACGAGGTCATGTGTACACAAAACGTTGTAAGCTCCTATCGAAGAAACGAAAACATGCGAGGGACCCTCTTTTCTTAGGTTAATTTTTTATTTGGGAAAGAAGGGGGGGGGGGAGGTGAATGGGAATGTAAATAACGAGAAAGCGCCTTCCTCCTCCCTGTACTTTATCGAAAACGACTTTTCCCGGTTAAATCATTATTGCATAGCTGCCTGCTGCTTTTTTTTATTTCCGGAAAGTTTTTGAAAACGGACTGATCCCTTTCAACGATTTCAAAATCGTTTTTCGTCTTGTTTAAATTCTCCTTTGTGAAAATATTTTACAACTTAACTTGTATCGTTCGATCCCTTTTCCCGAAAACCGAGTTGTACAAAGTATCCGGATGAAACTTTTCTCAAAAGACCCCCGACAGCTTCGAAGCCAAATCAAATAAATTTTTCAAACTTTGTATTCAAGAAGTTGTATGTACTGTTTGCTAAACAAGTTGGAAAACTAAAATAATGAAAGTTAGCTTGAAAAAGCAGGGAATGCTAAAAGAGGCAAAGTTCTATCGCATCGGATAAAGAGTTAAAATGGATATAAAAAATAAAATAAAAAGAAGAACGGGAAAAACGGCAGATACGGATCGGAACACGTCGGATGACTACGTCCGAAAACAAAATTCATGCGAAAACTTTCCAGGCCGGTAAAGAGGAAAAAAGAGAAAAAAGAAAAAAAAAAAAAAAAAAAAGGGAGGAACGTGACGGATGCGACAGATCACAATATTCTTCGAACGAAATAAATAGATCATAGCTAAGGGGAAAAAAAAGGGCCAAGAAAAAAAAACTCGACGATTTCCTTCCGTTTTTATTAAATTTAAAACTTTGCTAATTTTCACGCGAAGAAAAACAAAAGGGTCAAGTAAATCATAAAGAAAAGTGTAAAAAATTCTTCGAAAGGAGAAACTTTTTTCTTTTCCTTCCTAGACTTGAATAGTTGAAAAAGTGGCATCGATTCCTCGGGAGGAAGAGGAAAAGAAAAGACGACGAGCATATTTTTCTTACAAAAAGCTGGATTCCTTTTGTTTTATTTTTTTATCGTCAATTGAAAACATATTTGAATGGGAATATTTTTTTATTCATTCCCATCATTTACGGCGAAAAAAAAATCGTTTTTTTAAATCTGGAAGATTACTTTTTTTTTTGCGTTCGCCATGTGAGTGCCGCTCGGTATTTTGTTTAGAATGCAGATAATGTTTTTTAAGAAAAAGTAAAATAAAACACGACGTGGATTCATATCAATCTAGAATTTCAAAGGAATATGCGACATATAAAAAACGCTTTTCCAGGACGAAACTGTCATGGTTTTTTACATTGAATCCGATCGTTTTTTTTTTTTTTTTTTTACTCAGGGTAAGCGAGTAGAAATGAGACAGCTTTCGACTTGGTACTTTTAGAACAAGGCTTTTCCTAATGTTTCCCGTTGGGCCATGCTTCAGCTCTTAATATCGTCTACACTAAAGTGACCTTTATTTTATGAATTTTTGAATTTCGGCGAACTCCCCCCTAAAATTTTTATAGTACCCGCAAGAAGATTCCCAAAATCTTTTCAGATTTTTTGGACGTCGTTTAGCTATGTTCCCTGGGATCTTAAAATTTCAAAATTTCCGACCGAGAAATCAAAATTAAAGACCGAGAAATCAAAAATTCGTAAAATAAGGGCCACCCTCGTCTACACATTGCTTTGGAGTCTTTTCTAAAGCCTTGGCCTTCGATTTGTTAACCTGTTTTGCTTGCATCATTTTTCGGTGTAAACCTGTTGATTTCCTCATTTGGTGTCCGTGACCATGCTCAGCAATGTCTTGGCGACGTAGATCCACGATATTATGGTGTCGCTGGATAAATTAGGACCAAATTTTTTAAAACGCTGGAATTTTTTTTTTTTTTTTTTTTAACGTTTTGAAAATTAACAGGATCCTCATATTTGAGATGAGTTTCGAGTTTCGCATTTCAAATTTCATTAAAGGATTTAGCTCGGTTTCATGTACTCCCATCTTGTTTAAAAAAAGTGACTTCCGAACATTTTCCAGAGATCGAGGATATTCTCGGAAAAATCTCCAAAAATAAATTGCCGGATGACGGTGTTTTTTTTTTAAATATACTTTTTTTTGATACGACAAAAACTACTTTCCTGTTTTAATATTAAACAGGGATATTTTTGGTTTTTGCTTTTCCCTTGTTTTTTTTCTTTATTTCGATTGTACTTTTTTTTTTTTTTTTTTTAATTTTTGGAACATGAAATATTGGAATAATCGAATTTTTGCAACAAGCAAACAAACAGATCGTTCCGAAATCGATGTCAATGCGTTTAAAGCGAGTTTAAAATTCTTTTTTCTTTTTTAAATTTTTATATAATAGGAAAATGGAAAAGATGTCTCGAGGGTCTTCGGAATTTGTTTTCTCTTCCTTTTATATACCAGATCCACTTATTTTCTATCCATTTAACTTTTTTCCTTTTTTTACTTTCGAGTGGCCGCGAAGCGGGCGCGAAGAAAGTATTGCCGTGGTCGGAAAAGGGAAAATCGTTAATCCTGCGAGTTTCTACATGAAACTTATATAGTTATACTTAGAATAAAATTCTGAGTTCCCGGTTGTCCGCCTCGTACGCCTCGTACGTCACGTACGCCGCGTACGCCGCGTACGCCTCGTACGCCGCGTACGCCCGGAGCTTTTTCTCCGCTATTACGCATCGGATCAAAAGGAAATTTTGCACACGTATTTTTCGTCGAAAAATAAGAGGGGGTCTTTTCTTATTTTTTAAAAATTTAAAAAATTACGTAAACGGCAAATATTTGAACTTTTAAATTTGGTTTTCTTCTTGTGACGATAAATCTCGAACCCGGCTACAAATCATCACCAATTTTCGTACTGTAGTAGATATTGGTCAAAGTATCATACCATCAAAATTTGGTTGAATTCGGATGATTGGTTCACAAATTATGAGGATTAGGCTACGTGTAAACTAGGCCTAAAAATCGATATCTCGAATGACGTAATAAGTCATATCGATATATCGATATATCGATTAAGTCATATCGATATCTCGAGTTACAGGAACAATCGATAATTCGGATTTTTTTTTGTGGGTACAGCGGATTTCGCGGACCTTGGATCAAAAAACTAACCGGATTTTTGAAAATATTTTCGGGGTAGAGGAATCCGAATATGGAATTATTTTTCCAAAATGGGATTCTTTATGTGGTACAGCGGGAATCGTGTACCTCGGATGAAAAACTAACCGGATTTTTGAAAATATTTTCGGGGTAGAGGAATCCGAATATGAAATTATTTTTCCGAAATTGGGATTCTTTATGTGGATACAGCGGGATTCGTGTACCTCGGATCAAAAAAATAACCGGATTTTTGAAAATATTTTCGGGGTAGAGGAATCCGAATATGGAATTATTTTTCCAAAATTGGGATTCTTTATGTGGGTACAGCGGGAATCGTGTACCTCGGATGAAAAAACTAACCGGATTTTTGTAAATATTTTCGGGGTAGAGGAATCCGAATATGGAATTATTTTTTAGAAATTGGGATTCTTTATGTGGGTACAGCGGGAATCGTGTACCTCGGGTTTAATTAATACCCTTTGAAAACCTAAACTTGATTTTTTACATTTTTTCTTTATTTCAACTTCTTTTTTCCACCAATAAAGCCGCGAGAAAGTTTAATGGGGTGCGTATGCACCCCCATTACCATTCTCCTTGTTTTTTCTCCTCCCACCCTCTCTCGACTGTAAAAACGATAAAATTCATAAACATTAAACAATCTCGCCTATTATTGATTATGAAAATTTTCTCTTCCTTTTTTTTTTAAAGAAAAAAAAAAAAAAAAAAAAAAATTCCCTGTGTACATCAATTTCAGTTTCATTTCTAACGAAGATAAAAACGTGCGACGCGTTATGAAAAACATCGGACTGCTTTTAAAGTTCTTCGTTTCCTTTACATTTCATCTACCGCAACATCGTGATTTACTTCCGTTATTTGCGAGTTCGTTTTGTTTTTCAGCATTATTTTTTTTTTTTACTCCGGCTTGGAAATAAAATGCTCGCTCGCTTAATTTTATCTAAAGTCAGATATAATGCTCCCGTTTTCAAGAACATTAAAACTTAATAAGGAAACCTTGAAAGAAAAAAAGCAGCGCAACATTTTGCGGCTCATATGTATTTTTTTTTTTTTTTTTTTTTTTTATATTCTGTTTTTAAAAAAAATTCTGCCAAGTTTGTTTCCCAAAACTAATTTTTTATTACTTTTTACCCATGAATGAGGATAAATGTTAGGACCAAAATTGAAATCGCTTAAGCCATATTTTTAGGTCTGAAAACAAATCATGAGGTGGTCAAAATCATCATTTAATGAGATCGTCGCCAGACCGAAGTTTTATTGTGAATATGATTGTGTTTATGGTAACCCTATTGGATGTGTTACCACCATTTTACTTGCCATTAATTTTTTTTTTCTTTTGGATCGCCATATTTCCGCATAAAGGTTAAAAACTGAATATGACAAAAGATAAATTGAGGTTAAAAAGAAAAGAAAAATCCCTTCTTCCTTGGTTATAAATGGAAACGGTGTAAAATTTTGACAAACCGTAGCTCGGTTAAAAAGGTTCCGTTTGTATATAGTCCGGGGGTGAAAAAGGTTGTGTGTGTGAGTCCCGAGGGAAAGAGGGCCCGAAAAGGATATAAACGCCTCCCGTTTGAAATATGAAGTGAAAGAGGCTAGGTTTTGGCAACGCACTCGTAAAAGTGGCGGTAAAACCACGATAAATTTCCGTAATCTTGAATCGGATCTCTATTATGAAGAAACCTCCTCCCCCTCTCCTTTCCGTAATAATGTTGTTTCCAAGGTCCACGCTATCTCAGGGGAGGTTTTCCCCCTCTCCCCTTTCCCGGTTTGCAATCAACTGGACACGACGATAATTTCCCATTACACGAAACCCGATTCCGGTTATTCAAAATTGCTTTTCCGTTTCCTTTTTTTTGTTTTCGGGGAAAGATTATCGAAAAAGACAGGACTGATAATTAAATGAGTAGCAAACGTCAAAATGACAAGATTACGGTGCGAGGGATTCATTAGGACTCCCACCGCCATCTTGTAAAGGTAATTGATCGATCTTTCAACATCTTTGATATCTTACATCATCTGACACTTTTTATCTTGTTAATGGAGCGTTAATAAAATGCCATCTTCCCTTTTCTTTTTCCACGTTTTAATCTATCCCCCTTTTTATAATTTTTTTTCAGCTGAAAATTTTCCACCGAATTCGACTCCTCTGATCCTGACGAAATGCCGACGTCATGCCGGCCATTTTAATGGTTCCTTCAAACCGGAAAGAATTCGGGAAGAGAGCTTTCGGTGGAATGGCCGTTGTCATTAAGTTGTTCACACCTCTATTGGGAAATTCAGTTGAAAAAGCTGGATCGGAAAAATCTTGGTCCGACATCGATCCGGTTGATTTTACACGGAGAGATCGTTTTATTTGAATCAAGCAGAACGGGGAAACAAGTTGATTTTTTTTTGCCTGAAACAATAATATTGTTTTGCTCAAACAAATTATTTGTTAACAAAGTCTTATTTGACGGAAACAAACGTCTTGTTTCACCGTATCCAACGAAGAATTTATTTGATTCGAATACGTTGGTCTCTCCGTGTATCGATTTCACTGATGCAAACTTCTTCCCGAATTTTCGTGGGTCCATCGGTTGCATTGTGACCCATCCAAGGTCATCAGTTTTTTGCCTTGAACGAGGGTAGAATTATGCATACTTTCTTGATTTTTCCTCATTGCAACCTTCGATTTTTTTTCTTTCTTGTTCTTATTTTGTTTTCGGCTCTTTGCCTTCCCATTTGTTTTTCTCAAAAAATACCGTTTACTTTAATCTCTTTGAAAATTTTTGGTCATTTAGAAAAACATTTTTTTTTTTTTTAAATTCCCATTTGGTTGAATCAACTTTTTGACTTTCCCCTTGATGCCCAGCAATATCGAATGAACGAGTGAACGAATCCTGTTTCCCTGGAGGAATCCTTTAACAAGTCTTATTTACACAACTTCAACCCTTGAAACTATTCAAACAAGAAAAAAAAAATTACATAAGTGAGACGGAGACGAAAGGAAGAAAAAACGACGAAGGGAAAAGAGGAAAGAGAAAGAAATTACATAAAATAAATGGGTTGTCTTAAAAAAAATGACGAAGGTATTATAATCAAGATGGAGGTTAAAATACAATGAAAAAAGACAAAGACGGAGGCAGGTTTTCGTCGGACGAAGCTTATAGCGTTTTCTTTAACCCGTGTCATAAAGATAATACATCACAACAATACTAAAAAGGAAAGGAAAAGTTCCTCTCGCTCTCTTTTTTTTTTACCTTACAACTTTTTTTTCTTTAAAAGTCGATTTATTTAGCTTATCACCCCTCACGCAGGACGGCGGAGAAATTATTAATTTTTCGTGGGCTCTGGAAAAATACGAAAACGGATTTTTTTTATATACCCTCTTAATTGAGATATCATCCTCCAGGAGGAAAAAAATATCCCAAAAAAACGGGGACGAGAGCGAGAAAGAGAATAATTAATAGGAAAATAAATATTAAAGTAAAATTTCCAGGAGAAAATAAATGGGCGAAACGTTCAAGTTTTGTTCTTTTCTCTTTTCAAACCACGTGCTGCTCCTGGCTAATCGACTTTCACCATTAAAATGTTATCTCCTGGTCAAACTACTCAAACTGTAATCTCCTTAAAGTTTCCATTTTGCAACAAAGATGGTCGGTAGCACTTATGTGATTATATCATTATAGCCGTGCTCTCACCCCTCCTTCTTCCCTTCTTTTTCCTCCCCGCCCCCCTGTTCCCTCTTTGGTCCTTTCCGTTTTATCTTTTCGTTCGCGGTTTTGTTCTCGGGATTCGTTTCCTCGTTAACCTGGTCTTGTTTTCAAGTCGGAGAAGACCCACGAACATACCCTCGCACAAGGAGTAAATTTCCTGATTTTATCCGATTTAATTGTTTTTAATTAGAAAGTACGAAAATAAGGAAGTGAGATTAAGCATCCGGTTTGAAAATTTAATTAAGCAAAGAAGGAGGTAGCAAATCAACAAGGTGATAAATTTGAGGTTTAAAATAAGAAAAAGAAAGAGTAATAAATTACCGAGATAGAAATGAGTAGCGCCTAAATGAATTTTGATTATGCAACCGGCTTCACTTTAGGTCGAGACCATTTACATTGCTAAAATCGCTGAATTTTGAGTAATTTCATTATGAAAGCACCCGTTGCATCCATTTTTTTTTTTGGATTGTCAGCATCTTCGTGAATTGATACGATTTTCCTAGAATCGTTTAAAATTGAATAAAGCCGTATTAAACTGCATCACAAGTGGGTAAAGTATGTGAGTATGAGCGAAGTTTAATAAATACAAATTGAGGCGTTTTCCAGGAAAATCGGCACGGGGGAAAATGAAAAGGTAATTAATAGCTTCCCTCCCAAAAACCGGTTTTCCTTTTTTAGATAAAATCCGCATCATCGAGGACGTCCCTTTCACAAAACCGATCCTCCAATTATTTCAAAGTTAGAAGTTATCAGGCATCGGGAGGTCAAAGCGAAAAACCGGACGTTCGCTGCTAGGCGAACGTGACGAGGGTAGTAATAAATGATCGGAGTCACTAGGTCGGGAAGATGACTGCTCCTGGTATTCGGGAAACCTCGTTTTTTCATCCATTTTCGTAATTGAAACCCTCACCCGAAGGAAATAAATAAATAATAAATAAATAAAAATAAAAATTGAAGTCGTGGTGCAACGCCGAAAGATTGTGTAAAAAAAAAAAAAAGGGAAAGAAAAATCACGTTAAACAAGTTACTTTCGGTTTTCCTTAGCGAGTACCTCTCTTTTCTTTTGATCTTGTTGTAAAAATCATTTTTCTCTTAAATCTTAATGAGAAACTTTGTTATTATGCACGGCTGTCTCAATAAATCATGAAAGTTTTAAAACAAAACACTTCGAAACGAAGTTTATACAAAAGAAAATTTTTCTCCTTCTCTTGTAACTGAGGGATATCATTTAAAGCGGGAAAATTAGTTTTCAGTTTTTACGCTCCATAAATTATTAAAAATATAAAGGTATAGAGAAAAAAAAAAATAAGAAGAAGAAGAATAAATCGAGTTTGAAAGGCTGACGATTTTTATCGGTCTGTCAGTTCTCGTTAGTCGCCGGAGCCTTTTTAAAACTCATGCATGTTTAAAAGAAAAAGCGCTTACGGTTTTCGACCCGAAAACTCATTCAATATTTATGGGTTCGACTGGGAAAAAGCTGGAAGATAGGCTCCGAATCCTTAAATCTAACCTCTCCGAAGACGAAAAACGTTTTTAACGGGTTTTCAAAATGCTATCCCCCCCGCACTCGTAAAATTCCGTTTTGTTCCCGGTTAAATATTTAAAAGGAGAGGCTTGTTCCAGGTATTCCCCCGCGAAACGAGACGCCCTCAAGCTAGGTTAAGAAAAAGGTGGTGGCTTCCGGAATCCTTCCGAATAAATAAAGTTAAATACAAATCTTTGGACCGGAAAACGGAAAATGGATTTGATTTAAATTAATAAATTCATCCTTAAAGGTGAATCCCGTTCGGCCATCGGTTTTCTTTTCCAAGAGAAAAAGTTAGAAAAACCGCAACATTCAACACCGCCGTCTTTTGGCTTTTCCTCGGTGATCCCGAGAAGGTGGATGATGCTCTTTCCCGATTTCCCATATCCGACCCGACCACACATACATCATCGTGTTATTCCCAGACATTTCGCTGGATATTAAAATTCTTAATCTAAAACCGCATTACTCTTAAATTTAATTAAACCAGATTTTTGTTTCTTCTTAATTACTTTATGTAAAAGTTTCTCAGCAACTTCTCTCTTGGGACATTCACTTTTCTCTTTTGCAAAAAGAGGGTTTCTACCCTTCCTATCCTTTCCTATTTAACGTGGCGGTTTTCCTAACTTTTGCCGCTTTTTTTTTTATTTTAGAGGAGGAAGTATTTGCCCCTTTTTCTTTTCCTCCCACTTTTCTCAGAATTTACTGCCGTGTTTTTTGGGGAGTGTGACCTGGCCATCGTCTTGGAACCGGCCAATGTGCATAGGGGATTCCCCGGTTTTTATTTTTTAATTTCTTGATTAATCTTGAAAAACTTTTTTTGAATGAATCAATCTTTAAAAATCTTAAATCAACTTATCCATGTCAAAGCAGAAGAACTTTTTTAAAAGTCAAAAGGAATCGTTGTGTAACCTTAAGTTGAGTCGTTAAATTTTTAATAATCAATCAAAGATGGGCGGCCACCCCACGCACGATTAAAATGTAAAAGCCTTTGAAAAACCACGTTAAGGACGATCCGGAAGGGAAGATTCCGGAAAGTTGGTTCAAGTTTTAAATGTCTCGGGGTCTCTTTAAATTATTCTCTTATCTCGACGAATCGAAGCAGAAGATCAATCAGGGAAGAAGGACCAAGTGTCAAAGGGAACGTCAAGCTGACCGTTCACGACTTTTACACGATGCCTGCTAAATATTTGTTTAGGAAACTCATAAAAGGGTTGCCTCGGCTCCTCGTTTCCGCTCCTCCCGTTTCGATTCCTTTCCCAAAATGTATCACCGTTTATCCTTTTTTTTTTTTTCTCAAAAAAATGACATCCCTTTAAGACATCGCCCTATGAGTTAGGATAATGCACGAGAAACAAGACAAGAGACCATGTCAAACTCAGGATTCAATTAACGAGAGTATTAATATTTGTTTGCCTCGGGACGTCGTCTTTACAAAGAAGAGAATGTCACAACCAACATCATAGTCTTTGATCTGCATCTCGTTATTTCGTCTTTTTTTTTATATTCAAAAACATTAATTTTTTTTTTTTTTAATTTTTTGTTCCCATCAAACGTTTCGAATATCTGTTTTTGACTTTTCTTCTCTGTTTGTATTAGTTCGTTCGCTTCGGCTTTCGTATAACTCTGTACATACGGTTTATGTATGTTATAGGCAATGCCGGAAGTCGGGCATTTCTCCGAAATGACTTCTTTTATTTTTTTCCCCCTCGTAAGGTAAACCTGATGTAAGCCTTTTGCCTTTTTTCAAAATTTTTGAAATTACCTTCGGTTTAACAAGTGGAGTATACGCTATTGTGTTCTTCTTACATCGAGTAAAGTTCGAAATATTTTTGAGCTTTGGGCTATTGATGTAGGGAGTTTTGGGACGTCGATCGACCGACTTCGGGCATTGCCGGTAACGTGCATATTCATTTTTTGTTTTAAATCCCACGAAACTTAATACGAATCCGCTTCCGCGTAAAAGGATTTTTTTTGATACTGTTTAAACTACCCGAAAATCGTTATTATTCCCTATTTCCAAATTCGTAATGGAATTTGATATCAGATAAATACAACTTTTTTTTTAATCATTTCGATATCAACTCGACGCTTTTCAATTTTGATTCATTTTTTCCGGGATATCGAAAACGGATTCGATGTCTGATAGATCGATCGTTCTGCGGACAGGGAAAAGTAATATTGTACCTATGTAAACTTTTTTTTTTTTTTCATATTTATTCGTATTCCGCAATATTTAACCCTTATGAGATATCGATCTTGGAAGTACAGGGGCTGTACCCTTTTAGCAGGAGGAAAATTTAAATTGCATGAGGTAAGTGCTTTCCCCCAACACTACACATGCACAAATGTATATTTTTTTTCGAAATTGCTTCCCGGTTGAAAATATTAAATGTTTCAAATTGTCGAGACTGAAACGTCGAGAAAATTTTGAAGCCTAAGAAATTTTGGTTGGCTGCCTTTTAGTCGGATGATCGAGGGCCGATAAAAGCCGTTGACCTATGCATTTTCCATTGTATAACCAAAAAATTTTGAGGGAAAAGAAAAGTTTATCCGAAAACATTTTTTTCTAAAAAAATAAAAAAAGGACGTAACGAAAAACGTTGTTTGAACAAACAACGGTCAAAGGTTGCTGTTTTGTTGTGGAATCTCTCGAGATTTTCCCGGGTTTCGGATTTCCTGAAAGTTGCCTCTCTCACCTCGCATATACCAACATTTAATATTATTATAATTACACAAAACTTAAGACATAAAAAAAACGGAGGAGAAATATATCTGGGACGTGCAACACCTGAACAACATTCAAAAATTCTTTTATTTCCTTTTTTCCGGTTCCATCGCTTTTACCTTTTACTCTTTCCAGGCCACAAAACTCCGGCCCCGTTTTCACTTGTTACTAAATTATCCCAAAACTTTTCCCCAAGAAAAAAAAAAAAAAAAAAGAAATGAGACATTCAATTCATTACCAAGTTTTATACTTGTCTTAAGATGTTTATCTCAACTTTTTTTTTTATTTTTAAGTTAGTTTTTTTTTTTTTTTTCGTGGATGATAAAAGCTTGCAGCTTTAAAAGCTTACATAGAAAAAAAAAGTTTAATAAAAATGTTAATGCTCTTAAAATGTTAATTGAAATCGTCAAGCCGAGATCGCTTTTGTAACCCAAGGCTATCAAGATGTCCTCTCTTTTTTTTTCACGAACCTGGTTTAGACATAGCAGAAAAAAAAAATTCAATTAGTTCTGGAGTGATTCTTTTATCGTCAACATCAAAACAACACGGGAAAGAATACAACCCCGTTTCGATCGCATCAAAGCGAGCTTCAAAGGCATTATCGACACTTAAGATTGAAAGCTTTTATTTTTATTTTTATTTTTTTTCATCTATCCCAGCCAAAAGAAAAAACCCGAGGGGCTAATGGAATTTAAAAAAAAATAACAACGAGATGAAATAACACGCTTGAAAAAAAAAAAAAGAATTTCTAAACAAAGAAAACTTGAACGACTTTGAAAATGATTTTTTATAAAATCGTTGTTGCAATTTGACGTTACGAGTGTCTTAAGGATTGGAGACCTTGCATCCGATCCTGTTCCTGAAATACGACCAGATTTTTACTCGTCAAAAGCCGATTCTCGTAATAGCCGAAGTTTGTAGTTTTTTTTTTTAAACTGATTTTTCAAAGATTCGTGCTTTCATGTTATATTTTAATGCGGTTTAATTATGTTTTCTTATGTTTAGCTTTTGAGGAAAAGAAAACACTTAAAATTTATATTTAATTTGTGGAAAATGCACAAAAAGTATTACTTTATGTTAATCGTTTTTTCTTTTTTGTTTTCAGGTAAGTTTACACGAGTCCAACTCACCGATCAGGCAGACGTCAAACTTTGATTCCAGAAAAACTTGAAAAGTCGAGGAAAAAGCGACGTGACCGTTACGAAAACGTACTGCCAACAGACATAGGGACGACTTCGAGACTCGAATTCTCGTTTCACCGTTCGCCCGTCACCCTTATTTTTCGCGATAATGTAATTGTAGTGTGGGCTTTCCGATATTACGCAAGGGCACGAGGAGGAAGAGATGGAGTCGAAAATTGATTCGGTACCGACCTAAACTTACCCCCGCGTTCCTTTCTGTTCTCGGCTGCAGTTTCTGACGAGAATAGAAATAAGTTGCGTATGTCCCCAAAGTAGGTTGTATAACAATTTGGGTTTCTTTCCGAAACTAATGAGGAGATAAAAGCTTCCTGGACACGAAGCCTATAATTGTAAATTCACGATACCTTACCCGACTAATTTCGGTACGATTTTCAGTAACACTCACCTGAAAAAGAGAAGGAAATAAAAAAATAAGAAATATGAAAAGCAGTGAAATGAATCCGATGGAGGTCAAACGGTCGAAGATCGTATATACAAAGGTTAAAAGCTTAGCCCGGGATATAACCAACTTTTCTCGTAATTTAAAATTCGGTCACAGAGGCAGTTTGTTTTCTTTCCCTTTTCCCCCTTTATTTTTTCGTCAATTTATTTGATAAAGAAACTTTTTTTTTTTTTTAAAGGTCGAACCTGACACGAAAACGATAAAAGCCGGTTTAATATCATTCGCATTTCTCTCCCATAATACGAAAGCCACAAAACTGCCGTTTCTCCTCTCCTCCCGAATTTCACCGCGCTCCCGTCCTTTAATGCCCGTGTAATCCGCTTGTTACGTAAACCGCTAATTTTATGCAGTTTTCAAACCGCATACGCGATCGAATTCCGGGTTTCATCATCTTTTATACCCTTTTAAATCCTCGTTAAACGGCTTTCGCCCCGACGCCCGTTATCGATCTAATTTTCAAAAAAAAAAAAAAAAAAATTCTCCAAAATAATTAGCTTGGCGGAAATCGGGATAAAAAAAAAAAGGAAAAGTAATGAGGATCGTTTGCCGTTAGGCTCGAGTGATGTGGATAGCAAATAGCTTCGGGGCAACGATAAAGAATGCTTTGTGAAGACTCGATTCAAAAGACTCCCGGAAAACCGATTTTAAATGTATTATTTTTATTGGAATGCTTCACATTCTTTTTATTTTCTTTTTATAACGCCGGGAAATTTAAAAATCTAAATGAGAAAGACGTTTTCTAATAATGGGAAAAGAAAAAAGTAGGCCGACTCGAAAAATACCATTTAATTTTTTCGAATTGTATTTTGAGTAGTACCAGGGCTTTCAGTTCCGAATTCCGTACCGAAAATCTTTAAAAAAATATTTTCCCCAAGGAATGCATATTTATCCTAAGATTTTTTCATGTTGTTTACGGAGAATATTAACCCGGCAAATATTGCGTCATGCGATACTTTAAAAAGGAAGGAAACGCGGCAGGACTCCAATTGAAAACTGGAATCCATCATTTTTGAAAAAAGCGACTTTTTCTTCTTTTTTACTCTGAGCCTCCATCGATCATCCCTTGTCTTTGCTTTCGGTAAAACTAGTAATTTGATTTCCTTCTTTTTTTTTTTTTTTTTTTTTTTTTTTTAATCGTCGAAATCGCGATTAAGGCGCGATACTGGGTGTTATTTTCTAAAGAAAAGGAAAGGAAGAAGAGGGAGAAAGAGAGAAAACCGGATGAAGCTCGGTAACGACAACGAGAAAAGAGAAAAGCACTCTTATAAGTTAGAAACAAACGGAAAAGTCATTTCCATTTGAAGCATTTCCTCTGAGGTATTTGAATCGCGAGATATTTATGAGTAGTAACAACGTTGCTTACCTAAACAATTTTAATCCTTTTTTTCTTTCTTTTATAAATTTGAAAAAATGGAAAACAGCTTTGAGCAATCTTAGATCGGATCCTCCTTCGACACCTTCCCTCCGTTTTTCGGAGGGGGGTTCGAAAACGAGAGGGTCTAGGGAGGGAGCGAAGACAAACTTGTCAGAAAGTTTATACTTGAATATGAATGTACAAGTAGCTGCGGTTTTGCTTCCGAGAAGAGAAGGCGTAATCACTATCGGGGGAATACAGCCTCTTTTGAATTCCTTCCCATTTTCAGTTACTCTCGAAGAAAGCTCGAGTAATGGTATTTAATTTTTATTTCCGTTCAGTTTTCATTTGCATATTAATCGATTTTTCTCGCTCGTTTCCATCAGGGAAGTTTAAGATTCGAAACAACGGTAAAAAGCTTTCGGTCCAGAAGAAACAAGGGCAGGAAATCGTTATTTCTCTATTTACTTGGATTTTCCAGAGCTCTCGCTGGCCTTAAAATTTTCAAAGAAAGTAAAGTTTTTACCCCAAAAACCCAGTAGAGCAACCTTATTTAATTAAAATAAAATAAGGTCTGAGGAGAATACTCGTTGCTTCACCTTTAGTTTCATTTAAAAATATATGATTTTTGAGGAGAAAAATTTGAATCAACTTGCCTGACGAGAGCCTGAAGATCTGTTTAAAAAAAAAAAAAGAATTATACCGTCGACGATTTTTTTAAAAAGTCGCGGTATGAGTTTCTCAGCTTTAATTTCAATTCATTTATTTATTTGCCTGGTAGCAACTTCCGAATGTCAGTTCTGGGTGAAAACGACATATGGAAATTTTCCCCGCATAAGGCCCATATGAAAAAATAAAAAATTTGGCAGATAAAGTTGGAAGGCATACAGCGCTTTTAACCTCAACTAAAGGAAGCATTTTGGGAAATATTTATTTTTTTCATTATTTTTTTAGCCATCGTATTATCATTTCAGTTATAAGTTATGTAGGAACGGAGTCTATGGTGACATGCTTCTGACACCGACTTCCGATTCGGTTTTTTACAGTCACATTTCTCCGACGGTTCGGCTCGGTTCGATTTGGTTTCCCTACTCTCCCAAATAAATAAGACGAAAACTTTTTTTTTTTTTTTAATCAAGAAAAGAAAAATGATTTTAGCGTAATTATGTGACGCTATTGATGCGAAATTTTTTCTGGAAAACATTTTCTGAAGCATTTTTTTCTTTTTTTTTTCTAGAAACCCGGTTTTCAAAAAATGAAAAAAAAAAAAAAATTAAATAAAAAAAAGTCTGTGCGATGTATTTTATAAATTTATGAAAGGGATATTCTTGCCTTGGAGGAAGAATCCAAATCGTCTTTTCATATTAACTTTTCTCCTTCTTTCTCTCTCTCTCTCTCTTTTTTTTAGTATTACGCAAATTAAATTAATATAATGACTATTACATCCTGTCTTTTTCGATAAAAACGCGAGTTTTCCGGCTTCTGGGAGACTTGGAAATTGCTTTGGAAAATCTTTTTTTATTTTTTTGCTGTAACGGAAAGACTTTATACAAAGCAAACAGTAAATGGATATTGACTCAGTTAATGAAACGCCCAGGAAAAAAAATTATACGGATACAAAGAGAAAATTTTCTCTCTTGATATATATATACGCGTATGGAGTGGGGAAAATAATTTTTTTTTTTTTTTCGTTTAATCTCTTCTCTTCGACTTAAATGGGTTGTGTACAAAGTCGTACTATGTAAAGAGATGTTTTAACGAGAAAACGTACGAGTTATTGAATTGTTCATTTAAGAGAAATAAAGGATTATTCCGAGTGATAAAAGGGAAAAGAGTCCCCTTGACACGAATTAAGAAGCGTCACCCCTTCCTCTAGGGGTCGTTTCGAATACGGAAAATAGTTTTTGACTAAACGACATGAGCGCCCACCGAGGAAGGGAACCGAGAAAAGTGCCTTGAAAAACAAACCTATCTCAAATAGTCTCGGGAGATTCCCTTCAATTTGTTTCCATCTCAAAAATCAACAAATTCAATTTCCTGGAAACATAAATCATTGCGAAACCGATGGTTTTATTATTCCAAATTTTATTCTTGTTTAAAACAATTTCCTCCCCGTAAAACACCTCCGATTTGTGAGAAGAGAGGAAAAAAAAAAAAAGGTGCTGCGTGAAAAATTGTCGTAGCGGTTTGCGTAGTTTATTGCGGTAATTTCGGGTCTTCATACGGAGCGACACTTGCGTTTAATTTCGAAAACGATGTTGCATCATTTCTATGAAACGACGCAATGAAAAAAAAAAAAAGGTTTCGCAAGGAATTGGATCAGGTAAACGATGCTAGAAATCCGAGAAATCTTAATTAAAGTCCCATTCGATTACATTCTTAAAAAGAATTGAACAGGATATTTTTAGACAAGAATCTCGAGTAGAATTTTACATATATGTATGACAAGATAAAAATCTGATATCGAGATGAATTTTATTTTATTTTCGATTCGCGCAGACACGTTGTAAACATCATTCATAATATCCAATTTGTAACGCAAAACCTTTCGCTTTCCCTCTTTTTTTCTTAAAAAGAGAAGAATTTTTTTTTCTATGAAGAAAAATTTTTTTTAAGTCGAACGATCATTACGGGGAGTCTGATTTTCAAATGTTTTTTAAATGGGAAGTTTTATATGCGGAGCGGCGATGGATCCATAATTTAGATAGGCCCCTACTGCTTTAAAGGCACGTGGCTCCTTTCTTGTGTTCCTTATTTGAATTGTTGTGGGAGCATTTTTTTTTATATACCTTGAGGGGCAATTCTGCACCGGTTTTAAATTTCGTCTCTCGTTTTCTTTTTATTTCGGGAAAGTCGGTTTACAGTCCAAATGGACTTGCTTACCTCTCTTGATGGAAAACTTTCTCTTGAAACTTTTCTTTCAAAGCGTTGAAATATGTGCAGATGCTTTCAATCATCCACTTTCAATTAACTAATTTTCAACTTCCTTTTTTCCTGTAAATTATATTTTTTTTCGATGAATGAAAAATTCTTCCGACGTAGCCCAAAGGTTCCGTATTTTTTTTAAAAAAAACCTAAGCGGTTACTTTTAAATAAGTTAATTAAATTTCCATTAAAGTTATAATTTTCCAAATTGCGGAAAGAAAAACCGAGGTATAAAATAATATCGATGAGCGAGAGAAAGAGAGAGAGGCCGGTTTCGTGATTGAAAAGCTTCGGGCTAACCTGGCCCGAGGGGAGGGAAACGAGCCAAAGGAGGGAGGAGGTTACAAAAATTTTTATTACCACGGTAAAGTGGAACATAATGAACGCAATTCCCTTTTTTGATAACAAAATGAATTTAGAGTAAATGGAATACGTCACATGCAGAACCGGGGTATTTATACACACAAAAAAAGGGAATAAGAGAGATGGACGCCATTTTCGAAGGGGGGGACGGGAGACTGACGTAATTCCTGCGGGGCTCGAACCCCGAAAACCTTCTCCGGTTACTTTGTACCTTTCTTTAATTCCCTTGTCATAAATTGACAGAGTTGTATTTTAGTTTATGACATAGCCGGAAATCATTCATCAATTAAATGACGTTTAAAGCTTTAAAAGTTTCGAGTTGACTGATCACTCCTACGAAAAATTAAACCCCGAGGTGGATGAGAAAAAAAAAAAAAGGATGATCACTTGTTGTTGAACGAAAAAGTTCAATTTTTATCGAGTCATAAAAATAAAACAAAATAAAAGGAAATAAAAAAGCATAGTCGCAGGCTTATGTGTGTAAATATGAAAAGAAGGAATTAGAACAATGAAAACAAAGGAAGGAATCACAATTCATTCCCGCGGCGAAAAGGGGGTGTTAGGGGAGAGGGGGGAAGAGTTATGACAACCTGGGCCATTGTTTCTGTTAGAGATCTGCCGGAACCATTAACTCGGGGAAACTTTAGGGATCCGCTCTCGGCACTTCGTTCCTCTCGGCATGCATCATTTCTACATCTTTGTTTATTTCGTTACCGTAACGAGGTCGTTCCTTTCTATCGACTTTTACTTTTTTCTATTAAAAATGATCATTAAAAATGATCATTACCAAGAGAATCCCAGATTTGTTTTGACGTTTTACTTCAGGGGAGGAAATTTATGTAATGATGGCTTTTCTCCGGAATGGGAGACACCAAATCAGTCTTACCTTGCAGTGGTGACCTCTGCATATGATACGACCTTGCCTTACTCCAGAGTAAAATGTACCGGCTCGTAATTTGTTTTTACAGTATTCTCGATCCGGAAATATAATTTTAATTTTTTTTCCCCGTTGAGATTAATCAAAAGTTGAACGCTTGAAAAATAATGATAACAAGAGCAATATCATCGTTTTGCTTTTTTTTTTTTGTTTTGTTTTGTTTGAATTGCTCTATAAATCTCTTTAAAAAGAAAGAAGGAAAAAAAAAAGAAAGACGATATGAAAAATAAAATAAAAGCGTATCGAAACAGTTAGCGAATGTGTTATGAAAGCAATGAAAATAAGCTCCCCTTCCCCCCTTCTTGTTGTAAGATAAAAAGATTCCAATTTTTTTATCCTCTTTTCTAAAAAAAAAAAAAAAGCTCTACATTGATAAGTAGAAAAGTAATTTGTAAATGAAAAAAAAAAAAAAGATTGCCAGGTTGAGGCAGGATGACTATCGTAATCCACCCCGGGTTTCGGGATGTAAATACCGTTTCTCCCCTTCTCGGTGGTTGAGACATAGATTACCTCTGATTCTTTCGGAGCCCTCCCCAGAGCGGCGGCCAATTTGCATTTATACGAGAGGCAGTCATCTTCTCGTTTAGCCTTATCAAAAGAGCTTCCCTCCTTTTCTTAGAAGAAAATATTTTACACTCGCATGATCTCGAGATTTTCGCAGGAATATTACAACGAGTTTCGAATTTAAATTTTCAAAAGGCATCTTCTTCTTTAACGCGATTAATGCCTGAGTAACCGCAGTTTCCTTGAATTATTATTACATTTCAAATTACGATAAAACGCGTTTACGACTTTGAGATTTTCGCGGGTCCCGGTGAGACGACGAGGAGTAGGAAATTTTCTGCTTCCTTCTCTCGGAAAAGTTTAACGGTCTCTCTTAATTTTGCTTAGGCCCCTCCCCCCTCGCTCCTTCGCTTGGCTCCCCGACCTTCCATCTCGTTTACGATGCGATTTCAAACACGTGCACGGTTAATTAATATTTCAGTTATTTACCGGAAAATTATAAAAGAAGAGAAATCCATCGAACGAATTCCGTATTTATAATTCAAAACATCTCAGTTACAAAGGAAAAGGAAAAAAAAAAGTCTTGAGTCTCCCACTTTTTCTTTGGAAATAAAGAGAAGAGGGAATCGTAGAAATGAATTTTATCGAGTCCTTTAGTCCAGTACAAAAGTATAAAATCAGCACTATTTTGGGAACAAGCAAAGAGTGACCCTAATTTTTCAAGTAGACGAAAATGCTGACGGGCACAGGTGTTTCTTTTTGGAAATTTTTGATCCATTGGAGGAATATGAGCAGTAGGGTGGCCCAAAAAAAATCGGCCATCTCTGATTTTCGTTCCCTAGCGAAAAATGGGTTCTTTAGGGTCTTGGAACACTTGTGATTTTTTTTCAGATTTTTAAAAAAATTTTTAGAGGTGGCGCCCGAATTTTTTATGTTTTTTTTATTTTTCGCACTTTTATTTGATCAAATTTCAAAAATTCGCAGGAAAAAAATTTGATGAAATAAAAAATTGATCTTTTTAGGGTATAATACTTATGTATGTATGTATCCAGAAAAAATTTGATTTTGCCGAAAAATGAGACCTTATGGGTGTTATGTGACTTATTTCGGCGAAAACGGGTTTTTTTATATCTGGGTAGCCCAAAAGTTAAAAAATTTCAAGATAGCCAAAATGACCCAAAATAATGTAGATTCATCGCCTTTAATCCAATTTTTGGAGAAAATTTATTTTGCGTGGATATGGACGGTTTTAGGTTAAAAAATAATATTTTTCAAAATTTAAAAAATTTGTTTATTATTTTATGGTGTCCCAATTTTGATTCTACACCTCAAAATCGATTCTACTAGCTCCAGATACCTTCTCCAATTTTTTTCAGATTTTTAAAAAATGTATAGGGGTCGCTACCAGCCTTTATAGGTTTTTCTAGAAAATGGCTTATGCTAAAAGTGATTTTTTGACCGCAAAATAAAAGTCGGTCTTTTTCAATCTGAGAAACTACTTTATGTTTTTTGACCCGTAGAATTCAAAATGACCATAAAAATTACGTACGGTTGCGGGAAAAACCCGATATCTCCACACCAATTGATAAGTAATGATAATTGTTAAATTGGTAATTGGTGTGGAGATATCGGCTTTTTCCCGCAACCGTACGTAATTTTTATGGTCATTTTTGAATTCTACGGGTCAAAAAACATAAAGTAGTTTCTCAGATTTGAAAAAGACCGACTTTTATTTTGCGGTCAAAAAAATCACTTTTAGCATAAGCCATTTTTCTAGAAAAACCTATAAAGGCTGGTAGCGACCCCTATACATTTTTTAAAAATCTGAAAAAAATTGGAGAAGGTATCTGGAGCTAGTAGAATCGATTTTGAGGTGTAGAATCATAATTGGGACACCATAAAATAATAAACAAATTTTTTAAATTTTGAAAAATTATTTTTTTAACCTAAAACCGTCCATATCCACGCAAAATAAATTTTCTCCAAAAATTGGATTAAAGGCGATGATCTACATTATTTTGGGTCATTTTGGCTATCTTGAAATTTTTTTAACTTTTGGGGCTACCCAGATATAAAAAAACCCGTTTTCGCCGAAATAAGTCACATAACACCCATAAGGTCTCATTTTTCGGCAAAATCAAATTTTTCTGGATACATACATACATAAGTATTATACCCTAAAAAGATCAATTTTTTATTTCATCAAATTTTTTTCCTGCGAATTTTTGAAATTTGATCAAATAAAAGTGCGAAAAGTAAAAAAAACATAAAAAATTCGGGCGCCACCTCTAAAAATTTTTTTAAAAATCTGAAAAAAAATCACAAGTGTTCCAAGACCCTAAAGAACCCATTTTTCGCTAGGGAACGAAAATCAGAGATGGCCGATTTTTTTTGGGCCACCCTAATGAGCAGCTCCAGAGGACTTATTTTTACATAAGAAAGCTCCACTTGTACTTAAGCCTTTGGTACTGTGGTCCTTTGGCGAAACCGATTCCTCCTATTCAACACTTTCCTCTTCCTTTTTTTTAAAAAAGAAATTAAAAAGAATTTTTTTTTTTGGACAGCTCGTCGAAAGAATAAAAAAAAAACTTTTTTTTTCCTTCTAAAAACTTAACTAACTGCATCTTAAACTTCACGCTAGCCGCAAAAATCTGTAAAGATGAAAAGAAGAAAAGAAAAAAAAAAAAAAGAATCTACGGTGCGAACTTCTTTTCTTTTCTCAGCCATTTTTTTATTATTATTTTTCTTCCTTTTCCGAAAACTTTTTCTAACCCTTTGAACATCCTCGTTTTTATTCGGGGAAAATATTTTTTATCCCTTACGGACTCACAAAGAATACAAATGTATAATTATCTTTTCTTTTTTTTTTTCTCCCTTCATTTTTTTTTCTGGTCTAATTTTATTTTCGGTCATAAATTGCGGGCGTGAATCAGAGTCCGTTTGATGTTTCTCTGTCAACGATAAAATGATAAAGGTAGCGAACGAGGGAGGAAAGAAACAAAAAAATAAAGAGGGAAAGTGGAAAAACCTTTTTCTTTTTATCACGTTTCCCGTAGTATCTACTTATCGGTTTGTATTTTCTATTAAATTATTAAGCCGTAAAGATTAATTTCCCTGTGTTTTTGACGTCGTCAGCAAAAATCTTTTACAACAAAAAGCTAACATAATTTAGCAAACGATTCTTAATTTTAAGAAAAACAAAAAGATGAAATAAAAGTTTGTTTATTTATTTATTTATTTTTGGAGAAAATCCTTGCTGCCTCCAAGGGATCCCAACAAAAGGTTATATCATACCTTTTGGGAGAACGCAAGGCGGAATATTAAAAATAAAAAATCAAAGAATTTGATTACGATTCCGCTCTTTTTTGCCTTGCATCTTTTAATTTTTAATGATGGGGAGAGAGGGAGAGAGAGAGAGCGCCCTTTTGCGGAAATGCAAAAAGAAGAGCTTTTCGGAGAAAAAGCTTTATGAAAGCAGAAACATAATCAAAACGATATAGACGGGAGAAGGGAGGGGGGTTTTTGATAAATAATTGTGGTCTCGTAGCCCAGAAAACCTTTGAGAGCCTCTATATGTGAGATATTTTTCAATCTTGAAAATAAAAAATCTTGTGTGAAACCCGAATTCGTGAGGCCGAAAATTTTTCCTAGGAAAATACCAAACATAATTTACGAGTTTTAACCTGAAGCAAATGAAATCGCAATGAAATAATTATACTCACTTACTATTCTCATTTAAAAATTAAAACTTTGAAATTTCCAGTTTTTGTGAAAAAAAAAAAAAAAAAAAAAAAAAACATTAAGATCCTGGAAAAAGCTCGGAAATTCCCAGGATCATCACCGGAGGAACCAGAAGGCCACGAGCCTATGATCTGGAAAAAGAAGAGAGAATACAAAATTATTGAAAGAATGAATGAATGAATGAATGAGATGACGCATTAAAGAATTATTTCTTTGATTTTACCAAAAAGAATATGTGGAAAAAAACCTTTTAGAACGGATTTATTAAAAAAAGATACGGTCGATTTTTACTTTGAAAAACACTGAGGGAAAAAAAGAAAAGAACAAAGCAAACATTCTTTAAATTAAAATTCATGCGTTCATACGACTATTTGTTTTTAAAATCTACTCCCGAGTCTTTAGAGACTTGAAGGGCCCGAGTCGCAAGAGAGGAAAAAAAAAGTTGAAAACGTAAAGGCCCTTTGAGTCCAAATCCTACAAAACGCAGCAATCATTTTTCCTTTTTAACTTTAAGGGGGGGTTCTTTAAACCCTTGTGTTTTTTTTATAAAAAGGCCATCCAACTTTAAAAAAAAAAAAAAAAAAAAGAAAAAAAAAAAGCAAGAAAAAAAATTGAAAAATGTCTTTGATTTTTTTTTTCCCCAAATAACTGACAAAATCTTTGACACAGAAAAAGGAGAACAATTGAAAACATGGAATTCGTTTGCTGACTTATATTAGTACAAACCCAGACATGGCGTTGCTCATCACTCGACTGACATTATTCTTCTTCTTTTGCAAAGCAGAAACTGCGAGGAAAAAAAAAAAAAAAAAAAACTTGACGTGAAATTATTGAAAAAAATCCAAAACTACAGAATATTGAAAAATCCCGAGGCGAATGTCGCTCACCTTTTTTTTTTTTTTTTTTTCTTTCCCTGAAGCCCGCGGTGAAGAAAAAAAAAGGAACGAGGAATCGAGATCGATCAAAAGATTAGTATCAACCATTAAGCAGAGTCATCTACTTAGCAAAACACGATCGGAAATATTGGTTTCCTGTCGCTGGTTGGTCCCTCGTCATCTCTTCTCTTCCCCTCACACCAACGCTATCGGAAAAAATGAATTTTCAAAGGAGAGGTTAGACTCTATACAGTTTAAAGAGAACGCAGTATTCAAATCATGCGCTTCGCCCGAAAAAAAAAAAAGAAAAAAAAAAAAAAAACCTTTTCCATTAACTAAAGTAAACTTTTGCAAAACGTCAGGATGTATATGGAACTTGATGTCATATTAATTCGATTTTAAACGACTCCTCTGCCTTTTATTTCTTCCACCACATATTTTTTTATTATTTTAGCGTTTCAAGCCTTCATTTCTTGACGTTATTTAACTTTTCCACCTTTTTTTTTTTAATTCGATTTATTTTATTTCCCGACGTAAAAAAAAAAAAAAAAAAAAAAAAAATACAGCGACCTAATTCTCGGGAGTATTTAAATAATCATAAACGGGGAAATGAAGGTTAAACACAAGCGAAGGTTAGGGTTAGAAAAGAGATAAAACTCAAATATTAGATCTTCAAATAAAAAACTGAAAAAACGATAAAGAACAGCGTTTTCTAAATACTGTTTGTTATTTAGATTTCGTTTTAAAGTTTTTTTTTTCTATCCATGGAAGAAGGAACGTTTTAAATTTGTTTTCTTTTGCTTTTCCTAAAGTTTTTCGTCTTGTTTTGCATGGATTTTGGGTGCCAGATTTTCGAGCTGTGGCTCGAAACGTACCTTCGGTTACAGTTACGATTATTGGTTGCCAAAGTCTAATTTTTGATTTGAAAACAACCTCAGTTCTTCGGGTGTTAACTTCAGAGCTTTTCAGAAATTGTAACGATTCAATTTTTTTCTAGTCCCAAAATTTTTTTTTGTCCCGAAAAGGCTACCACCGGATTACCATAAGGTTTGTGCCCCAAAATTAAATTTTTTTTTGACTTTCACCCATCGATAGGACCTAGTGAGGGGGTAAATTAGGCCAAATATTAGGGTCGAAATGAAAGCCGTTTCTGGGACCGAAATTTCGTGTTCACCATGTGAAAGTACGTAAAAAATTGGCCCAAAATCATGGGGACCCTAAGGGCGAAAGTGGCCAAATTTAATGGCCAAAATCATAAAAATCGCAAAAAATTGTTTTCACTGACAAGACCAGGCTGGTTCAAAATTTCGCTATGACCACGTGAAAGTACGCAAAAAAATAGCCTAGAATCATATTTTTCCGTTGGAGAAAAAAAGGTAGAAATTGGCCCAAATTTACGCATTTGGGTTACTTTAGGCCATTACTTTGGGCCAATTTTTTACGTACTTTCACATGGTGAACACGAAATTTTGGTCCAGCGTGGTCTTCGTGGCGAAACAAATTTCTTGAGATTTTGACCATTTTATGGCCACTTTGGCCGTTGGGGAAAAAAACCAAAAAAAAAAAAAAAAAATACGTATCTAGACCAGTTTTTTGCGTACTCTCGCGTGGTGATAGCGAAATTTGTGTGCGGCATCATCTTGGCGGCGAAAAAAATTTTTAAAATTTTTGCCATTTTTTTGGCCCGAAGAAAAATTTAGAAGCACATGTATTTAGGCCAATTTTTGACGTACATTTTGACTGTCGTAGCGAAATTTTGGTTCGGCGACGCTAACTTGAAGAAAATAATTTTTTTTCCTTTTAATTGGCCATTTTGGCCAATGGGCCACATTTTAAAAAATGAAAAATTATACCCTTAGGTAGTCCTTTGAAAGAGCTTTTTTTCCGTTTTTTGGATTCCTCAATCGGACAACCTATTCTCTGTCAAAAAAATAAAAACTGAATTAGCACTCCCATCCCCGGTCTCAGAAACGGCTTTCATTTCGACTCTAATATTTGGCCTAATTTACCCCCTCACTTGGTCCTATCGATGGGTGAAAGTCCAAAAAAAATTTAATTTTGGGGCACAACCCTTATGTTAGTCTGGTGGTAGCCTTTCCACATTTTTTTTTTCTTTCCTTTTAGAATTTTTAAAATTCTTCTTTTTTTTACATATATACACTTCTTCCATTATGTTCATTTGGTTTTGATGCAGGTGTTCTTAAAATTTCGGGGAATTTTCAAGTTCGGACAAGTTTTGCAGATAAGAACATGCCGATTCCGACATTTTCTAAGAAAATTAATTTACGACGGGAGGACGTGGGAACATAATGGAAGAAGGATATATCTAATTTAAAAAAAAGAATATTTTTTTAAATTTTTTTTTTTTTTTTTCAAAATTAAAATTCTATTTATTTAAATCAGGTATACCCTTCTTCCATTATGTTCCCACGTCCTCCTGTCTTAAATTAATTTTCTTAGAAAATGTCGGAATCGGCATGTTCTTATCTGCAAAACTTGTCCGAGCTTGAAAATTCCCCGAAATTTTAAGAACACCTGCATCAAAACCATATGAACATAATGGAAGAGGTGTATATATGCAAAAAAAAAGAAGAATTTTAAAAATTCTAAAAGGAAAGAAAAAAAAATGTGGAAATTTTCGGGACAAAAACAATTTTGGGACTAAAAAAAAATTGAATCGTTACAAAATTAAAAGGAAATTGCTGGGACTCATTCAATTTACTCTTAGCATTAGGCTCTAGGCATGAATAATCATTGACCCTGGACCCAAAGGATAGAGAAATTTTTCACTGTGTCGTGACTAGTGACGGTCGTCTCGGGAGTGGCAGTTCCCACTCATCGAGGGGGAGGTTTGAACTTTTCGGGACGGTTGATCCAATTCATAGAGTTGCCCCCTCTTCTTCCCACGCAGTCTTTACTCTAGGAAATGTTAATTCGGTTATTTTCCCAGTAAATCAAACTTGATGTTGCGAAAAAATACAAATTAAAAGAAGCCATGAAAAGCTTGATTTTGTCACGATCCTTATCATATTGGATTTGCAATAAAGCAAAAGTAATTTTCTTGATGACTATAATTCAAAAGATGAAAAGTCAGATTAAAAGATGAGAAAATGAAAGCTCGGATGCATAATTGATTCGTAAATATGTATGTCACGACAAAGTATAATAATCGACGTTTTGCTGTTAATGATGGTTCTCTCGACCTTCGGTAAAGTCGTCATATTACCGTAATTTTTAAGGGAGGGTCTGATCCCCGCCGCCCCCCCCCCCCCCCTCTACCGCGGGTCGATATAGCTGACTCGGTTTTTAAGGAAGGAAAAATTTTAATGACTGTGCTCGAAATAAAAAAAACTCCCCCCTCCCCTCTCTCCCTCCGAAAATTCTGATTTATATGGAATTTAATGTACTTTTTCGAGATGAAAATCCTCGTATATAAAAAACTACTTGATGTTTTATATCTTTCAATTGTTGAGAGAGGATAATTTTTCTTTATGTATCGTAAAACGTCTAAAATTTCTACACGCATGCTCTTGTTATTTATTTATTTATTATTATTATTATTATTATGATTATTGTTTTCTAAATTTTTTCAGGAGAAAAAAGTAATATTCAAATGACGTGACGGAAAACGACTCAAGCGAGATTTTTTTGTTTGTTCCCGAGAATTTTTCTTTCTCTAAGAGTGTTTTTATTTCTCGAGTATGATGTCAAAATAATTGGAAAGAAACTAGACAAAGAAAGAAGGAATCTTTTTTTTTGTTCGGTTTTCTCGTCTTTGGTAGATTTTAAAATCTAAACCAACCCTCCTTCGGTCAGGGGCGGAATGAAATTTGAAAATCCAACTTGTGGAGGAATTGGTTTACAAATAAAAACTTGGCATCCTCGTGTTCTTCTAACTTGGATTGCAAAAATTTTTTAGTCCTGCTGGGAGATCCCAAAAAAGAATCGGAAAAATAAAATTTGAGATTTTTCGGTGCAAACCAACGCGGAGGCTCAGGGTGTTCCGCCTCTGGCTGAGAAGACGATTAGCTATCGAAAGTTTTTTATTTTTTGCTCTTTTCGTAATTATATTCCGGGAACGTTCAAAGAAGAAAAAAAAAACGAGTGCATTTTAATATACTTGGCCGCGTCTCGAGGCTTCCCGTCATCTGTTTTCTCGGAAAAAAGATTCTTCTTCAAGGCCGGGTAGTTAATTACGTGGAGTCGATGCTCGAGTTTTTCTTAAGTATTTTTTAAACGGAGGGAAAAAGAGGCCGACGATGAGCGAGGGGGGAGGGGGACGGGAGACGGGAGGGCGCCCAAGTGGAATGGCAAAACGGGAAACAATATGACAGATGGAGGGAAATAAAAATAAGGAAGTGACGTCATACGACATTCATTTTCGCATTAATTCTCATTCTCGCCGGTTCCGACACCATTTTTCATTTTTTACTTTTTGTTTCATAATCAATTTTTGTATATCCCTAGTTGATTTCGTGAAAAGGAAACTTTTTGTTTTTTCGTTGTTTTTCTTTTTTTCCTTCATGAAAAAATTATTTTTCTTCTCTTCATCCTTAAACGGATTTTGATTTGTTTTTAAGAAGGAATTTCGGTAATTAGCAAAGTTTCCGTTTTTTAAGATGGATTTTGATAAATTTTCTCCTTTTTTCCCTCTCTCTCTCTCTCTCTCTTGAAATTGAAATTTTTACGGAATTTGAACAACAGCAACCGTTTGAAGAATATCTTTTTGTTTTTCCGTTGGATTCTATCTTTTTTTTTTTTTTTTTTTCGGAGGAATAGACCTTTTCTTAGAAAGTCGGAACGACGAATAGGATGTTTGCACATAAATGAACAAAGAGAAAAAAAATTCAAGACTTGATTTCGAAAAAGAGAAGGAAAAGACATTGAATAAAAACACGAGGAGCGTCTTTTGATTTCACTTGTTTTGGTCAATAAATCTAAATCTTTTTTTTTTTTTTTTCATTCGTTTCGCGTTGGGTAAAATTATTGGAAAAATTTGCAACAGGTCCTGAAATTTGTCTTCGAGGAGAAGGGAAATTAGGCAGGGATAGTAACTTAAGTGTTGCCTAACTTCCAAGACAAAAAATTGCCTAAAAATGTTTTTGCTTTTTAAAAAAAGTAACGAAAGGGAAAAGAGTGCAGTTTTGCATTTGGGTAATAAATTTAAAAAAGTAAAAAAGGCACGCCGTAACGTTCATTTTCGGTCAACCCGCAGGATATATATCCTCTTTGGGAGATAAAATGAAAACAAAGTAAAACGGGCATAATTAACCGCAGTATGGACCCGTAACGGGATGTAAAAAGTGATTGATATTCTGATGGAAAACAGGTTTCAGGATTTACGATTTTTTTTTTCTCACGGGCAAGCAGTGCGAAGTTTTAAATCTAGGAGGACATGATTGATACGTGTTTTGAATCGGAGATTTCCGAACGACCCGGATGTGAGCCTCCTTCTAATTATGACGACGAACTCATTTCGGTTGTGTCACTGAAAAAAAAAAACAAAGAAAGAAAATTTCCGGGATTTCTTTTTTTTTAACTTTGGAAAATGCAGAAAAGTTTGAATTCCGGTAAAAAGAAAGAAAACAAAAAAAAAGGAAAAGGAAGGATGAAAACTGAAAAAAAAGTTGGATTTAAAAAAAACCTTTTAGGTAATTTTCCATGATGCAAAAATAGATTTTTAATTACTCTTTTTTTTTAAAAAAAAATCATGATTTACCCTTGTTGCTTTTTTTTTTTTTCAAGGCAAACATGTAGATTGTTAAAAGCTAATATTTGTAAAAAATTTCCGGAGTTTATTTTTTTGATTTCGTAAACGTTTACCAAACATGATCGTGTTGTGTCAATTTTTTTAATCTGGCGAGCAGTTGCTGTCCGACTGCTTTTTTTTTCTTAATTTGAAAGCTTCCGTTTTGTCGCATAATGGAACTTTCGTTCCATCAAAGTAAAAACCGATCCGAAGGTCGTTGCCGTTAAAAGTAAGAATCGTTTCAATCGGAAATAAGCTCGTGGAATAAATATCAAAACGACCCTATTAACCCGGGGAATTTTCTCCGGATCGCAAATCTTATCTTACGTGCCGGTCCCTTAAAAAAAAAAAAAAAAAAAAAAAAAAACAAAGAAAGAAAATTTCCGGGATTTCTTTTTTTTTAACTTTGGAAAATGCAGAAAAGTTTGAATTCCAATAAAAAGAAAGAAAACAAAAAAAAAGGAAAAGGAAGGATGAAAACTGAAAAAAAAGTTGGATTTAAAAAAAAAACCTTTTAGGTAATTTTCCATGATGCAAAAATAGATTTTTAATTACTCTTTTTTTTAAAAAAAAATCATGATTTACCCTTGTTGCTTTTTTTTTCAAGGCAAACATGTAGATTGTTAAAAGCTAATATTTGTAAAAAATTTCCGGAGTTTATTTTTTTGATTTCGTAAACGTTTACCAAACATGATCGTGTTGTGTCAATTTTTTTAATCTGGCGAGCAGTTGCTGTCCGACTGCTTTTTTTTTCTTAATTTGAAAGCTTCCGTTTTGTCGCATAATGGAACTTTTCGTTCCATCAAAGTAAAAACCGATCCGAAGGTCGTTGCCGTTAAAAGTAAGAATCGTTTCAATCGGAAATAAGCTCGTGGAATAAATATCAAAACGACCCTATTAACCCGGGGAATTTTCTCCGGATCGCAAATCTTATCTTACGTGCCGGTCCCTTAAAAAAAAAAAAAAGGAAAATGAAGTTCTGTGAAACGGCCGTACCGGATACAGGACATTTACACTATCCTTAATTGCTTCGTTTTAAAAAGAGAAAACCCTACTAAGATTTTACGTTACGATTATTACACATCTCACCAAAGGTCATTTCAAAAACTGCCCTCAAAACTGTTTTTTTTTCTTTTCCCTTTGCAAAGGTACCGATATTTAAAAAAAAAAAAAAGATTGCTTTTTTTCTGTTTGAAAAAAAAAAGAGGAAGCCGTAAGGAGCGAAATATGTTGTTCGTCTTGTGTAATTGGTGGGATGCGATATTGTAAATTTGAGATTCGAATGTGCCTCCTCATCCTCCCTCACCAAAGGTTTCCTCTGCTTTTTTTTTCCGATTCAAACTTGCCGCTTGTATAATTATTTTGAAATTCAATTCCGTCCATAAAATTCCGGTTTTCGATTTTATCTCTCGACCTTTTTTTTTTTTTTTTTTTTTTTAAATCCGACCAATTACCGGATCCCGTCGGTTTTTAACAAATAACAATTGAAGGATATCAAAAAATAATTTGGCCGTTTGTTTTCTTGAAATTTTAATTGCGCCATTGGGACGGAGAGAAAGAGTTAAACTCGAAACGAGTAGGAGCTTTTCAGGATCCCACGCTCGTGTAACCTTTAAAAAAGGTATGGATCTCCGGAGGTTTTTCCGACGCACGTGACGGCTACAAAAAAAAAGGAAAAAGCCGGTGAATTTCCTGTGAAAATTTTCCGAGTTCATAAATTGGGAAGAAAGAAAAAAGGGCGACAAGGACTACGGGGGCTAACGCAGTGTAGATGAAACAACTCGAGAGGCCCTCATAGTGGAAACCACTCGAGTTTTTTTTAAACAAACACCACCGTTTTTGTGTTTGACGTAAAATCTAACATCGCTTTATACAAAGTTTCCCTTGTCTGGGAGCCTTGTTTCGACCTGCCTTTTCCATCTCCCTTCCTTTTTCTATCTTTTGTAAAACTCGGAGCAACCAACGATTAATTTAGTTATGAAATATAGTTTTTCAATAATGCTTGGGAAATTAAGCGTTGGCTAAATGTTTTCGGTCTCGCGTTTTCCTCTTTCCGCCGTATTATATCGATATTCCTACTTTATCGGAAGATCGAACTTTTACCTATGAAATGAAAATCATTTCCAAAGTGGTATGAGGTGGATTTATGCGAAAAAACTCGGGTGCCACGGGATTTCGAAACCTTATGTCGCCTTTACGATTTTAGGTGGTTCGACCGTTCTTAGCTCCTGACAGCACCGGGACCTTCGAATAAGAGGGCCGACAAAGAGCTCGCGCCCTAATTTTTTTCCGATTCATATGACGACCAAAAAGCTTTTTATCTCCGTTTTTTTTTCTTTTCCCTTTGCAAAGGTACCGATATTTAAAAAAAAAAAAAAGATTGCTTTTTTTCTGTTTGAAAAAAAAAAGAGGAAGCCGTAAGGAGCGAAATATGTTGTTCGTCTTGTGTAATTGGTGGGATGCGATATTGTAAATTTGAGATTCGAATGTGCCTCCTCATCCTCCCTCACCAAAGGTTTCCTCTGCTTTTTTTTTCCGATTCAAACTTGCCGCTTGTATAATTATTTTGAAATTCAATTCCGTCCATAAAATTCCGGTTTTCGATTTTATCTCTCGACCTTTTTTTTTTTTTTTTTTTTTAAATCCGACCAATTACCGGATCCCGTCGGTTTTTAACAAATAACAATTGAAGGATATCAAAAAATAATTTGGCCGTTTGTTTTCTTGAAATTTTAATTGCGCCATTGGGACGGAGAGAAAGAGTTAAACTCGAAACGAGTAGGAGCTTTTCAGGATCCCACGCTCGTGTAACCTTTAAAAAAGGTATGGATCTCCGGAGGTTTTTCCGACGCACGTGACGGCTACAAAAAAAAAGGAAAAAGCCGGTGAATTTCCTGTGAAAATTTTCCGAGTTCATAAATTGGGAAGAAAGAAAAAAGGGCGACAAGGACTACGGGGGCTAACGCAGTGTAGATGAAACAACTCGAGAGGCCCTCATAGTGGAAACCACTCGAGTTTTTTTTAAACAAACACCACCGTTTTTGTGTTTGACGTAAAATCTAACATCGCTTTATACAAAGTTTCCCTTGTCTGGGAGCCTTGTTTCGACCTGCCTTTTCCATCTCCCTTCCTTTTTCTATCTTTTGTAAAACTCGGAGCAACCAACGATTAATTTAGTTATGAAATATAGTTTTTCAATAATGCTTGGGAAATTAAGCGTTGGCTAAATGTTTTCGGTCTCGCGTTTTCCTCTTTCCGCCGTATTATATCGATATTCCTACTTTATCGGAAGATCGAACTTTTACCTATGAAATGAAAATCATTT
Source organism: Liposcelis bostrychophila (assembly GCA_037577465.1). Lineage (NCBI taxonomy): Eukaryota > Metazoa > Arthropoda > Insecta > Psocodea > Liposcelididae > Liposcelis > Liposcelis bostrychophila. The sequence goes on along the minus strand of CM075209.1, from coordinate 813,207 downwards.
CCAAAGTGGTATGAGGTGGATTTATGCGAAAAAACTCGGGTGCCACGGGATTTCGAAACCTTATGTCGCCTTTACGATTTTAGGTGGTTCGACCGTTCTTAGCTCCTGACAGCACCGGGACCTTCGAATAAGAGGGCCGACAAAGAGCTCGCGCCCTAATTTTTTTCCGATTCATATGACGACCAAAAAGCTTTTTATCTCCGTTTTTTTTTCTTTCTTTCGATTAAAATCGATTCCACCTGCATTTTGAAAGAGAACGTACACAAAGCTTCCTTTTATTTTTTTATTTATTCGCCACCGCAAAAGGGACGCATCGGGGCACGACTCGCTGAATTAAAATCGTCGGGGAGGACGAGTCGGAAGCAATTAGGATAATAAAAAAAAAAACGTGATAATCACGTGATGTTTTTTCGGTTAACACGTATTCATCCGTCTTGTCGGTTTCGATTAAAATCGACCGCAAATGATAAATAAAAAGAAGAAAAAGAAGAGGGAAAAAAAGTCCCGCTTTTCATCCAGTTTATCCACTTCGAGTATTTTCCCATTTAAACTTTTTCCTTAAAAAAAAAAAAAAACTTCTCTTTGGAAAAAGAGAATAAATATAAAATTTAACTTAATAACGCCGTAATAATAATTATAATAAATTATTATAGTCATAAATTTTTCCGGAGTTCACAAAATATTATAATATACACATCAACTTTTCCTTTTGATTCTATTTCATATCGCCGGGAAAAAAAAAGAAACCAAGTTTCGCGAAAACTTTTTCTTCGAGAAAAGAAAAAAAAAACTCTTTTAAAAAAAAAAAACAAAACTTAGGGCCGTTTAATCTAAAAGAATTTGGACATTTATTATGTCAAGGTAAAGACATTAGAAGGTGAATTAATGATATCGCATGCTAAGAAACTATTTACGGAAACTCGATTAGGCTTGTAGAGATTCGAGATAGAGGCGTTAGCCATAACGCTCTCCGAACGTAATTTACCAAACCTCTTTAATATTTTGTTTTGTATAAGTCCCCGGTATATTAAATAACGAAATGCAAAATAAAATAGAAAAAAGATCAAATTACGTGAGATTGATTTTCCATATAGAGATTTTCGATTCGCTGATTATATTTTTTTCGATTGTCTGGAGATTACGAAGGAACGATTTTTTTTTTTCTCCGAGAAAAAAAAATATATAAAAGAAAGGTTGTCACCGTAAAGGAACCCTAGAAGAGATTTGAAGAAAAGAGACGTTTAAACGGCAAACTCGTGCTTTACTGATCCGTGTCAATCGAAGCGATTCGCTGAAAAGAACCCTGATTTCCTTCGATATTTCCCGAATTTTTTTTTTCGATTCCCCCTTCCCCTTCCGTCTTTAACTAAATTGGAATAAATTTATACGTGTATCAAAACTGGGGTTCTCGAGCTCCAGACGAGCCCCAGACCTGAGGGAAGACCTCGGATCGGCGTCGTGGCTCATTCGAGAGGGATGCCTGCCAAAAGACCGACTCGAAGAAAATTTATTATGCGGCATTTTTCCTGTTGTTTCCCGCGCACGTGTCGAAAGATGAAACATTAGCGGATTTTCTCTTAACGTAAAAAATTTTTTACGAGGCTAAAAAAAATATTAAGAAGAAGAAGTAGTTGTCGAGATAAAAAGGTTTTCGGTCAGTTAATAGAGTAGATAAACACTCGAGACAGAAAAGCGAGTAATGTAATTTCCCATAGGACATATCAAAATGATCAATCAGACGTCGGACAAGGACAAAATACTTATCGGGGAGAAAGGGAAGCCTGCAACGAAGCGGTTAACGAATTTCTATTCATCGCTTCAAAACGTCAACCTTCTTTAATTCTTTTAAATGAATTTTGTCGTCTGCCACCCGGGGGAGGATTTTTGTTTTTCTTGAGCTTTTTTTTTTTTTTTTTAACTTTAATTTTCTTTATTGGGACTGTCACGGAAAATCTCGGGTTTTTTGTTGGCTTGACTTGGGTTTGCATCCCTAAGAAGGGTGAACCTCTCTATGTAAGGAGAGAACACGGTGTTCGAAATGTATCCGGACGATGAGGTATTCGATGTCGCCCTGCGGGTGTCTTCGTTCCGTTCCCTTCGATATCCGATCTGGCATTCTAAAGATGGCGGCGATCACGTGACCTCGAAATTCAACGGACTTCGCTTTTTATTTACGTAAATTGATTTGCTACGTACAGAGTACGGAAAAAGAAAAAAATATAGTTACGGTGGAGTCCGATTCCCTGTAACTTTGCTGCATTGGAATTCAAAACGAATTCATTAGAAAGACTTTTCATAACTTTTTTTTCTTTTGAACATTGAAGAGCATTCCAGTTTTCAAAAAACACCCAAATTACCTTGTTTGAACAAAAAAAAAAAAAAAAAAAAAAAAAAAACTCCATCGTTCTTTATTGTCCGGACGATAAATATTTGCTGTCTCTGAACATGGGGCTTGAAGTAGATCTTTATATCTCTCTATCTCTCTCTCTTTTTTTTCTCATATCTTTACGTTTTCCATTGAAGGTTTTTGAGAACGCTTTTTCTCCTTATTTTATTTACAGCCATGTCTTAAAGTAAACCATCCAATGAAAAGGAAAAAAAAAGAAAAGTTTTTGCTATTGTTGTTACTCTTCCTTACGTCATGAAAATATTATATTTCAGAAAAGTCATTCTCCCTTAATTTCACAATCGCATTATTACGTCTTCAATTCACAATAGAGGACAATTCGAATTTTTTTTTACTTCTTAAGTTAGTCGGATTTTCTACCTTCTATAAAATTTTGATTTCTCTTGTCCGTAATTGGGGGATAGTTTTTGAAAAAAAAAAAAAAAAGGAAAAGCAGGAAAAAATGTTTAGAGGGGAAAGATGTAGGTCTGTATGAAAAGCTCATATTATTTTTTTTTGGAAGCATTTTCATAAAGCTCATAAAAGATTCACGCCTTTTTATGTTTTTTAAAATTAACCTCTCGCTCCGGGAATTTGAATTTCAAATTAATTGCTTAAATCGGAAACCGATTATAATTTCCCCCGAAGTTTGAATTCTTGAAAACTGATTAATATCGGAATGATCCGACCGAAGGAATAAAAAAAAAAAATTATAACCGGAGAAAGGAAGGGACGATTTTCTTAAAAAACAAAAATGGCGGTAATAATCGGTGTTATTCCATTTTTTTGTTTTTGTCCTGGGAAATGGAAAGAACGATTCATCATTTCACGTTTCTCCTGTCAATTTAGAAGATTTCGCGATAAATCGAAGGAAGTGTAATAAAAACTGTTAGATCCACCTGGTCGCCGGACTCATTGGCCTTTGTTTTTCCTTCAAGGTATAATGACCGATAAAAACAAAAAGGAAAAAAGAAAAAAAATATATATATATATCCCGGTTTTTGTTTGTGCTACAGGACGGTAATTGGCAGTTGAGGGATTTTTTTTTTTTATTTGCTTTTTTTTTTTTTTTTCGAAAAAATAAAATCCTCTTCCGCTTGTAGATTTTATTTTACCCGTAAAAGATTTCGCAGGGTTGGCATTTTGTTCAACATTGACATTATCATATAACCGGTGGATTTCTATTCATAATTACAAAATAACTGAAACCCGACGCACGGATGTACGGATTACGGAGTTTGACTCCGAAGTCGTATCGTGTCTACGGCTTTGGGGGAAGGTTTTCTCTCTAACCCAACGCAAGTGTTCCGTTATTGTTTATACAAAGGAAAGGTAAAACATGTGGGGGGGGGGGGGGGGGGTCAGGACTGAAATATTAAGGCGATTTGGGGTCACGTGACTTAATTAGTGGCAACCTAGTGATCGCCAGTTCAAAATGGCGGCTATTCACGAGGTGATCGCACAATCCAAAACGACTGCCTTTTTCGCTGAATTTTTTAAGAAAGGTCACGACGTTTCCTCGAACTTGAATTTTCCAAACTGTTCCCGAAAAATATTGCTTTTTGGAGTTTCGTTATCCTGCTAAATTCGTTTCTTTTTTTTATTTTCAGGTGAGTTTTCAACAATTTTATGACAGACTAGAAAAAGCATCAGGCTCAACCGGAAACGATTTCTGATTTTCTTCGTGTAAGTAAACTAATAAAGAGTTGGAGGCATAATTATTTCTTTAGCAGGCTTAATTAGCAGACGACTTTTGTTGTCACAAATTTTTGCTTCTATCGCCCCATTAAGCATTAGCAAGTAAACGGCTTTGAAAACGATTAAAAAAAAACAGTCTAATAAGTTAAATTACAAGAATGAGATAAAATAGTATATTACAACACAAGAGCTGAAACAAAGGGCTGTGTTGTAAGCTACCTTTTCATCACAAAGTACAGCGTAAAAATAATACTTTTAAAACGCACTATTTTCACCGCGCAATGCGTGATGAATACGTTTTTACAAGTAAATAAAAAATGATTATCTTCTTAAAGACAGGTGCTACAAATGACCAATGTGGGTTTAAAAATTAGCGAAGTAATATATATCTATCAAATCGTTAATAGATGGCTAATAAACAGACCAATTATTTTTAATAGTTAAATAATTTAATTTTTTTAAAGTTCATAGTTAATTTGAAAATCGTTTATAGTGAGGTAGATATTTTATGTTTGACTATCCTTAAATCCATTTTACGTTTACATCCTACTGTCGGCACTTTGTTCAAATGATTGTTGACATCTTATTACGAAACCTATTTTACTTTCGAGTCAAATATTTTACGTTCAAAATATAAGATCCATACATGCCTTTATGCATAAAAAATAACTTCTTAACAATTACATTTTTAAAGTAAGTTTTAGATCGGAATATATCAAAAATATCCTTAAACTAATAGTAATATCGACAAACCTGCAAATCGCAACATAAAATCAACCAACTGATTTAAACCATATACTACACAAAACCCGAACCGACGGGCTAAAGCCGGTTTTATTAGCCCACTACAAAATGGCTAATTTGAAGTCTAAAAGATAGATTTTAGATATCCATGAATTAAACATATTGTACTACTTGTCTATTAGCGCGGACATTTTCCGGATTATCTGTCTGTTAGATTTCTTCTAGTCATCTAATAGCAATTCGCAGAAGTCTATTAGATATCCTATAGACATCTCTTAGATGGGAAAGGTGGATCTGGGGGAAAGTCATTTTAATTAAAGTATTGCTGAGAAAATGTATAGCAAATTAAAGTTTGATCTACTGTCTCTCGGACTTGTACCAAAATTATATAGCCTGACAATTTACAGAAACTGTTTTTTCTGACTTCCGGAAATTTTCCTTCCCAATCGGCTTTTATTTTCTTAATTATAAATTTTTTAAAGGTTTCTTTCTTTTTTTTTTTTAAGATTGCGAATCCCTTGTAATGAGGAACGAGGAAAATTCCGTTTACCCCAACCCCCCCTTTCTGACCCATTCAAACGTACAGCAGAAAATCGAACAATAAGTCGTCATAGGTCATCTAAGAATATGAATAAAGCGATCATGTAACATTAAAAAATAATCAGAAATAGAACGGTTCAAAAAAAAATTTTTTCCCTCGCTTCTCTCATCGTAACAGACGTAATTTTTCACATAAAAGCCCTCAAAAACGGTTAATCCAATAATTCTTTTTCACAGGTTCGGAGAAGGGAAAGGGGGGGGGGACCGGATGTTGGGTTTGAGTGACAGCTACGGCATAGCTGAATGCATCCGAATGACGTCATAATTGATTCACGCGTCGATATCATTTATCAGGGAAGCAAAATGATTTATTTCTTTTTTTCGGGGAGGGAGGATCTCGGAGGGGATCCTCCGGATAAGGAGGAAAGGAAGGAGCTCCGGGGATTAGTCGCCAATTAGTAGAGGGAGTTTACTATTCCGAGTTAAAATCGTACGGTACCGCTGTTTACGTCCCCAGAGGTTTGGAATTCTACGCCTGGGTCACAGAGAGCATAAATTCTGTGTTAATAAAATTATGGCGAGTCAGAAGGGAGAGAGAGAGAGGGAGAGAGAGGAAAGGAGAGGGGGAAAAGAGCTTTTATTTCCTTTGACCGCTTAGTTAGTAACGATCTTGGAATGCTTCAGTTTGGATCAGGTACAATTAATTAAATTTCCGCAGAGATCTTTGACATCAAGAACCGTGGAAAATTTTTAAACAAAAAAAGCTAAACATGTAAAATTTTTAAAATGCCGTATGCTTTTTTTCCCTCTTTTTTTTCCTCCTTCCAGTTTCTAAATTAGTCTTCAAAATCTGCGAACGATAACTTCCCGAAACTAAATTCGTTAAAAAAACCCGACGGAAAAGTTTTACCGGTTTTTCCCTTTTCCTCCCTTCTCTTTTTACTCGTTCCTGGATTTTTGGCGATTGGATTTCTTCAACGCTTTTCGTCCTTCCGAGAGAAAAAATAAATAGGTATATTTATATTTTTTAAAAATCTTATGTTCGTTTAACAACTGGTTCCAGTTTTTGTTTTTCGTCTTTTTAAAATTATTTTTCATCATAAAAAAGGTTTGTTAATTTGCTCTTTCCCCGACTGAGAGTCGTTTCCGGCTCCATGATGGCGTGTTTAGTCACGTGAGCTTCGCCATCTTGGTCTGGCAATTTAATCCGATATTTTAATTAATTAACAATTTAGCAAGATTTAAAATACAGTATTAAATAACAATTTCACGATATGTGTAAAATTAACGACTGAGCGAATTAACTAACGAAAAGGGAAAACTTTTTTTGCCCTAAAAGAATAAAGCTTTCCAGATTTTTAAAGCAGAAACGCAGAAAACATCTGGATCATGTGAATTTAATTTAATTCAAAAGAAAAAAGAAAAACGAAATGCGGAAAAAAGAAAAATTGGAAAGCAAAAGCTAATGCTCATTTTGATTTAATCAAAATCAGCAAATCAACCGCCTTTTTTCCTGGAAAATAAAAAAAATCTGTTTGCTAAAATAAAAACTAGCGGATGAAACCTGACCGTTCGAATCATGCATCCAAGGGAATTTTTTTTTTTGATAAAAATAAAAACGAGATTCAGGCTAATTACGGTAACATTTTGACACGATAAACTTTTTGGCTCGTGAAATCTGTCAGACATTGTTATAAAACTTTTTCGGATATCCACGTTTTTGCCTTTTTCTATTTTCTGACAGTGCGTTAAAATCTCCGAAAAATTATTTTAATAATTGACTAACGTTTTATGAAACTCTTTCCGAAAATTTTGTTGTTTGAATGTGTTCCACTCGACTGCCCGAAACCCGGAGGGGAAGGGATTCTTGGAAATTTTTACAAATTTAAAGAAATTACTTCTAAATTTTTTTTTTTTTTTTTAGTCGATATTATCATTCAGTGAATTCGGAATCCTAAAAATCGTTTTTATCTGTAATGAAACATTTCTAAGCTAGATTAATGAATATTTAATGCTGAATTTTCTGCGGAGAAAATATTAATAAACCATGAGTTTGCGTTTTATTTTTGCGCGCCACTGCCATCCTTCTTTTGAAAAAACGATACTTTTCCTCTTTTTTTTTATAACCGAAAATATTTTCTTCAAGATAAAAAAAGAAAAAAAAAAGGTTTATATTTCATGTTGAAAAAATAAAATAAAATGGTTTAGGGGAATAAAAGGAAATCCTGGAATCCATAATTTTTGAATAACCTTCAATTCATTATTTTATTCATACAAACTTCGTTAATTACGAGAGCGAGTATCCCGCGGAATCGAATACATACAACATCAAAAACAGAGACGAAAAAGTTTTCCTCAAAATTTCAAAAACTGATTATTTTCCACAATTACGGTTTTGGGTGAATTACTCCTGAAATTTTCGCGAAATGGTTTTTTTATGTTTTTGAGAGCCTCAAGTATTAATTGGTAGTGTAACTTTTTTTTTTATTGAAATTCCGCTTTTTTTTCGGGTTGAGATTTCAATAAAGCTGTAAAACAATTTTCATTAGGAGGAAAATTAAAACGGAAATTCTCGTGTTAAAAATGGTAGGTTTGGAAATTGCAGCTGCGATTAAAAATTTTTGAATGAAAAAAAAAAAAAAAAAAACTGTATTATGAATCGGAATTAAAGTAAAAAATGGAACCGAAAAAAAGTTTTTTTTTGAAAAAAAAAAACGCCCAAGTTCTTGAATTAGAAATGAAATCCAGATAAAGATAAAAGCGCTTTTTCTTCGTCAGCTTCTTGCACTTACCAAGTAGGACTAAGGGAGGAAAATTCGGACGGTAACCGTTGAAATGTTGGTCGGTCGTTAATTGGTGTTCCCATCGAGTTAATTAAGCAAACAGGTAGCCCAGGATTAAATTTCTGTATCGCTAAGGAATAATATGAGATTAAGGATTAAGGGAGCAATAATCGATAAAGTCCATTAGGTGCGACCGACTCGACATAGAACTCGTAATCGGAAATAAATTGGAAAAATATTTTCTGCCGAGTGGAAAATTGAAAAATGAGATCATTTGGTTTTTTTCATTAATCATTGAAAAATGTAGATCTCCTCCTCCCCCCCCCCCCTTTTTTTCTTCCTTACCCCTTTCTCATTTTTTTTCTCCCCATCTTCTTCCTTTGAATAATTAACTTAAATGAGACCTTTTTTTTTATTGTAATATATGGAAGATGCGCGATTTTTCTTTTTTCCGAATTCGTTTTTTGTTTTGATATTTTCCTCGTTTTAAGAGATTCGATTCCGATCGATTAATCATTAGCCCAGTTTTGAGCTCCCCTAAAACCTTGGTTAATTTATTTATGGGTTCGCCATTAACGAACGGTCAGGGAGAGATAAGAAGAAATAATTCTACGGTTTAGTCCTATTACCGAGCGTTTTACGTAATTTACTGTCCTCGTCCAAAGTGCGAAAATGAAACAGAAATAAAACGGATTAAAAAGAATATTAAAAAAAAATGAAATCGCGGATATAAATAAGTTAATAACTTTTAATGAAAGGAAACCGGAAATTCTTTCCATGCTTTCATTCTTCTTAAAAAGTTGTTAAATCTTAATTGGACCCCCCTTTTTTTTGTCTCATTGCTAATATTTCAATTATCTTCTTCGTTTTTTAGCTTTTCTTAAAAATCGATTTTTTATGCTTTTGCACAAATATTTTTTGATTTTTAAAGATTAAAAAAACTTGTAAATTCATGCTCGATCGGTTTCATAATCTGAAACGAACAATTATTAATATTTTCCGAAATTGGAAATAATAGAATGATCGATCTGTTTGGACTTAGAATGTGGAAAACAATATTTAGCTTTTAATTATTTCCATTTGGCGAAATGTGAACAGAAAAAGCTTTTCAAAATTTATGCTGTGATAGATTATTTATCAAGTAGAGGTAGTGTGGAGCTAGGACCAAAGTAAGTAGGATTTGTATGGGGGGAGTGGGTTTTTTCACGGTTCGATTAAAACCGTAGAAAACTTTTAAACGGCAGGAAATCGGAATTTTTTAATAAAGCCTTTGTAAGAAACCTCTGTAATAGCTTTTTTTTTCTTTTTGAAAAAAGTTTTTATGGTAAGCGGGAAAATCTGTTTCGTTTGCGATTCCGATGTAACTTTTCTTCCTTCGTGCAAAAAAAAAAAAAAAAAAAAAAAAAAGATTCGAATTTTCATATGTCACATCGATGCTGAAAATGCATTTTTTTTTCGTTCTCGCTCGAAAGAAAAAAAATTGGATTGTTCTTGGCTCTTTTCATTTTCATTTTTAAAACAAACCACAAAAGCTTGTCTTCTTTTTAACGTTTAAAGGATGGCGCTCTTGGGATTCGAGTTTGTTTACATTACACACTTTTCTTGCAGTTTCTAAAGGATTCGTCTCTCGAGCATCTGAAACTTGTTTTTTTTTTTTTTTTTTTTTTTTCTTTAAATAAAACACTCTGGATGTTCTTATTAGAGAAGAAAATAGTAAAGGTCCCCAATATTTAAAGTTCCTGCAGTTGGACCTGCTTTTCCCCCCACATTTTTTCTTGGCTGTTTGCAAGTCATCGCACTCCGACCGTAAAAACGTAAAGGCAGAAAAACGGAGGGAAAAAATTAAAAAATCGGGAAAAAAGAGGCGCGATGGGATCAAAAACACATGTTAGGAAAAAAGGAGAAAAGTGATATTTTAAATTTAAGGGCAGATAAAGAATGGGAATGAAAAATGAAAGGAGAATTGGCTTGTTTCATCCTGGAAAGATAAAATGAAAAAGGGCTATATTGAAATCATTCAGAGGGAAATTCACCGTGTTAACCTTCCCATTCAAAGAAATTCGTCTTTGATCTGTTCCTTGTAAACTCTACTTGTCACAATGCTCTTCATAAACTTTCTTTTTAGCGGATTCTTCAAAAAGGCTCGAAATTTTGTCCTTTCCCTTTTTTTTCTGTCTGAAATAAATAATAAAATGGAAAGAGAGTGACTTTTTTTACCCGAACCGAAATAAAATACGGTGGGCAGGAAAAATAAATGAATGAATGAATGAATGAATGAATTTTTTTAAAAAAACGTTTTAGGGAAATAAGCTACTTTTATATCCTTTTAGTCAGAAATAAAATTTTTTAATTTGAAAGATCGGTCAGATTTCAAACATTTACTCGGGTTTGTGTGCAGAAAAACATCGGAAAGAAAATCTAGATTTTGAGAACTTGATTAATTCTTGTAGTACCTAATAGGGGCTTAGGCTTTTTAATCCCATCAAGGGCGTCTCTTGACCTGTCCACGAAGTCGGAGGAACCACCCGATCTAAGTGGAAATCCTGAATGTGTGACTGGAAAACCAGGTAAATCGAGTCACACCCTGCTTTTGTCCGACGATTTGATACCCCGATTTCTAGTTTCCGTTTCATCGGCAACTCTTTCCTCTTGAAATCTCGCTTAAAATAGACGGAGGGAGGTTTCGCCCACGACCCCCGCTCCATTCTCGGGAAAAAAACACAACATCGTCCGGTTCGGTTGCAAATAAATTGATAAGCAGGAAGACTTTACGGTTAAACATTCGGTGAAATTTCTCATTATTCCGTCGTTTGAAGCTTCGATTCCGAAACCGCAACATTCATCGGCGGCTAATTTTAAGCTGATGGAAAACTGGGGAATACATCACTCACCTCTCATGCATATTAAAACCGCTCCTTTTTTTTCTGTCGGTTTGTTTCCATTTTTTTTTTTTTTTTTTTTTTCCGGCACAATACCGAATTCGGGGAGGAAAAAAAACATGAAGAGTTAAGCTGTATAATAAATGCAAAGAGGAACTGAGACGGGGATTACCATGTGATCCTGGGGTAATCTCACAAAGTCAAGCTAAAATGTAAATTAACCAGGGCGGGTGAGGATTTCGTCGCAAAGAGAGATATTCCACGACAGTTGTGGTCAATCCCACATTTCAAAAATAATTTCACGTCATTATTCAAGAGATCTTATCTCGTTTTTCGATTGTTTTTATTTTTTTTTTATTTTCTTGTTTTGTAATAAACATGCGAGCTTGAAATTCGTTAAAATTGTTTTTTATTTTTATTTTTTTCTCCAAAAGGAAAAAAAAAATTCCAGTGAGCTTTGTGATTTCTTCGAGTCGGCAATAAAACATGTTAAACAAAATGGGAGAACGTGAGAAATAGCGGCTTGTTGCGGGTATTGATAGCCCGTATTGATCTGTATTAATGAGCTCCTGGCTCTCCCATTCTACTTTCCATTTATTTATGCCTCGACGGCAATTTTTAACTTTCACCTAATGCAACCTTTTTTTTTCTGCCTTTCGATTTTTTCCCCTAATTGAAAAAAAAGTGGAAAACGTTCGAACCGCTTACTTGTAAAATATCAAATTTTTTTTTTTGGGAAATGCCAATTTGGTGAAAAAAGAAAGCTTTTCAAAAAAACATAAACGAGAGGTTTAAATTTGAAAGATTAGAGTCTCGTTGAAGGTGGTCGTTAAAACGAAAACGGGAATCGGATTTTATTTATGTCCGGCAGTTTAGGAAGATCGTGAAGTCGAGGGGACGTGACCTGTTTGAAGAGGGTGGCAATTACCTGCCTGACCTCACCAACAAAAAAACTCCCGGCCCCTATGTATAAATGAATTCAACTTCGGGTAGAGCTTTACCCCAGTTTTCCTTAAATCGTTTCCGATTTTGCCCCCTTTAAACGACTTCCTCCGGATTAAGTTTTAAACATTTCGGGGCCGGCTCTGCAATATTTAAAACCTTTTCAATCTAGTTTTCGGGAACGGAGATCGGGGGGGATACGGGGAGGCTTTTCTTCTTTACTTTAACCCCGAAAAACCTAATCGTATTTTCTTTGCACGGAATAAGGAATCCAATCGATGTTTTTAATCTTTTAATCTTGGGTCCTATATATATTTTTCCCTTCGTTTCCCCGAACCACTGGTACTCTGATGGTTCGGGATAAAAGTTTTATTAGAGGACTGGAGCCCGAAATGATAAAGAATTTGGTAGCGTGATTGAAAGGACCTTAGCACGGTTCCCTTTTGTCTCGAGTTTCCCAATTCGATAACTCATACCCCCTGGGTCGGTGCTCTTACGCAAATATGGACCCAGAATTTTTGAACTGGTGCCTCAAGATTTGAATATTTTCTTGAAAACAAAAAAATCGATCCCCCCCCTCTCCCACGATATCCGAAGTCTCACTTTAAAGGCCAAAATAGGAGAGAAACTGAGGTGAGGTACATTTTGTCGCTTTACGGAGTGCGGAAAAAATGTTGCAAACATGTCCAGGTCACCGCTTTCGTCCCTAAGGACCAATTACTGTTTTTCTCCCCTTTGAGAGGAACGCAATTTCTATTCCGTTGTAAATCAGTCGCAAATATCATTCGTTTTGTTCCGATGCCGATGTGTTGTAAAATCGATTAAGAAAAAAACGAGCGGATCCCTTCTTGAACGGAACAAAGAGCAATTTCCTCCAAACGACAAGATTTTCCTCTTGACGATTAAAGAGCTTTTCTTTAATATTTATCATCCTTTTCCTAAGAATTTTAAAAGCGTTCGAGATTTAATTAACAAATTTTGCAAAGGTAAGTCCTTTTTAAACCCCCCCTCCCCCCTCTTCATTCCGGTTCAGGATTTTCCGAGGATAAATAAAGACGGAAAGTGCCGAAAAATAAAAAAAAAGATCAATGAAAAGACAACAAGTGTCGATTAGTGAGTCAGGTCGGGGGAAGCTTTATTCTTTTCTTGAGTTGTCAACTAATTAACAAATTGACGATGTCGTCGTTAATTACACTTACTTGAAACAAACTCCCGATTTTATTTTTGATACTGATTAATTATTTTTTAAAAACTTTTTATTTTTTTTACTCCCAAGAGCAATCAGTCACGGAGGCATGATTGAATGGGCGGTTTTTTTTTCGCCGCGTGAAACCCGTGTAAAAAATTTAATGAAGGTTTTTGCGGAAAAATGTCAATATAAGGGTGTCATTACCACGTTTGATATAAATAACTGAGGTAAAAACAAGGCAGTCAAACACTTTTCAGCCGAGTGGATAAACGAGACTAATATAAGTGCAAAAAAAAAAAAAAAGTCGACGATAAAAATCAAATAGGGATAAAATATTTCTGGCCGTCCGCGTGATTTTTTTTCCTCTTTTTTTTTTTTGGGTTCCATTAGTTGTGTAAAAGGGATGGCAATTAAAAGTGAAGCGTAGGCGGAATATGTCGTTTTCGAAAAGGGTTGGGGACACAATAGGGCATTACAACATAATGAATGAATCGTCCGTATTATGGGATTGTCTAGCACAATCCTCGACCCCCGCTTTCCGTTTCTCCCCCTCCCTTTTTTGTGCTCCCTTCCCCCCTCTTCCTCGGCACGCTTTAACACTTCGGACAATTCACTTCACTGTCCCCTCGAATAAATTTAATTTTATTTTTATCTGAGAACTATCAACCGACCGTTTTCATTTGATTACGCCCTTGATTTATTTTAATATTTTTTTTATGAGGAAAATTTAATTCGAAAACGAATTCGGTTTTTTTTTTTTTTTCGGGAACGAAGAAATATGGAAATGTCGACGAAAATCGGAATAGTCAAATTTACTGGTGGAATTCCCCCGAGGGAATTCGCCAGATAGCTTTTTCAGGCGTCGTTCGGTGACCTTCCCTCATGTCTGACGTCTACGTTATTTGCATATGATGCGCTTTGGGCGATACACGACGAAATAACATTTCAAATTCTAAATCGGTGTAAAATTTGTTTTACGGGTTTTATAAACGGACGCGTCGTCCCACGAGCCATGCGAGCTTTTACCAACTCCTTAAGGGGTTTATCGGGGCATTAGCCTTAATGTAACCGAAACCTTGTTCGTCCTAAATTATTAAACTCTGCTTATGGTGTAGGTGACGACGCTATGAATTTTTTAACCTTTTTACTTGAACCTCGTGCGAAAAGGCTATTTTCGGGACGAATTCGAACCAAAAAGATAAGAGGCTCCATTGCTTTACACCCTAATCCCATTCCCTTTAAAATATATATTTTTGAGGAAATGCAGAACGTCAACTTGGCAGTTGTACTGTACCTAACAACCTCGTGGATTCAGCGAGTAAATAAAACCGAAAAGAAATAAAATGAAACCTAGGGTCGGTCAAAAAAATATTCAATAAAAGAACATTATTTCATTCGTTTGAAAACGATGGCCAATAATAATACAAAAAAGAAATTCGACTGGGTATTTTCAGGCAAAAAAAAAGTCAGAGAATGTAACCACGAAGTAAAAAAAAAAAGATTGGGTTGGTGTGCACACTCTTACCAGGCTTACAAGAAAATCGAAATTTAAGCCTAATTTCCCAGATGTTCAGAAATTTTATCCGAAAACGGCACGATTTTCGTCTCACGCCCTTAGCAAGGGTAAAATTGCAAACTTTTCACTCTAGATTGTTCTGTGAAAAAAATCATCTTGTGCCTTATCGACTGTTGTTGAGGTGATTTTGGAGGATAAGCAATTTGGATGTACAGCAAAGGCTCCTGATAAGAACAGGAAAATCTCTAGCCCATCTTCGTCCAAGAATCGGCTGGTAAAGAAGAAAAAGGTGAGAGGAACCAGGGCCAAAGAGAAGCTGACTACAAGAGCAGAAACCGGTTGGGTTGCTTATTGTTCCGACAAACATTCGACCAGAGCCTGAAATATCACTGCCCAAGAAAAAGTTAAAATGGTGAACGGTGCACCACTTGCATTAGAAAATCCTTTTCGCTAAAATCGATCTTGTCGAGAAAAATTGCGGAAGATCCTTTCCTTAATAACAATAATGATAGGGATGGGTTTAAATTTTGACTTGGCCCCGACTATTAGAAGAAATAATCTCGGAAGGTCTTGTCTGAAAAGACGGGGAACGACTATAGTCCCAAAGGATAAATTAATGTTGGTGAAAAGGCTGACGGTACGAAATTTGATTAGAACTAAGATAAATGTAAATAATATTTGGGATTCCCTTCTACCCTTGGCGGAATTTCACTTTAGAATCCGGAAAGCCTTAGTGTCTTTTGATGAATTCCTCGTCGTTAAAATTGACAGGTTCGGTTTATTTTTGAAGAGAGAGAGAAAAATAAAAAAGCTTTTGAGGTGAACGGCAGACGCCCCCGTTTAATTTTTTTTTTTTTTTTTTTTTCATATACTCGCTGCTTGCCAGAGTTCAATTAATTTGGGTCGGAGTATGATAAAACGAAAAGAGTAGGATTGAAAAGGGCAAAGTCAAAGAATCAATTAGCCGAGATGTTTGTTCGTTCGAAAAGGAATTGATGCGTTATGTGATGGTTTTTCCGAAGCCTCCTCCGTCCCCCCGTCCCCCGTCCCCCGTCCCCCCTTTTCCCCTCTCATTTCCCGTTCCATCTTTTCTTCCTCTCTTTCCCCTTCCGCCGACGATGCTGACATTGTACTGACTTCCTTAGTCACGGGATGTTAACTTTATTTCCTCTCCTCTTTGTCTTGATGAGATTTAACTTTTAAACTCTTCCATGATAACTAATGTTCGCTCTTTTCAAACCGAGTTTATCTCAAAATGAGTTATCTTCTTTAAGAAGTATCGAAAATAAATGTTCATGTCTTGAAGATGTAATTTTATCTTTATAAATAACTGCAAGAAGAGAGAAACTTTATAAAGAAAAGCGGGTTTCATCGTAACAAACGATGAAATATTTTTCGTCGGAAAAGAATAAGAAAAGAGGAGGAGGAGGGGGGGGGGGTGAAATATCCTCCGGAACGATCAAATTAACTCTTGGAAAGATTTCGTGGGAAAAAACATCGATAAAAAAAAAAAAAAAGAGAGAGACATTAGATTATTAGGTCCGTGGGATGCGGGTTGGGAAAGGTAAAAAAAAAAGGGATTGGGAAATATTTTGTAAATAGAGAACAATACGCTGATTGGAAAATGGGTTCGTTTCGCCGCATTCGATGCTGACGTTTCCGCAACAAAACGGCAGGAAGTGTTGACAGCATCTATCAGGGATCAAAATGGCTTTGATTTGTCCTTTTTTAACTCGTACGATTTTTTTTTTGAACGGGAGCTTTTGTTGAGGGAATTAGGAGAGGTCGTCGAATATGAGAAGGAGGAACGAGTTGTCGACGCACTGAGTGGTGGATCAATCGTTTGAGGATCAAATTGGATATTGTAGAGACGTATTTCGAACGTTCAGGTATCTTTCTTCGGTTTTTTTTACACGGAAAAATATTGTTCGAATTCTTGACAAGTGGACCGCTGATTCTCTGTTCGGGGGTGTAATAAACAATTGGCATACGGGCAAGAAAATGTAAAATTTTTAAGAATCTAGAGGATGTCACTGATCTCTTTGGTAAACTCGGCCCTAAGCCATTATCGGAATGGATATTTACACTGGTGTTTTTGAAAATTCCGCTTTATAAATTTTTCATCCTCCGCAATATTGTCGATTGATATAAATTAATAAAAGGACAGATTATTTTAATCCCTATTTCTCTGGGTGTTAACGGTGTAATAATCAATTGTTACAAAACTGCGAAAAAAAAAAAAAAATAAAAAAATAAACGTAATGCATATTTAATCTGGTAAAGCACTAATCGAGCGGGCGGAGGTTTCCTTCGATATCGAATAAAATGATAATAACAACAAGGTCGCTTGCTCCCCCATGAATATTATTAACGATATGGTCGATGCAATTTCTGCATCATCAGTTTAAATTGCCCGAGTATGCAAAAGAATTATCCTTTCGGGTTCATGCGTGTTTATCCCCTATCTCGTTCCTTTTTTAAATAATTTTTTTTTTTTTATAGTGTTTCGTTATCATTTTTATTTCTTCTTTTTTTCCGATTTCCCAACAAAGGTAATTATTCTCCCTTTTTATTAAATCGGAGCATGAAACGTAATATTTTTTTAAAAACGAGGAAAAAAAAAGGATTTTATTAATATGCATTTTTGAGGAGAAGGGGGGGAGGGGGAAAGATAACAGAAAAGGAAAGGTTGTGACTTAGAGCCCCGGCGTTGTTTAATTACAATTCTCCATTATTCTCCTCTCGTGTTACTTATAATACCTTCGCCAGGAGCGAGGTCCATTAGCTAAAAGCTTGATCTTCGACCCGGTTTCTTTCCTATTGACAAATTACCGCCCGCATGCTTTATAAAGGTTAAACATTTATCGATTCTCCCGTTACGCATTTTCGAACGTTAATTTAAATAACAAAGTCATGTCAAAAGAATAGAAAAATATTCTCCCGTTTTTTTTTATTTCCGGGCAAGAAGACACCGAGAAGTGGCCGGGATCACGCGATAGTGTTCGATAGGCGGTTCGAGATGGTACAAATAAATAAGAGAGGGATTCCCGAAGGTTGCGCTCCGTCAAAATCGGAAAGGGATCCATACGAAATCGAAAATTAGGGTCCCAAGTAGCGTGAAACGATGATTAATAACAGTTTATGCGGAGGTAAGAGAAAATCCCGAAAGGGGGAAGACGGGGAAAAAGGGAAATTTCGCGTGCGGACGGGACACGCCCTCACGAGTTGTCTGCACTGCGAACGATTCCAGTAATCACACATGAATTTTCCAAACGAGTCTTTTGCTTATCTTTCCTCCCCGACGAACGTCGATGACTCTGTTATTTTAAGCTTCCCGCCGGCTCGACAGTTTTAATCGTTTTCTATTTCGTTTTATGAATGACATACGGGGAAAATGTTTGCCCAAGTTATTACGTACGAACGAAAACGCCTCGAGTCACGTGACTTTATCGTAACGTAACTCCGGGAAATGCTAACCCCGACCTAAATATTATTTCGAGGGCACGGGGCATCCTTTTCTCGCAAAACGTATCGTTAATCATAAGTCGTAACGAATATTGTGTCAACAATATCGAATCATTAGTCTTTGGGGTGAGCGATATATGTGTCGTGAACGGTCGTTCTTTAGCATTTCCTTTTCCCTTCCATTACCTAAGATGGATGACTCGGTCACGGAATCGCCCTTTCAATTTGCCGTCTCCGAATTGAATGCGATATCGATGGAGGAGATTATAAAAAACGCAATTGTAATTTTTTTTACACTCGAGAATCGGTTTTTACAGGTTCGGTACAGATTTCTTTTAAAAATTGTTGGATAATTAACTTCGGTTCATCTCGTGATTCTCGTTACCCAAATCAAAGCGGCCCCTTTTTAATAAGTACTGGAGGACGATTAGCACGATTTCTCCCTCCCCTCCCATTTTGTATGGAGTTTTAACTGTGAAGTAAGATTTTAGAAAGTCTCTTCGCCCTCCTCAAAGCTGCTTACCTCCTACTTAAATGATCCCTGAAGCGTTTTCATTTTTCCATCAGTTTCCGACTTACCGCTTTAAATTTTTGAAATATTTAGAAAATGATTCCGTAATCCATTTGCTCAAATCATCTTGAGCGAAATTTTGATGTTAGTGCTCAAGTCGCGGTTTTTTAAATCGTTTAACTTGATTCGTTAATTGCTGCTGTGAGGACCGAAAAAATAAGTCGGACAATTTATATTAAATAGAGAAGTCACATGTTTTGAGGTGACTCCGTCGTTTAATTGTGCTGGGGAAGGTATGCCAAAAATTTTGACTGAGTAAAAAAAAACTGGTAACCCTAGAAAAGAGAAAGAACAAAAATTTGAATTTGAATCTCCGCCAAAACGGAACGTGAAGGAACGTGACGTCATCTGCCTAAAAGTGGTTGTGTTCATTTCTAAAACTGTGAACGGCATCGATTCGTAATGTTTACAAGCATGTTTACAAACAAGACGTGTTTCGCTTCAAATTCGATCTCTCGCTTCGAGTTCGATATCTCGCTTCGATACAGGCAGATGACGTCACACCAATAGAAAATCGTTTAAGGAGTGATCACGTGACAAAAACTTTTCGGACTTTGTTTTTCTTCTTTTTTTTTAAATTATATGCAAAATTTTCACGTTTAAAAATCAGTTTTTAGTTAAGAGTGTACTATACATTTGTTTTCAGCGAAAATCTCAAAACGTGACTTGTCTATTGTGCAAGTCTTTATGGGTAACTTTGAATCAAGCAATTCTATGGTCGGACAATTAACGATGAAAATTTTCTAACATTCGTGAGAAAAAAAATTGCCCTTATTAAATTAATTTTTTTGAACTTTGCCCTTGTTCCAGAAACAAAAAGGAATGCAAATAAATAAAGTACAATGGGAATGCATTTTACCTCTGGACGACTTATTGTCAATTTGAATTTGAATTTGTGGGTTCCAGAAAGTAGCTTATCAGTCGAAATCAGGAAAGCCAAACCTGCAAAAAATTTCATTTTTGTTCGAGAATTAACGATAAACCAATTTTAAAAGGCTAAATAGCTTTTCTTTGCTTTTATTTAGTGAAGCACATTAACCGAGGTTGACATCCCCTTACTAAGCTCGATTTTGTGAGATTAAGTCAAATAAGCAAAGTTTTTGAAAAATATTGCGACGACAATCTGTCATTATTTTCTGAGTCGAGTTTCCATCTGGCGGAACCGAAACCGCTTTTGCACCTGAAGAAATTGGGTCGACATTTGGCGGTGTAATATCTTTGAAGGATTTTAAACTGGAAAGCCGAGCTCCCCCGGTTGATATCCGTTGTTTTTCCCTCCGCATAGTAGACAATTCATTGTTCACGAATCGATCTATTGTTTTGTCGACAGGTAAACGAAACTCCTGCGTGTTTGCAAACCATTTATCTTTCGCTGAATTTATTTTAGTACAATGTTGAATACAGCTTGCTTGTTTTGATGTTTTCATGCACTTTTCCTCTCTCTTTTTCAAAACCTCGGGTCGTAAAAATGTATCATGAAAAATCGCTCAGAGCAAAAAAAAAAAAAAACAGGAACAAAAGAAAAATACTGCATCGGGTTTTTTTTTTTCTGCAGAAAAAAAAAGAAATCCCTGATCGCAAAGGACATATTTTAAGGAAAGGATTGAATAGAGTTTTTTTTTTCCCTGGACGGGATTAATCGCGTTTGATAATATAAGCGAGAAATAAAATAGCGGAAAGCATTTTTAACTTAATACGGGTTTTAGCCTTGGAAAACCTTGCCAACCATCGGACAGAAATCCTTTTCAGTTTTCAAAACAGCTTTTATCAATTCGTGTGAAAGCGGTTTCCTCTCGGGAATTGAATCTCTTATAATTTTCCAAAGCTCCTTACTGGTTTGCATTAATATTTCAAAGAACCAACGATTTTCAACTAGGAGAAACTTTATGAAATGATGTACACGTGGTTTTCAACATAATGCTTAGCGATAAAAATAAATCACAGCTTTCCCAAGGAAAAAAGAGAAAAAAAAGGTTTTCTTTTTTCCTTTTCAAATTCGTCCAAACGTTGCCTTTCGAATTTTTTTTTTTTTTTTTTTTTTTAATTTAATAGGAATCGTGGAAATTAGTGGTAGATGGAAAAGTGAAACTATCCCTTGTTTGACACTTGTGGATCGCTTTCCAAATTCATGCAACTTTGAACGGATCCATCCCTCTCATTAACGTTGAGGTTAACTCACCAACCCTGTTTAACTTCAAAAAGGGTTTTAATGGTTCATAATCGATGAGTTTTCCAAAGATATTACGGATCTTTGGGATCCTATATCAATAATGAGATTTAAATTTTTGTTTGATTTCCACGGGATTTCCTCTGGAAACGGCGACGGGGGTCTTTCGATTCCTATCATTAAAAATTTTGCGGGATATGTAAACATGGAATTTGCTCCTAAAAATCGAAACCGGGTATAATTTTGAATAGCTCTCAGTTTTCTTGCACTTTCTTTCGCATTTGCTCAGGATTTTTACAGGGTCGAGTGTGTAACATGTGTGAGCTTGTGAGATCGTACTCAAATTTATTCATCATCTTTTAACAGAAAAAAAAAACGGAAATTGACCGAGTTTTCTTGGCACCCGCACATAAAAACGAAAGATATTGTCCTTAAAAGACTAGAAGGAAAAATCCAAGATATATGGCGTATAATTCAAATCACGTGACGAAGTGGAAACTCCGATAAAAATACATATGCACGATGGAAAAAAGGAAGTTACTGCAGAATTTAAAAAAAAAAAAATCCTATTTAAATTTTTTTTAAAAATGACATGCAAAAAAGAAAACTGATGCAAAGACCCCACAATAGCGTTTTTTTTTATCTTTTCGTTAATGCTTTTCGCTTTACATTGTTGACAAGGTATCCGTGTCACCTAGTTAATGGGTAACCATGGCGACGGAGGCGATTTCCGGTGGATCTTGTTACCTTCGTATCAATTTTTCAATAATAAAAAAAAAAAAATGTAATAAAAAGGAGTAATGAAACAACGTGTGATGGAAACCTGTAAAAAAAGAAAAAAATGAAGTGATATTTTATTCATAGGCTCTTACACATGCATAAGTTGTAAAAGTTTTTTCAGAAAAAAAAAATTTGCGAAAAATCCGATTTATGGATTATAAGAATTTTTTTTTTTATTTTGAAATCGTTTTCTAGGGCTAAGGAGGCTAGAAGGAGGAGGGGGTTCATTTTTTTTTTTTTAAATGCATTTCCGGGAAAAAGTCATTCTCACGTCAAAAACGTGAGAGAGAAACAAGGATCGTAAAAAAAAACTTTGGAAATAAAAAAAAAAGAAAAGAAAAAGCAACCAGGTTTAAATCAGTTGAAAGGTAAACTTTTTCGAGAAAGTTGAAAACAACAAAAATCTAGCTGGAAAGCTATTTCGCGGAAAATTGGAAAATCGCTTTTCCTTTATACGCATCTTTTCCAACGTAACTTTGATAATCGATGCCCCTTTTAGGATTTAGTGCGAAAAAAAAAAATTGTGAGATATTTCGTGTCGGTTTGGCGACTCCCATCACGAAGAATAATGACAGGGTGACGACGACGTTAACGATGATAATATCATAAAAAACAAAAAAAAAAAAAAAAAAAACAAAAGAAACCTTAAGCAATTGCGGATAATTACCGACCTTTGCCTTTTTTTTGGAAAAGAAAACAACGCGAACTTGGCACGAGAAATCGTGATATAAACATTTGGCCGCTGGTAAAAAATAAATTTTCCCGGAAGGAGAAAAAAAAAAAATTTTAGGTCGATATTTTCTAACCGAAGTTAACTCCCGAAAGCGATTAGCTCATTTTCCTCTTTTCCTTCTCTCTCTCCTCTTGGTTTTTGTCCCAATAACAGAAATGGTTAATGAGACTCTAAAGGCCGTGACACTGACTAATAACTTAATCCAGAGTCGGCAATAAACACTGAATAGAAGCGAAGGGGGAGCGGGAGGAGGGGGGGGGGAAGAGGAGGGACTAATGATAAAACTCACGCCATGTTTGATTTGTTTGTATCAATTTTGATAAGAGTAAATTAAATCTGTTCTTAAAGTGTTCTTTGCAGGAATGATAATATTCAAATCGTTAGTTACTCGAAATCGGTTAAAAGCAAAAGGGGCAAAACGGGGGCGGAGGGAGGGGTAATTTATTTGCTCTACGGGGATTTCCGATTACCTTTTGTAAAAATTGAGCAACACTGAAAATGAGAGCTACGTAAACACGGTTCACATCTTGGGGCGTTTTCCTGGAATTTGGCGTCATAAATAATACAGACGCGTTTCCCACAATCTGGGGAAAAAAATACATTTTTGCCTGACGGAAAACATGATCGATTTGACAGGCAGACTAACCGCGTTCCAACGTAATCCATTTAAATGTGATTCGACTGTGATTTTCCGACAGTCACTCATTTAGTCATCGTAAAAAACAGTGTACGTACTTGTTATTAATTAATTCGATTACTCCCAAGTTTCCGCGCCAAAAATTCAAAAATTTTGCCAAAAACAACTTCAATAAGTTCCGATTATGACTTTGCTTAGACATTGAAATATGGAATTTTTTAATTTTTCTATTTATTATACATTTAACTGGGCCGCTGATTTCTAATAAAAACTTTAATAGAAAGATACCTTTTTCCAATGCTCGTTTCTCATAAGCTAAACATAGGTGAAAATATCGCCTTGTAATGTTCTTTGCCGTTTTTCTGAATGAAAATTAATTGTCCGCCATCTTGTATTTTTTAAAGTTACTCGTACTTGTGTGGGTGGGTCTTTATAAGGATCCTTGGGCATTTGAGCCCCGTTATCGATGGATCCTTATAAGGGTTGCCTTGTCATAAAGTATGATCGTTAGTTATATAAGAACAATATAAGTAAGAGTGTAGTTTCTGTTATTGCAGTGACCACGGTCGTAGTCGACGCCATACTAGGAGGAAGCGTTTCCATGCCCTGCGATATTGAACCTGTGGATAAGGACGATATAGTGCACATGGTTTTGTGGTTTCGGGAGAGAGGAGGAAAGCCTTTATTTAGGTAAGTTTCCAATACTTTTTCTTTATGTGCATAAATTACGCAGGCCCTCTCCCCTCGATAGAAGGCGAATTCAGCCTTCAGCTAAAATTTCTCAATAACTGAACCTTGATTTTTTTTTTTTTTTTTAAATGAAAAAAATTGTTACTTTATATTTACATTCACCTGTGTTAATGGTCCCGGCGGTGGTGGGAGGGAGGAGAGAGGAGGGGGGGGGGGACTCAACACTCTATTTGCTCGTAAATTTTTTTTTGCACTTAAATTACTTCACGGTGGAAGGAAAGGATCTTTTACGAGTTATGTTATTCGGTTTTAAATAGGAAAACAAGGGAAAAACCGTGGGAGCGAGGTAATAAAACTTAAAAAATTGTGGAATATTTTATCTTCCTATTTGTATCCGCTGCTCGACTCATCCACCACCACCAGACGACAAAAACTTTATAATATTTCGAAACTGGAAAACTTTACGTCGAATAGCAATGAGATGATCGTTTCTGTGGAAAAACGTCTCATGCGACGCTGATATTAAAAAAAAAAAGACGTCTCAAGGTTTTTTTTTTTTTTTTTTTTAAATTCATATCGCAAGTTTTATAAATGAATATCGAATGAGCAACATTAAAAGGTTTCTAGTAATTAATGCAGTATTAATATTTATTAGGGGGTAAAAGAGAAAACGGTTGAGCTTATTATAACAACGTACGACATACAAACTTGATGATTGATGCTCGTTATTGTATATTTTCGACCCGTATTTTCATCTCGCCATCATCGAGTTTTATATCTCACGCATGCCCCCCTCTCCCCCTCCCCAGTCCCCGAAATAAAAAGTTGTACAAGTTCCACGCAAAAATTTAAATTTTCGATGAGGATATTTTATAAAATGCATAAACGTCAAATTTTTTTGCACGTAAATTAAACGCCCCGACAAATTATTCGGAATCAGCGATGTAAATGCTTAATTAATTGATTAATTAATATTTTTTTTTTATTTACTAAAAAAAAAAAAAAAAAGGGTTGGTTTTCGATCAAATATTTACGAATTTTAGCAGTTATTAAATTAGGGCGAGAGAGAGAGCTGAAGGGTTTGGG
The DNA here is from genome assembly GCA_037577465.1 of Liposcelis bostrychophila. NCBI lineage: Eukaryota > Metazoa > Arthropoda > Insecta > Psocodea > Liposcelididae > Liposcelis > Liposcelis bostrychophila. The sequence goes on along the minus strand of CM075209.1, from coordinate 788,401 downwards.
GTTGGGGGTCAATTTTTTATTTTTATTTGAAGGAATTTTCGAAAAACGAGGATGCGTGAAATTATGAAAAAAATTCTGCCGCTTCGTTAAAAATTGAAGGTAATTTTTTTTTTTTCCTCCGATCGCGAATTTTTTATTATTTTATTTTTGATGTATGATGAATACCAGAGACTTGTAGAAAACAATATTTTTTTGTTATCGGGGGAAAGCGACGAAACGTCGATTTGTTGTTCCTGGAATTTCGAATTGTGAAGTGGAGAGAATTTAATGATCATCGAAATGAAAAATACAATTATTGTTTGAGATGGAAAACGATGGAAATAGAATCGAGGCCTTCGGATCATACGAAAAGAGAATTTCCTATGTGATATAGAGGAATTTTTTTTAGCGTGGGAATAAGTGCCGGAAATTTTCTATTTGATTTTTTTTTTTTTTCGCTTCCATTTTCTGTTTTTCCAATTTTACGATAAGTTGAAGACGAGAAGAAAATTTGAATGCTTTGACTTTTTTAAAGAGGGAAAATATCGGGCCGAAAGAGATGGATCAAACTAAATTGACTAATAATTCTGTTATTGCTCTCGGTTTTGGATCCTGGAAAATTTTTTTAAATGGAAAAAAGATAAGGACTATAAGGATTTTGGAGCTTTAGGCAAAAAACAATTGAAATTTAACTGTTAATAAAAATGCCACTATTCACGGAAGAAGAATGTCGCGACCAAAAATAAGCGCACTATTCCAAGAAATTTGCATAAAGCTATTTTAATAATTTACTGGGGCTTGACACTTTTGTGACCAAAGAGACATCGACGTACGTACCCGAGAGTTTCCTCGTGCGTTATCTCCGGTCTAATGGAAACGTCAAGAGTATAAACACGCTGCCCCCAAAGAATAAGACAAGTCTCCGCGACCTCACTTTTTCCCCTTTTTTTTTTTTTTTTAATCGATTCGTCCGTCCCGCGGAAATATTTTCCAAACGATCGCTTTCATTGAGAAATGCATACGCAAACCCGATATCCCGCAATCGTCCCATTATATTTTAAATCAGATTTTCATTTTATTCTATCTAAAATTGGAATTTGTATAGAATTAAAGCAGAAAACTGAAAATCCCCTAAAGACCCTAAAAAATAATCATGAGGGCATTGAAATTGAATCTCGATCAAGCAAAGCCTGTTACATGCCTATTATATATATTCATATATTTAATTACAAATGATGCTGTAGGGGAAGAGGCTGGGTTGCCAAGGGGAGAGAACATATTCGCAGGGTTTTTCTCCCCCCCCCCCCCCTCCGCTCATGGTTCAGTCGGACGCGTTTTCATTATCAGGATGCTGGTCACTTCATTAACCGAAATACTTTGAATTTCGTAAAAATGATATAAAACGAAAAATGCTACGTTTCATCGTTTTCAATTAGTGGAGGCTCAAGTTCTTCTCACGATACCTTGTTACAGTCGACTTTTTGATTCGCGTTTTTTTAATTAAAACGTCATTTCCTCTCGGGTGGACAATCAACATTGTTAGCTGAAAATGTTTCAGATCGGGAAACCGTGGCGATCGCTATTGAACCAAAATTTATCTGCATAACTCTGTTACCCGCTTGTATCGCTCGTAAAATACTTTCCCTTTTTTTTTTTTTTTTTTTTTTCCATTTACCTTTTTCCTTTTTTTTTTGGAAATGGAGGAGACCTCCGAAAATTTTATTTCGAAAATCGATTTACTTCTCGGTACGTATGTCGATTTCGAGATGTTTTTTATCCGAAGCGTGTCAAGAGGAACGGGAGAGTTGTTTTCCTTCCGAATTACGTTTTTTAGAGGAAAATCGTATTAATTTTGATAAGTGGCACTTCATCTTTCTCTCTTCGATCTCCCTTTTTTTTCGAATTTGAAAATTTAGAAAAAATAAGAAGCTTCCTCGTGATGTCCTTTTTATTATTGGTTATCGAAGATTTGAAAATTCGAAAACGGGAGAAGCCAGAAGAAAAATAGCAATCCAATTATAAAGTCGATTGATCGGTAGAAATATCTATCGAAATGTCGTGGGGTCTGCATAACCGATCGCCCACTCCGACTCTTGTCGGAGCGGAGACGCTCGTTTTTCGATTGAAAATTCCAGTGCCGATGGATTTTTCTCTAACGCATTTAGGTTCCTACTCCGAGCCTGATTTCGAGGGTTCGTCGCTTCCTACGCGTCTGGAAAAAAAAAAAAAAAAAAAATTTAGTTTCGGAATTTATTTTTGGGTAAAAAGGTCCCGGGAGTAAATAAGAGGAGAAACATCGTTATTTGCACTTCACCCTCGACCTTTCATTAAGGAAATCAAGTTAGGCAAATATAAACGCATATAATACAAGCGGCGGCGGTCTCCGCCTTCTTCCGGACGGAAATGAATAAGTAAACAGGGCCAAGAGAGGAAGAGTCGAGCAAACGAGAAAGAAGGGAAAAAGCGTTTGGAGAAAAACGTGCCGATTTAATTACCGGGAAAAAAAGGAAGAAAGCCGCGAAGAAGAGCGGGAAAAAATAAAGGCATTTGCCAAAACTGTCAAACTCGATGATATGTAACGTCATATTCTTTTCCTCCTTGTTCCAGGAGGAACATCAACCTGACAAAACTCTCGCTTTCGAAATTTTTTCAACGAATTCTATTCAAAATTATGTGCGTAAAAACAATCGTTTTCTTTTCTTGTTCGAAAATGGACAATATTTTCCAATTTTTGAATACTACGGAATCGTAATTCGCATTTTTTTTTTTTTTTGCATTTTTTTTTTTTTTTTTCCATCTTTTTTTCTTGTTATTAAGATGAATTCAACGTATTGTATTGTACGTCTCGTTTCTTTCAATTAAAAAAAAAAAAAATTCAATTGGTCTATATATCTTGGAAGCTCTTTTGCATTGAAACTTATTTCCCTGGAAACAACAACGAAACGGAAAAAGAAAAAAAGTTTAGATTTTTTACCTTTTTTCTTTCTTTTTGTAGCGATAAAAACCTGTTTTTATTATATTTTTTTGTGTTTGCCGGAATTTTTTTTTATTTTTATTTTTTTTATTTTTATTTTTTATGGGAACAAATCTTTGGAATCACTTAATTTTTCTGTACAAAAAGATCTCATTATGTAAACCAGCTGGAAGTCTTCATTGGGAAAAATGAAAAATTTTGGTTTTGAATTTTTTTTTTGTCTGCATCCTCGGACCGTTTGTGGAAAAATATTTTTCAGAAAATTCCTCGAATCAAAAAAAAAAAGAAAAATGTTTAGTTTTATATTTTTTTAATGCGAAAGAAGCTTTCGTATTTTTTTTTTTTTTTTTATCCAAATGCTTTCTATGTATTTTCGAAAAAAGTATGTGAAGAATTCAGTTCTTTTTTTTTTTTTTTTTTTTTCTATTCATGGATTTTCGAGTTATTCCGATGTAGTTAGCGATTTAGAGAAAAAAAAAGGTATTGTCAGGGAAATATTTTGTATTCGTTGGGGGTTTTCAGGAGGCGGTTTTATTATTCCAACGAGGGACACAAGTTTTCATAAATGGAGGAAAGGAATTTAATTTGCCAATTATATTGAAAGCAGTTTTTTTTTTTTTTGTGAGGCAAGCATTTTAATGCTTCGAATTATGATGGCAAAACCGAAATGGCTTTTCAAAGGAATCGAAATCCTACCGTAAAAGCTAACATTTTCCCGGCATCGAAAGCTCAAAGATCGATGTAGAAAACGTTGGCGTTGGTAACCCTGGTGGGAAGCGATAAACTTTGGAATGTCGAAATGCAGGGAGGGCCATAAATAATAAAAAGGCTAAAGAAATATAGGGATCCAAATTAAGGGAACAAAAGGAAATTGATACATAAAAATTAGGTTGTTAGATTCGCACGCTGCGGCGAGAAAAATTGGCTGCCCTGTCCCGTGATAATGTAGAACCGTTTTTAGCTGTGCTATTCATCAATCCGACAGACAGTTTTAGGTCAGTTAGATCTCGAGAGGAAACTTATTCGTTTGCTCGTCCTATCTCCCTCTTTCTCCATAATCCTACCCCAATTCTTATACGGGATTAAATGCCACGGTGCAAACCGATGCAATTTATAATCGGCTCCATTGTCATTTTTTTTTTTTCGGAAAGTAACCCAAAGCGACTTTCTTTTTATAAAGATATTTTATGGTTTTTGAAAATCGGGAGCGTCGGCTCTCTTTCTCCCTTTAGGTGGATTGCCCGAAGGGCAGAGTACGTCCAGTCGGAGTCCATACATATTGCACATATCCCCCGGGAGAAAAGGCGACCCAGAAACGTCTTCCTCCTTGATGGATCGCCCCGACTCGTAGTTTGAGCTAATTTCTTTTTGAAAAGGGGACGGAACGATTCAACGTAACAAGGTTACGAACCCGATAGGAAACGTCAAAGGTATCAAATCAAATCATTGGGAAATCCCGATTAGGCCGTTTAATTAATTTTGTGATCCGCACGATTTTAGCGCGGATAGAAAGCAGAAAGCAAAATGATTTCCCCGATGACCCTCCCGCATTCACGAGGATCTTAATTCCGGGGAATCCGTAATTACTAGGGTTACATCATCTTTCGATCCTAAAATTTTCCTTTTATTTATTAATTAGGGGAAAATTTTTTCGTCGTAATTTTTCCCGTGAAAATCTTTATTTTGCCGAAGATAATCAATGTGAAAAGGTTGTTAAAAATTAAAAAGAGCTTGCGCGTTGGTCGTTCCGCTTCCGAAAGATTTTCAGAAGGAAAAAAAAAAGTTTTTGAAACAAAAGTTGTATTACACCCAAGGGCCTAATTCCTGGCAAAGTTGTTGAATCCATAAACAGTGCCAGTTAATGCGAACCTAACGTTTTTTCATGCAAAACACCTTAGAGGAGCAAAAAAAAAAAATTGAAGTGTTGCATTCTTTTCTTTCTCACCCTTTCCCCTTTTTTCCACGTACAAAAAAAAGTTTCTCGTACTAATTTGTAACTCTCGTTCGATCTTTCCCTGATTAATAATATTCAATCAGATTTTACGTGACTTGTTTGAGTAAAAATAGCGTTGCCTTCTTTTTTTCAGAGGCGATAACACTTTTGAGAGATGCTTTTCTTACTCTCAGATTTTTTTAATTTAATGTGCAAATCGGGCACAAAGAAAATACGGAAACTCGAGTTTTTTTCATTTTGTTGTGACTCACGGCTCGAGTTCGTTCGTAAGACATTGGTTTCAGGGCCGTTTTTGACCCTCTCCGCCGCGGGTTGGCAAAACTTTGGCCATCTCTTGTGGAAATTCGTAGGATTTTGTTAAATAATGCGGCTCTTATTTTCCGAATTTTCAAATTTTTAAAGCCTTCCGCCGGAATCGGAAAAAGCCTTTGGTCGGAATCGGTGCTTTCTGCGCTGAAACAGTGATAACTCTTTTATTTTTTGAGCCAAAACTTTAAACAATTGCAAAGAAAATCGAAAACTATATTTTTAAAGAGAAGCAGCCATTCATCTGTAGATCACAAATCTAAAACCTGGCTTTGATATAAGTGATTTGTTTATAGATTTCTTGGCCAAAATACTTGTCCAGCCACTTTTTTTTTTTTTTTTTTTTTTTTTTGCTGATAACTAACTTGCTTCGAGATCCATGGAAAATTTTCATTACTTTTCCTCTGAAATAATTTTTTTTTTTTTTTTTTTGGATCTGTGGGATACTGATTCCCAGGTGAAACGTGTCTGCAACGTTTCTTTGACTGGCTCATTCTATTTTAGAATATTTTTCAGTTTTCACCCAAATCCAGCCAAAAAAGTTTGTGTTCAGAGAAAAAATATTTTTTAAAAGAAAAGGAGTAACTACTCACCGCACCCGAACCCGGTATTGTGAAAACCTTCGTATTTTTCATTAAAAAATAAAACTAAAGCCATTCCATTTGTTTTCCCTTAAAATTTTTTTTGTATAAAAAAAAGAGGGGAAAAAAGGGCCAGCCGCAAACGTAAACGAGGAAATAAAAATTCACTTAGAGGACTTTCATATGACATGACATGGTCGCCCTTAAAATGTCACGGGGTCAGGGTTTAATTAAAGTGAAACCCCGGGACTAAAATTTTTACCGGAAACTAACGATGCATCCGACGAGTAGAGCCCTGGAACGGCAATCTCTATTTGCTGAAACCCGTTTTCCAACGTCCATCACAGTCCAAATTCCCCGTTACCGGGGGATAAATCCGTAAATAGCATAATTACCTGGTTAAGTATGTAACTGCTTGGCGGCCTCGAGGTTTTCCATATCGTAAACATCCGACAGAATAATTAACTTTCCCTCAAAAAAAAAAAAAAAAAAAGATATATTTCCCACGAAATTTTTCCGTCTGTGGAGATGGAAATAAAATTTTTTTTTAGGGAAACGTAGGGAGAGGGATAGAGGGAGAGGTTTGAAAATGATTAAGATAAGATTCGCGTTTAATCGGATCTTTCGGCTTAAGGGTAATGCGCTTCCTAATGTGACCCCTTGCGACCTTTCTGCGATGTAAAGCAATCGACCTTTGTCGCTTTCTGTCACGGATTTTAACTTACTTAGACTCTCGGGTTTGCTTTTCCTTCCTTCACTCTAATCTTCTTTTCTGCGACCCGATCGATTTCAAAAACTTTCCAAGGACGTGGAAAAATCGCTCTGTCATACAGTAACTAAATCATCGGAAAATCTTGTACCACTCGACATGTTTCCTTATTTTCTCGGAATTGTCAGGTCGAATGCCTCTTTTCTTTTATCGTACAAGGGGAATCGATTAATTTAATCCGATAATCCTTTCCTTTAAAAAAGTTTTTAAAGTTTCACCCCCGCGTTAAGTATGGAGAAAAAAGCCGCGAAAAGATTCCCCGGGGGATTAAAAAACAAATCTAAAAGTCAGAAGGGAAGAAAAAAAAAAAAGACACGTCAGCAACGAAAGTCGAGGTTTTTGTTTCCCAACTCGCGTAGAGTCATTAAAAAATAATGAAGTTTTTTAAGTTTATTTTCAATACTTTTTACTTAGCTTTGAAAATTTGAATGCGTGTTACCAAATAAAACAAAAAGGAGGGAAGTAAAATAAAATAAAATTAAAGAAAAAAAAAAGAAGAGAGAGTGTTGTTTTAATTAAGAAGACAGGTTATCCGAGTGGTCATACATGTTTCTTTGTGTGCGTGTGTGTCGACTAAATAAAATTTCCTCCCGGGAAGAGCAGAATTCCATTGAAAATGAAATTAATGATGGAATCCTTCCAATGGAAGGGTTTTATATTTTCCCCAAAATCTAAACGTAGCCGTCGGGGATTTTAACGAAATAAAACAGAAATTTATGTTTTCTCCGGGTGTTCAATGAAAAAGCTCCCCGGTATTGCTTATTCAGGGCCTCAATTCATTTTAATGTTATTCTAAAAGATTTTCGAGTTCTTTTCACGACCATGGTTAATACTCAATTTTCCTTCTTTCAAAAAAAAAGTAACCAAGTGGATTATAATCAAGAATAAATTATCTTTTTTTTTTTTCTCCCCTGAATTCAAAGAAATGGAAAAAATGTTCAGACGATTTCCGAGTTTTTTTTTTCGAACACCGTCGGAGAGTTTACATAAAAATAAAATAAAAAAGGAAGCTTTGAAGCAACATGATTTGGTTGCTTCGCGAAAAACCGAAAATGGAATGGAAAATGCTTTTTATGAAGAAAAGCTTTTTTTTTTATTCTTTTTGGTCGTTATTTTTTAAAGTAACGTTTAAATGTGGGTCGTAGACTACATCGGTCGTGAATAATTAAAACAAGAAAATTTCAAATGCGGAAAGATGGGGATTCAAAATTTACAACGGAAAATTGGCAGCGGAATCGATGCCCACCATCTGAATCGTCATTAAAATACCAGGGGAGTAATTTAAATATACTGACCAAATAAAGAAAAGGAATTAGAATTTTGTGGGGGGAAAAGGATGAGCATCGGACGTGCTGCACGTGATATTTTGGACTGAAATTCAAAACAATTTTTTATTTTTTAATAACCTCCCTTTTCTTGGGAAAATAATAATTCGGGTTGCCTTAGAGATATGCATAAACAAAGCGAAAATATCGGACGTGGATTTATATGTAAATTGCTCTTCGTGCAAAAGAATTTTCTTTTAAATTTCAAATGTTATACTTTTAAAGGGTATCTCCCTGTTACCATGGGCGATCGGCCCCCACCGGAAAGTCAGGTCGCGGGTTTGGCATTTTATTGGGACCCATAAGATATGTTATCCCCCAACGTTTTAGTCCCATAAGTTAAACATGGGAGCAACGCTGCACGAGATCTGTTTTTTTCATTTATCGTGCATTTCTTTTTTATTATGAAATTTGGAGATCCGGCAAAAATCATGAAGGTACCCTACCTTAAGACCAATATTGTGGGTAGGCTGGACCCCTCCTAAGGTCAATGACCCCGGAGAAAAAAATTTTTAAAATGAAATTTTGTCAGTTTCCTACAGTTCCGACAGAGGTGACACTTTTTAATGCCTTTATATATGATGGTCTTAGGGTACCCTAACATATATCATTGGGTCGTTTTCGCCCGCTTGGTGCGTCAGGTCGAAAAATTCAGAAACCCTACCCGAGTAAGCATCTGAAATCTGCCCATGGCGGAAAATCCGGGGGGGAATGCCTTTAGTATGTAGGTACCCTATAGGGATATCATGACATATAGGTCTTAAGGCCACCCTGTGCAGAAATAGGGGGGGGGGGTCAAAAATCGAATTTTTGCTCTTCTGTTTTTTTTCGCCCATGGTAAATTCTAGAGGGGGGAGGGGGAAGAAAATCATGAAGATGCCTTAGACGAAGGGCAACACAATGATGAGGGAGGGGGACCCGAAAGGCCAATGACCTCGGGAGGAGGGCCTTTCGAATCCTTTTTTTAAAGATTTCGGTTACATCCACAAGAGGGATTACTTTCAAAATCCGTTCGTTCGGCGCGTCTTATGTCTGTTTGAAAACATTTTTTGAGATTGATTCAGGAATGATTTTTAAAAATGCTTAGAGAAACCAATTTTTTTTTTCAGCACCCCCCCCCCCCTTCCCCCCGTGTTCTTTGTAAAGGAACAATATCCTTAAGCATTTTCATTAAAAATTATATACAAGAGCAGTCTTCATTAATGGCTCCACAGAGAAATAATCTTTACGAATGTAAACGGGGTACTGGAAAATGAGCAAAATTCAAAAACCTCCACTTTTCATGTTGACCCATCTGGAAAATGGTATCGAACCATTGATATTATATTACTAGGCCATAAGACGCGCCAAACTAACTGATTTTGAAAGTAATCCCTCTTGTGGATGTAACAGAAATCTTTAAAAAAAGGATTCGAAAGGCCCTCCTCCCGAGGTCATTGGCCTTTCGGGTCCCCCTCCCTCATCATTGTGTTGCCCTTCGTCTAAGGCATCTTCATGATTTTCTTCCCCCTCCCCCCTCTAGAATTTACCATGGGCGAAAAAAAACAGAAGAGCAAAAATTCGATTTTTGACCCCCCCCCCTATTTCTGCACAGGGTGGCCTTAAGACCTATATGTCATGATATCCCTATAGGGTACCTACATACTAAAGGCATTCCCCCCCGGATTTTCCGCCATGGGCAGATTTCAGATGCTTACTCGGGTAGGGTTTCTGAATTTTTCGACCTGACGCACCAAGCGGGCGAAAACGACCCAATGATATATGTTAGGGTACCCTAAGACCATCATATATAAAGGCATTAAAAAGTGTCACCTCTGTCGGAACTGTAGGAAACTGACAAAATTTCATTTTAAAAATTTTTTTCTCCGGGGTCATTGACCTTAGGAGGGGTCCAGCCTACCCACAATATTGGTCTTAAGGTAGGGTACCTTCATGATTTTTGCCGGATCTCCAAATTTCATAATAAAAAAGAAATGCACGATAAATGAAAAAAACAGATCTCGTGCAGCGTTGCTCCCATGTTTAACTTATGGGACTAAAACGTTGGGGGATAACATATCTTATGGGTCCCAATAAAATGCCAAACCCGCGACCTGACTTTCCGGTGGGGGCCGATCGCCCATGGTAACAGGGAGATACCCTTTGGAATAAATATATTTTTGCGTTTAAAACGCTCCGTAAAGGAAAAAGAAAGGAATGAATACAAATAAGCGGACATTAATTAGTTCCCATTTTTGATTAGCCAATAAACAATCGATTAAGGAAATTCAAGACTCTCGGCTTCTTTTCATTAACCCCCTTTTTCATTTTTGTATTCTAATTATTTTTTTCTTTTAAAATTGTGTGGGAGCGTTCGAGTAGAAAGGAGAAAGTTTTATGTAAGAATTAATTAAAAATTGTGAGAGGTCGTTTGGACACGAGTTCAACGAGAGTGTCTCGTCTCGGACGTGGACACCTTTTGGAATTTTCGGGAGATTAAAAATTTAAGGATTTTAAATTTTTCTAAAAAATAAGAATTTTTTAAACATGAACCCACACTTTTCTTTTAAAGAGGAAATAACACTGCTTACGCAATCCTTGAACGAAGGAAATTAATTAACCTGAGTGAATTGAATGAAGCCAAAGAATGAAACTAAAAAAAATCTCTCTGCAAGAGAATAAAAATATAATATTAAAAGGGAAATAAAACCAAACAAAATAAAATAAAATAAAATAAAATAGATTTTTTAAAGTTCACGTTTCGCATAAAATGTCAGGAGTGTGTTAACCTTTACATTCAATGCGAAATGATTTTCTAACGAAAACCAAATTTGGTTCTTTAATACTGATTATGCTTTTAAATCCCCTGTTCATTTTGTTAAAAACAAAAAACCGCAATATTTAAAAAAAAAAATTCCCGGTTCGAAAATCAATCCCTTTGCCCGGAGATGCTCCCTGTTTCTCCTCCTTTTGCACCACAAGTTTCACTCGGTTATCTCTTTTATTACCCATCATAACCCCCAGTTATATTTAATATTTATGCAAATCCCATACCTTGAAGAATAGCTCCTTTTTATAGCTCATCTCCTGGAGTGCTCAACCCGTTTTTTATTTCTCTCATTTTTGACGGTTTTCAATCCTCACCTGTCAATTAACTTTTTTTTCCTAATATGACAGCATCCTCAGTTTTTTATGAACCCCCTTCCTTCCTTCCTTCCTTCTTTCATTCTTTCTTTTTTTTCATCTGAACTTGCGGGCTTATGCCGATGTGTCTAACTCGTTTTTTTCGAGACTAAAAATTTATGAAACAAAATTTTTTTCGGAAAAAGTCTGAGCAAGCCCCTTAGTAACATGTAATATCTGGTGCAGAGGAGGCGATTGCTCTTCCGTTTTTTTCCCCCCGATAAAATGTTAATTTAAAATCATTTGATCATTTGCTGAATTTTTGTTCGAAAACAAAATTCCAGAACTCAAAAGTTGTGAATGCTCAATTATACATCTATAAATGCCTTTATGTAATTCATGTTTAAGAGTTTTTCTTCGAAATTTCAAGACGCGTCGTGTCAACCAATTTTTTCTCTGCTTACATCAGTTCGTGAATTTTTTAAAGTTTCGACCATAAGGTAAACATAGGTGGCGGGGTACTAGATTATTTTCATTTTCAGCGCCAACGCTCCGGCACAAAAAATCGTGAACGCGCTCCAAAATTTAAAAAAGAATTTCCTTAACTAATTTTTTACGACCGTTTAAATCGTTTTTATGGGTCAAAAAACTGATTCGGAATTTTTATAGTTTAAAATTGCGTCAGAATCAATTTATCAGAAAGAATAATTACCAAAACGTCCACGAGAGAGCTCTCATGTTAAAAGGGTGACGGGACGAATCTATTTATTATATTAAAACAACGCCATTTTAGTTACCATAATGAAAAAAAAATAGTGCAGGGTATATCACGTGGTGTTTTCGATACGTCACTTTCTGAACTTTAAGATACGGCCTCTGATTGGTTAAAAACGTTTTTTTAAACATGAGCCCATAAACTCGCAAACAAAAGTGTCGTCACGTTCTGCGCATCGCCAACTTTGTCTTTGGTTTGTCATACTGTGTTTAGTTACTTGGACTTATAAAGGATATATTGGTTTCGGGTTCTTCAACGATTTTTTTTAAAATTTTTATTTATATTTCATGTTAATTAGTAGTTTATTTGTGGTTTGATCATGTTACTTGTGGATTTGTATTATTATTTAGTTGGACGAAGGAAATGTTGGAAACAACGATATGTTTAATCCGGATGAAAATGTGGTCGGCTTGACCAGAATAGGTTAGTAAAGCTCTTTGCATTTTTGACTCGAATGTATTTTGTAACTCAGACTGGTAAATTTCTTTAAAAAATGCATTCAAGGACGTGTTTCCTAATGTATTTAATTATGAATCCTTTATAGAATGGATTACTGGTGGATATAGGTAGGCTACAAGTAAAATCACTCGGAATGGCAGAAAAGTAATTTTTATAAATGGAGTAAAAACGACTCTCCTTATTTTGCTGTAGGCATAGGCTACCACCAATGAGAGCCTGGTACTGGTTATATTTTATTGGATTTATCTGCACAGTAATCATGAGAATTATGCATCAAATCAAAACCAAATTTTGAAAAAATTTTTCTGTATAACTTTTGATTACGTTATTATTATCCCAGGTGAAAGGGTTGTGGCCTTGGATTTATTACAATGACGAAACCTTTTTTATCATTTTAGATCATAAATTAATGTCAGATTCCTGAATTAAATCAGAGATTGCTATCGTTTCAGGAAATGGGATATATCATTTTATTTTAATCCATGCAAATAGCATTGGTAAATAATTTTTTTCATGATAATATCAATTTTTTACAAGAAGGCTTTCGTTCTACAATTTTTTTTTTTTTTTTTTTGATCATAGTAATAGATTTCAATTCAAAGCAACAATTGACCAAGCTGTTTTTTTATTTATTTACATACATGATACTTAAGTGATTGACATTGCGCTTTGGTTCAATTCAGAGGTCGAGGAGCTCAGTTTGAGGCTGCGAAATTCATTCGCTTTCCTCCTTTCCCCCCATCTTAAAGATCTGGTGACGCCATTGTCCTGAAAATCGGTTTCGGACGTAAAGAAGGAAAATTTAAAGCAGTTTTTCCCGGAGAAAAAAAATGTAACGAAATTCGAGAAACCGGTATAATAAAATCTCTTTTAGAATGACTGAAATAGGGGGGAAAATTTCTTGGAGGACTGGGTGGGTGGGAGTTCAAAAAAAAAAAAAAAAAAAAGGATTGAAGTTATGAGGTCACGGGCAATCGATAAAGTGGTGGAACTTGAATTTGTTTTCCCTTTAACCCTTGATTACATGTCTAATAACAATTCATCTTTCGATAAAAGAATTTTTTTTTTTTTTCGACTTGTTATCGCACGTGGAAAATTCTTTTATTTAAAATAATGAAAATGAAAGGATGTAGTCCGGATAAAGTCCTGAAAAAAAAAGTTCAACTTCTTGCTCTTCGGGAAAATGTGCCATTTCGAGATAAGAAACCCGCCATCTCTTCGATTTTGTTTCTACATAAATTTAAATTTGAGTTTTCATTCCTGGATTTTCTTTCCAAGGAAAATACTTTCAAAACGGATGTAAAAGGCTTTAAAAAAAAAAAAAATTCGAACCCAAAATTCGAAAATTCTACTTTTTTTTTCGAGCACGGAACGGAATTCATAAATAACAACTGAAAATACTAATAAAGTATTTGTAACCCACTCCTCTCGATGAATCTAATTTTTAGTTTATAAAACTTTTCCAATTAAAATCATTTTTAAATCGAATAACTTCGTGCCGGATTGCATTTTCGGTTTATTCGAGAGGAGGGTTGCAGCGATCGCGGCTCTTTGGCCTAATTATTATTTTATGATTTGAAAAGCATTCCTCGGAATTTTCTTTCTTGTGTGCATGTTTTAAAATTACAGACGAAGAAGAGAGAGAGGAAGGGGGGGGGGATGGTAATACCCCGAGTTTAAATTTTGACTTTACTCTATGGCAAAAGATCCCCGGGAAAATCCCTTTGCACCGAGGGAGTGTAAGGTCGGGAATTCCACGAATTGAGGAAACAATAGCCTGAAACAGAATTAACAAGGATTGCTTTGAGAGATTCTTGTAGGAAGACATTTCCAAGACGGTCCCAGCATTTTCCCCCGTTAAAGTGTATTATCATAATGGCGGAAAACCCAAAGATTTTATTTTATCTTGGATCTTATTTTTTTTTTTTTTTTTCGGGAATTGAGACTTTTCGAAAAGGCGGAAACTTTGCTTTAGACTTTCCGGGATCTAAAGATTGCTGATTTCCAGGAAGTTGAACGAATAAATAAGGCGTCCAAATAGTTGCCTTTAGAACCTTTGAGAGATATAAGATTTTACGTAGTTTGTGTACCTGATTAAGCACTCTGCTGAACTTTTTCTTGACTTTTGTTCGTAGTCGTTTCTTGTAAAATTGTTCGTGACATATCCGTCGTGAATATTCACTCTTAAGTCCCTCCTCTTCGTCAAAAACCCTGGTAAATCATTGCATGTGAAAATGATTCCCTTTTTAATCGATTTCGTAGAAAGAAGGAGATTCCATGTGTTTAATGGCGACTGGATTTGTGTATATATTCGAATCTCTGTCACGCGGAAAAAAACTCCTAATAAAACTAAAAAACGGAACCGTCAATACATGATGTTATGGATCTTCTTAAAATAAAGTTAAAAATCCTCAAATCATAAAACATTTAATAGAATAGGAAGACGGTTGCAAGGTGGGAAGAATATATGTGGTTAAACGTCTTCTTATGATTCAATGTTGTTGTTTGAAAAAAGCTGTTTGCGACTCGTCTCATCCTATCTTATGCATTCATATTCACGTTGTTTGAGCTCTTAAGTACAATAATAAAATTAACTTTATGGGTGAGCGTATTTGGTGTGAGTAAAGAGGAACATGGTTTTAGTTAGATTGTTTTTATTTTTTTCTTATGCTGCGAAAATGAAAAATGATATAACGGTACGGGTAGCCATTCTTTAAAAGTAAAAAGTAATGAGGTATTTACAATCAAATTTATCATTGGTGTAAACTAAAAAAAAAATTGTTTGTATAAACACAAATATGTCGATGATATTAGTTAAAAATGATAGAAAATCAGGTAATAAGAATTGTATGACCTTAGCTTTCATTTGAGTGAGATCAAATGTGTTTATTAATTTTAAAACATCTGAGAATTTTTTTTTTTTTTTTTTGAAAGCGCCAAATTTAAATTTTCGTATAGAATTTTTTTTTCTTCGAAGGAACTATTCTTAAGGTGTTCGATAGCACCGCTATTATTAGTTGAAAAAGCATCGTTTTTGGTCTTTTTATAATTTCGTTAAAATTCACGAAAAAAATAAAAACATTTTATCCTATTGTTAGCCTACGGAAAAGAAAAAAATGGCATCCATTTTTTTGCACGAAATAAACAAAGCTTCCGATTTTCTTTACTAAAACATTCAAACTAGAAAGTAATATGTATTTTTTAAAGCTAATATCAATATGATACCTATTAACAGATGTGTTCGTTTTTGAAAAAATCGGAACATCTAGAAATAAACTTTTTTCGTAAATAAATGAAAACGCTTTGTTTATTTTTTGAAACTTCCCATATAACGCCATGTATTTTTATCATATTTTCAAAAATTTTTGACTCCTTAACTAGAAAGTAACTATTGCTTAAATTTTTAAGGGAGGTCCGCGGATACCTGATAAATCATCTGTGCGAGTTTGAAGAATATCTAACATCTTGAGTTTTACTATCGAAACACCTTAACAAAAGTAGATTTAGATTAGAAAAAAAATGGCTGTTTGTAAAGAACTAAATCTTTATAAATTAATTTTTTGCGTGAAGGTGAGCTATTTTACTGTTTACTGCATTTAATGAATAAATAGCGACTTGGATTACTCAAAATTAGACATTTAGGAACGGTAGTTTTAGGTATAAGAAATAATTTACGTTTCCGGGGGTCTAGCAAATTTTTTACTTTTAAGTGAAAATACCACTATAAAATGATTACAGTTTCTGGTATTGAGTTCTAAATAAAAGGAAGACAAATAGAAAATATGAATGCAAAAAAAAAAAAATTGTTTTTTAAAAGAAAATTTTCCAAAAATAAAATTCTAATGTTGACTTGGTTAGAGAATTACCCTAAAGCAGAAACTAAAAAGCTAAAAATAATTTTTTAAGAATAAAAAAAATCGATTTCGAATTAAAAGCCCAAAAAAGCTAAAAACAAGTTAAATAAAGTCGAACCTTCATCACTGACTATCTAATTGAACTTGTGTGTTTTTTTTCTTCATTTTCATATTTTTAAAAACTGAAATCGAGATCGCATTGGAAGTTCATACATTCACGAGATGTGATCTCGATTTCAGTTTTTAAAAATATGAAAATGAAGAAAAAAAACACACAAGTTCAATTAGATAGTCAGTGATGAAGGTTCGACTTTATTTAACTTGTTTTTAGCTTTTTTGGGCTTTTAATTCGAAATCGATTTTTTTTATTCTTAAAAAATTATTGAAAAAAATTAAAAATGAAATTTCCGTGAAAACGTTTCCGAAGCGCTCTAAATATTAATTATTTAAGTTCCTTAATACTGCTAACTAATTGCTGAATATTAATCACCTTTTATGACGGAAGAAGCAAAACGTATCATTGAGCATTAAAGCGCGTGTGAATTTCGAAACTTTACCTCCCTCCTCCCCCCCGCGCCCTCCTTTCCCTGTAAATTGTTAAAATTAAAATCTCTACGCGATTTGCTTTTCCCGTTTCGATGGCAGTATTCGATTTGAGAACAATAACCCTTTTGTTTTGTTTGGGAAAGACAATGTACGTTAGAGAAACAATGACAACTGTTAACACGATCGGTATTGTCAGGTTAATTCAAAAAAGAAGGGGAAAAAAAAGAAGGTTTAGGCGCGATGAAAAATTTCCCCTTTGGCGTATTAACATAATTCAGTTATCAAATTTTAAAATTCCTTGGAAACACAAATCAAAAGGAAAAATTTAAAAATACTTCATGCATTTTTACTTTTAACGAAATTTCGCGTGCCATTAGGTCATTTTTTTTCAAAATCGATCCCTGAGTCCTCTTATCGAGATTTTTTTTTTTTTTTTTTTTTTAATTTCATCTCGACGTCGTTTTTTTAATTACTTATTCAAAGATATAACATTTTTATTTTTTTTCTTGAAGAAATAAAAATAGAAAGGCGAGAAAGTAAGGGAGAAAAATGAATTCGTTACGAAAAAAAGTTAGAAAGTTATTTTCTTGATTCTGACTGATCACTCCGATGGGATCGAAAAAAAGAAGAGAAAACCATTACAAAAGTAAAATATCCCCGGTAGTGGGAAAAAGATCATGTCCCTGAAAATGGTCATTTTTTTTTCTTTTATCGTCCGGAAAAAAAAGAGCAAATGTCTGCAGTTTGTCCTTACAGTTTCAGGTCCTCCCCAAGGAGAGTTCCTTTTTTCTCGCTTTTTTTTTTTTTAAAAGTAAAATTCATTTGTTATGCAAAGTTTTTTTTTTTAAAAAAATACTTGTCAAATATTTTTGGAATTCGGTGAAACGAAGGGACAGCTGAACAATCCCGACTCGGAAGGTTCGAAATCGATCCTATTTCGAACCTCCACTTGAAAATTTGTACAATGGACGAAAGAGTTATTATTTTAAAAGACGGAGGGAAAACAATGACAACCCACAGGAAAAGATAATAATAATCCGTTGTAAGAGTTTGTGTGTAAATCATTATTTTGTCGCTTTTGAAAATGGTGAGAAGGACTTCTTTTCCGCCGAGCTTTATTGTCTTGTGTTTTTCATTGTGTATTATTTTCTAAAGTTTCATATCTTTTGTTGCGAATGCTTAAACTTTTATTAAAACTGACTTGGTGTTTTGAAAAAGGGATATTCATAAGCTTTTTCTCATATTTTTTAATTTTTCATAAGAAAAAGGAAGGGCCTTTTTAAGGTCGATCGGTTAAAACTGATAAGAAAATTAAAAAAAAAAAAAAAAACGTAATCAAAGGAAATACTTTGCTACATATAAATTTTGTTTCTTTTTAATAATAATAAATCTTAAACAGGTGTGGAGGTAGTTCCTACGGTATCGATTTCTGTTGGAGTGGTATCGACATGAATTACGAACTCAAAGAAAAATGATCCTTCCAACCATGCTTTGATGTTAATTCGAAAATAGCGTGCTCAACGTAAGAATATCTTTCACTACAAAAAGCATCTCGGGGGTTTTTTTCCTTTCTTTTCATTCGCACCACTTTTCGCTATACGAAATCCATTTCAAGAAAAATTTTTCTTGGGTGAAGTGCGGAAGAAAAAAAGTATTTCAATTCTTTACAAAAATGGAAAGCAGGCATATTTTTTTTTTTTTATTGTTCCGAATAAATAATTTCCGAATTTTGAAATCTTTAAAACGTTTTAAGAATCCGAGGTTTTAAAAGGCTGGTACAAGTTAGCCGGGGGTTGTGGAATTCAGCATTTTTTTTCTACTCATCGGAACGGGTAACCTTACACGACTTTTCACACAAACATACGAAAAAATAAATGGCTGAATGCATTTATAATATTTAAAGAAAAAATAAACGTTAAAAAATTTATGTGTTTTACCGACTTAACCAGAGCGCTCTAGCGGAGAAATAGGCAACTTCTACTGGAAGAACAATGATCGCCATTGTTATCGACTCAGTGGCTGCCTATACAGCATTTATATGTTTTTTAAACTCATTAAACAACAACAGTTATAATTTTACTTACTTTATTATAAATGCCTTGAGTCCTTTACTTTTTTCGTATGAAAACACGGTTATTTTTCAATAAATTTAAAAAAAAAAATTTAAGTCTTGCCGCTGCGCGGACGTTTTTTCCACCCAAACGGAACCTTTCTTAAGTCCGTTAAATTAAATCTTACGTAAGAAGAAAAAAGATATCCCTTTCTTCTTGGCGAACAAAAATAGGATATTTGACCCAACGATGTAAACCTCTCTTCCCTCCAGAAAATGAAAATGACCCTATTAATTCAAGGTTGTTAAATTAATACTTGCTAATTATGTTTAATTAGTGGCTTGCAGAAGTGGGAAATTTGAAAAAAAAAATATTGCAATGAAAACTTTTTTTTTAAAAGAAAAATCCCCTTCTTAGTTTTAATGAAACTCACAAAAAAAGAAAAGCTTCTTCCACTTTTGATTTGGGATCGATGAAATCCTCGATTGAAATTCAGTACCGATGAATACAAAAATTCTCTGATTATTCCAAGTCAATCGACCAGCGTTTCAAATAAATCATTACGTTTAATTAATTTTATTTAAATGAAATCGAAAACTAAAATGAAAGGGAAAAGAAATACGAACGGGAAACAATTAACTTTCCGAGAAAGACTCGTGCCGATTTTCCCCCTTTTTTTTTCTTTTTTTTTTTTTTTTTTTATCGGAAAGGTCGAAGACCGTGAACTCTTGGGGGGTGGTGACGTTCCCCCGACGTCTTTTCAAAATGGCGTGAACTCAAAGACGTCAATGTGACATAACATATCGCAAACATATATATTCCCAAAAGTTTTCTTGAAGACGGAAAACCCGGGAGGAAAGGGGGGGATGGAGTGTTAATTTTCCACTTGTAAAGAGATGCCCTTGTGGTTACATTTTCCCTTATTCGTGGATAAACTCTACCGAGTTTCACTGGGTCGTCAAACTTGTATTATTCTGCAACAAGGGTGAAAACCAATGCACAATCCGCAAAACTCCAGAGCCTTAAGAGAGTTTTAGTCACATTTCACGACTCTTTAATTAACTGCATAGCGATTCCAGCGTTTTGAAATTTCATTCCTCCCTTTATGGTTATTCCAGGAAAAAACGAATTCCAGATTTTAAGCATTTCCTTTTTAAAATAACGAGAAGGGATATTAGGGCGTCTCTTATTTTACCAAATTTTGCTAATTCTTTTGTGGGAACCAAAAGAAAATTGCATGCCCGTAAGGACCGAAAAATCAAAAATTTTATTTTGATGTTAAAACGGTCGTTTCCTATTCGAATTTTTATGCAGGATAAAGTTAGAATTTATTTGTGTCAAGCGATTTCTGTGCTATAGGACAAAAAACGTGAAGAATTTATCAGAAAATTGTGGCTGTAGTATTTTTTGCTAATTTTTTTTTTTTGGCCTCTATCATCAATTCCGAATAGGAAACAACCGTTTCCTTGATTTTTCGGTTTTTACGGGAATCTCGAAATTTTTAGGTCCCCTTGGACAAAAAATTCAGGGAATCTTTTAAAGAAAATGAGGGGACATTGAAAGCAAAGTCGACATTTTAATTGGTACTACTTTGCATGCCATCACCAATTTTTTGGATGACTTGTAAGGAAAGGAAATCCGTTTTAGCAAAAAATTAAAAAATACATGGATCCAATATGTAAAGGATTTTAACCCCTGAGGTAACGTTCTCCCTGAAAGTTATTAAGAAATTAAGCACATCGTTTGAGATGAAACTCCCAGAGTTTTTCTCGCCTCTTTGACACGAAATAAAAAAACTTTTCCCTAGACATTTTTTTTTTTTTTTTTTTTTTAAATTTTATTTTTCTTGTTTTCCGTTTTAGTTTGAAAATGGAAACATGGACTTCCGGGAAAGATTGAAAATGGTTATTCGTTGTACGCGTAGAAGTAATCCATTAAATTATGACAACAATTCATAGGTTTCCTCATTATTCTTTCCCGTGTAGCTCAAGTTCCTCCCGAAACTTAAACGTGAAACTTTCGCTGATTTAAATAGTTTCCAACTTCTTAAAGGGATAGAAAATGTATCTTCTCTAGGAAATAGCAAGCGTTTGTAAGCATTCAAAATGAAGCACTTTATTTTATCATTCAATTTAAAGTCCTACAACTTAAAATGGCAACCATTTTTTTTCTTCTTGAAATGATCACGATAGCAAAAGTTAATTATTTCAGAAATTTTAATTGAGTTAGAATTTATTTTTGCGAATGTTTTACGTCCGTGTGTCAAGTTTTTTATGAGTCAAAGTTTTTCAAACTTGTTTTTACCTTGATTTTGATTGTCATCCGGGAAAAGAAAATCCCAAAGATTTTTTTTTTATGATTTGTTCACTTTCCAGTGATCCCGAGTATCCTAAGGACGGAGCAATAAAGTTGTTATTGCAAATGCTTGATGTAAACCGACTCTTTGTTTTAACTTTATCGACGTCGTAAAATTTAAATATCATCATTATTATTATTATTGTTTTTACGACATCCCCGATCGTCGTTCTTAATTCTTTTTTTTTTTTTTCGCGGTAAGATTTGTGTTTCTCGGAGGGAACAAAAAAGGATTATTTCACTAATTATAAGTTAAAGATATCTTAGTCGTTTTTACGAAATCCCTGCAAGGGGCCCGGAACTTACCATCCAGATTCCGGTAGTTTTTCAAAGCTTTGAGGGATTTCTTTGAAAAATTTCAGTCCGGAAAAATTTATCGTTGAACGATTTCCTGCATGATTTTGAAAGAGACAACGCTTATCCGACAGGATCGGCCGTAAGTCCAATTTTCATTTCAATCAGAGATATTTCCTAATTTCCACGAGGGATAAAAGAAAGCCGATTTTCGGTTACCACGGAGGAGACCTTAGAGTCTTTCTCTTTGACTGTAGCCATTAGTCGTAAGGTCGTGAAGGATTGATCGGTATGCATAATGGGTGAAAACCATTTTGCGTGCCTGAAAAAATGGGAAAAAACGACCGGCTCGGCGCCGCGTGCGACAAATAAATTTTCTCCCCATTTTACGATGCTGTAAAAACGTTTGTCACTTTTATTTTTGAATTGCACTCGAAAACAACAATGAAGTGACCAACATGTTTTGTCGAGTGGATCGTGAAGCATTTCTCGATGATTAACTAAATTCCTTTTTATATTTTATTAATACAGAACCTCGCATGCTGAATATTTAAGTGAAACCCTGCAATTTTTTTTTTTTTTTTATTATTATTAAAATATCTTTTTTCCCCTCCGGAGGCTTTTTTCGGACGGGAAAGAGGATGAAACTTTTTATTTCTCGGCGCGTTTATTGGGTTCGTGTGTTTTCCGAACTCCCCGCAAATTTTTTATTAAAATAATATATAAATTTTTTTCTTGAGCCCGTGCGTAGCGAAACCGAAGTCGGTTTTAATTTGGAGTTCGGCATTGTTTTATTATTATTTTAAAATATGAAATGACAATAATTTTTTTTTTTCTTTTATCGTTTCAGTTACGACGTTAGAGGACGAGCCGTTTCGAGTGCCTCAACGTGGTCGGACGAAAACGTTTTCGGGAGTCGAGCTTATTTCCATACGATATCAAAGCCTGCATCTTTGATGATTGAAAACGTAGTTTTAGAAGACGAAGGAGTCTACAGATGCAGAGTGGACTTCAAAAATTCCCCCACTAGAAATTACCAAGTTAATCTCACGGTAATAGGTGAGTAATTTTAAACATTTGAATAGAAACCGTTTTCAATTGAGAAAAATCCGCATGCGAAACCGAGAGAAAAAAAAAAGAAAAAGAAAGTGGGGAGAAAATGTTTTTAATTACTCAGGAAGCATAATTACTGAAAACTGACTGACGTAGAAAAGACCTTGTGTGCTTTAGTTTTGTATTAATTAAGAGGTCTCTCCCGCTTTCACATCTTGCATATATGCCTGATTAATGTTCTCCCTTTAATTTGCGACTTTACATTTCCGGAAATAATGCTCGGGGAAAAAGGTTTTGGTGCTTTGCTTTTGCAGTCCAGATTTTTCAAACGAGGGGAGAGAAAGAGAGTGAGAGTGAGAGAGAAAGTGGGAGAAAACTTTCGATTATGCTTTTCTTGAAGAATAAAAATCACTTATCCCTTAGCTAAAAATAAAATGTAGTGACAAATTTTATTAACTTCGCTTCCATTATAACGAGCATAAATGGAATTACGTCAAACGAATTTTTAACGTTTTTAGCAAGAAAATATAATTTAAAAAAAATGGTACATTATGTATTCGGGCCTCGTTGGGAAAAAGACGCCAGGTTTTTTCGCTTTCAAATGCCACTTTGCCTTTTTTTTTTTTTATTAAATCTAGGGAATAATTAAAATATATTTGAAATTCAAAACGATAGGGATTTTATCGATTATCCGACTTTTAATATTAAAAAAAATAGTAATGACAAAGACGAATCATTGTAATTTAGTCGCGCTCCCTTTGCTCCTAAAAGATCTTCAAGTGTCAAACCTTTTTCTTTAACTGCGTTAATCTGAGTTGATTAAACCGAACAGGAACAGGAACAAAAGGAAAAAAAATCTCACTCCAGGTGACTCTCTCTCTCTCTCTCTCTCTCTCTCATTCGTCATTTATTCACGGGAAAAAGAAAAACTTTATCAGGGAAATATTCACCAAGAAGAAAATCCAAAACTATGACGTAATTGCTTTAAAAAAAAAAAAATCGCATCGTGTAAACATTTTTATCGATTCTTTTTTGCTGATTCGGTGAAAACAAAATTCTGAGTTTCGCTGACGGAATTGCCAGCCTTTCAACTTTCTTGCAATTTTTTCGCTAGCAAAAACATTTTTTTCCCGCCGAAGAAAATAATTTCTTATTTTTTTTTTCCTTTCCACCTTTATTTTTTTATCAATCAAACCTTTTTTTTTTTTTTTTTTTTTCATTTTTTTGTCGAATATTCAGAATAATAGGCGAGGAGGGGAGGTGGGGAAAAAAAATATGCGTTGTAATGCGGTTTGTTGTTTGATCGGGAGAATTATACTTTCTACCGTCAGCAGCAAAACTTGCAACCGCGTCTTTGCTGACATCTGTCACCGTTCGCAATTGTTGTTCTATGTCATCTAACAGTCAGCATATTTTATTTTTTTCAATTTATTTTTAAACTCTTTTTTTCCGCTTTCCACCTCCTTTTTGTGCTTTCCTTTTTTTTTTTTTTTACCTTGGGAAGCGTTCATTTTTCATTTTTTGTTTCGGGATTTTCTTATTAAATTTTTTACTTTCGCAGAAGAGAGAATTTTTTTTTTTTTTTCGAATTGCTGGAATGTAGAATTTTGCAGGGTGACTAGTCGAGCCTGCCGGACCAGGGAAATGATATAATTTTTTTAAAACTAAAAAGCGGAAAGTAGTGGAAAATGGAGAGCGAGAGAGTAACGGATGTCGAAAGCTTAGGTATCGTATATCTGGATTTGGTAAACGAGGCGATTTTCCGGTGGCTTATTGGCTCTATCTTGGAAACTAGTTGTGTTTGCAAGCAAGGGTAACTGTCACTCAAAATTGAATGTAGTAAAGCTCTTTACAAAGCCAACCCAGTGTATATACTAAGTTATGCAAAGACAAGTAACGGGTAAACAGGGATTTGAAATGTCATTTAGACTGCAAGTGATGTGTTTATTAGTTAAACACACGAAAAATGTTTTTCCGCGGATCCGTCCTCGGGTATAAATATTAAAATATCGATCCGTCGCGAGAGATAATTCCGTCGGAGCTTTTGTAAAGGTTGAAATAATTTTGGGGAAAGCAAGTTTAAAGCGAATAGCGAAAAGCGTCATTCATAGTTTTGTATAGTTTGGTTGATTGACTGGATGAATAAGGAATCGAGTGGTAACACAATTTATCCGGAGCGTATCACGTTTTCCATAGTTGCGAATATTATTTCGATACGGAGCCAGTCTAATGAATATATTCACGGATTATATGCTTTGTCCGAAATCGGATTCGGTTTTAGAAGTAGGAAGGATCCAAACAATTTAGGGATCGTAATTGAAATTAGCGTAATACATTACGTCCGCGTTTCCCTGTCACACTCACTGCTTTCTGCTTTTGTCCCAGTTTTGAATGGGCCGGTTCCCTTTGGTCTTTCCACCACCGAGGCATCGTTCCGACTGTTAATATATTTCGTCCCGTTTTGTCTCCTTGCCCCCATTGTTGTCGTCTTTCGAAAAGCTTTTCGGGTTTCGTCCTTATCTCCGTATCCGATCCCTTTTTGTTCCTTGGGCACCTTCTCCAGGGAATCCGATTTACGTCGTTAAGAGTCCGGAGAGAAGCGGAGGTCCTACCACGTCGGGTTCCCGTGCACAAACTCGGTTAAATTTTGTATTATTCAAATTTCCGCTTGTAACTACTGGAAAAAGAAAAGACTAAAAAAGTTTTTCCCTCCAACTTGGCAGACTATACGAATTCCAGTTGGGAAAGTTTTTGCTCCAAACAAGCAAACATCCTGTCAGTATTA
This sequence comes from Liposcelis bostrychophila, assembly GCA_037577465.1. Classification (NCBI taxonomy): domain Eukaryota; kingdom Metazoa; phylum Arthropoda; class Insecta; order Psocodea; family Liposcelididae; genus Liposcelis; species Liposcelis bostrychophila. The sequence continues at coordinate 763,239 of CM075209.1, read as the reverse complement.
AGATGAGATAAGGAATCCGGGCGAAAGGAAAGGAAGTCGGGGAATATGCAACTTAGCATATCAGACGTCAGAGAATGAAAATCTTGTTCGCTCCAATGGAACTCAAACTTTACCGACTAAAATCCGTTCATTAAAAAATGACCATTTTTTTTTTCCACCTTTTTCTTCTTTTTCGCTCGGAGTGATCTAGTCGTTTAATAAGGCGGTATCTGTCAAGATGTTCTCACAAAAGGACGTGTCATATAAGTTACTCGAGCTAACGAGACGCAAAGATGGCAACAATAAATGTCAACCGGTTTTTAACGGAACTCACTTCCCTGGAAACTCAAAATTAAATTCGAAAGACTTGAATTTTATTAAACAATAATGAAATAAAAGCTCAGACGTTTAAAAAGTGTCAAGATGTTCTCCCATGTTAATTCAGTAACGTTGTCATCTGGGCTTCACCGTTTACAATTTCTCTCAGTCAATTAAAAAAAAAAAAAGAATAAAAAAAGGTTTCTTTCCCCCGTCGATACCTCTTTTTCCTTTCTTTTCTTTTTTTTTTTTTAAAAAGAAAAAGTAAATAAGATCTTTGTTAATTAAAACACTTGAACAAATCAACCTGGGAAAGATATCCTGGAAATTAAAATGCTCCTGTTGGATTATCCTTGTCGCTATGGTTAATACGGTTAGTTTTGGTCGAGCTTTCATTAGCCTTGATGAATGTTCAAAAGCGGACGATATTTAGAGGTTCCATTTTCGAGGAACTAGATTCGAGTGCTTACATTTTTTTTTTGTTGCTCTCTCTCTCTCGCTCCCATGCTCTTTTCTTGCTAAGTAAAAGCTACGGAGAAAAAACATTTTAGCTTAATTGGTTCATATTAATGTTATGGACCTTTTTTTAATGATGTAAAAGAGGGTAAATGGCTTTTGCAGAAACAGGTTTTTAAATAATCAGACTTTTTAACTTAACTCGTGTCCCTTTTTTTTGTATAAACAACAAGGGTTGGGAAATTGTACGTTTAGAAAAAAGGAGGATAACTCAAAAGAAAGTGCACATTTTTTTTTTAAATTTTACAAGCCGTTAGCTTGTGTTTTCCATATTTTCTATCTGAAACAGTCTCTTAAGAGAGACGGCAAGGCCATTCATTTAACATGTTTAACTTTTAAGTTGATGCAGAGCTGGAAATGATTGGATTTAAAAAGAAAAAGAAATAATGACGCAAATATTTGAATGTTTAATGATAGACATGGGAGAAAAAAATGTGTTTTATTTTCTATACCTTTGTGATTAAGAATAAGAGTGTTGTTTATCGTCTCCCCGTTTTAATCCATTTATTGTCGAGTTTTTGGGATAATGTAATTCGCTTGTTTAAAACTCAAGTTGTAAAAGTTGTTCTCTATGAATATACAATTTGTGTAATGTTATGAATAATAAATCCGCTTCTTTGGATTCCCTCTCCGATTGTGAAATTTGTTTTTTGAAAGACGAATCCGAGATTCGTATCAACGGGTTCCTCGGGTTCCGGCGGTTTCCATATATTCACGTTTCCCGATAATCTCTTGATCGCACATTAGTAATTTTAATCAAATGCGACTTAAGTATATAGCTCGAGGTAACCGAAAGTCGGTTTATTCTGATCCCTACGGTTGTTTACGTTGCTTTATCACCCATCTCTCGGCGACGTGTCCGTTCCAATTTAATACCCCGCTTTAGTTTTACACAACATGAATTACGGAACATATAGGTTATAGCGCCAAAACTTTGAGAGAAAACCACGTCAAAGGAAGCCGGGTTAATCGAAGTTCGGTAATTAAGTACGCCAGGGGACACCGTCCTCAAAATAGTCGAACCGTGAGGAAAACTTTGCATTAAAGCTCGGAGGGGAGGGGAGGGTAGGAAAGGAAAGGAAAGGAAAGGAGAAAGAAGCAATTGTTTGTTTTTAATTCGTCCCTTTATAGCCCACACTATACTGACATTTAAATCCGTTAGGTATTTTTTCTTTTATCAGAAACAGCTTGAGAAAAGAAAAAAAAAAAAAAAATTTTTTTTCCCCAAGTATGATAATAAGGGTGACTACAAAATGCCACTCGAGGTGATTTCCATGTGATTTACATAATTACGGTAAAGTGAAAGCATCATCGCCGTAGAAAAATAGGTTGGATTTTCACACGTAAGGAAGGAGGGAAGAAGAAGAAGACTGACGAGACTTTGGAAACTCGCGAAAACCGCTGAAAGAGATGATATGACGCTCGAAAACTACTCCGCAGTAAATTCTTAAGGGCGGCTTTTATTTTAAACTTGTCCTTTGCTTTTCCTTTTACTTAGCACATTTCAAACAACGCGGGGATGCTTAACTTGTTAGTGACAGGATGTTTAGAAATATTGTTCGAGATTCTCGGTAAAGAGCAATAGAAACGACCGTATTTTCCAACCCCCCGAAACGTTTGAATTTTATTGCGATGAAAAACATCCGTTTCCGGCTTGGGAATCCTCGGGTGGTTTGGGTTCAACTCGGTTATTGCTAATTCCTTCGACAAAGAATGTCGGAATTCTCTCTTTCCTTGCTTTTCTCTTAGATGGTATCCCTGATTTATGAATCGGGGGAGGGGGCGAAGGTCACCTGTTCTTTGATGAACATGTAAAAGTTGTGAAAATCACGTCATTTTAAAAAGAAAGTTTTTTGTTTATTTCGTTTTACTTGAAAAAAGAAAAGAAACAAGGAGAATGGTAATGGGGGTGCATACGCACCCCATTAAACTTTCTCGCGGCTTTATTGGTGGAAAAAAGAAGTTGAAATAAAGAAAAATGTAAAAATCAAGTTTAGGTTTTCAAAGGTATTAATTAAACCCGAGGTATACGATTCCCGCTGTACCACATAAAGAATCCCAATTTCTGAAAAATAATTCCATATTCGGATTCCTCTACCCCGAAAATATTTACAAAAATCCGGTTAGTTTTTTCATCCGAGGTACACGATTCCCGCTGTACCCATAAAGAATCCCAATTTTGGAAAAATAATTCCATATTCGGATTCCTCTACCCCGAAAATATTTTCAAAAATCCGGTTAGTTTTTTGATCCGAGGTACACGAATCCCGCTGTATCCACATAAAGAATCCCATTTTGGAAAAATAATTCATATTCGGATTCCTCTACCCCGAAAATATTTACAAAAATCCGGTTAGTTTTTTCATCCGAGGTACACGATTCCCGCTGTACCCACATAAAGAATCCCAATTTTGGAAAAATAATTCCATATTCGGATTCCTCTACCCCGAAAATATTTTCAAAAATCCGGTTAGTTTTTTGATCCGAGGTACACGAATCCCGCTGTATCCACATAAAGAATCCCAATTTTGGAAAAATAATTTCATATTCGGATTCCTCTACCCCGAAAATATTTTCAAAAATCCGGTTAGTTTTTTCATCCGAGGTACACGAATCCCGCTGTACCCACATAAAGAATCCCAATTTTGAAAAAATAATTCCATATTCGGGTTCCTCTACCCCGAAAATATTTTCAAAAATTCTGTTAGTTTTTTCATCCGAGGTACACGATTCCCGCTGTACCCACATAAAGAATCCCAATTTTGGAAAAATAATTCCATATTCGGATTCCTCTACCCCGAAAATATTTTCAAAAATCCGGTTAGTTTTTTGATCCGAGGTACACGAATCCCGCTGTACCCACATAAAGATCCCAATTTTGAAAAAAAATTCCATATTCGGTTCCTCTACCCCGAAAATATTTTCAAAAATCCGGTTAGTTTTTTGATCCGAGGTACACGAATCCGCGCTGTATCCACATAAAGAATCCCAATTTTGAAAAAATAATTTCATATTCGGATTCCTCTACCCCGAAAATATTTTCAAAAATCCGGTTAGTTTTTTGATCCAAGGTCCGCGAAATCCGCTGTACCCACAAAAAAAATCCGAATTATCGATTGTTCCTGTAACTCGAGATATCGATATGACTTAATCGATATATCGATATATCGAAATGACTTAATCGATATATCGAAATGACTTAATCGATATATCGATATGACTTATTACGTCATTCGAGATATCGATTTTTAGGCCTAGTTTACACGTAGCCTAATCCTCATAATTTGTGAACCAATCATCCGAATTCACCAAATTTTGATGGTATGATACTTTGACCAATATCTACTACAGTACGAAAATTGGTGATGATTTGTAGCCGGGTTCGAGATTTATCGTCGCAAGAAAAAAACCAAATTTAAAAGTTCAAATATTTGCCGTTTACGTAATTTTTTAAATTTTTAAAAAATAAGAAAAGACCCCCTCTTATTTTTCGACGAAAAATACGTGTGCAAAATTTCCTTTTGATCCGATGCGTAATAGCGGAGAAAAAGCTCCGGGCGTACGCGGCGTACGAGGCGTACGCGGCGTTCGCGGCGTACGCGGCGTACGAGGCGTACGAGGCGTACGAGGCGTACGAGGCGGACAACCGGGAACTCAGAATTTTATTCTAAGTATAACTATATAAGTTTCATGTAGAAACTCGCAGGATTAACGATTTTCCCTTTTCCGACCACGGCAATACTTTCTTCGCGCCCGCTTCGCGGCCACTCGAAAGTAAAAAAGGAAGGAAGGAAAGAGGAAAAGTTTGTACGTTTCTGAAAGAATAGATTTCCGTAAAACAATCAAGGTATCCACTTTCACCGCGGAAAAGGACGAAAAACCAAGATAACTTTTTAGAAATATTCTCCTGAGAGCATTTCCATTCCTCGTGCTCTCTCGACAACCGAGACAAACTAATTTCCTGTAATATTGCCAAGCATTTCTTTTCATTTTTAATACCGACCGAAATGGACTTACCTCGAGTTTAATTATTAACAGCGCGTTATTATTTTCCGACTGTCTCTCGGTGGTCTCGTACATTTTGATTTAGAGAGAAAACAAGGAACAAAAAGTAAAACGTGGGAAAAAATGGGATTGCTTTCGCTTTGGACGACATTTTCTTTTTTTAAATTTTTGTTGCATCAATTTCCTATAGTTTTGTTTTGTATTTTTGTTTACAGTTCCACCGCAAAGATTAATGGTTTACGACAAAACCGGAAGATCGATTAACGAAAGCGTGGGAATCGTTGGACCACTTATCGAAGGTGCTGAGTTGTTGCTCAATTGCGAAGTTCACGGTGGTAAGTTTTTTTTTTTGTTGATTCAAATTTTAATTAAAAATTTCGTTCTCGAAAATTGATGACAAGAGAAGACCGGAATCGTATAAAAAGAAATGGACCGCCACAATGTCCATTAACATCCGGAATATTTTTCCTGCGTCAGCTCACGGAAACCAAGTAGAGACTATTACGTTTTAATTAATTTTTAACGGAATTTTACCTAAAAGTGTGCTAACCGTTAATGTTACATTAGGGTGCGGTTTATGAAACAACTTAACGTATGCATAAGACAAGTTAAACCCGGCTATTATCTCATATTTTAGGTAATTTACTCGTTGGAGAAATAAGAACCGAGGGGGGAGAGAAAGAGAGAGAGAGAGAGACTTTTCCTTGTTGATGAAGGGAAACCGTCTCAAACGCATCTTTTCTATTTTTTTTTTTAAGTATTTGATTAAATTTTCGTTTTTTTTTTATTTTTAAATACAATTATCCTGATCAAAAGAGGGAAAAAAAGGAAAAGCGGGAATAAAACATTTATTGTTAATAAAATCGGAGGGAAGAAGAAAAAAAAGCGATAAGGTATTCCGAGTACCGGGCTCTCAGCAAATTGGAATTTCAAAAGTCTCAGCCACGTTTGTGCAAATCCAATTTCGATCTTTGCTGCATTCGCTGTGAAATGACTCGAAGAGGATTCCACTTTCCGATCGTTCCTCCTGCTTTATGGCGTCGTTCTTTTCTTCTTTTCTGATTTAATGTTCTCTCTCTCTCTCTCTTTCTCTCACTTCCCTCCCGAGCTTTCTCTCCTGGATTACTTTCGGTTTAGTTGAGAGTGGCGGATTTCGGGTTCTTATCCCCAGGTTTCTTTTTCTTTTCCTTGGAATTTCCTAATGGGACTGGCTGTCATTTGCATCTAGGGTGATGCAAAAAAGAGAAGAAGGAAAAAGTTGACGGTTTGTTCCTTTTTCCTAGTTATCACCTTGGGTCGCGATTTGTGAAGCAGAAAAAGAATGAAAAAGTTTATCCCGAAACTATTGCCGCAGGAAAATCCGTTTAGCAATAAAGACGTAGTGCTGGGAAAGTCAAGTCTATTGTTCAAGCGTAGGTATATAAATCTCGAGTGAAAAGACCCCCGGTTCCAGCTGTGTGGTCTCTCATTCCAAACGTAGTTAATGTTTTTCCTGTTGCCTGGAATCCAAGACGTTTTACATAAATGAGAAGCCTTTTTTTTTTTTTTTTTTAACCTGACAACCGCAAAACCATTGTTTTGTGGACATCTAGTTCAACATCATTTTTGTAATTGAGGGTGTGGTCTCACCGCTTTTTCCATGAAAACGAACACTTAACACACATTTATCTGTTTCCTCCTACGTTATTTATTTCGCAGAATACGCGCGCTTATGTATATAATATTTACATTTTTATTTTTTTTTAAAAAAAGCCATCTCCGGTTTTAGAAAAAAAAAAATTCGATGCCGGAAGTTTGCTTGTTAAATAGACCGATTACGTGGTCGAAGTAATTTCGGAAGGAATGACGGGCAGGGATTTTGATGAAATACCCAGAAATCGGAAATCAGGTGGGTCGTCCCGTATTTACATCAAGTAAAGTGACTTTTGATTTATGAACCGTTTGGTGCGATCGACGACGGGGGTTATTTCAAAGGGTATAAGGATATTTCTCATCTCAAATCCATCGCAATTACCGTTATAAACTTGATTGGAGCAAAGAAATTTCCGGGAATCGCTCGTAGATATGCCGTATAAGCCTTTTCCTGTTAAATAACACGCCCACTCGTTACGTAACAATCGAAAGAAACGTTAAATAAATATCTTGCCATTCTTGTTTTGTTGTGTGGGATGATTTCATTGGGGGGGGGGGGAATTCATCTTTGTTGAATGACTTAACTAAAAGAAAGGAAAATTGGTTCGTGCGGGAATTTCTGGGAATCCCCGTACGAGATTTTGAAAGGAATCGGCTCATCGGCAAATTACCATAGTTTCAGATTTTTAAAGAATCTTTATTTTCAAAGATAAATTCCTGAAAATTTAAATGATACAGAAATTTGGGCCTAAAATAATTAACAATGTACATTTTCGATTTTTGTTTTGACCTAAAAGTGGACTTTGTTATGTTTTGCTTCCCACTATTTATTATTTGGCATTAAATTGAAAAGGCGTACTTCAAATTTTGCCTCGGTGAAATTTTTTTTTGGCGCTCCCATTAACAGACTGCACGATTTTAATTAGAACTGATAATTAGCTTATGGATAATGCATAGAAATCTGAGAGCATCAACCTTACAGAAGTACAGATTTATTACCAAAGATAGGCTAGTAAAAGCTTTTTTTGCCCAGTCTTGAAATCTTGCGTATAAGTTGCGTATATTTTAGACTTCTTAAGAAAACTCTGATATGTATTTTCCGAGTTTTCAAAATCCAATTTCTGTACTGGAAAAAAGAAGAGGAAAGTACTGAAGGATTTAAAATTCACAAACATTTTAAGGTGGAGGAGGTTAACCAGTTAACCTCTGAAAAAAAAAAAGAGAAGCAAAAAAAAAAAGAACATTCCTTTATACCCGTATCTTAAAAGTTAAAAAAAAAAATCTAATTTAAAACGATTTCTCGTATACCTTTTAGTTTTTTTAAGCAATGAAAATAATTGCTTTTGTTGTCAAAACTCGGTCGATTAAATTGGTTTAAAAAGAGTTACCAAACTGTTTACCTTTTACAACGATTTATTATTTAAAACTAAACAAAAAAAAATTTAAACACCCGTTTGTCCTGCAAGAACGAAATCGATCGATCAACGTCCCTTTTTTTTTTTTTTTTTTTTAAAGGGAAAAAGTACCCGCAGCTTTCGAGGAAAATAAGGAAACAAAAAGGAAAAAAAAAGTTTTTATCTTTGATTTCTTTCTTTTTTTTTTCCTGTTTTCCTTTCCTTCTCAGATTTTTGTCTTATTAAAGGAAAAGGGAAAATATAAAAGTCCGGGATATTTTTTAGGTTTTTTATGTTTCTCCGCCGCCGTCAAGTTGATTTGAAACCGCAAAACGCTAACAAAGTTATACATATATAAGAGGAAAATATCCGGAGTTTACGCGGCGTTATGACACGTTAAATAAATAAATAATTTGTCGTCGACAAAGTGAAAACAAGGGGTTTCGGGTTTTAATATTTGACGATTTTCCGTAATTTATGCTCCGGCTAGGTAGGAACGCACCTGTGATTGTTAGTCGCGACCCAAATCCACTTAAATAATGCACGTGTCCCACTGACAAATGATCTCCCGACTTTATGTAATGCATATATGGAACGCGACTTCGGAGTTTTGACAAATTTACCTTGGTAGGATATAAATGTCTCACGGTTTTTCCCTCTGCCGTGTCTGGTTGTGTGCGGCGCCGGGGAGTTGGAGGATTTCCTCGAGTAAACTCGGGGACCTCATAAATAAACAAATAAACAACCGAGGAAACACCCCGACTAAGACTTTTGTAAATTTATCGCTTGATTAACGTTTTCCACTTAATGGCAGGACTAATCGAAACGCTTTTGCTATAAAAATATCGATTTCACGCTCCCGATCGACTTTTCTTTTTTTATTTACCTTCCTGTCCCGGGTATAAATTATCCTGAAGATCCCGAATCCGTTTCGGTCGGATGAGTTGAAGGTTTGGCCCGTACTCCCATTTCTAAATGGATTTACATCAAAAGGTAAAATGTTTCGCCGTACACGGTAGGAAACTCGCCCATTGTTATTCCACAAAAACGGATTTCAGGGATTTCGTACCTGATCATCTAAACCACTCGTGTGAAAATTTGAATATTAATATTAATATGAATTCATATGAATTTAACATCGTTTTTCGGACATGAAAACATGTGAAACTAATATCAATTTCTTATTACTTAATTATTCATTTCATGTTCTTGAAGGGTCTCCAATAGGGTGGCCCAAAAAAAATCGGCCATCTCTGATTTTCGTTCCCTAGCGAAAAATGGGTTCTTTAGGGTCTTGGAACACTTGTGATTTTTTTTCAGATTTTTAAAAAAATTTTTAGAGGTGGCGCCCGAATTTTTTATGTTTTTTTTACTTTTCGCACTTTTATTTGATCAAATTTCAAAAATTCGCAGGAAAAAAATTTGATGAAATAAAAAATTGATCTTTTTAGGGTATAATACTTATGTATGTATGTATCCAGAAAAAATTTGATTTTGCCGAAAAATGAGACCTTATGGGTGTTATGTGACTTATTTCGGCGAAAACGGGTTTTTTTATATCTGGGTAGCCCCAAAAGTTAAAAAAATTTCAAGATAGCCAAAATGACCCAAAATAATGTAGATTCATCGCCTTTAATCCAATTTTTGGAGAAAATTTATTTTGCGTGGATATGGACGGTTTTAGGTTAAAAAATAATATTTTTCAAAATTTAAAAAATTTGTTTATTATTTTATGGTGTCCCAATTTTGATTCTACACCTCAAAATCGATTCTACTAGCTCCAGATACCTTCTCCAATTTTTTTCAGATTTTTAAAAAATGTATAGGGGTCGCTACCAGCCTTTATAGGTTTTTCTAGAAAAATGGCTTATGCTAAAAGTGATTTTTTTGACCGCAAAATAAAAGTCGGTCTTTTTTAAATCTGAGAAACTACTTTATGTTTTTTGACCCGTAGAATTCAAAAATGACCATAAAAATTACGTACGGTTGCGGGAAAAACCCGATATCTCCACACCAATTGATAAGTAATGATAATTGTTAAAATTGGTAATTGGTGTGGAGATATCGGGTTTTTCCCGCAACCGTACGTAATTTTTATGGTCATTTTTGAATTCTACGGGTCAAAAAACATAAAGTAGTTTCTCAGATTTAAAAAAGACCGACTTTTTTTTGCGGTCAAAAAAATCACTTTTAGCATAAGCCATTTTTCTAGAAAAACCTATAAAGGCTGGTAGCGACCCCTATACATTTTTTAAAAATCTGAAAAAAATTGGAGAAGGTATCTGGAGCTAGTAGAATCGATTTTGAGGTGTAGAATCAAAATTGGGACACCATAAAATAATAAACAAATTTTTTAAATTTTGAAAAATATTATTTTTTAACCTAAAACCGTCCATATCCACGCAAAATAAATTTTCTCCAAAAATTGGATTAAAGGCGATGAATCTACATTATTTTGGGTCATTTTGGCTATCTTGAAATTTTTTTAACTTTTGGGGCTACCCAGATATAAAAAAACCCGTTTTCGCCGAAATAAGTCACATAACACCCATAAGGTCTCATTTTTCGGCAAAATCAAATTTTTTCTGGATACATACATACATAAGTATTATACCCTAAAAAGATCAATTTTTATTCATCAAATTTTTTCCTGCGAATTTTTGAAATTTGATCAAATAAAAGTGCGAAAAGTAAAAAAAACATAAAAAATTCGGGCGCCACCTCTAAAAATTTTTTTAAAAATCTGAAAAAAAATCACAAGTGTTCCAAGACCCTAAAGAACCCATTTTTCGCTAGGGAACGAAAATCAGAGATGGCCGATTTTTTTTGGGCCACCCTAGTCTCCAATATAAAAACGATAATATTTTCATATAAATTCGATATTACTTTCTTTTATTAACATTTTAAAACACTGTTTTATAGTAAATTCATATTAAATTCATATTCCTTCTGAATGTTTTTCATGTTAATATGGTGGTGATATTAATTTAAAGTTTAAAAAAATGAGAAAGACTTGAACATTCATGTCATGGTAAATAATATGAAAGTAACATTCGTTTAATTTTAGTTGAAATGTCGAAATGACCTACTTCGTTCATATTAGTTAATATCAATGAAACGAATCATTTAAGTAGAGTAGAATGCAGTTGGATGCGTAGGATTGGAATGGCCGAGCGGTTAAGGCGTTCTCCCACGGATTGGGGTTCAAGGATGTGTGAGTCCTCGTTGGTTCGAATCCAGCTCAATTTTTTCTCTACTTAGTTTTTATAAATTCGTTTAATATTAATTTCATATTAGACATGGAATTGTATTTCAAAAAAATATTTAGTAATATAAATTTTATATGAAATTAATATTTCTTCTTTTCCCTTTCAAAGTTTATACAGAATTATATTTAAATTATATTACCTAATATAAAAATCAAATAAGGAAAATATTAAGTAATGTGCACTTTATAAGAAAGTATTATTTCTTCCTCACATAAAATATTGATTTCATATAAAATTATATTCATATTTTATTAGCCAATATAAAAATGATGTAATTTAATAGTATTTGCATACTATTTTATATGAATTGAATATGTTTACATGAGAAGGTAATATAAAACATTTATTTAATATAAAAATTTTCACGCTGGACACTCTCATACTCTCTAAATCTAACTGTTGCGGAGATATTAAAGAAAGTTCTCACATACCAACACTAACTAAATAAGCTCCAGAAGGTTGAAAGAAGTTGCATTAGTCCACTATTTATGTATTTTTTTTAAATACAATTTTAGGCCGTGCCCATCATGTAAAAGGTTGCTCTAAACTACTTCAATGTAAGTTTTACCTAAAGACTGTCGACATATTCAGATTTTACAACCTTAAAAATATCAAGTACTTTATAGAGCCAGAAAAAAGATGTGCCACTACGAGTTTAGTTAGTATTTTACCTTTAATGGTTAAAAAAAAGTTGTACAAAAGCTCAAATTGCAGTCGGTCATCATATTTAACAAAATTACTCTTAATTCATCCAAATTTTTGTATGTTTTTTTGAAAAATAAAATGAAAATTTAGCTCATTATGCTCCTTTATTTGGCAACGTTTTGTTACGGCAATCCCTTTCCTGGTCCAGATGCTGACAAAATATTACTTTTAAAACTTTTAAGGTCGCAGAATCCGAACATGTCGGCAGCCTTTAGGTAAAACTTACATCGAAGTAGTTTAGAGCAACCTTTTACATGATAAACACGGCCTAAAATTGTATTTAAAGTTTAAAAAATAGATAAATAGTGACTCTACACGACTTTGATTGGACTAATGCAACCTTCTGAAAGTAATTTAGTTTTGGTAAATTAGAATTTTTTTTTTTTTTTTTTTTTGCGGGTCAAACTCTCTTAAAAAAATCTCGAATATCTCCATAACGGTTAAATTTAGAGGGTATGTTAGAATTTTAGGACACAAATTTTGGAGATACTTATCTGGTTTAGATGACCAGGTACGATTTTAGTCTCTAGGATGCCTAACAAATCCCTGAAAAATAATAACGGGCAAGTTTCCTCCCGTGCGTAGAATTTATGCAACCCGAGAAATGCATTTTCTAACTAAAATTTTCCTCTTTGGTAACGTCATTTGCAAGCTAAAAGCTGAAGGCTACGTCAGTTGGTTTCCTTTGCTCACGAAGAAAAAAAAAAGTTTTCTTTTTACAAAAAACACAAATCTTTGAAAAACAGAATATAAACGTTCAACGAGATATAAGAAGTTTATTATTTAAAATGAATTTTTCATCTGGAAAAGCACAAAAGTACCTTTTCCCTCGGTTTTTTAAATTAGGTAGTTTGAGGAGAGCATCTTTAATGCAGTGACCTCATGCGCTATATCCGTTTATTCTCCCGTTTTTTACTCCTTTTATATGCTTATAAACTACACTTTGAACGGCAACTTTCCTTTCTTTCCTTCCTCTTTTTTTTTGTTTTGTTTTATTTTTTCTTTTCTTGTTACGCTGCGGGGTGCTCTGAATCAAAAAGAAAAATTAATCAAGTCTTTGATAATTGCTTGTTTTTGGAAATCCGACAAATGTGGCCGGGAAATTTTTTAAACTTTATCCCTAGGCTCGCTTCCTCTGCTCCGTCCTCCAAATAAAATTTGTAAACTCCTTTGGACACGATGAAACCTTTTCGACGAGATCGATTTTGCGGTGAAATTCGCGAGTTTCAGGAAAACCGATCGATTAAATTTCATTCAAGTATTTAAAAATAAAACGTCAGTCGGGGAAACCGCGGGAGATGATCATTTAAAACAACTCGATCCGATAGCACAAATTAAAAGTTTTGCCTTTTTTTGTTTTTTCTTGCGACCGGTTTGCACGATCACGGAGCAATTTCCGTGTAACGAAGTGAAATTTTATTACTGAGTCATTATAAACAAGGGAATCAATATTCTCGGAAAATTTGTTTGTTTAATCTCATGTGTAATGACGAATTTGTATTGCCCCGTCGTTTTAATTGGTTCAAATCTTGTTCGTTTTATTTATTAAAATTTTCATTGTTCCATCGAAACACGGCACAGTGTTTCGATTTATTTTAAGGAGGGGGAGGTGAGGGGGGGAGAGGGAAGGGGGGCCTTAAAACCGTTAGCGAAATGGAGTTACGGGAGAAGGCTTACACTGACCGCAGCAAAAGGTCAATGGAATGCTTTCGAATTCCCCGATTCTCGGGTTAACCGACACTTATTGTGCAGAGACCCAACGTGATGACCGCATTACTTTTGCTTTACTTTTCGAAAATTGATTCGGAGAACACGAGAAAAAAATATATATATTCGGAATGAAATAAACAAAAATGCTTTTGCCAGAAATTGACTCCTTGATATGCTTTTATCTGCTTGACAGGTTACACAGTAATCGCATTCTGCTTTTGAAAAAAAAAATCGACAAAAATTTTTCGAACTCCGCAACCGAGGGTATCGATTTTCTTCCTTTTTACCCGTCTTCTTTTATCTTGGGTTTGCGATAAGAATTCGTCAAGCGTCCTGTGGGATTACGTTGCCAACCGGCCTGACATAAGATTAGATCCTACTCATTCCGATGTAGCCCCTATCAAAAAAAAAGAGAAGAATTTAAACGATTTTCGCAGCTCGTTCCTTTTTCTTCCCGGACGTATTTCGCTAAGTGGCTGTAAGAAAAAAAAAAAAATAGGGAATCTCGGTCTAACATTCGATTAACATCTCTCTCGGGGATTAATGTCTTTATTATACGCAAGACGCCGATCTTTGAAACGATCGCTCGAAACGTTTCCTTCATAATGCAAATAATTTCAACCCCCACCCGCTCCCAAACACTTCCTTTTTATAATTACTTAAAATTTGAAATATGTGGCACTTATCATCCCGAACGCCGTAAGTGAGAAACGACCTCGCATCATGAAAAACTCCCAGGAAAATAAAATAATATAAAAAAAAAAAATTTTATTTGTGCGTTCCTGTTTAAATCCTCCGTAGTTTGCATCACGTATTGTTGATTCGGCTATAAATAATTCGTCTTTTGACGGTTTTATTACCCCCGGCCTACAATTATTAGTAATCCCCGTGATTTCACGTTGCTCGGATAAGGTCCCGGAGGCCTTTTCCACGTGACCGTATTATTTCCTCTCGCGGATCAAGAACCCTACAAAGGCGAGAAAAAACATTTTTTTCGTAATTACATTACGAGATGATCCATATTATTAAAAAAAAAGGTCGCCCGTTCGATGAGGGAGAAATTAATTGAAAGCTCGTGATGCAAGGGAAGGAGAAAGGGAAAACGCGTTGTGTTTACAAAACGACAGCCGAAACAATATCGCTTACGCAGAAACAATAGCTTAATTTGTGTGTCTACGTTTTATCGTTTACCCGTCACAAATTGACATCCCAAAAGAGAGACAAAAAACCGGGGAAAAATCTCTTTTTAAGCAAATTATTTTTCCCAAGATTAACGGTTTCCCCCTTTTTTTTTTTTTTTTTTTTTTTGTTACGCACTTTTTAATTAATTATTTTACGCTTTTGAAAAGTGCGTAATTATCAAGAGGAGGGAGGTTGTTGACAGTTTTGGGTCGGGTAAGTAACCACATGCTTAAGATATCGCGGTTGTTTTTGTGGGAGGATCACTCCCTACTTACACTTGCTTATTTTCACTTATTTTCCGTTTTAAGACGTGAAAGATGACGGAAAGCGAAGAAAATCTCGGGAAAGAAATTCAGTGTGACTCTAGTGAAATTTAGTGGGCCATATAATCGTCATATGACTGCGGGGTAATGACGTGAAAGAATGATATTCGTGAGGGTATTTCCGGTTCCCGGTTATCCCTTTCACTTTTAAAATTCTAGAGATTTCCTTGAATATTTTCACGCCAACATAACTTTTCTTCCCTTCTCATGTCCACGAATGCATAAAAATCGTTTTGAATAAAAAAAAATTTGTTGATTCAAAAGTTTGTAATATCAATATCGATATCGTCGGGAATTCAAATCACTTAAGCAAACTAAGGCATAACCGGATTTCATTGTTGCGCAAGGACCCGAAAACCCTTTTTTTTTTTTTTCATGATCGGCCCCCACCCTTGTATTTAAATTACTATCGGTAAGCTTATCCGGGGGAATAATGCAAATAGTGATCTTCATGCGAAGCTTTCATTCAGTTTCTAATGTGTTCACGATGAATAGGATCTTTCCACAAGATAGATGGGCAATTTGTTAACTTCGAAATTGAGTCTGCAAACTTTTTTTTTTGTTTACTTCCCTTCTTTCACTTTTTTCTCTCCTTGTAATACATTATCTTGGCATGTTTGTTTCCTTTATAAGTTTCGTCAATAATTCTTAACAAAAAAAAGAAAGAAAGGTTTCTATTCATAAAAAAAGATTGGGAATCTCGGGTGAGGAAAATCGGTGCTACGCCCCGTGACCACATGCATCCATGCATGAGTGTCGAACCACCCGTACGAGCCTTTTCTTTTCCCTCCTTTTTTTTTTTCCTCTCGTTCCCTCGATACCTTTTCAAAATATATGACTCGGAAACCATCCATTCATGCTGAATACAGAGTTTCCAATTTCGATTCCTTTTATTCCAATTCTGACCTTTAAAACTTTTACTTTATCCATTCAGTACTAAAATTTGATCCTTTTGTACTTTTTCCCTCATAGTCTTCTTCTTGCTCATATACTCTTTTTTTTTTTTTTTCGTTGAGTTCCTATCGCTTTTGTATTTTCGCTCTTTTCAATTTTACTCAAATTGCATGTAAATTCGACAGTTTCTCTTTTTCCGAGAATGAAATATTCTTTTTATCAAAAAAAAAAAAAAAAAAAAAAAGGATACAAGTGACGCAGATTCGGTCGTAGATAAAGCGATAATAGACAAGTCACATGTTTTGAGATTTTCACTGGAAACTAATGTATAGTATGCTCTTAACTAAAAACTAGTATTTAAACGGGGAAATTTTTCATCAAATGTAAAAAAAAAGGAAAAACAAAGTCCGAAAAAGTTTTTGTCACGTGATCACTCCTTAAACAATTTTCTATTGGTGTGACGTCATCTGCCTATATCGAAGCGAGATATCGAACTCGAAGCGAAACACGTCTTATTTGTAAACATGTTTATAAACATTACGCATTGTTGCCGCATTGTTGCCGTTTAGAGTTTCAGAAATGAACACAACCAGTTTTAGACAGATG
Organism: Liposcelis bostrychophila; assembly: GCA_037577465.1. Lineage (NCBI taxonomy): Eukaryota > Metazoa > Arthropoda > Insecta > Psocodea > Liposcelididae > Liposcelis > Liposcelis bostrychophila. The sequence goes on along the minus strand of CM075209.1, from coordinate 746,706 downwards.
ACGTCACGTTTCTTCACGTTATGTTTTGGCGGGCATTCAAATTCAAATTTTTGTTTTTTATTTTTTCGGGGGTTAACAGTTTTTTTTACCGAGTCAAAATTACGCTTTTTGTCATATCTTCCCTAGCACAATTAAACGATGGAGTCATCTCAAAACATGTGACTTCTCTATTAAGACTCGTCCCAATTTTTAGGCTGCAGCGAGTGAGCTTTTATCCTTCACTTGATGGCTTTTATTATAATGGCTATAGAAGGGAAAAATTAAAAAAATAAATATAAAATTTCCGGCGAATGATGATGACTGTCGTATAAACCTTTTTTTTTTTATATTTATTGAAATACATAAACAAGCAAACAATGGCGGGGAAATTTTAATCATCGTTAGTGAATTGCCTAATATTAACCGGGAATTTTTTTTTCCCTCCGGAAACGATCGTCGATAATGCCGTGAAAAATCGTTTTATCCCCGCGATGAAAGGGCCATTACCTCCCGTTAAGTATAATGTCCCGAATCTCGAGTTTTCGAGACTTTTTTTTGAAATGAAAATTGACCGAGGCAGATTTGCCCGGTTTAAATAGCAATGAGACGAATAAAGAGAAGAAAACGGAAGCCTAGTGCAAAGGAATGATAACTTAGAGCAGAAAGCTTTAAAACAAAGCCCTTCAAAGCTCGTGACATCCGACATTTATAAATACGACTAGGATCCAAAGCTAGAAAGTTCAAGTTTCTGCGTAAGGAAAATCTTGGGGGTTCTCTGGAGTCCCATCGTTTCTATCCCGTGGATTTCAACATGGCGGATTTCTCTGCTTCCAAACAAACTTTGTCTTTTGTTAGTTACCGGACCGAAGCGAACGGAACGGAACGGAACCGTTTTCCGAAGAATCTGCCCCGGCTCGGAGCTTTTTATTAAAACACACCCTGTAATCAAGAGAAAGAAAAAGGAGGAAAGAATAAAAAGAGATTGCACCTGAATAGCGCTAGTAATATAACGGTAGATTAAAATCTTTTGAGGTCGTTATTAAAGATTTGAAAGTATTCTCTTGATTTCTCCGAGGCGATTTTCCTTTTCTTTTTTTTTTTCAAATGGTCGGGAGTTTCGCCCGTAGGGCCCAATAAAAGGTTTTTAGAAGCACTATCGGGTTTACAACCTATTAAACTAACATTTTTCACCGTCACGAAACTGCTGTAAACAGTCAAAGGTTATTACGAATTTTTTTTTTTTTTTTTCAATTAGAATCGCGTTTTGTTGTTTTAATGCAAAGCGATCGTTTGCGCTTTTGCAGTGATCTGTGGGACGAGCCCGGAGGCTGCGGGGGCTCGATCGAACGCTATTTATTAACAAAGTAGGCGACATATCAAATGCCATTTATTCTCTATTTAGTTTAGAAAAGAAAAAAAAATTGCGATGGAGCTGCCATTAATTATAATTTCCTTCCCCGAGTCAAACATTTATCGATACAACGCCCGCACTTGAATTTTCGTCCCAAATGGAAACGAACAAATTTGTACTAGTTAAAAGTTTTGAGAGATGAAATGAATTGTTTGCCGAGATCTTTGCTGTAACCGCACAACTTGGATTACCTTCCAGTTGAGATTCAAGAAATATAGAATTCCTTTGCGTCCTTCGCAATGGCAACCGGAAACGGGAAACGGGAAACTAATACCCTTTCCAGATAAGTATTTGCACAAAGTATTTTTAATTCCCGATATTCATCTGTTAAATCCTGAACGGGGGAAGGGGTACAAATGGAAATCTATCGGTTACATGACGGAAAACCGGAAAGAAAAATTAATTCCTCGTTATTTCAAAAAAAAATTGTGCATAAAAAATAAAACATGCCGAGGTAAAATCATTTTGATATTTTAAAAGCGTATTATCAGAACGGGGGGTAAAACTAGGAATCCACGGGTTTTTTACAACTTTCCTCATCCCCCCCATCAGAATAACTTGATAAGACGTAATTGGTTTAAAATTTTTATCGTAAAATGATCCCGGTTATTATTTACAGTTTTTATTTTTATTTTATTTATTTATTTATTTTTTTTTAAAAGGAAGGGGAAACAAAGTTTTTCACAAGAATTAACGTAATTTCTGGATAATTTTAACTAATTTAATTACATAGTTTTTTAAATAAAAAAAAAGGGAGGAGAGAAATTAAATTTTTCTGGATTATCGGATTTTCAGTTGAAAAAAGTTTTTTTTTTATTCCTCTTTCGTTTATTCATTAGGAAAATCATGAGTCGGTTGTGTTGAGTCACAGGATTTGTTTTAGGGTGGGAAAAGGGTTACAAAGAAAGGAACTATCCGAGAAATGATGGGAATATACAGGAGTCTATTAATTAAAAGGACATTAGGTGTCGCTGGAATTGTATCAAATGGGTTGATGTCCGTTAGTGAGGAATGTCCGGAAATGTCAAAGGTCGAAGTAGATTACTTGATCAAACCTCGAATTCCTGTTTCCAACGGATACTTCATTTCCGATGATTCATTTCCCGGACTTCCTTTTCCACTTTTCTGGGAGGAGATGCAGCGAGTTGCTTTTGCGAATTCATACGAAACTAAACAAAAGGCTCTTTTCTTATTAATGTGACAAACAAAATTCATGACCTAGTTTCATTTAAAATTTTAATTTCGAGTTTTTTAATTTGATCCTTTCATTTAAACTTTGAAACTCTGGAAATTATTTACCGATTCTTATTGCTAAATGAAGTTTCTTTTACTCTCCGCTTCCCGTTTTTCTTCCTTCTGCTTCTTCACTTTCCCCCCTTTTTTTCCATTATAAAAACTTTGAAAAAAAAAAAAAAAAACAGCAGGGTGTGGACCCAAAAAAAATTAAAAAAAGGTGACTTGCAAACGATTAAAAGGATACTTTCAATTTAGAAAGAAACCAAAGGTTTCCCCTCTGTTTGAAATCACTTAAAATTCTAGGAAGAAAAGGTCGATTTCTGGAAAAGTTTTTTTTTTCTTTTTCTCCCCTTGTCGATAAAGAATAATTTGACGGTTACATTCCGGTATTAACACTTTGTAAGAAAATGTAATCTGATGGAATGAGAAAAGGAATCGGTTATTAATTGGATTTACACGGAAAACGCGTGACCTCCGAATGTGTGAAAGGTTTTGCGTGAAAGAAAAATGACTAATTACTAGTTTCGGAATCGGTTGATTGACATTTTTGTAATTAATAACCCTGTGTCATGTACGACACGAAAGTATACAAGGTAGTCATCACAGCGTGACACAAAATCATCTGACACGCGAACAATGTTCATCGAAGCTCCGGAGATTTTCCGCTTTTTGAAAAAAACCTCTCCATTAAAAAAATGGCGGGTTTTTAATCGCACACACGTCCGTTGATCCTCTCGTTTTTTTTTTTTTTTTTTTCCACGGGAAAAAAGAAAATTTTGAGGATTTTCGTCAAACAATGGAACCGTGATATTTTTTAGGGGTTGAAACTATAAAAACACTTTGAAGTTGTACACAAAAGCTCTTCGGAAAATGACAACTCAACATTTTCCCTTTTTTACCTTTTTCTTCCTTTTTCGCAATTTTCGGGGAGAAAATTTCAAAGGAGACAAGAGAGAGGGTTTTGCTTTCGACCTCTTTTCATTTTCTTTCATCGGCAAAGCCCGAATTTTGTTTAAACAAAATGAAACCCAAGTAATTAACTAATTTCCTTTCTGATGAAATCGTTTCCGAGAAAAACAAGGACAAAAAAAAAAAAAAATTTGTGGATTTAATTATTTTGGTATGTGTACCTAGGAAAGGCCGTTGAAAGAGTTTGAAAATAGTGTGTATTACAGCTGTCTCGAAGTCGAGAGGAAAGCCTTTTATCAGGATAATGAGACTACTTGTCATTGTTCTCTTGTAACGTGACTTAATTAAAGGAAATAAAGCTAGACAGTTTATCGAATGACATCTTGCTATGATTCGATTTAGAATTTTTGTCTCAGTAATAACGAAAGGATTTGAGAAATACTCGATGCTCATAAAATTTTTGGCCCGACAGTCGAATTCTTTGTATTTCCATATGTCATTTGTTTTTTGGGAAGCAGGACAAGGAAGGAGAAACAAAGATGGCGTTCCTGACCGTTTTTCCTAACTCATTTTCTTTAACCTCTAAATTTCCTAAATCTAATTTTCCTAATTGATTTTTCTTATGTATTTTTTTTTTTTTTTTTTTTTTTTTTTTTTTTTTCTCATCATCTTTAATTATCATTTTTTTAAAATGAAGAAAATTCAAAAAAGAGAAAAAAAATTTCGGATTTCCAGATGGCAAAAGCCGTTCAGACCTTCCGCTTTGGATCTCCATTTATGCCCGTCGAATCGAAACTATGCAATCAGAGCGGACTGGAGAGAGCTTTTCGGTATCCCTAGAGACCCTTAATTAAAAGAGACTGGCCAGAAAAAATGGGCGCGAAAAAGCGGTGTCAACTGGACATGCGCATTGTGTTTTATTTCATAAAACAAACTGTCATCTGCAGACCTGAGCAAACAAAAATGGCGATTGTTTATTTTTCAAAATCAAAGTGATTTTTTTTTTTTTTTTTTTTTTTTTTATGGCTTTTGGAACGCATCCCTTGGCCAACACAATCGTGGGATTAGAATTTCATTTCATTTAGTTGAAGATATGTCGCTATTAATCAAAGTGATTAATAAATAAACGAATTTTCAATGTTTCAAATAAAATGAGTGGAAATAATCAAAATTTGTGAAAATAAAAATTAAAAAATGACATTGAAATATTTGGTAAATGTTGATTTTTTCCAAAATACGCAATCGCCATTTTCTTTTGCTCGGGTTTGCAAATGGTGGAAAAAATTAAACTCAAAGCGCATGTCCCGTTGACACCACCTTTTCGCGCCCATTTTTTCTGGCCAGTCTCTTTTAATTAAGGGTCTCTAGGTATCCCAAGACCCCGCACATAATAAGTTTTTATCATGCTACACAGTCCACGAGCTCCAAACCGTCTTTTTTAGCCTTTTCTCTTGTTTTTTCCTGAAAAATGAAGAAAACAGATTGACATGCTGTTCTGTTGTGACTAGTTTTGGTCCGCCTGAGGAATAAATCCTCGTGTCCTCCGATTTTGGAGAGAGTTCCCTTATCCGCAGCCTGGGGAGGCGCCCGATGGGGGACTAGCCGAAAACTTCACGCGGGTCGGGGGGACAACTCGATCCCGGGCCACCGAAAAAGATGCCATCTTCCTAGCGGCACAAAGTCACCCATCTCGTACGGGTCGCTATAAAAATGACGTCCTTTTCATATCGATCCGTACGAGATAGGTGGGATGAAGAGGATTTTATCCGTAAAAGAGGACTTTATCCCTCTAAAAGTTTTTATAAATTAAAATAAATCAAGAAATAATAAAAAAATGCGATGTGACTCCTCCGAGAGTCGGCGCGAGAATGAAGGTAGCAACCCGAATGAAAAGACCTCTTGCGCTGACGTCATGCGCAGCCAAGAGTGCGCATGCCCTGTGCTACACAATATGACGACTTTAGATGCCACAATCATGGATAAAAAATAAAGCAGATGAACAAAGCATCTGTTCAAGAACAAAAAGATGAAACAAGTTATTATTTACAAATACATATAAACGAATTTAATTTTAAAAATCAATTAGGAATTTTTTTTTTTCGAAAAATTTAGGGTTTAGGAAAAATACATTAGGAAATTTTATTTTAGGAAAATTAGGTTTCGGAAATTTAACGTTTAGGAAAAATGGATTCGGAAAAATGGTAGGGAACCCAAAAATGACCTTTGTTGCGTTTGCTTCGGAGGTTTTAACCGCAACAAGGATAAGCCGGAGTTTCTGGGAAAATATAATAATTAGAAAATAATGAAAAATAATTAGAAGTATAAGGATATCGAATTTCCTTGTTATCATGTCAAATGCAAACCGTTCGTAGGTTATCCTATTCCGAATGATTGGTTTCCCTTGCCGATTGTAATGTTGTTTCCCATCTGATTGATGTGCTTAATCAGCATCGCTAATTGGTAATTCCAATCAAAATCGCCCACTGCCCTTTATAAGCACGTGCGGCTTTGGAGGTAAAATGGAAACGGGGTCAGTGCCAGCGATACAAGAGCAAACCTCGCGCTTTTTTTTTTTTTTTTTTTTTTTTCTCGCTTCGAATCCGAAAAGGTAATAAAGGAAGCGGCATGAGTCGAATGAAAGAGAAAAGGATGGGGGGACAGGTATGAAATGATCAACAAAGTGCGAGGTAAACCAAGTACGGAATACAATATTCTTGTCAAAGGCACCTTGTAATTACTAAATTTTAATTAATGTCGAAGAGAAGGGAGCCTTTCTTCCGTTGTGTGTTTTACACAAACTTTTCACGTAAATCAATTTCGTTCCCATGGCTGTCTCGCCTCAAATAACTTATCCTTCTCATGTTCCCATTGACATTTTTACATAATACCATGCCACGTTTACCATTTGGAAACTGCGAACTTTTGAACTTTTCCCCACCCGTCGGTGTTAATCATTGTTTGATAGAGTATCATGATTTCGACGGGGCGATTGACACTTTGTGATCCAGCCAATTGCTTCCTCTTGCGGTAAATTACAACGTTTGCCTTCTTTTTTTTTTAATTTTACCAGCTGATACCGAATCATTTTTGTCTTTGTTTCAGGAAAACCTCCTCCTAAGGTGTCTTGGTTGATTAACGATAAACTCGTTACCGGTTCGGTGGAGGTTAAGGATGGAGTCATCCTCAATCGACTAGAAGTGCCACGAGTCACAAGGGAAATGTCCAATTCCACTTTCAAATGCCAGGCTAGCAATTCCAAAAAGACCCGTCCGCTGGAAAAAGGCATTCGGCTGGAACTTTATCGTAAGTATTAAACCTTCTCCCCTCGTAAGAAAGCGATAGCGGATTTTCTTCTTTTTTTTTTAATTCACAAGAAACGCCATTTTCGGGAAACGGAAATGATTAATTATGCATTCTAATGAGAAAATAAAATGATTTTCAGCGAAATCAAGTAAGGAATTAAAAAAAAAAAAAAAAAAACATTAGTCTAGCATTCAATTAATTTTTTGTGGGAAGGGGGGTCAAAAAACGCCTCTTTTTTTTATTTATTCAAAAGGAAAAAAAAGACGGGGAGGAGTAATTGTCGCCGTTGTTATTACTTTCCCATGGAAATTGGTTTCCTAACTTTGTGACTCCTCGGCTCGAGCACCAGGAAAAGAACATGGAATTTTTCGCAGCGGAATAAATTGCAGGGACGATGTCTAACAGAATAACAATCCGTTAAAACGATACGAAAAAAGTAAAAAATGACCTGAAAAAAACTCGGCTTTAATAATGAAGATGATATTCCCGCGAAGAACGATTAACAATCGACTCGAGGGCGTTGCTTTTAAATTTAAATCACAATCAAAAAAATTTCTTTTTGTTGTTGTTGTTTTTTTTGCTTACGGCTTTTAAACTTGAATTTCTTTTTCTTTTCTTTTTTTCATGGGTAAGATGCAAAAAAAGAAAAAGAATTTTTGCTTAGTTGAACGAGGAATTAGGAAAATTGAAAGCTTCTTCTTTATTCTCGGATACTTTTTATCAAGAAAACTATATTTTATAAGGCAATCTTTCGACTTCTAAATTCTGCCAGTTGTCAAAAACGGCATCAAATAGGCACGGTTTCTCGCTACCCAAAAACAGTAAAAAAAAAAAAAAAAAAAAATCGGAGAAATGATCTAGAGCGATGGAGATATTTTTTTAAAATTGGAAGTATTAACAGTGGACAGGTTTTGTGCTCCTTGAGGAGGCGTCAATCCTTTAAAATAAAACTAAGCACACCTCATTTCTTGGAGAATTAAACGGAGAGTTTTTAAGCGTTTGAGGCTTGCGCCATCTTTCAAGTAAAGTTGAATTAAGTTTGTTCCCAAGTCGGTGGGACAAGTTTCCCCAGTGAAATTATGAGACATCCTGTTATACTTGTAAAACATTTTGAAACGTTTTTATAGAGTCATTATAAGGTCGATTACGGGGGGAGGGGGAGGGAGGAGAAGAAAAAGGTTTTGCTTGTCAAAACGTACCGGTTCAGAAAAAGGGAAAATCGCTCCGGGCGAATATCATGAATAGCGGTCATATGCAAGGATCGACAGCGCAGGTGGGAATCTCAAATTTTCTCCTTTTTTTTTTTCCTTTTATTTATTTATTTTTTTTTTTTTTAGAAAATGAATCGCTTATGTTTTTTTTCCTTTTTTCCCGTGTTTTGTTCAACAAGGGATTGAACGTGAAAAGTCTGAATGAAAAGATAAATGAGACGAGTTTATTGAAGGCAATGAGGGAATTCTCTAAGCTCTTTGATATTTTCTGCAGACTGATATAATGTTGGTGGGTTTCGACTCATTCACAGTTTTACAACCGTCCCGGTTTCAATTTTATTCCATTTTTTTTTTCTTGAGAATAAAAGACGTGTATAAGTCTTCTCGTTAGAACTAGAAAAGAAGAAATAGAAGGGGGGGGGGGGGGGTAGAAATCTTTTTCAATTATTATGATTAAAAGGGATGAGACAAATTGAATTTTCACCGCAATTAAAACAAAATCCATTGTTTACGTCTAGGAAAATTCGAGACGACAAGTTTGTAATGTAATTTAGAAATCTTTGCTGTCGTCATTTAACAACGTTAATTATAGCCGGAGACCAGTCGGAATGTTTACAAGTTATGGATACGGTTGAATGGCTTTCAGAGCTTTCCTCCTTTCTTTTCCTTTTGTCACGGGGTTTGATTTGAAAACTTTTTTTTTTCTTCTTTAAATAGAAAACCGGTTCTTAAAAATATGATTTATTAATTGACCGGGTCAATTGAGTTATGAAGACCGTTCAACCGGAATTTCCCTTAAGCTGCTTAAGCACAGCTTGAGTGATCTCATTAAGCGACCGATTGAATCTGGAAATGACTGATCGGGAGTGCTTGGGAATTCCGAAAATTTTGTCGATTTTGCTCTTCCGTCTCATCCAGGGAAGAAGATGGCGCAGCGATTCCGTGTCGAACGGCGTTAAGTCTCAAGGACCTTTAGCCGAGATACGTCAAACCGTTTCTTTAGTTTAATTGAAAAAGAAATGATGTTTCCAAAGCGGAACCTCTGTCAAATATTCCTTGCGTGTAGAAAAAAGTCCCCATCGTAATCCGGTAAAACAAAGGGGGAAAAAAAAGATTTTCAAAAACGACATTTTCCGTTCGTTCCTTTTTTTTCTTTTCCTTTCAATCGATTTAAGTAAAGCGATCTGTCTTTTTTTCTTCCTTTTGAAAAACAAAAGTTTTATAAACATGGGGGGTTTCGAATCGAGGTTTTTTTTTTTCATTCTTGGTGGTATACTTGTTGAAAGTTAATCAGGACTCTCTTTTCTTTTGGGCGACGCTGCAATTTTCACACCGTGCGAGTCCCTTACCTTACATCATCCTTTATCGACCTTTTTTTTTCTTTTCCGGAAAGTTCACCCCTCCGAACGAGAACGAGATGACTTTTCCTTACATTTTTTATTCGAGAACCCTTGTGAAATTTAAATAGCCGAATATAAAAGGAGGTAAATCGCTCGACACGAAAAATACGGTGACCGATAAATTTTCGAGGGAAAGAAAAAGATCGGGGAAACTATTGTTACTGCTCTGAATAAAATCAAATTTCAAGGTGAAAACGTTTAAATAATTGATCAAGGAAGAGGTGAGTCTAAAAGGGAGAAAGAAAAGGGTACGTCATGACGACTTTTTATCAGGTACTTTTTCAGGGTGATTTTACAAAGTATTTTTACGGTTTTGCATGTTTGTTTTCAGTCAAGCCGTTAAGCGTAAGAATTCTAGACAAACCTAAAGTGGTATCCGCAGGACTCGAACACGCGATTCTCTGCGAATCCGTCGGATCCAGGCCTCAAGCGGAAATCACGTGGTGGCGGGAAAATAAAAAGTTTAGAAAAGGAAGGGTGAGTATCTCATAAAAAACTTCTTAACCTAAAAAAGTTGTGCAAGTAAAAAAAAAAAAAAAAAAAAGAGCTGAGGGGGCGGAACACGATCTGCCTCGTTTAAAAATAATATTGACGTGATCACTTTTGTTATTTCTACCCTCCTTGGAAAGCACAAGTAGTTGAATATAATGTCAACAATCGCTTTCTTTTTTTCCCCCCCTCTCCTTTTTCTCCATTTTTTGTAAGCCTTCTCTCTCTTATGTATTTTGATCAATTCCGGGACGGAAGCAATCGTAATCTATTTCACTTATACGGTGTTTGCACATATATATATATATATATATACTATGGCGAACTTGTCTAATTTATCATCGTTTTGGTTTAAATGGCAATTCCTTTTCGCAATCATTTTAAAACTTCGAAAAATGTCACTATTAATCTTTTTAACGTGATGAAAAATCTGTTCCCGGGTAAGATATACTTTGTATATATATGTATTTTTTCGGGGGAAAATGGAAACATCGAAAGAGGATTATAAAACATGCAAATTTGTATCTTTTATATGACGATAAAAAGATGAGAGATGGAGCCGATGGGTTTTTTGCAAAATTTTCAACTTGAAACATTATTTTTATCGAGTTTTGATGGCAAGTCCAAAAACGCGATATTTTCCACCAGGGTGTCGAAACAAGTTATTGTTTCGCCCTGTCGAACGTTCGAAAGGGGAGGGGAAAAAAAGCCGCATCTGGGTTTTTTTTTCCTTGGGAGCACATTTGATAGTTTTGAAATTTATTTAACGAGCGCTTTTTCCCCCTTAGAAACTTAGCGACATTTTCTTTTCCCTTTAAGGGACATAAACAAACTCGGGTCTCGGAGAGGGTAAAAAATGGGTACTCTTTAAGTTAATAACCGTCGAACGAAATTTCCACCTACTTAGCTTTCGTGAGAAAACGACAAAACGTCGTTTTTACATTTTAAAAGACACCTGGATTGGCGCGTTTCCCCGGCAACAAATGACGCTTCCGCTCGGTATAGACACTTGATGACGAGTTAAAAACAGACTCTTGGGGCCGTTTATTTTGGATCCTTTAACAGTTTACATAAACAATATGTAAATCGTTTTAGACTTAAAGACTCTCTTTGTCTCTTGGAGTCAACGGGGGAAAGATGATATAAAATTTTTCCGACGAGGTTACCAAAATGTCTTTTTTCTAAAAGGAAAATAGCATTTTCTCGATTCACGAGTTTGAAATCCAATATTCTGATTGATCCTTTATTTCAAATGAACTAATAACTCGGGAGGGAATTTGAAAACTTTTTAAACTCCCCAAACTCTATCTTCGATTCTTTGTAAACTTTCGCCTTTTCCTTTCGCCCTCGAGTTCGTCCATTCGAAATGGGATCTCTTTTTCCTCGGAATGAAAGACCTCGGCGCTAACTTCCTTGACGTTATTTTCAAAGGAGACTTTCTCCACCTCTCCCCGAAAACCTTTTCTCTAAAGTAAATTAAACCGTTTTCGTTTACCTTTACTTTAGTCGAAATACAAAACGACCGAAATAGCCTTTTTTGAGTGGTTTACAGAAATCTTTTGATCGAAAAGACCCCCGCCACCTTTAAAAGTTTAAATGTCCCATCAATTTTTTTTTTTTTTTTTTTTTTTTTTTCGAAAATTAATGAAAAATTATGGAAAAGTACCAGCTCTCCAAAGTGATTAACAGAAGAACTGGGATGTGCCCCACAATAATTTATAAAATATTTATCAAGTATTAAAGGATTTTATGAAATTCCGCAGATATCGCAGACATCGAAAATCGTATTTAAAAAAAAAAAAAAAAGAATTAATCAAGATCCATCAAAGACTTTTCGATTTGTTTCTTTGACCGCGAAAATTATAAGCTAATTATTCTTGTTCTTCCCGACTTTGAGATTATGTTCCGTGGGAAATTTGCCTTTTAGAAAATCGGAAATCATTTCCAAACAAAAACGCTTTAATCCGTTAATAATATTTTATTTTAAAAATATTTTGCCCACGGTTTACTTTGGAATTCCCCCCCCCCTTCCTCCTTCTCGATCTCTCTGTCTCGGATTTCCTTTTCAGGTTTGAATTCGCTTTCAAAAACCGATATTAATCTTTGGATAAAGGCTGCGGGAGATTTAATTATTGACGGAAACGTTGCCAATTATCTTCTTTCACTATTTTGTTTTTCGGTAGATGTTCGTTGGGAGAAAAAAAAAGAAAAATTAAACGAAAAAGGGAACCGAGCAATGAGAAGAGGGTTTAAATTCCGAAAGGTCACAAGGCTACTTGGGCATTTGTATCTGTTTCCCAGCTTTAAATTCATAACGATTTATTATGAATTGTTCACTTTGTTTGAAAAATTTTTTTAATTTTAAATTGTCTGTATTTTGAAGGATTTAAAAAAAGCACGGAACAAGGGAACTAGAAATGTTACATGAAAAATGAAAATAATAAAATGCTGAAGCTTTGAATTTACGAATCTGCGTTTTTTTTCGTAATGACGAGAATTAGGACTGGAACAAAATGGAAAAAAATGTATGCCTTTGGCACCGATACTAATGAGGTGGATACAAGAGCTGACACCACAATAAGCGTCGGGTTTATTGTCTTGTTTTTAATCTCCTCGGGGCTAAAGCCTCAATTCTCTGAATAGTGTATCCGTTCCAGGAATTTCGGCTCAGACATTTTAAAACTTAACCTCACGGCTGGAAAACGGAAAATTAACTTTTCCCGTTGTCAATTTTTCGTAAACAAAGAAAACTTAGAGTTTAAAAGTAAATACCCGCGGTGTTTCTATTTCAAACAAGAAACAAGAAGTCATTTTCCTAAAACTTTCCTTTCGAAACTTTTATTTCAGGTTTGCGGCCAAACTAACTTTCCGTTGCATTTACAAACTTTAAAAAAAAAAAAAAAAAAGAAAAAGCTAAAAAGGAAAAAAAAGATTTTATTTCCTGATACATAAGTTATGAAAATCGGAATCAACCAGTGTCATCCCGGGGATGATCTCCCGTCCGAAAACTTGGCTTTAGGCCATATCATCATCCCCAAACTGTTGCTCCGGAGAATCGGAAACATTTGTTTGTTTCTTTCTTTCGACATTTTAATTTTGATTTGGTTTCGGTTTTTCAGGTGACTCAGTCTGCTAACGAGACGGCCATCGTGAGCACTTTAGTTTTTACACCTGATCCGGATGACGATGGGCACACTTTGCGTTGCATAGCGGATAACGCTTACATATCAGGCTCGGCGATCGATGATGTTTTAACCCTGGATATCGTTTGTAAGTACATGCTTTTCTCTATTTTTTTTTTCTTTTTACGAAGAAGCGGGGCGAATAAATAAGACTCCCGCGTAATCCTTTAAAAGTAAAGCCGCGATGGAAAAGAATACGACCCAAGTAAGTACCTACCCATTTGAATGAATTATTATGATTGCTCCGTTTTCTTTTTTTAACATCGCTTTTGCTGTTTTTTTTTTCCTCTTCCTCCTCCTTTTTTCCCTACTTTATCATTTCCCAGTGAAATATGAATCTCTATGAAATTTTATTTATAAATACGATATTCGGGTTCGGAAGAAGAGAAACAAGAGGGGGGAAAAAAGCAGGAGAGATAACAGTCTCGCTTTCTAATTACCGCATTTAAAGCTTCATGTTTTCACACATGACTAAAGCGAAATTGGGTTGCGGTTGTGAATTGAAATTTCGCTAACAAAACATTAAGCGCATGTATAATGAGAATTAAGCAAAAAGTCGAAATTCCTCTTTGACAAAAACGTAATGACGAGGTGATGCGTAATTGAGATTTGAGTAATAATAATTATCGAACGCGCTAATTTCGACTTTTCCGCCGCTTGTTTTCATTCATATCGGAAAATCTGTTTCGGAACACGTTATCGCTCCCCCAAAAAAATTAGTTTGGCTGCTTTCGCGTTTAAAAACGTTTCATGTCACAGGCCAGACCTTTGGATGTTTTTCACGGTCCAAAAAAATATTTTTCGGGGCTTTTTTACACACCGGCTAACTATGATGCGAAATAGTTGTTTCGTAGTAGGTTCCGAACGTGAGCATAACATTTTTGCCGGATGTATTTCGGAGTTGGTAAATTGGTCCAAAAATTTTAATTTTTTTGAATTAAAATGCCGTGGTTGCAAATTGAGTCTTGGGAGAAATATTTTTGGTCCTTTAAAAATGTACGTCTTCTATGGATTCTGAGTTCCGGTCTTCATTCATTTTTACTTGGTTTTTTGAAGTTTCTGACAAATTACTTTTCGTGTTTTTTTCAATTTTTCCATTCTCTGTGATCAAGTATGTATTCTTTGGTCCAGCCCTTGAAAAAAACCGTTTGAGAAAAAAGTCGGAGGGGGGGAGGAGCCAAAATTCCTTCAGACGGTACTTCCTTTAGGCCGTAAGGATGCCGAAAAAACCATGATGGCCATCTCGGAAAGTTAGCTTTTCAAAATGGCGGATTTAGAGAAAAAAATGAAAAATTAGGATTCATCGACTGCTTCATGTTAAAATTTTTTTTTTTTTTTTTTCGGGCATTAGGATGATAATTAATCACCCTGAACATTAGGCATATTAAATACTGCCTTGAGGGGACTTGCATTATCCCTTTATTTTAATTTTAAACGAACTTATTTTAATGAAATTACGAGATGATACCCTTTTTATCTTTCTGAGTCACTTTGTCACACAAAATAATTTTAACTTCCAAATGAAAATATTTGTAAAATAATTTCACTTAAATTTAAAATAAAGTCACCCCCTTAGCGCAAGTCAACCCTAGGAGGATCCTAAGGTTTAAGGTGACTAATTATCATCCTACAGGCCAGAAAAAAAAAAAAAAAAAATTCTTATTTAACATCATTAAGATGTGGCAGTCGATTTATCGTCATTTTTCACTTTTTTCTCTACATGCTGTCGTCATTTTGAAAAGTTACGAAAATGTCATCTCACTGAGTTTTTCCCATAACGTTAGGCAGTATTTTAACATAAGAAGGAAAAATTTTGGTTTAGTCGAATTAAATAATGTAGAGCCCTAAGAGCAATATGTAGAATTAAGAAGAGGAGCTCATTACTAAATAATACCATCATTCCTTGATTAAAGAACATAAAAAAAAAGACAAATAGAGTAGAAATATAGGTATATACTTAATTGCTCTGCCAAGTTTTGTAATTATAAAATAAAATGAAAGAAAGAAAGAAAGGGGGAAGACGAAATTAAGAAGGAAAAAAAATGACAAGGGGAAAAAGTCTGTTTTAATTCGACCGTTAAGAAATTTCCACTTTTCCCTTTTTTAGTAAATTTTCTTTTGGAAAACACGACAATATCCGATGTATTCTTTGTCTTTTATGAAGCATCGAAAGAAAGAAATTTCATCGGAAAACGGAATAAGCTATCGACAAGAACCGATAATATGTAAGGGATCAACCCGAGGATTTTTCTTCTTTTGTGAAAGTTTATTTTATTTTATTTTTTTTTTTTTTGTAGCGGAATTTTTTTTTTTCCACATAATTAAACTATTATTATTATCATGAGCAAACCGCATCTCAAACGAAAAATCTCAAACGAATCCCAGTCGAGCCAATTTAAAAAAGAATAAAAAAAAAAAAAAGGAATAAAAAAAAAATCTCTTTGAGTGAAATTAGTTGATATAACCTAGTTTTAACGATCCGAAATCAAACACATCTTATACAAAAAGTTGAAAGCGGACTCAAAAAAAAGGAAGAAGAAAAAAAAATTCATTCTTATTCCGACACAGCGAATATCTGAAGAGGAGAAGTTTTTTTCCATTTTCCAACAGCAATTTATTTTTTATTTCCCTTTCATTGGCAAATTACAAACTTAAAAAAGAATTCTTATGAAAGAAAACGTTTTTTTTCCCTTTTGTTCAAAGATGTATGAAACGTCGAGACTTTCATTTTCTTTTGCTCCAGTGTTATTAAACCACTGAAAAGTCGCGTTTATAAATTTCGATACAGAATTATTTTCGGGGCAAAAAAATGATTTTTTTTCCCTCGATTCGACTTTTATTCGGGATAATCGTTTTTTTTTTACCAGGTTAAAATCAATTACGCTCGTGTCGAGGAGGATTTTATAAATGAATCGCCTCCCATTACACGCAGCGCGAAAAAAAAAGGAAAAAAAAACGGCGTTTAACTGAAAATGCGGTTTTCTATTTTCATTTCGCATAAAAAAATTCCCCCGGAGAATATTCTTAAAAATAAAAAGTATAAACTAAAGATTTGCCTGGGAAAACCCCTCCATTAATTAGGGCAATTTTCTTCTTTTTTTAAATAAGGGGATCCTCCTTATTTTTATCTGGAGATGTATCTTCCGGGAAAGGGAACCTTTCCATAACAATTTTCTTTTCTTCCCCCCAGTTTTTCGATGACATTGTTTTGTAAATCCTCTCATTTCGTGTTTTAACTTTTCCTTCTAGTTCAGTTAAAACTCAGCCTATTAATTGTTTTATCGTCAATTGCATTACTCTTTCTAAAATGAATCTCTCTATCTTTCTTCAGCTCTTTTTCGTCCCGTTATTTTTATCTTGTTTTCTCCTTGCTCATTACACCTTCCTCCTCCTGTTTCTTTATGCTTCACTTCTTTTGTCTCCGAACGAGCGCTTTGACTTCTTTTTCTTATTTCCGTACTCTTCCTTTTCTTTTTCTTAATTTCTCCAAAAAGAAATATCGACTTTCATTTTTTTTTTTTTAAATTATGGCGTCTTAGACTTTTTTTTCCTTTTTATCAGTGAAATTGAAATAATTTTTTTTTTTTTTTGTAGCTTTTGCTGAAGTTGAATGAATTGAATGATTCAGAAGACCAAAATAAGGTAGTCTAATTAAAAATAACGAGTGACAAAGGTTGTTGGCACTGAGAAGAAGACAGTCGGTGACAGACTTCGACTTTCGTTTTGAGACTGCTGATAATCCCTTGAAAATTTGTCCCACAGGGAATGGATAAAAATTTGACTCCTACAAAAAAGATGTTTCCTTCCCTGTGAGGGTTGATGTTTTATACATAATTTCGCCTCGTTTTGAACTGCCAACGAGTTGAAAAGTACGTGATAAACTGTCGCTTGTTAATGCGGCATGCCACCATATAGTAAATTGGCGGGACTCTCTCGTGTCAAACACAGATAAAAATAACGTAAACAAAAATAATTTCATTTTCCTCTCAAATATTGTAGCGTTTTATTCATAAGCCCGAAATACATCTGTCTCACCGATTAACCGAAGCAATAAATCGACAAGGTTGACTTAATGGAACTTGTCAACCTGATCGAGGAATAACATTTCGGAACGCGTGGGGGGGGGGGGGATATTTAGCCATTTCGTGGGCGATTATAACCTAACCAAGATTAGTCATCGTAAAACTTTATCCGATCCGCCCCCCCCCCCCCCGACCTCCTTCCCACTCGATATCATGCAGAATAACCGAGAGAGATATTCGAGGACAAACCCTCGAAGCAGAATCTCCGGAATAAGACGGGTTAAATCCGTTGCGAAACTTGATGTACAATGGGACAGATTCCATTTTAACCCCGGGAAACTAAACTGCCATCCATATTTAAACGCCAGAAACTCGTGGAAAACCGCCCTCTCGATTATGGAAAACAAAAAACTATTGCGTAGTTAGCAGAATGGGAGAGTTCTCTTCGAAACCGCAGAGTTTGTCATTTTACGATTCACGAGTTGTGTTTTTTTTTCTTTTGAAAGAAGCGCGGGAGGACTCTACGACAGGAGGGTAATTTATTTACCTTTCTGGTAGGCAAAGTTTTGTACGATCCCAAATATCGTCATTTTTTTACATATAAACCGAAATGCCACTGCAGCCTGAAGCCTGCATTTCGGACCTTCCGTTGACTACTTTCATTCGCTCCCTTTTGATAAATGCCAAAATTTTTTTCTTTTATCAGAGACTGCTTTCCCTTGGGTCAAATTTTTCTAATATTTTGTGAATTTTCTGCCTACTCTTTTTTTACATTTGTCCGAAATGACGTCGTAGGTAACGTTCAAAGTGGTTCTCTTTGGTTTCCTTAATGTGGCACAAATGTCGACTTACCCCCTTCTCCTTTCGATTTTTCCGTTCCTTTTGCTAATCAAAATTGAATATAACATTTTAATTTTGGTTTCATGCGCCAATTACACGAGATAAAATTTAGATTCGGTATTCTCGGTCGTTGTTTTCATTTACCCGTACGATTCAATTTCCGGAAGTTTTTAATTATTTTTCAAGGCGGTTGAACGTATTCGTTATAAAACCAATTGGCTCGCTTTAGAAATTTTCGCAAATAACAGAGGAAAACTGTTTATTTTATTTTATTTTTTTGCACGAGATGCAATTATCATTCCATTTGAGCGGACTTACACTTAAAATTTTAAAATTTCCCTCTTTTTTTTTTTTTTATTACCGAAAAAAATCCTCATCTCGTAACTTTAAATGAAAAAAAAACTCAAAATCTCTCAAAAAGGAATATAAAAGCTCCATTATTCCCCCGGTTAATTTTCTATGATTAGAATAAATGGTCAAAATAAAGCCATATCGGACTTTTTTTCCGCCCCCTTTCGCAATTTAATTTTTTGCATTCGCGATTACCTCGATGATCCGTTATCGGAGGGAAAATGTACCTCATCCTTTCTTTCCCGGAAAATGTTTAATATAAATTAAACGAAATTAATTTGCGTTCTTTAAAACGACGTCAAGTGCAAGTTTCCGGAGGCTTCTCTCTAGTAACGAGTTGGATCCACTTGAAAAATGTCGTTTGCCCTTAAATTCCTAACAAAAGAGTTTGGAAAACCTTGTTCTACCAATTCTTTTCTTCATAGATTTTAAAGAGAAGGGGGGAGGGGAGGAGAAATTCCGAGATTTACTCGTAGTTAATATTTATGATGAGGAAACTCCGCGTCGACCTCAAACTCAATCATCATTTATTTTTTTATGTGCTAAAATCTGTGAGTTTGTTTGTTCCTCCACTGCAAACTCTTAAAATCCCTCAAAATCCAAAAAAAATGGCAGGACTTTGAGTTTGCGCCAAATAATTGCATTTTTTTTTTCCTCAATTTTTTCGTTAGCTTCCCGATTTTTATGACTTATCCCCGGGCCCCAAAAATCAAAAATTAATAATCGAGGCGTGGCGAAAAACGATACCCTCTAGTGGAATCTCTTGCTCGTCCCCGTTCTTTTCACGTTCGTTCCTGGGTCCCGGATTGAGATTTTGGCGGGATCTGTTTGA
Organism: Liposcelis bostrychophila; assembly: GCA_037577465.1. Classification (NCBI taxonomy): domain Eukaryota; kingdom Metazoa; phylum Arthropoda; class Insecta; order Psocodea; family Liposcelididae; genus Liposcelis; species Liposcelis bostrychophila. The sequence goes on along the minus strand of CM075209.1, from coordinate 727,541 downwards.
AAAAAACTTTCTCCTTCATCTTCTCCGACATTTTCAACCAAATCCCGACTTTTTTCCCTGAGAAATGGCCGATTGAAAGAAAAAAAGTTGTAAGCTTGGGAATAAAAAAGAAGTTGTGAAATGGCGTTTCAAAGCCTTCCCAACAATTTTTCCCACACAACGTGTGTGTGTGGGAACAATTGTGTTTGTACACAATTTTGCACACATTGTGCTTAAATATAAATATAAACAATTGCACCGCCGATTTAAACTCGGAAGGAATCAGGTTTGCAGGAGAATTAACCCCCAAAAAAACCGTTGTCCCGTTCAAAGAATGCGCCATCGAAAACAATTTTTTTTTTTTCCCACGTCACCCTCAAATGTATGTTGACTTAAGAAGGATCCAGAGTAAAAGCATTTTCCAGCTCTATCCGATCTCATTTCCCTTGTTGGAGAGTTCTTATTTGACCCCAATCCAGGTATAAACAGAGTATAAAATACCTCTAGGAAAAAAAAAGGGAAAATTTTCAAATCTTGGGATGGATGGATGCATAAATTTTGAATTCATTTCATTCAAGAAGAAGCTTTGAGTATTCATTTTGTATGTTAATCGCCTGTAATTCGAAGCAAAAAAAAAGTATCTATCTCATTTCCACCTCATCGGAAAAAGAATCTACTTTACGAATTTTAAATTTTCCCCCCTTCCCTTTTTTTTTTTATTGTAATTTTTGTTCCCCCCGATTTTATTTTATTTGCTTTTTTTTCCATGTTTCCTTCGTGTGTTATTCCGCATTTTTAAAGTCGTTTACCGTGCGGTTAACTAATTAGATATAGAGGATAAAACGGCCGTAAATAATAAAAGTTTTCCCGTAAAGTTGCGTTTGGAACGTTGCCTAAACGAGGAAAACTTTTTCATAGGTGATGTAAATGAAAAGGCTATTGAATTAGCATTGAAATGGCCCTCCCAACCGATTTAACCATTGACTTGCATTCACTTGTCTCACTTAAAAAAAAAAAGAGCGGATTTCTTCAGGGAAAAAAAAAAAGAAGTCGCTCAATGATAAGATTTTTTTTTTTTTTTCCAAACTTTTTTTTATTTGAAAAGTTCGAGTATTTTTAATATCTTATTTATTTTTTTTTTTCGATTTCAAAAGTTTTTTTTATTTTCCGTTAATCAGGATGAATGCTGATTTTCCTTTCACTAATCCATTTATTTACGCGATCGACGTATGTTTATATACAAAACTCGAAGGAAATAAATCAAATTTCTCCGCTTCTTTTCATTTTTTTTTTTTTTTAATCGGGAAAATGTATCGAAAATAACTTTTCAAATTTATTAAACGGTAAATTTCTTTGAAGAAAATATTTTCTTAACGTTAACTTTTTTTTCTCTCTTTTTTTACAAGAAAATGTTTAATAGTGAAAACATATTCCCCGAGAATGGGAAAAGAAATTTTCGATTAGGTAAAAAGGTTTTTAAGATGCTTTGAACCGCCAGCCCTGAGGCACTCTGGGATGGGATTTCACAAGTTGTCACTTTATAGTTAAAGCATTTTTTTTTTTTTTTCTGGGAGGATCTTTAACGATTCTTATATCGCACGCGCTTTGGAAAATTGTTTTAAATTTCATTTTTTTCCTTGTTTTGGGTTGTAAAAGGTTTTTTCTCTCATAAGCAAAGACCAGTCGATGCTAAATGGCCGCTATTTGTACATCTTCCGTTAGGGATGATCACGTGACAGCTTTCAAATTTATTTACCGAAGCATTAATTCAAGGGGGAAAAAATGCCACTTTGTCGAGTGGGACAGTAATCTTTATTGCCCTTTCTGTACTTGCAGGTCGAATTATGGGATGACGTATCCAATAAATTCCGTCTAATGATGTCGATAACGTCAAAAAATTTGTTTTCCCGATAAAAAAATTTCGACTTTGTATAAATTCATCGAGTTACGTGAATCGAAATTTGGATCGTAAAACGATCCCAGGCTATTGTTATTATTATATCGGTACCGGTTTCGTGTTTCTGGGGGATTCACCCATTCGGAATATCTCATTTTTAAATTAAGATAGACCGTATTATTTTTTTAAAAAAATTCTTTTTTATTTGTGAGGGGAATCGGAAATTTAGAGAAACTATAATCCGTAGATCCGAGTGACGTAATTGACTTTCGGTTTTGAAAACCCGTCAGGACAATAAAACGCGTTTACTCGAAAATGTTACCGGACGGGACGGGAGCCCCATTGAAATCGCGGCCGATCATTCAAAATGTGTCAAACTCGTGGAAAATAATAATTAAACTTGGACAATTGCTTCCTCGAATCCTAGAAAGTTGATTCCGTTTCTCGTTATTAAACCGAAAGGCATAATAATTTTCCCGTCGGGGGCGTAACTCTCGCCTTTTCCCTACGAGGGAAAAGTACTTTTCCCCCCGACTTTTGCCACAAAATGTCGTGATTAGGCAATTAACGGCTTAGGCTAATTTTTTCATATTTCGAGGATTTTCTCAGCGGCAAAGGGGAAAAGTAAACGAACGCCACTCGGCCTGTGTTTGGCTTTTGGGAGTGCACCAGACAAAGTTCGGAATATCCGGCTCCGGCCATTTCCGGGACCCCTCAAAAAATTTTTCCCGTTTTTCAAGAATTTGCTGGAAAGTTCCGGACAACCACAATCGGGGAATTTACAAAGTTCCCTGTTGATTTCTATTTTCCAAAATTACGAAATAATTTAAACGAATCGACAAATGCCCATTTGTTAAAAAGCTTTATCAAAATTCTTCAAAATTCTGTCGCCTTTGAAGTTGAATAAACAATTTTGAAAAATAATCGCAACATAAGCTCATATTGCTGCAGGAATATATTTCAAAATGGAAATCTCGCCCCGAAGCTAATTGTCACACATTTTATTAACTTTGGGAGATTAAAATCGGTTAATTAATTTACAATATTTGATACTTAAATTAATTACTAGCAAATGGAAGGCACACAAGTCCTGTCTTGCCCATTTGCTAGGCCTCCGGCAGGCAGCATGGCCTACCGTACATTACCGAACTTTCGAGTGCTTGTAATTTCTGTTTGCCCTATGGATGAACTTCTTTTTTATTTTCAAGGTTACGACTTTTCTTTCTTACTTTTTCCAATTGGGGATTTCTCACGGAAAAAATGCTCGAAAAAACAAGAACATTATTTTTCAGCCAGATCCCCAAAATTTCAAACCGGGACCCAGAAACGAACGCGGACGCGGGAGAGATTTAACCAGCTGGTACCGTTTCTCGCTGTGACGTCACGCATCTGTTATTATTTTTTTATTTTTTTCCCCGGTATTTTGGTTTTCGGGGCCCGGGGATAAGTCAAAAAAATCGGGAAGCTAACGAAAAAATAGAAAAAAAAAAAAAAAAAAAATTTTTTTTTTGATTTTTGAGGGATTTTAAAATAATTTCCAGTGGACGAAGAAAAAAACAAACTCACGGATTTTAGAATAGTGAACAATTCCGTCATCGGTTTAGCAACCTAAATGTCGGTATAAAACCTCTTTTTATGTCGAAACTAGATATTTTACTTAAGAAAGGAAAATCTTTTGTGACGTAAATTTTCCAAAGATCAAACGATTTTCGTAGTTTAGCCCGAGGATGACAGAAAGCAGGTATTAGCGATCATGAGATTGTCTTGAAACCTGAATTTGGCTGAATCCCTATGAATGTGCGACCTCAAAAAAAAAAAAAAAAAAGAAAAATGAAAGGGGGGGGGCTGTTATAAAAGAAATATTTGTTTACCGAGACAAAAACAATTACACCCTCAGTTTATACAAGAGAGGAGTATTGTAATTCTTGTGATTAAATTTCAGCAAGATTGAAATCTTGAATTTCTGCATAATGGAAATCGAATATACGCAAGTAAGCAAAAAAAGAAAAGTGATCGACTCAAATTTTTTTGTTTCCCTTTGGGGGAAATGTTTTTGTTTCGCCTTTCGTCGCTTTTCCTTTTTTTTTTCTTTATTCAATCGAATTTTTAATGTTTTAGGCATACCTACAGGAATTTACCTTTCTTCTTGTAGCTATTAAATATTCACGGCAGTCTCTGCAGCGACTCGACGCTCTCTCTCTCTCTCTCTCCTTCCCCATATTTTTTTTTTTTTTTAATCTTTAACCGAAAGATCAATAGTCCCGAGGGAAGGGAGAAAAAAAAAGAGGAATAGAATAAACCGCTTAAGAAACGGTTTTGAAACGAACAATAGCATTATAAAAATATTATTTTATTGGTTTTTTGCCTCATGCACGACGTAATTGTGTTGTTTGCAACGGATAAAGAGGATATGACGGGTTTTCAAGGTTTTATTATCCTGGAGAACACAATTAATGCGGGTTTTTCTTTATTCGGTTCCATCTGCGGGAATTTTCATGCTTTTCAAAATTTCCTTGAGAAAATTGATTTCGTAGCCATGGGATTCCGAACGGCATCCGAAGGAATTTTGCGGCTACGATTTCTCTTAAAATCGAGTTTCAATTTGGAGAAAGTTCGAACGGAAGTCGGTGGGAAAAAGTGGGTGGACCAAACCGAATTGGGTCAGGCCAAAGCTCGAAAGAGACTAAGCCGAGACCCCACGTGGTTACCGCCATTTTGGATTAGTAGTGGCGAACGATTCACGTGATCGCTGCCATAATCTCGGAGCCTTTCGAAAAGAGCGTTTCCCTCCGAGCTAATTTCCGACTCTGATTTCTACGCGAATAAATTGAATTATGCAATTGGTAACGTTGCATTTATAATTATTCTCTTTATGGTTTTTCAAGGTTTATGTCAAATGCATTTTCCGAAATGAAAATAAATGGAATTAATTTTACTCGGGTTAATTTAATTGTTTTAAATTTTCCCGCCACGTACCTCTTTCGCTTGGGAATCGGATGAAATTTATTTTTGTATCTCGACGCGATGAAGATTCGAAAATTAATTGCGTATACAGATGTATGGATCACGTTGTCGATAACGCACAAACCGACGTGTTGGATTCGATCCGGAGTCGATATCGGGGAGAAACACGAGAATTATTTATATCGTCTAACTCGACTGAAGACATCTTTATTAGTTGAGGGAAGGAAAAGCGGAAAAGCGTGGCACGTCTCTCTCCACGCTTTAAATTTTGGAAAATCGAACGGGGTTTTCTTGGTAATCTGCATTAAATAAATGAAAATCGAATTTTAAATGAAAAAGCGGTTACTTCCGACTTTCCCTCAACATTCTTCCGTTATTTTAGGGAAAACACTCGAGGGATGATGTAATTCGATTTTCGACCAGAGGTAAAACACGTAATACGTAATAATCGGTATTAGGGGTTCAATAATAAATGAAGATGGAAGTTAATTTGCGTGTCTCCTTCCGGTTTGACCAGTGCTGAGACAGTTTCCTGTTTATCGATTCCCTCCTTCCGCTTTACCTCGATTAGCATTTTCCATAAATCATTGTAGATTTTTTTTAAATTTCAGATCCTCCACAAGTAACGTTACAACTGGGCAACAAACTCAAGCCTGACAACATCAAAGAAGGGGATGACGTGTATTTTGAATGTAATATTCGTGCCAATCCCAAGGAACATAAAATTACATGGTTCCATAACGTAAGTATTTTCTCCTATTTAATTAAACTTTCTCCTTGATTTTCACTTTCTAAATGATTATTGTCGGATGAAACGAAGATCATAATTTTCGGCCCGGTGGAAAACTTTTCTTTTTTTAAAGTTCCGGTAACGGATTTATTAGGCGTAAAAACTCTTTTTTGCGTGGATCTAATGAGGGATCCAAGTTTCCGAATTTTTTAAAACTCATTTAAAAATATCGTAAAATATGGGGGTTTTGAATTTTTATTGACATTTCCGAAGAAACATGAAAGAGTACCGACACAAAAAATCGGCGTATAAATCGGACGTTTTAAATGAGATACGAGGTGAAATTAAAAGGCCAAAGACTTTCGTGCTTTCAAAATTTTCTTGGCAGAAAAAAATTCCTTGTCTGTAAATAATTAATCTAAAACTTTGGACTTTCGGGATTAAAAATTTTGATAAGACGTAAAATTTCAAAAAAAGAAACGACCCCGCTTTTCGGGATATCATCGAGTTGATTTGAACTGAATTCCATCAAAGAATTCTAAATCAAAATTTGAAAGACGAAAGTAGCGCCGAGATCCTCCGTGTAAAAAGAAAAAAAAACGAAAAGCCATTTCCCGATTGGGTTTGATGGTTTTTTTAAAATAAAACTCTTTTCCTAATTAATGGTTTGGCAGATTTTGACGGAGGGGGCGAAATCCCTTTCGGTCGTCGTACGGGGTTTGATAACTCGGGTCAAATTAATAAAATGGGATCGTAATGAACCACATAAAATAAGGGGATAGACCCTTTGTCATTAAGATAGTGACATCCGGTTAGGAGGTTGAAATATATCCTGCTGGGGACCAGTAAGTGTAAATAACGTGAGTGAAAGTTTCTTTCGGAAACTAGTTAAATTTCATAGCTATCGTTGTCATATATTATCCTTAGTTGAACGGGCCTGGGAATTTATGATGCTCCACTTTCCACACATGGAGTAACGGTTCCCTTTCCTTTTTCCCTTATCTTTTCAGGTAAGGTAAACACTAGTTTCCCATATCTTTTTTTTTTTTATTTACATTTCACTGGGAAACTTTTAATCGCGATCGCAACGGTTTCTGAATACTCTTTATTTTTCTGAACCGCAAGACGAGGATTTCCGACTTTTGTCGTATTTATTTTAATCGGCTTCTGAAAATCGGAGGTACGGTTCCCCATTTTCTTTTCTTCTTTTTTTTAATTTTAGAATTAAAAAAAAGAGGCAATAAAACACGTAAAGAGTCTCTATTTAAAATAAAGATGGGGTTCCTTTAGCGTTTTGGGGGCGGCATTGCGGAAAGGAATTGTCTAATATAAATGGTTTTTGCTCCTAGAAAATGCTATGAAAAGTAGGCTACATAAAATATTTATCACTCGCCTTATTTCTCCGAGAAATCGGGCTTAAAAGGAAAATTTACTGCTCCTTCTTCATCAGTCAGGAACTTTAATCACGTTTTCCGTTCTTTTTTTTTTTAACATATACATTCCGAGTTGCGTTTAATAAAAGAATAGGATTGTAACCGATTTCGGGTCGGGAGTTTACAGAGTTCCTTTCCGGAAATCTTTTACCAGATCAGGCTGAAAGCGTGAAAACTTGTGTCGTGCTCGAGGTAAATATCGTCTTTGGCTTAACATTCGTGTAAAGGCGGCCCTCGCCTCGAGAAAACTTGTGGTTCGACATCCCATTTTCGGGTTCTTAATTTTGACTTAGGTTTTAATTTTTTCCCACTTTGCCCCTGTGTCATTTCAATTCCAAATTGTGCTCCTCCCCTGAAAGAAAAGGAAGAGAAAAAGAAAAAGAAGTTAAGAAAAACCTGGGCAACAACGGGGAGCCACACACTTCCATAGATATAAACATTATAAGCCGATATCTCGGATCCCCAGGGCGCAGTTTTCCGAGAAGTTGCCTCTTCTTAAGTATTTCTTTTTTCCTTTTTTTTCTTCTTCTTTTTCATTTTTTATGCCAAACAGCTTGGACTTTTGTTAAGATCTAAACTTTCCTATTTTACGTCATCAGACGACGTTGTTTTGAAAAAAGGAAAAAAATGATTTTCGTCGCATACATTTAGGTTGGTTTGCTTTTTTATTTTTTAATGTTCCGGAGAATTTCCGTTTTTCGTGCAGTGATGTGATGCTACAGATAAAACAATAATTCCAACTTAAATATACGATAAGGGAAATCGAATCCGAATCCGAATCGATGTAATGAGGGGCGGTGATCGTGTTATAATTTGCCACCTCGACAGAATGTTGACATTTCTGTTTTTTTTTCCCCCTCGAAAATAAAGTCAATCAAAAAATCCGGATTAACCCTGTTGGGTTGTTGATCATTTAGTTTTTTTAGAAATTGATATGAGCTCCTACTGTTATTCCAGAATTTTTTTTAGGATTTTAAGGGTTGGCACCTTAAAATGGGGTTCGGGTTGACCCTAAAATAGGGAATGATGATATCCGATCCAGTTGTAATTTTCGCTCAGGAAAGTAAAAAAAATTGCTCTTTTTCGAGTCGCTTTCCCTTTTGCCGTTGAAGATTTAAAGTGGGGCCGAAATTTTTGTCCCTTTCTCTCGGGCTCTCGGGTACTTCCGGTCTCGCCCTTTTATTCCTTTCAATTTTGAGATAAAAAAAAGGCTTGTGAATAATTGGAAAGCCTCAAAGAAAGGATAAATGGAAAATTCCTTTCATAATTATCGTCATTAAGAGATTTTGTAATTTAGAATGCAAAATAAGATGCACTAAAAGGAGGATGATTCCCCTTTTTGCCCCTTCCCCCCCCCCCCTTTTGCTGGATTCGTGAAACAAACATTAACTTTCCTCACTTCTTGAAAATTATTACCAGTAATTTCATTTAAAGTAGACAAATTAATCAAATCTATTGGGATATTTTAAATGTTCTTGTCTGGGACGTTCAAATGAGTTCTTCAGCTTTTTGACTTTAATAATAAGGAGGATAATTAGGATAAATAATTAAAATAAACCGTTTTTCGGCGGAAACTTTCCCTCAAGTTTTTTTTTTTTTTTTTTTTTTTAACCCTCCTACTCAAGACTAAATTCCTGTATAATTAATTATGTGCTGAAAGTTTTAAACTAGAGTAGAAGAATAAAATAAAATTTATGGCGCAATTAATGGGAAGACCAAAGGAGCGATTTATAATAATCCATTTCCAGCCTCCTCTTGTCTTCCGTATTCGGCCTCTTATTTTTACCGCTTTCCCGTCCGACTTTTGTCATTTTCGATTTTACCCGTCTTTGTTTGCTCGTGTTTAATAGCTTACTCGTTTACATACGGAAGATATCGCTATTAACTTTTCCGTGTGTGGGGAAGGGAAATTTCGATTATCGGCTACGAGTCTTTCGGTTTTTCCAGAGCGAAACTTTTGGAAAAGTAAGTTTTGCCCCCCACTCCACTCCCTCGGATTCCCTCATCCGATTTCCCTTTTCCTACTTCATAAATATCAGATGATTATAAATTGTTATGACTACAATCATAATAAGTCTGTTATTCAAATGATTTCTCCTTTCTCTTTTAAATGGGTTTTAACGCCTTTTTTGTTCCCGGAGAGAAAACTGGAGAGTTTACTTTTTGACGTTTTGAGTTTTGAATCCGATTACTTTTCTTTTGTTGTGAAACCTACTGTGCTGCCACTTTACATTCAAGACTTGGAATCCACGAAAAAACTTTTTATTTTTATTATGCGGTGATTCCGGTTTCTTTTCCAAGAAAGGGCCTAAAATGGACAGTTGGAAGATTTTGAAATTTCTCTTAAGGAAGAGGAGCCTTTCAGCCCCGATCAAAGCTCTTCAAGACCGATTTCCGGGAAAAGTGAACTTTTTGTACAAGTTCCCTATATTTAGCTTATGAGAAACTGTATTCGTCTCTTTTTCGAATCCGAAAATATGTTAAAAATCGAAAATCGAACTTCAGGTCGAAGGATAAACGCAAAAGGTTTTTAAACATGATTCCCCGCTTTTAAAATGAAAAAATGGTGGATTTTTCCTGGTGTCTTTTGTCGTTTCCCGGTGTAATTAAAAACATGTCGAAATTGCTCTGGCATCGGTTTCTCGACAATAAGGCCGACTTCGGTTTTTTTTCTCCCCTTTGTGATGACATCTTTCTCGGAAGGCCTTTTCATCTCCGTAAAAAAATATTCCTTCGATAATAAAATCTGGAAAAAAAATTTTCCTCCTTTTTTTGCAAGCAAAAAAAAAAAAAAAAAAAACGTTCAAGTGTACCGTTAAAAGAAAAAGAAACCACAAAAGGACTGTTCTATTTTGTTGCTCAAGTAAAAAGAAAAGCACTTAGTTATCCTTTTGGGGGCGTAATTATTTTTAAAGTAGCATTGAAATATCTTTTTGATTTTCATCTTTAAAACTTAAATGTTTATAAGATTATTTTTTCCTCGTTGAAAAAAAAAAGCCTCAATAGGATGCTGCAGACGTGTTTACGGGTCCCCGTATATAATGACGGCTCATTTAGGGAAAAAAAAAGAAAAACCCTTCCTCGATGATTATTACAACTTTGTAGCTTTTAAATATGGCAGCACTTTTAGTGAATCACTTGTCATGTTTTTTCCCCTTCTTAATTTTTTCTTTTTTCTTCTTCCTTTTCATTTCTTCTTTCACGAATACTTAACGAGAAAACTGATTAATCTTCTTAAACAGCCATTAAAAATTTTTGCTTTCTTTCGTTTAATCCTAATGACGGTTCAAAGACTGAGAAATGAAAGGGCTATTTTTTTCAAAAAGAAATAGCATTCATTTACTTTCTTGTAATAATTCATTTATGTACAGTGTACTTATGAAAATTTTTTTTTATTTTTATTCTTATGAAAAATAATCCCGATTTGTCAAATGTGGTTTTCTGAGAATCAGTAGGGGAAAAAAATCTTCTTTTTTTTTTTCGGGACATAAATTATAAGTTCCTTTGAAGAAAAAAACGAATCGTATTTTCTAAAAATTATTTTTTTTTTTTTTCTGATGTAAGAAACTAAGCTCTCGCAGTCTTCCAAGAAATAGATTTTCCCTGATTTTTGGAATCATGGTTTTTTGTTTGGGGCGAAAGCAAAAAGAGGAATTAACCCTTTGAGGGCCAAATGTACTTATCGGAAAATGACTCCAGTCCTTGAAAAAAAAACTTTTTAACACTCTTAGCTTATGATTCTATTTTTTTCAGGCTGTCTGAAGCCTTGCCATCGGTGCAAGGTAATTTTATTTCCTGCATTTCGAACCTGTTACTGCAAGGGTCGTTCTTAAAGCAGCATTTTGGAAAATATCGAACTGTTTTCAGGACTTTTTCCTGAAATGGAAAATCCCCTGAAACATTTCCTCGTGGCCGTAATCTCCGAAAAATTCGAGGAGCGCGAAATTGAAAAAGTCGAGTCGGAATTGTCGCAGCTAGAAAAAGGAAAATTGTAATTGACATCTTTTGAGCACCACTTAGACGTTTATAGCAACGTACCGTTAATATAATAGAATAAATTTCAGTAAGCTTTAATGAAGGAGAAGTTGTTCCTTTGTGCACGTAGGGAAAATCTCGACTAGATTTCCGCCATTAACTCGACTCGTTTTGTAAACTACAAAAATTTTTAAACTAAGGAAATTATTTTCCAAGTAGTTTTTCTAAGATTAAAAGACGAAACGGACTTGCGAGGATTTCTCACTTGAAATTAGCAAATTATTCCCAGTAACGAAGAAAAAGAAAAAATCTAATCGTTATTTTTAAGGCGTTTGCTGCATTTTGAAATCTAAACGTCGCTTTTAAGGCGCGGTTTAAGTATTCCGTGCCAGGAGTTCTTGGTACTAGTCACGTTTTAGATTTTTTTGATTTTCGACGGAGAAAAGTAAAACAGAAGCAAAATAGCGGCGGTTTCGTCACTCGCTTCGTTTTCGTCCGGAGTGATAAAAGACCATAACTTCCCAGATGCGAATAATTTTTTTTTTTTTTTTTTTTTTTTTTTGGCCGAGTACCAAAAAAGAAAGTTTTTGGGAAAGGGATGAGAGAGGATTATCGTCTGGGGCGAAAACGTTCCGTCTCTGCCTTCCTCCCTATTTTTTGATAGACACGTTCATTAAGGAACTGACAAATGATTCAGATAAATCTCATTACAGGAAGCACTCGGTTTGATTTCACGATTCAGCGCGGTGAGACCATTCGACATCCATTAACACCCTGGAATTCCTGCCCGCAATAATAAATCATCCATCGGATTCCCACCTTTTCCTTATATACCGTACCTAACTTGTTTGAAAATAATTTTTTTTATTTTTCCAGGGGTTAATAGTAACTCACAACGTATCTTCGGGTGTGATTCTAAGCACGAGAAGTCTGGTTCTTCAGGGAGTGACCAGACACGATTCGGGGAGATATTCCTGCTTAGCGGCCAACGCTAAAGGGGAAACGATGAGCGATCCGGTAGCTTTAAGAGTTAAATGTAAGTACCGGCTTGGGCATTTCGGGCGTTTGCAAGTTTTATCGCGGAATTATTCGGGAATTTAGTGAAAATCTCGCGATAAAGTTATTATATTCGGGTGTCGACTAGATTCCAGGGAGTCATCGGGATCATCTCTCTTTTCACTTTAATGGGACCATAAAACGTTTCCAGGCAGAGAAAAGAGGAAACAAAAAAAGATTTAAAAAGATCCCTTTTATATTATGATAATCGAGCCAGGAGAAAAAGGAAAGGAGGAAAAGAAAATCGGATGGGTTTATAAACGGTACTGATTTGTATTAAAGACAAAATTTATAAAGTAAAATGGGGAAAAACGTTTTATTTTCTGGACAAACATATAAAACAGGAGAGACTGGAGCAATCTAGAACAAAGCGCAAACACTTTCTTTGGCTCCGTTCCAGGATTTGATCGTTTCCCACACCAAAACTTTGTCTTTAGTTTTCCTGTTTCTTAATTTATTTTCTCATCCACAATCGAATTTGAGGATCCTAATGAAAGATTCATCGTGATGAATAGTTTATATTCCCATTGTTCCCGTTTTCCCTTCATTGTTTTCCCTCCGCCATTATCGCTTTTCAAAGATGGTAAATATGTTGAACGATGACAGCTTTTTAAAAATTTAGATATACCTGTGGAATCCCATTGAAACGTTGGAAAAGGAAACGGGGAAGAAAACCGGAGACGGTTAATTTCTGGAAAAGATGCCAGGTAAACTCGTATAACCGGAAGTCGATATGCTTGTTCGCTGACCACAAGAAATCCCGTGATCGATTCAACGGGAATCCTACCGGAATAAACGGATATCAAACTATCGTTGTCTTTATCCGCTCGATAAATTGCGAATCAGCAATCGAAGATTATCCTCGTTTGCCGTATTGCTCTCTATTTCCAGAACCCGTGGTTTCCCATTAATCTTTAAGAATTACGAAATTGCCCCCTACCCCCCGACGTTCCTCCCAAAATTCAATTTTAACTGAGCTTTCCTTCTTAAATTAGAAAAAGGGGACGTGGAAGGAACGTGACAGATCTAATAATAATGTCACATTTTAATTTCGTTTCCGGGAAAAGGTAAATAGTTACGCGTCGAAGGAAAAGCTTTACATTTTTTTTTAAAATAATTATAAATAAATGAGTATTCAGGGGTGTCCCGTTTTCCGCGTTGCAGGGATGAAACCGACCGACTTTTATATTTTCCGCATCGACATTGCCCATCAGGTAGTAATCGTTTCAAAATCTGTTAAGTCCAGCATTTTAACCAGCTGTCTAAATGCCAACGTCTTAAAACTTTTAAAGATAGACTTTCCTAGTCTGAATTTTATTGAGAGTGATCCTTATGTTGTTTAAAACAAAGTTGATACGGCTATTCCGTATGTAACGGACGTTGCATGAAAATAACCGAATGCTGTTTTTGACAGAAGAAAGATCTTTAGTCACGATTTCTCGACTCCCACTACGAGTAGTGGCGTGGTTACGTCCGTTGCTTGAGCAAGCGACTCTATGATACATAAAAAAACTTGGGATAAAGTTCCAAAGCTCAAGGTCTTCAAGACCGTAAAGACGGTACGAAAGGAGGGATTGGTGTGTGCACGTTAAACGGAACTAATTTGGAGTTCACACCATACTTTCTTGAATGGCTAAATTAAATTTGAAGAAACGAAAGAGAAATTGGAAATTTAATTTAATCGATAAACAAATCCAAAGAGAAGAAGAGAAAAAAAGAAAAAAAAAAATGAAAAAGAGAAAATTGAATGGCAGTGGATAGCGGATACTCGACCGTTTGGAACAAAATCCATTGTTCCTCGTATACAATGAGCTTTCTTCCTTTTGCAGATTCGAATTATTAAATCGGATTGCGAATCGTTTTCCGCCCGCTCGATAAGTCCCTTTCAGAGAGAAAGAGCATGCAACCCGGAGAGAGAGATCTCTCGAGAATATAAGGCGGCAGCGGCGGCAACACGGGGAGGGGGGAGGGAGGGAAAGGGGCAGTTGCAATTTACAGATATAAGAAGCTTTCGTTCCCTTCATTTTTTTTTTACCACGGCAAAAGAATAGAATAGTAGGAAACCTTTCGGGATTCCCGATTCGTTTAAAAAGTGACGTAGAGAAAAGAAAAGAATCGGGAGGTTTTCCAACGGAAAATACCGATATTTCACGGGGTCTCTAACAGGAATTTTGCAGTCTTGTTAACTCCGCGACCTCGTTTCCAGGGAAGTTATCGGTATCCAGGGCTAAAGGACTCTCGATACTATGGTCAGAAATTGAATATCGATTCCTCTGTCTCTATCTCCATTGTCGAGATCGGGAATTCCTCGGATTTAATTACGTGCTCAAAGATTTATCTGTTGCTTGGGAAAAAAATTGTTATACCTCCGCTTCGAATATAAAATGAAAACCGGTTCCGTCTCTTGGGGGACGGAAAAACTTTAGAGACAAGCCGCAAGAGAAAAAGGGATAAAGGTCGTGAATAGAAGGCTGCTCTTTAGCAAAAACAAGGAAAAGATGAAAAGCTACGTCAAGCTTCATTAGATGAGTCCAAGTGCGAGGCAAACAGTTAGAGCTTTACGAGTTGGAACCTTTGAAAAACCACAAAAGTATTGATCGACGACACGGATTTCGGAGATCTTTCATTTTATAATGGGGTTAGTTAGATGAAGCGATCCCGTCCTCTTCCCTCAATTTAATTAAATAACAGATAACAGGGATCGTTTCCCAAGTTTGAAAATATAATATACGCCACCTTTTTTTTTTTTCTCTTTTATCCTTTTTTTTAACTTTTTGGTGATTTAATTGATTCGAAGGTTTGCATTGCTTGGTTCTATTAATTCCACAGCCCTTTTGGTAAAGGCCCCCTAGCGACGTACCGAGGAGTGAAAAAAGGGGCTTCGATACATTAGCGAATGAAATCGGGAATCGCGTTTCCCTTTATAATCCCGACCGCAAAGCCGGAAAATTTCCATCTTTCCTTTATGAAAAGAAAAACCGAAACCGAATAAAATCTTTTCTCGTTAATCAATTTGAGGGGGGAAAAGCAGGATGGTGAAAAGGAAGAAATAAGCGACTCCGGTTTTCTAGGTCAAACCGCTTATTAATAGTATGGCGTGGTTAAAATGGCGTGAAGGAAAAGATTATAGATCGTTGGCGGGTTGTCCATTGTCTCAAACGAGGGAAAGCGCCAAAAGATTTACTGCAAAATTAAACAGAAGAAGAACTGCTCCTTGAGATAATACCATCATTATGTCGGTTCTCATTTAATACTTTAAGTCATTATCTCGTTCTTTTTTTTTTTAGTCCGAGTTTCCGCCTGTTTTCTTTCGAG
Source organism: Liposcelis bostrychophila (assembly GCA_037577465.1). Taxonomy (NCBI): domain Eukaryota; kingdom Metazoa; phylum Arthropoda; class Insecta; order Psocodea; family Liposcelididae; genus Liposcelis; species Liposcelis bostrychophila. The sequence goes on along the minus strand of CM075209.1, from coordinate 712,192 downwards.
TGATTGATATTCTTTATTATGACAATCTTTTCAAGTTTTTTGTTTGTAAAAAAAAGAAGAAAATGAGAGCAAAAAAAAATTGAATCTCTTAAATAAAAAAAAAATCTGGAATGTTTGATAGAGTTTTACTCTGAACTTTTAACGTCGGAAAATATATCATGAAAAAGTAAAGGGGATGGAAATTATCGAAATTTTAAAAAAATTTCTTAAAAAAGGATGACGTAAGGAAAAATCTATAAACACAATAATCCGGTCTATGAGTAACTGCTCGGGGAAAACCATTACTTCCCGAATAACCAAGTTTGTCGGTTGCATGCATTAACCACTGTCAGAGGTGGCGGAGCAACTTCATCCTCAAATTGAATTTAGTCCACTTTATTGTCGGACTGCCGCAAACCTCAGACTTTCCGTGCAATATGCTTCCGTAAGATAAACATTCACCGATCGAAAGTTTGCTCTCTCCTTTACAACTCCTAATGGACAAGAAAAATCAGAGTAATTCCTACAAGTCGGACTATCTGAATAATAAACTCGCGGTATCAAATAAGTTAGAAATTTCCGTTAATTTTATAATTTTTAAATAAAAATTATTACCGTGGTAATACGCTTCGAGTTCGGTAGTGGATTGTATGCGCAGTTTTTGCCATTTCGGACTCTTTACTCCTTGACCTTTCTTATGAAGAACTTAAACCCACCGTTTCTTCCTCTCATCGATAAAAGAAGATGTTCGAGCTGCCGTTTATTTGCATCCCCTTTAGCGAGGATCCCAGCTTAACCGACCGATGAGACGCACAAAAAAAAAAAAAAATCCCCGGGAAATTCACATCGTTTTCCGAAGCGATGTCAATTTACCAACAAGAACCTGGCTGATCCATCTTCTTCTAATCGACAATATGACATGTACGTCTTTGAAAGGACTGAATCAACGAGATTTATAATGCCGACTGCTTTCCTTTTTTCCCCTCTCTTTTTCCGTTCAATTCCATTTTACGTTACGTTTATTTTATTTAAAAAAATACCGGTGGCATGATTTTCGGTTGGTAATCTTGCAGGGGAAAATAATGCAATCTTTTCTTGCGGTTTTTTTTTTAATTTTATAAAATCGATATAACAGAAGGATCAGGACTTTAAGGTCGGACGGACAGGTAATAGGATTTAAATACACTAGTTACGGATTTGCACAGTCGAATAAACGCATATCCCTCTTGATTATTCGAAAAGCTTTTACTAGAACTCCCGATGCAAACCATTTTATCCAACTTGAAAAACATTGTAACAATATGATTTATCTCTTTGTCAGAAGGAAGAAAAACAGGCATTTATCAACTGAAAAAAAAGGTATTTTGACTTGGTTAAGTTCGACATTCACGAACTTAAAAATTTGTAATTTAAGGGCCTAAACATGTTCTCGAATGGGAGTTAAAACAGAAAAACTAGGAAATTCACGCCGTGAATCCTAGTGCTAAAAAGAATTAATAAACCGATGAGGATTTTAGGATTGACTAGGAACCAGTAGGAAACCTAAGCTTAAGTTTTGGTTCGTCCTATCGTTTTTCTCTTGTATTTTAATACTTTTTTATTACATTTTTTTTTCAGTCGCCCCCGTTTGTCGGACGTACGACGTAGTCGTGGTGGGCGCTTCTTTGGACGAAGCCGTTCGGGTCCGATGTCACGTTACGGCGGATCCCGCGGACGTCAATTTCATTTGGCAATTCAACAACAGCGGAGACAATTTCGAAGTGGCTCCGACGAGATTCGGGACCGCCAACGGGAGCACCAGCGAACTCATGTACACCCCGACGATAGAGAGGGACTACGGAACTTTGGCCTGTTGGGGGAAAAACGACATCGGTCGCCAAGCCGAACCTTGTATATTTCAAATAGTTCCGGCCGCGAAACCCGGGCCTCTTAAAAATTGCACCCTTCGGACCGCGTCCAACATCAGTCAGGACATTTTAGAAATAGAGTGCCTCCCCGGTTACGACGGGGGCATGACTCAACATTTTATATTAGAAGCCTATGAATCACGGACGATGAGGCTTCGTTTAAATTTGTCTTCAGATGTGCCAACTTTTCGGGTGGATCTATCGGATCTCTTGCCCACGTCGGCTTATACTCCGATGCTTCACGTGGTTTTATACGCGGCCAATCCGAAAGGAAAGAGTGACGCTTTTATATTAGAGGATATAGCATTAAAAGACGCTGAAAAAAGAACGGAATCCGTTTTGGGTTCGACCTCCGGGTTGACGGCCGTCCCTCTGGCGGCTTTGCTTTGTGTTACCGCGTTAGTGATCGGTTTAGCGGTTCTTGTAATTGTTGTTGTGACTGCCAGGAAGAGGCAGCAGCCCCACGGAAGTTACCCTCATCCCGAATTAGATGCTTCTAAGCAAAAGAACTCTTTGTTAGAAATCAACGACGGCGAGAGGAGGTACGTCGTGTCCTATACACTTAAGACTCCTGCCGACTGTATAGCCGATCATCACGAAAGACAGCCGGATATCCTCAGCGCGCCCAGAGGTAAGCCGATTTAGCTGTTCCGAAATTTCGGCCGATGATAACCTCCAAGTTATCTTCACCTATAACCTAATTGCAGGATTTGGAAACCGTTGGAAACTTCCATCTTCCATTTGTAAAGAAGGGAGAAATTCCATTCCTTGGAAATCGTAATCCGTGATAAAAGGCTCTTTAAATTGCCGATGAAAAGATTCCGCTTCGGGTTTCCTGGAAAAGGCTAGTTTAAAAAATGAAACATTTTATACAAAACTTGATATAAAACCTTCGGGACTAAGCTCTCGATCCTTTTTCATATGTGATATATAAAACGGATTAAAAAACAAAAGTTGATTTGACCCTGAATCGAGCTGCAGGGCGACTGGAAATAGGTTTTGGGGGGTTTTTAGCGTTTTAATATATAGATTTTAAATTTTAATTTTCAACAGGCACTATTTTGGACTTTCGTCTGCTTGTAAAGTTTTTTTTGCGATCGACATTAGTCGAAGTATAGTTGGGCTAAAAGCTACTGTACCATACTTTGAACCTGACCAACTTCGATTTTTTTCATTTTTAGTTTCCTATTTGCACCTACCTAGAGGTGTTTAGACCGATTTTCAAAAAACTTTTACTCCCATTGCACACAGGTTTCGTAGTTATAGACTTTAAAAATTTCGCCGGTTGTAGGTTTGAAAGCTCTTGAATCGGGTCAGCACCAAGAACAAGATTAAATTTTTAGTATTTTTTAAAATTTGATCAAGTTTGAATCAATCTCGGTAAATTATTACCTGTCATTTTTTGGTACAATGCATAATAGAAAAAAAGCATAAAATTACGATGAAAAGATTTTGGTGATTAAAGTTTGGTATAATAATCGGATAGGCTAATCTTAATATATTTTTTTTTTTTATTATAAAAATTTTACAATTTGAGCAGGAATAAAATGGATATGTACATATATTAGATACGTGAGTCGTTCTGTTGTTAAGATGTCTGGCTTTAAATCATATCCGGGCTGGAAAAACAAAAGATGAGACCAAATACCTTGGAGAATAAGTCCATGAGGAGTAAGCAACCAAGCAGCATATCGTAATTATTATGCTATCTGTATCAAAGTCAAGGAAAATAAAAATTTTTTAAAAGTAGTTCACTAGATATTCCGATGTCGATAGATTTTTGATTTTTTTTACATGAATTGAAAGTTAAGCACCACCTGAATTTTTTTCATATTTTTCTATTGTTCCTTGTACCTTGAATATTGATTCAAAGTCGATATTGGGGATAATCTCCCGGAACACCCAAAATCCGTATTTTACAGGAATGCGGGTCGATGCATTTTTCGAAAAAACTAGTATATGAAAAATTACCTTAGGTGCAAGGAATTTGAAGAATCTCACATTTTGTTTATGTGTTTGAAGATTAGTTTCAAAAGTAAAATTTTTAGTTTTTTTTTTTTTTTTTTTTTTTTTGGCAGTGGCCAATAAACAAAACATACGTTTAGCAACATGGCAATTTTTCAATTCCTTTTTAAATTTTTGCGCGGATTCCAATGCAAAAACAGTGTCAGTGTTATATCATTATAAAAAAAATATTAAATGCCTAATTTGGACTATGTATAAAATCTTGAAGTTTTATGCTGCTATTTCTCTTGTTTCATCTTTTATTTTTAAAAATTTTAATAAACTTTCTAAAAATCGAAAACAAAAACAAAAACAAAAACAAAAACAATAACAAACCGGTTTTTTTAAAATTTTGTTACCAACTCTAATTTTCCATGCTACGATGTCGCTTTTTCCAAATCTGAAATCTTTTTATTTTCCTGCATAAAAAAATTTTAGTTTTTCAGAAAGTTAATAATACTTCAACCGAAACCTATAATGAGTTATTTTACTTATACAATGCGAAAGAATTTTTATTATATTTGCAGTTAACTTTCGTTTTTCTTAAGTTGGCTATTTCCAAAACAATAATTAGTTCTGCTTATTTATTTATTGTTGTTTTCTTTTTCGAAATTTTAATTATGTATGAAGAATAATTTGAAAAAAACTCTTAACCGAAATGGTACAAGTTTCTGGTGATTGACTTCAAAACATTTTTCCGACCACCAAAAAAAAAAAATTTTTGGCTATTTGAAAGATTGTAAATTACTAGGCACTAAATCTAGTGAAATACTTTAAAATGAGGATGTAACACGCAGTTAGCATTTGTTATCTCGAAATCATGAAAAAAAATTTCATTTATTGTCTGGTAACTCCTGTAAACATGCCATTTTAAATCAATCATAATTTATTATTTTTGTTAAGCGATATGTTAAGTACGTGTTACACGTTATCTTATCGCTTGAAAATGTGTAATTCACCTATACAAATTATATCGACTTTTTTTTTTTTCAAATTTGATTTATGAAAAGGATACTGATAAAAATTTTCTCCCATGGTTCCATCATGTAGGTGCAAGTGTTTAATTCGTAGCGAAAATAAACGTGCGAGAACCAGGCTGCAATCAATGAAAAAAATTTTGAAAGCATTGATGATGCACGGTCGTTTTCCATTATCACGAAATTATTTATCAATTTATTTATCTCGAGAGCTCCACCAAAACACACGAGTACATCACAGAATCGCACCTGGATATTGTATGAGCGGTCAGCTCACATCACTAATCATCGCATGATTTTTTTTTTTCATTGTTTGCAAGAAGAAAATAAATGCATAAAATAAATAAATAGAGGAAAAAAAAAAGCAGAACATGTTCCGTTCTTCGTCCAGGATTTATTCCTCATAATGAATTTTTTTCTTAGTTGAATCGTGAATTAATTAGAAATAATGGTTCAACTTGTTTTCAGATACTTTTCGTGTAGTTTTTCCTAACAAATTTAATCCTCAGGAAGGTGTGAAAAGAAGTCAGGAAACAAATATCTAGTAAGGTCTATTTTATTTTCAACTATCAAATTTGTAGAGCCTCACCCTCAGAATCAATGTTTTATGCACATATGCATAAGAATATTTTTTTTAAAGAATTTTAATCCGTAAGAAAGGGACGAAAATGTCACGTGAAGAAGCTCAGTTTTCTTTAATCACGATATTGCCTCTAATTCAAAAATCGTAAAAAATATTGAAAAACTGAGTTCAAATCCGTATGCGCTAAAATTTCCATTAGAAAAAGCATTTTTTTCTCGGAAAAAAATACGAATTTTTTTTTGTCTTTTTGTGGAATTTTCCCAATTTTAGGCTTAAAGCCAAAAGCGGCACGTAGTTCCGCCGATCAAAAAATAAAAAAAATTGTAGGGTTTGTGTATGCTGTAGGCATATTAGCAAGCAAAGATTCCTGGAACGAGCTGTCAGGTGTTCAAAAATTGGGATAATAGGGGATGACTAACATGACTACTTGGTCCGAAATTCCTTTAAAATAAGACTATTACACCAGAAATGTCGTGACCTTTGGTTGGCTACCGCTGGTGATATCCAGCGAACCTGGCGAACTAATTTTGGGGAAGATCATGAAAAAATAGCGAAATATACTGCCATACGAAAAGCCCCGCAGCACTGAAAAGGCAATATCATTCCTCGTCTTTATCAAGTCGAGGAAGTTTCTAACCTAATATTATTCGGTCGTAGGAAACCTTAAAGTTTGTTTTGGAGGTAGTCACAAAAATTTATAATTAACATAGGTTAATGATGGTCCAACGGGAAAGGAAGTAGCGTGACCATTAAATATTAATCAAACAATATCGGATTTCGAAATTGGACTAATTTCAACGGGGTCATATTTATATATTCCTCCGGAATTTTCCTGCCTTTTCCAAAATAAATGGACTAAGAGATTAATTCGGAAACAAATCGCAGCAACGTATAAAGTTTGAAGTTGATTAGTCTAAACAACAAATGGAGGCACGAGAGAGAGAGAGAGAGAGAGAAGAGTTTGTAGCAGACATCGATTTCCCGGAAAATGGAAACATGCTTCGGATTTGTTTTAAGTTTCTCTACTCCTTTAACTTTCCACGTGTTAAGTCGAATTTAACCTTCATCATGTTGTGTCTAATCAAGAGTTAATGGTCGGTCCCGAAACTTGGAAGAAACAAAGTTATCGACCCCGCCCACCCATAACTCATGAATATTTTCAATGGGTTAATGGACGCCCAGAAACTTTCCCGAAAACCTTTTTCGAATCCCGCCCATTGATGATTTCCTTTTATCAAAAACTTATTAAATTCCACAAATTAATCATTATTTAGGAAAAAAATAAACGATGCAAAACTTTTTTCGCTTTTATCAAATCGGGAATTAAGTTTTTAAAATATGATAGCTCTATATAAGGCAAAAGCATTGAAAATTTAGCCGAACCCAACCACTACTACTGAGCCAATTGGATGACCAATTTTCTCTACCAAAAATTCTTCTTTAGCTTTAAGACCTTGCGACAGGACGGAACAATAATCACAGAAAAAATATATAGGCAAGATTCCGTATACGGTTAAGCTGTTGATTTCTTTGAAAAAAGAAAAGTTTTTTCGAGAAGAAATAACAAAAGCGATTTATTTTTTGCATATTTTGAAATATTTACCGATCGAAATTAAAAAACGAAAAAAAAAATCTTTTTTTTTTCTTTTTCTCTTGCTTTTGATGATAAACGAGATGTGCTACGAGTCTGACTGCTCTCAAGTTAAAAGAAAATTCGAAAAGATTGATATGCTTGAGATTTTCTCACGATTTCTTTTCCGGGGTTTTCCTTGGGAAGCTTTTACACTTATTGTGTACCCCTTTTTTTTCCCTCCCTTTTTTTACATGTGTACTTATGTAGCTGGCATTGCTCTTCTTCCCGAATTTTCCACGTCATCATCAATCAAAATTCTCGGAGACCGACTTCGATAATTTAAAAAAAAAAAATGGAGATCGGGTGAATCTGTGTAACTGGGAATTAATTAATCAATCAAACGCGATACCCGATTAATTTAATTTCTCATTTAACGTGATATTCCCGAGTTATTGATTTGAAACTTATTGACAGATGCATCTCAAAATCGGATTTCACCTGCTAACTATACGCATTTCATGTGCCGTCACAAGAAAATCCGATATATCGATTAATCGGGGAGAGGGAATAAAATTAAGTTTTATTATGAATTCCAGGAACCGCTGACGTGATGGTCGACTCTCCTCCTAAAAGGCCGGATAACTTCTTTCCAAGAAGTGATATTATAAAAGAAGACTGCAATCGAGACGCTTCACAAGCATCTAATTTTGTAAGTAATCTCGAAAACCCTCCTTTAGGGGGTTTCGCAAATAAATCGATTTTCGTCTCTCGTAAACTTTTCCGATTCCGTTAACTTGAAAAAGATAAATAAAAGCACAAAAGTCGAAACATCTCCGGAGGAAGGCTAAATTGATATGCGATGAAATGGATCCGATGCCGTTATCCGATTAAAAAGTTAACAGGGCAGTTGTTTATGTACATGAAGGAAGATCATTACCGATATCGGGAAAGAGACACATTTCAGAATTTCACGAGGAGCGCCAGATCACGCTAGAGGGGCACATCGTCGAGAGCAATTTACCGCCTCCACCTGGTCGAGTTATGATGTGCCTCACGTCAGTTGATGTGAATGTTCAACATTTTGACAATCCCGTGCAAGTCCCCCAAGTGATTTCTTACAAAAGTCTATCGTTTTCGTTGACGAAAAGTGTCGGCTTTTTATTAGCTTATTACTGTTGAACTAACCGATTTTTTTTTTGTTTTTCACAGACGAGCTCGTACTCGTCAGAACCAAACCGAACTCTCTCGCCGAAGTCGGATGGAACGATTCGCCAAACGAGAGAGGGGATTCTTCCGAGGACGGCCCCCGTTCCTTATCACAACGCAGAAGGGACTCTTCCCAGGGCCTCGAGGCAAACCGTCCCTTTGAAAGGGTCTCTGCCCAGGACCGGTCTCACGTTATCCAGGACTCCGGTCAAAGCCTCCGTCAACGGAGGGATACAGCAAATAGACCAAACAATAGGATCGATACCCGGTCCGGAAAGTTGTGTATGAAACTAAATAACTAGGGTTCTAATTCGAAAACCTTTTTTTTTTTTTTCTTGTTGAACTGTCCGATTTATAAATTCCGTAAATGAGATCAATTTCGAAAGTAAAGAAAACCGGATTGAAAATAGAGTGCCTCTTTTCATCCTTTAGAAGAAGAAGAAAAAAAAAAACGATTATCCTCGAGTCACGAATTTATCTTGACGAAATCCGAGGAAAAGTTTAACCGAACGGCCGTATCTTCCTTTTATCTCCGATATCCTTCGTTTGCCGAGGGAAGTTCTAAAAGCTAATAAGTGTCCGGACGCTTTTATGAAATGTTGTCGACTTAATTCGCATTTAACTGGAAAGTCCTCTTTTACTTGACGAAAACTTTACAATTCTAACTCCTTGCCCTCTTTGAAATAAAATTTCAGGATTTCCCCCCGACAACTCGAGAGATTTGTTACTTTGAATTTAGGAGAACTTATCACGGAGAATAATGAATCGACATCTAATTTTTTAAAACTTGTGTTGGAAAAATGGGGCTAAAGACGCTTAGGATGACCAAAATGGAGCAAAACATCAACATCGTGGGGCTTTAATTTTGTGTTCACATTTGAGATACTTGGAGATCCTAAGTAAGGATCGTGGAAAATTTGGAAAAATCTTTTCAAAATTTCATTTCCTATTATTTCAGTCCTATAAACCCTAATACTTTTATTATAGGCATCATATGCTTGTGGCAAAATATCGCGTAAATTAGTTTCTTTCCAAAAATAACCGAGAGAAAGTGTTTTATGGAGTTTACACGCTGTAGATTTTAAATGACTCAGAAAATCAAATTATAAACAATATAAACATTTAAATAGTTCCGCCATGTTGGGTTCTAATTCAAAGTCAGGTGTTCAATCGTCAATTTTCTGGAACTGAAAATAACCGAATTTTAATTTTTGCAACATTTGGGTTATCCTGCAGCATTTTTATTGATACATACGGGCTCCACACTTATTTATATTAATTTGCTAATCGCGCTTCCGGAAATACGTTTTTTCTTTATTAAGAATCATTGTCGAAAAAAAAATTTAAGTCTTCCGCGAAATATTAAAAAAAAAAAAAAAAAAAAAAAAAAAATCTAAGAAAAGAGTTTTACGATTATTTTGATTTTGATCTCGTTTACACCCGCCAAAGTGAAAATGCATTAAGATTGAATGAAAGTTATCTCAGAAAATTGTTTATCGAAACCATTCACTTAATGTCTACGTTCTACTTTTAGGTATGTTTTATTGACGAATTAAATGTTTTTCTTGTTGATTTTCTTTTCCAGTTTTTTCCCTGTTTTCTTTTTAAATTGAAAGGAAAGAAACGGTCATTTCTCTCAAAAAAAAAAAAATAAATAAATAAAGGGAGAGTGGATAATACTAAAATTCCACCTCGATTCGACTTCTTCGTTGTTAAAAAAAAAAAAAAAATTAATTTATATGAGGTTATATTGTTGTTGAGACGATGATTGTGAATTGTGATCAGGAATAAGATGACCTTATCGAATGTAAACACAATTCGGAAATTGTTTCATCAGGGCCTGGGCCGGCTCGGTAAACTGGAAAAACTTTTAGTTCATCCAATGGAAAAGTTCACTCAATCGAAATGACAAAGCAGTCTTAGACTTGGGGAAATTCTCTAGCGACGAAACTTTTTACTTAATTTCGACTGCAGTCAATCCAGAACCAGAACAGGGCTCAAGACGTTTTGTCCGGACTTTTAATTGAAAAATCGATGAAATGGTTTTTCAAATCAACCCGTCGTAGATTTGCTCCAAGCGAGAAAAACGGTTCAACGACATAAAATTGAGATTTCGCGATTTGAGGTTGGTAGATCGGTTTTTCGAACACGCCTGAAAGAAGGCTGATCAAAGTATTTAATTGAGATATCGAGGAATCGATTAATAGGAGATTCGATCCGGTAAGTCGATACTGTCGAACCTCCATAACTTTCCAGACAAAACCTACATTTAACTTATGGTAAATGTATGAAGAGTTATGGAGGTTCGACTGTTACAAAAAAAAAAATCAAAAGTGCTAGGAAAATTGAAACTTTCAAAAATTTATCAAATACAGGAAACAAGCTAATCATGAAAGAGGGATTAAATTAATTAAATTCGGTAGTTATTTAAGAATTAAACAAGTTAATTTGTCGACGTACGGCAGAAAATCTAGGAGATTTGAAAATGGTTAATCCAAGAATTCAATTGATTGCTTAATTGGGACATGAACATCCTAATAATCGATTAATCAAAAGCTGAAGAAAATTGAAGAATTACCAGAAATAGGATGAACGAGTTAGTAAAAAACTTCTATATGTAATTCGTTTTGGAAAGTGTCGGATATATTTTTGACGTCGTCTCTAGTATTTATTCTTCAATTTTTTGACAAAAACTGCGAGCTGTAAAAGTCCTAGGCGGCGAATGTCGTCGCTATTTTGCACCTCCTTCCATATGTTGGCCAAACCGTTCTGATGTTTAAACAGATTTTTAGAACACTTATTCCTGATCACCATCTTAAAAATTTTATTATTTCACAACTTATTATAATATTTTTTTTCCGGAAAATTGTTAGCACTAAATGAAATATTTCAAAAAGCCCTATTAGTTAAATTTTTTTTTTTTAATATTCCTCATCCTCATCTTCTCTACCAAAAAAAACCCATGTATATACGATGGAAAGGCATATTTTAAAAGGGTTTATTTAGAGAAAAACGGATCCGATGTATTCATAGTGTTAAGTCTACTTTTTTTTGATATATTGCAACCTCGCGGCCATACGTCGTATCATTTTCTCTTTTTTATCCTTTTTTTTTTCTTGTTCATCCTCATGCATTTCCCTACTTTTATTCTCGTCTCTTAAATGTCAGATAAAAAGGAAGAAAATTTTTTATTGTATGCAATTTTCCTGGAAATATTTCAGTTTAGTCTTTATTTTGTATGTATTGATTTTTTTTTTAGAGTGAATAATTATGAAAAAAAATTTGTTTGTATCTTTGATACTTTTATATAAGAATAATTTTTTAAGAAGTCGGTCCTACGAAAATAAGAACTGAAAGGCCTAACGAAAAGAAATTGAATGCTGACCAAGAAAAAGACTTTTTTTTAAAAATTTAATAAATTCCAGTGAATGTATGTAAGTTTCCTCTTGAATGAAAAATAAATATAAAAATGAAATATAGAAAGTTATATACTAAAAATAGATAAAAATAACTTTTTTAAAATTGTTTATACAACGACGGGATTTCTTTGTCTAACATATCACCTATAATGTCGATTGGAATTGACAAAACAGTTAAAATAACAAATTTTTTATAAATGTGTTTGATTTGTTGACACTATCGGGATACTTTGTTTTTTTTGATGCGAATCAATTTTATTGTAGAAAAGACAACGAACATTAAAAAATATTGAATTTAAAAATTTTGAAAATGAAATTTAAAAATAATAAAATAAAAGTATTTCGGTGTCGATGAATCGAAATGGCAAACATCTGTAGAATAAAAAAAAAAAAAATTAATAAATAAATAAATGAACGCCGTTTTGATCAGGCTTACAACAACCCTTTTTAGCTGTGAAATGTGATGACTGTATTTTTATGAAATATATCTCATAGAAAAATGATTGCAATGTTCTTTTCTCGTTATTGATAGTTACCTCCTTGATGTAAAATGAAATGTTTAACGGGAATAAATGTAAGACTTTTGCCTCAGTTTTTGAGAAATCGGGTCTTCGCTCAAGAACGTCTGGTTGTAAGAAGGCATAGAACTTTTTGAGCTTCTCTTAAAGCCTTGTTTTTCCATCTGCTGCAACTTATTGCTCAGTGGAAATGGGTAGAAATTGAAAAACCGTCTCCAGATCCCTCATGAATCTGCTCTGAAACTGGATTTAATGCGTCTTTATTTTCAAGGAGCTTTAAAGCGATATAAAACAGAAAATCTTGCCATCGAATGCTAAATTTTTCTTATCTTCAATTATAGAAATGTTTTTATAATGGGAAAACAAGATTTGAAGACACTTTCTGCATTTCCATGAATTTTTTCTGAAACTTATTTCAGGCCGAACAAATTCAATTCTAAGTGCTTTTAAATTCTTTTTTGTCGTTATTAAAATACGTAAATTCTTTCATTTTTTAACTTTAATTCGAAAACAAATAATAACAAAGTAATAAAAAATCGTAGGTTAATTATCGCAATCATCAAACAGTAAGAAAGGTAAGAAATATATCTGATATTATGTCATTCAAATTTGTTGGCGCCAAATCGATACGTCAAAGGAAAAAATTCCTTTGAGTTGCTTTTTGAAATTCGTCATGTTGCCGTCCTGATTGTGGGTGGATTCAGTTGAAAACAGCAAGCAAGTGTCAACACAACACAAAATGTTGTTTTTCACGATTAGTATTTACTTATTTTACAGTTAATTATTTATTAATTAAGTTAGATTTTACAATCGAAACAAATCAACGGATCATGTAGCAGAGCGAAAGCAACGTGAAAATATGTTCAGCAAGAAAACTCATGCAGACGTAAAAAAATCGACGCAAAAATTTTTAGATACGAAAAAAGACCAATCTACTCGTCTGAAGCACCTGAGAATCATCATCGGTAGGTGGAATAATTAAAATATATCAGGATCGATTAGAACCTCTTGGGTTTTTCGTTGAATTAAAAAAGAAAAATGGGATTGCCCTTAGAATTTATGGGTAAACGGCCTGTATGGTACAACATTCCTTTTTAGGGTCGGGTACAGTGGGTTGGTGTGTCGCGATCGTGGGGATAATTTCTCTTAAGCTGCTCCCTTTTTTTTTCTTTTGCAATTTAAATGACAACATTGAAATTCCAATTTAAAATTTTTTTTAGATCATGTTGAAGGAGAGGAAGCATCAACATTTTTTGACAAGCATTCCAAAATCATATACTACCTTCTTCTTGATATCATTTCGACAGCAGAGACTAATTTCAAACAAAGAGGTGAGAATGGACAAAAAATAGTTTTTAAAAAACTGTGAAGTCAGGTGTTTGGTTGCTTGCCTATTGTTTTATGTGTGACAATTAAATTTCAAGCACTTTTTTTTTCCTTTATTAAAAGACAGGTTAATGCCATGTTATAAATCAATAAAATTGATAACAAGAGTCCGATCAACATGTTAAACCCTCAAGTCTTATTCCATTAATACATCTGTGATAACAAAGACCGAATTAGCAATAAACGTCTCAATCTAAATAACATTTTTTTTTTTAAATGCACGACATTAATTAATTGCTAAGTTTGCATTTCTTAAACAAGTTAAGTTCCGGTGTATGAACATTAGTCACAGATTACTTATTAAAAGTTGTTCCCATGCATTCAGCAGGTCGATGTACTTAGGCATTTAATTCCCTAAAAAAGAAAGATGGTATTTTAATCCCGCATGAATAAACTAATTAGGTTACCTATCTTTTCCAGATCTCACATTTCATTTAGGTGAGTTTAAATTACTTCCGTAAGTAAGGGTAGAGTTTAAAGGAATCTTTTTTTTTTTTTAGTTAGGTGCACGAGTCTCAGTAGTTTTGCAGGATTTTAATTTTAATTACAGAAGCTTCTTTGGGTTTTTAGTTGCACTAACTGCTTAAATTTTCATTTTTAGTTGGGCTAACATATTGTTTGCCGGACGTTAATGATTTTAAACTAATTATGTTTTTAAAAATTTTCATTTCAGTTCATAAAGCTCATAGAGAAGAACTTGACTCTGCTTTAGTTGTATTAGAGCAGCTTCTTCTTCACTTACCGGACCTTTTGGGTCGCGGGTGGCAGCAGCATGCCTTATTACGTACTTTAAGCAAATTACTTCATCCAGGAAATTCATGGAAGCTTAGAAAAGATGCAATCAGGTATTTTATTATATGGTATCAGGCTTTGGGAGAGAATGCTCCGGAAGAAGTGGATGCTGTATTCGCCACCCTCGTACCGGGGTTCCCATCCCCGAAACGAGGGCTCGGTTTACCTCCGTCACCTTTACCTCCCACGAAAGGTTCCGCATCTAGTACGGTTTTTCACGACGCCAATCCCGGGCCGTACGATATACAGCCGGTTTTACCACCGCAAAGTGGAGAGAAACCTCCGTCTGATGAACCTATGAAATATTATTTGGATGTTTTGTTAGATGCTATGGTTTCTCAGGTAAATATAATTTATTGTTGTTTTCAGATAGGGAAAAAATGTTATATGCATGGCTTGTTCCTAGCAAAAGGCCTTGTTGTATGAAGATCTGAATTATTATCCAAAATCAGAGTCCGGTATCTTATTTTTTCAAATGGAATACCTCTATGGTTTCGGGTTATATTTCAGGCCTTAAATTTACCTCTCCTCCAGAGGATTGATTGGAGTCTATAACCTCCAAAAAATTAATGTTTGTTGCTGGAATCTTGTTTGTAGCCACTGCTGATGTTCTTAATTTCAAATTTTCCTCATTTACACTTAAGTAATTTATTTATTTATTATTTTTTTTTAAGGTTGGAAGAGTCGAGTGGAAGGAAAAGTTGTACAAGCCTCACAAAAGTTTTTCATTCCTGTTAGAAAGATTTAAAAAATTTTATATGCCTCACATATTTCCAGCGTGGAATAATCAGACGAATTTATATCCTCCAGTATTAGGTAAACTAATTTTTTTTTCATCATTGACGAAAATTCAAGATGTTAAAATCCGTATTCAGACTTTTACATTGGCATGGATTCGCGAAAAGTCCATCTTTGTTTCTTGACCACAGTTTAAAAGTTTTTGGAAGTTTGTGGAGTACAACAGACATTTTTTTCCTTGTTTTTTTTAGATTTGCCTGCATTAAGGAGATCGTCCATAGGAAGTAGCACAGATGGTGAAACAAAAGACCCGATGCTTTCGTGTCGCGTCGCCTTTATAAAATGGATTGCAAGCTTTACGCATATAACCAAAAAAGATCACAGTAGCCACTTATCTCATTCCAATAGGTACGAAAATTTTAATTTTTGTTAATTTGCCAATGTATTGATAATTTGAATTTGTTTTTTCAGCATAACGCCTGATGCGGAACATTCCTCGGGTATGACCGGGGAACTTCGCCGAGTGAGCGTCAGTCAAATTCCGTCAGTGATAAGCCCAAATGTAGAACCTCCTACCCCTTTACCTTCCCTCACCGATTTGGGAGAAGACGCAGGTGTCGGAGGAATCGTCCGAGATGTACTTTATAGTACGCGAGAAAACGTTTGCTTCGTTTTAGAAGTGTACAGACAAGCTTTCCTTTTACCTTTTTCCCATGCCGTCGCTATCAGACGAGCTATTTCCGTTTATAAAGATTGGATTCAAATGAATGTGAGTTTTAAGCCTAGTCACTGCAGGGCTTCCGCCGGATCGACTGTACAATTTTAATACGGACTACCTTGTAAAATTTAATTCCATTTTTTCTTGTTTAAAAAGCAGTATCTTAGAAAGAAATTTCTTCAAATTTTTCAGCAATAGAAAAACTTTTTTGTCCGTCTTTTCATAGCCGCGATTTTATTGCCTTTATAAAATCAGTTGTGGCCTCCACTGGCCGGCCCGTTAAAATTTTTTAGAACTTTCAATCCAGGTTTTGTTTTTGGGGGAGTGGAGGTGTAAAACCTAAAGATGTGCTCAAAAATTGTTTCAAAAATGTTATTATGTTTTAACCTGTTTTAACCGGAAATCGAATGGAAGCCCTGTTTCACGTTTGAAAGCTGGTGACCATAATTTAATTTATTGCTTTTTTAGGTGCCTGAGATACCTCCTTTTATTTTGGAACCAATCGAGTTTTTAGAGGATGCGGAATCCCGTGTCCGGTTGCGAAATGATTCTTACATCGGAGCAGTACATAAAGATCATATCTTAGTTCGAGCTGGGCTACAGAGTACGTTACAGTTATTCGTGACCCATGCTGCAAGCGTTTTTTTATTACAAGTTAGAAGTCCTCTTCTTTTGGAAGAGCAAGTAGATACGTGTAAACGAGTACTTAATATTTATAGATATATGGTAATGCATACTAGAATGGAGTTAAAGACATGGTAATCTATTTCTTAACTATATATTTTTTAAAAATTCGTTTGCAAGTGAATTTTAAAGAAATTTGATTTAATTTTTCAGGGAACAAATTTTGCAAGTTCTACTTCATGTCACTTCTTTGGTATTAACGAGAACTCCTCCCAAGAGGAAAGAAGAAACTCTTGGAGGTAAATTAGCTCCGGCAATATTTCAGACTTTGATTGTAACTTGGATCAAAGCTAATTTAAACGTTGTGATCTCAACGTCGCTCTGGGATGAGTTTTTAGCGGTTTTAACTTCCTTGACGCAGTGGGAAGAGCTTATCAGGGAATGGGCGGTAAGTAAAACCCAAGAAGGATAAAATTTTTAACAGGCGACATTAACTACGTAACACTAAATTTACTGGATTTCGAATTTTTGCAATTTTCGAGAATTCCTTATTTCCGGTAATGAAAATTTTTCGGCAATCTCTAGAGGTAGTTCATAACTAAAATCTGATCTTTTTTTTTTTTTTTTTTTTTTCTGTCAGAAAACTTTGGAAACTCTCACGAGGGTCCTCGCTAGGCACGTCTACGAACTGGATTTAAATGACTTACCCCTGGATCGTTTGTC
Source organism: Liposcelis bostrychophila (assembly GCA_037577465.1). Taxonomy (NCBI): domain Eukaryota; kingdom Metazoa; phylum Arthropoda; class Insecta; order Psocodea; family Liposcelididae; genus Liposcelis; species Liposcelis bostrychophila. The sequence continues at coordinate 695,045 of CM075209.1, read as the reverse complement.
CGAGCAGCAAGCCAAAAAACAAAGGCGGGGATTGAGAGGAAGCCAGCCCGATGGGCCAAGGCCTACGGGAGGGAGGAGAGGGAGCACGAGAGTTCCGAAAACGCCGCAGAATTCTTTGCAAGATTCCTCTTCGATTACCACTGGTTTGTGTTAATTAACATAAGAAAATCTTTTTTTTTTATGTTAATTGTATTTCGGTTTTTAGATACGACCGGTTCGTTTCAACTTTGTGCACCTCGAAAAAGAATAGATAGCGTAGGAGATTATCCGTCCCAATCTTCGCCTGCTGTTCGCAGTTCCAGCGAAGGAAATTTAGCTCACGCAAACCGCAGAAAATCTAGGCGTCATACCCATGGAGGAAGTAGCAAACATAACGTAGTCATTCCAAGTATGATTATTATTATATTTTATATATATTTTTTTTCTTTTTTTTTTTTTTTTTTTGAAAATTAAAAGAAGAAAAATATCCAGCAAAGACAGCGAACACTGTGCTCTTGCTTTAAAGCAAGTGTTCTAACCTCTGAGTTACGTCCACTGATTGCCGACTAGAAAATTTTAACAATCTTAAATGAAGTGATTCCTAATTGAGTTTGAATTAAATTGCTTCTTTTTTTTTTTTTTTTCAGTTTTGCCGATTGCGGTGGAACAAGAAGTAAATAGGCTTATAAGAAGCGGTAGCCCTCCAGTGCCTCGCTCCATACGACATCCCCTATCTCGAAGGTGGCGAAGCGTTGATTCTTTACGACACGAGGAAAGCCCTTCCGTCACGAGATCTCCTTCACCCGCCCCTTCCTCGGGCGTTGAAACCAGCTCTATTAAAGATTCACCGATGCCTTTAGATTTCGCCGCAGATTCATCCAACATAGGTAATAACGAAGATAGCAATTTCGGGTAGATCTTGTGTAACAGCCAATAAAATTTAGAAACTCAATTTTAATGTTCAAAACAACCGTGTTTTGGATGATTCAGAAGCAGCAGCTGATGATAGCATAATTTAAGGTCTTTTGAGCTCCCCGATGCCAAATCCACTGAATTCTATTAAAATCAACGATTGCCTTAAATACAGAAATTGTTGTGCCTAAAAAGCTGAACAAGCAAGTTCGGAAAACATTGCGTACACCCATTTCACTCAAGTCGAAGCTTCATATTATTTCAATGTAAAAATTCCATTGATTTGACGTTCCATAGCTTTAGGAAATGGACGCCTAACCTAAAGTTCTGTTTGGATTCGACATTACCGACAGCTGATTTTGAACTGTCAAAATTCACATTTTCTCAATACCCCCATGTTTCTTCCTTGGTTTTACCAGCGCCAAGATTTATGAATAGTTTTTCGGAAATTAAAAAAAAAGTTTCAAGTTTTTTTCTCTAAAATTAAAAACTTTTATCGATTTCCAGATTGCAACGACAGTGGGATAGAAGGTCGAAGCGTCATGGCCGGGGGTACTGTCCGAGGTTGGCTGCCTGACGTCGCTGTCGTATTGTGGCGAAGAATGTTGGGAGCTTTAGGCGACGTCAACAGGCTCCCAGATCCTGCTCTCCATGCTCAAGTATTTGAACATTTAGTTGAATTATGGGAGACTTTGGCCAAAATTCAAGCCAATCAAGGTGTCCCGGAAGAGGGGATAACTCCTCCTCCTCCCGTTTTAACACCCCCGTTGGCTTTGTTTGCCCCGTGGTGTTTCAAAGCTTTAGATTTACCAGATAGTTACCAGCGGGGGAAACTGATCGCGTATCGCCTTCTCTGTCGAATGGCACTCGGCGCCGGTACTTGGGCTCTTCCTCCTACTTATCTTGCTCATCTATACAGATCGTTGCACTCCGGGCTGGCCGGGCCACATCCGTTGATCGTTTGGACGGTTTTGAAAAACTTAGGACCCAAGTTCTTGTCGAGGCAGCTGCCTGGGTATTCCCTTTTGTTATTGGATCTTATTTCCGCATCGAAAGGAGTTTTGGAATCCAATGATTGGCACATGGTAAGTCCTCCCGATCTTTTCAAAAATCAACATGGTTTTACTTCCATTTTCCTTACAGGCTCCAAGAGTCGAAGCTGCCAGCATTTTAGGCTCCGTTCTTAGTTTGCCTTATATGGTGTCCCAGGCACCGTCTTTGGATCCTCGAGGTCCTGCACTTCACGTTTTAAATTGCGCCGAGGCCAAAGACTTAGTAAGTTTACTTATTAACTCTTATTCATCGAATGTTGAGTTAAACATTCATTTCTTTTTTTGATTTATCCAAGGTTATAGGATCGTTGTTGAGATGTGCGAAACGTGAGCCGACCGGTGTTGCAAGATGCGTTGCATTATCATCCTTAGCTGTGATGGTTTATACAGAACTCAGCAAACCGACTCCTCATCCGGCTGTTGAGTCTGCTTTTGATGTGATTTTATTAGCTTTAAAGGTAAAAACTAATATTAGGAATACATCACCTTTTTATTTGGGCATAATGATTATCTACCTTAAATTAGTGTTGTGAGCCAGGAATGTTCCCCTGAACATAAAATTAATTCTCCGAAATAAAAAGTTATTTAACTTTTTCATATTTGAATGAGATATTTATTTAGTTTTAAGGCTAAGGTGAAAGTTCCTCAGCTGGTCTGTTTACATATTTATTGAAGAATTACTCCCGAAGAAAATTACAACTCTTTGCAAAATATTACCCAAAACATTTTCCCGAGGGGTTTTTGTAAAAAAGGCACGAAAAATTTTTGCATTTTCGAAATATTTGAAAAAAAAAAAAAAGTTATTAAAACTCAAAATTCCCATGGATTTTATAAATCTCGTGCCTTTTTTAGGATTTTATTATCGCCTGTTTGAAGATTTTTTTAGATTTTACCACCAAAATAATTTAAATTTATTTGATCTTTTTTGTCAGTTTAAACAAAAATCGGTGGGTCTTGTAGCCTGTGATTTACTATTTGCTTTGTCCGATCACGTGACAACGTTGCTCTTAAAATTCCCTGAAATACCTCCACGCGTCATTCGAATTTTGGCTCACACCCTGGGCTCTCTCGGTCCCAACGGCGGATCTTTGGGCCCTGCTTTGGCGTTGGCGCTAGGAGAATGGACCATGCGAATTCCCGTAGCTCGTTTGCTCGCTGACAAACCTCAGTCTCTTCTTCTTGTGATTTTTACGGTGAGTACTTATAAAAAAAAAAAATGAATTGAAAACTCAATTTCGATTTATTTTTAGGTTCTTAGTGACCTTGCTAATGATGCTGCTAGTGTTGACATCCCCCCCGTTAATTTTCCGGAAGATTTGATGTCGGAATGGGAAAACAGCGTTAAAATCGACGATCTCAGGACACCTAAAAAATTCTTAAATCATAACTCGGAGAAAAATAGTTCCGCCCTCGCTTGCAGGGCAGTGTTGATGCATTTAGTAAGTCATTTAGGTCATTTCCCGATGGGTCTCGGGGCATCGAGGTTAAGTTCACTTGTGCAAGAACATGACGACGTACCTGCCTTGGGGACGGAATTGTCTACTAAACTTTTTACCGCCCCTAATGTTCAGTTGTTAATGGTTAGAAATTCGCTTATGTCCATGATAGAGGTAGAGCATTTACCGTCGCCTGGCGGTGGATTTACTGCGGGACTGACCACCGCTCCGACTCAGGCGCGAGTCCTGCTGCGAGATTTAGCGAATAAAGCTTCTTGGGACGCTAGCGCTCTTTATTGTAGTCCTCAAGATTTGCCGCAAGCTAGGAGAATACCGAGGAAACCCTATTTTAACGTTAGACGCAAGTATTCAAGATGAAAGAAACCTTATTAGTATTTTTACCTTTCTATTAATCATGTTTTTTTTTTTTTTTTCTTAGACAAAGCAGAAGAACCGCCCATGTCGTTGATGTTACCTTCGGTTATGCCTCGGGGAACTTTGCGCCATAGACCCCCTCACATATTACCGGATCACACGAACGCGGCCCCCGATATGGATAGCCTTCACGATATGTTGAGATACATCGGACACACGAGCCCCGAGTGTCTGGAGAATCCAGATCAAGATTTAGCAGAACCGGGACCGACCCCAGCTCCCCTCACAAGGCAGACTGAAGGTGAAGTCATATCAGCGATTTTGGCTCAAAAAAACGCGGAAGCTGATTACATTCAATATTCGTAAGTTTAAATATTCTTTATTTTTTATACGATTTGGTAATGGTCTCTCTTCGGGACTCCAGAAGGGAACGAATTTTGTAAAACATAAATTTCTATTTTTCTCTCTAAAAAAAAAATCTGAATTTGCCATTGCGTGACTCGACAATGTTTTAAAAAGTAAAGAATGGAAAATTTCATTAGGGAGCTAACCACTACTTTGTTTCGAATGACATTGATATTTTAAAAAATGAATTTTTAGGGAGCCCATGGAAATGTGCACGCCTCCTGCTCACGAACCACCCAGAGGACCTTTCCAACATTGTCGGCAACTTTTATCTCAACTGGGCTTGGGAGGTTGGGACAGGCGTCCTCAAATCCATTTGTTGGCCCGCTCGGAGAGATTGCTTCGGGAACTGAGAAATCTGGACACTCAAAGAGGAAGAGAAACGCACAAAATCGCAGTCATCTACGTATCCGCCGGCCAGGAGGACAAAAATTCCATTTTATCAAATAAAGGAGGCTCCCAAGCTTACGAACAATTCATAGCGGGGCTAGCTTGGGAGGTGGAGCTTGCTTCTCATACGGGTTTCGCGGGGGGACTGGGGAGCGGTTGCGGGGATACTGCTCCTTATTACGCCACTGCCTTCGTCGAAACTCTTTTCCACGTAGCGACTCGGATGCCTTCCGATTCGGAAGAAGCTCTTTTACAAAAAGTAATGTTAGAAACGCCAATTAAAGCCGCTTTAAGTTATTAAAATTTTTTTCTTGATTTTTTTTTTTAGATGAGGCATTTAGGTAATGATGAGGTTCATATCGTTTGGAGCGAACATAATCGCGACTACAGAAGATCATCATTGCCCACCGAATTCTGTGATGTTTTAATTGTCATTTATCCGTTGCCCGATAGTTTGTATAGGGTCACTATCGATACCAAGTCTGAAGTAAGTTTTTTTTAAATTTGTATTTTTAAAATAATTACTGGAAAATTGCCTACGGTGTTGGCAAACCCATTGAAAAAAATAAAGGGTCGGATCAATTCGGTATTTGCAAACTTAAAAAAATCTATCTTTGGTCCCCAACTTGGATTTTTTGCAAATCAGATCACCCACATCACTATCTGGAAGAATTTTTAATTCATTTTTTTTTCCTCCTAAATATTCTCTAATATTTTTGTTACAGATGCCAGTCTTTGGACCTTTGTGGAATGAAGCAATAGTGGAAGGGAGAGCTTTGGCCGGACTTGTAAGAGCTGCTGCAATATCGGCTTCAAGAGCTAAAAGAAGAACTCTACCTCATTACCAAACCTTGTACGTCAGGCTTTTTCAAAATTTCATAAAATCGGAATATTACCCGAGAATTTTTGGAAATATTTACCTGAGTTTAAAATAAGTTCTTTGAAGTGGCAGTATATTTAACTTGCATTAATTAGAAATAAATTTTTGGAAATGCATTTCCAGAGATATCTATTAAAAATATTAGAGGAATACTTCAAACTTAAAATTTTAGTCACCCAGCCTATTGATATTGTTCAATCTAGTCTGACTTTTTATTTTTTTATTTTATTTTATTTTTTTTTTTTTTGAAGAATTATTCCTGATGTGGGGAATATTCCCGAGAAATTTTAGACAATAAGAGGATTAATAGTTTTTATTCTGTTTTCAGCTACGAAGAAAGAGACCGATCTTTATCCGGAGTTATTTTAAACCATAAGGATCCCCGTACTTTCGAAGAATTCATCGCTGCTATATATTCTCCAGGAATGTCCCTCAGCCCACCCAGACAAATACAGCAGCAGCCTTTGCCGAAATCGGTAATCGATCACGCCAGAAGTAAGTTTCAAAATATTAAAGACATTCATTACGGTTATAGTCCAATAATATTATAAATGAAAATGTGACTTGCCAATTCCGACGGGATAAAGGGAGTGGGAAACTAAAAAACAGAAAATCATGGGATTGCAGTTTAAATTTAAATCCAGAAAATCTTTATTTTTAGAAAATATGTTAATCTCCGTTATTTATTTATTTATTTATTTTTTTTAATTTAAATCTTCAGATCCATCTGGGTTCGAGAGCCGCGTGGGAGATAAAATTTCTCCGCAACCACCAAAGAAATTATCTTTTCGGCCGGAATCCGAAAGCCCTACCTTTTCCAGAGCTAAGTAAAGTCAACAATTTTTTTTTTCCTTGTCGTCTTCCAGTAACACATCTGAAAAATATTTTTTCAAAAGTACCGGCAGGATGTGAACTCTTGACTGTATGCAATCATTGTATTTTTTTTCTCTTTGTTTTATCGTAAAAAAAAGAAAATTGTTTACACATTTTAATAACATTATTTATTATATAATATAAAATAAGACATAAATCAAAATTTAATTTTTTCATTATCACAAATTATCGTATTGAGCACCTTGTCTTATTTCATTTAATCGGGTTTTTAAAAATAATCGATTATCTTCGCTTTCGGCGATTAAATCGAAAAATTCTTCTAATAAATAAGAGTAATTGTTCATGCAGATTATGGATATTCGGTTCGTATTTACTGAATTTTCTAAATCTGAAATTATCCTCCTGCAAAGAATTTTTTTATTTTCTTCTGTTGATAAGAATTTTACTGGTTTTATTTTCCCTTTCCCTATTAAACTTAAAGCGTAAAAATCTAAATTTTCTATTACCAACGACTTTACTTCCGACGGGGCGATGGATAATAAATAAAGAAAAATATTGCACTGCAAGTCGCCAAACTGTCCCACTTGTTTTATGTTATAATCAATTAAGTCCTTAAACGCGAATTTTGATAGCCTCTCTACGATGAATTTATTGATTTTGTGGTTCATTTTCGGAACTTCAAAATATTTATTGATGTACTTCATGTACCAAAAAGCTTCCATTTGTACGACGTGGAATAGTACGGCGTTTTTCCCGTTGATTTCCACGACTTTGAAAAAATCCGATTTTTCTGAATTTGCTAATTTCGAATAAAAATAAGTTATGTTACTTCTGAAGCACCTCATTATAGAGTATTTGAGCAAATTATAATGTAAGCTGCGTCTTTGGTCATATGTAAGGATGTTATTTCCATAGTGTAACAGGAAATCATCTAAATTATTATCTAGCAAACACAACCAGTAATTTAAAAATAAAAAATTTTTTGACCAACTTCTTGTTTTTCTAACTTGATTTTTCTGATCATCTGTAAATTGGCTCCATATTTTATGAACATTTTTCTCATCACAAATTTCACAAGCGCACATAAACAACAAAAAAGGAGATGCTGTAGGATGATTTCTCATATATAATGTTAGAGTATCACAGACCAGAATTTCCCCTTTCTCATTCCATTTCAAGTCAGATAAATTTAAATTTTCAGCTGTGTACTGAGAAAAATGCCCACACTTAAAATTATTTATATTTGGGGAATTTAAAATATTTTCACTCATAAAAACATATATTTCATACCCTACTCTTTCAAAAAGATCTGTTAATTTTCTTGCAAGTACACGAGACAATTCAAAACTGTTAATTTTTTGTTTCAATAAATTGACTGCTTCGTCCATTTTAACTAAGCCGTTTGATTGCTTTTTCATATATCTCGTAAGATATTCGTTGCTCCATAGTGAAATTGCTACCTTAAATTTAAATAAAAGTGAGTTTTAATACAATTGTTTAAAATTTTCGCGATCTTACCTTCACTATTGCTAATTCTTCCAATGTAAGGATTTGGTTAGCTTCGTCCATAATGATTTTAATTATAGTATGGAAAAAAAGAGTATTCTAAAAATAATTTTCACAGGATTTTGTTTACAAATATTAGCCGCCATTGTGAGAAATAGCGTTCAGAAATGACCAAGACCAGACTTTTTTTTTTTTTGGGGGGGGAGGGAGGGGGGGTGGAATAATTTTAACTTTTTTTGAAATATAACCATTTTGATATATCATTTTTATTGAAAATTTACATATTTTTTGAAGGAATTTGAATTACGTACTGCCTACAGAAAGTTTCTGTGGAAATTTTGGGAATATTTCCCTGCCACCATCATCTTTAAAATATGAGACCCTATAAAAAGGAAGAAGCGACAGTCGGCCATTTTCATGCAGCACGACGCATTGCATTACACTACTGACACCGTATAATATCGGGTAATATCGAGATTCCGCACAGCGGTTGTTCGTAAATTCTTCTACCTTCGCGCCATCTATTTCCGTCGCTTTCAAGACAGTAACTATTATTTTCGTATATAATCCGTTTTTGCATCGGGAACAGCTGTTTATTGTGTATTTCATTTTTACATTTTTCAATGAAAAATTTTCATTGAAAGGCACTTCGTTGTCTAGACAAAACCGGCCGGTTCACCGTCCGGTTTTAAAAAAAAAAAAAGTTTTTTTAATTAATATTTTTAAACGTTAATATTGCATTAAATGGGGCGAAACTTATACCAAATTGTTCCTTATTATTAGAAGTCGAATATACATGTTAAATATGTCGGTAAGCTTAAATTACGTCAATATTCGCAAAATTTAATGTTGTTTACATAGAAAACAAAATGGCCGATGTAAAAAAGAAACAATCGGTTCATTTTGCGAATATTGACGTAATTTAAGCTTACCGACATATTTAACATGTATATTCGACTTCTCCTAATAATAAGGAACAATTTGGTATAAGTTTCGCCCCATTTAATGCAATATTAACGTTTAAAAATATTAATTAAAAAAACTTTTTTTTTTTTAAAACCGGACGGTAATCCGGCCGGTTTTGTGTAGACAACGAAGTGCCTAAGGTTTGCGCTATTAAATTATATTTGTTTTCCTTCAAGGTTTGTTATCCTTCGACTGAAAGTTTTAGGAATCCATTCGTTTTCCATAAGAATTGGAATATATTCCAATAGAACTTGGAAAATCGCATAAGCCATGCCGTGTTTATACTAGGGAGGGATTAAAGAATATTGTTCGCATTTTTTTTTAGCCAATAATGCCGATCTTTCAGTTTTGCACGAAAAGTTTTGAAAATTTTTTCGCGATGAAAGTAGTTACATTGGTTTTCGAACATATTCCAAAATTTTCGATGACATGACGTTCGAAATTTTTGATAATGTTTGACGTTATTTTTGGGTGTCTATTATATTTTTTAGGTAATGGGTGGTTCATATATGATCAGCGGCTGAGTACCCATATGAATTTAAGTAATTTTTTCCTACACGCGGTAGAAAAAAAAAGGCTAAAGTAAAGTTGAAAAAAAAAAAGAATTAAAAAAAGTTTTAGTGCCGTATAGTTTATCACAGTCTCATGCTGATTCCGAATCCATTTCCGGTTCCAAAGATTCCGAACTGTTCTCAGACGAGATTCCGATTCCTGTTTCTTCACGGATTCCGATTCCGATTACTTTTGAACAGGGGTCCGAAGCTTGAACATTTTGGCCTATACCAAAATTTTGCCGATGCTCGAATTTTTTTGAAAACCTAAAAGCATCGGCATCCTGAAATTTATTAGTGCAGGCATCGGCGTCGGCGTCGACCCGAGATTTTATAGAAGCCAGCCGGATAACCGATGCCGGAATCAACATCGGAATCGGAAATGAAACAGATATGGAATCGGCGACGGCATCGGCATCGGCTTTGGACCCCTGCTTTTGAAATAGCTGATTCCGATGTCAATTCCGATTCAGATTCGGAATAAAAAATTAATCTGCGATGTCATGAGACTGCACAGTAAAAAATATTATGTAAATATGGGATTAGGAGTCCACATAAATTTTTTATGTTGTTTCTGTTTATGTTTACCTTTTGGAGAAAAACAACAGAAAAAATTTATGTGGACTCCTAATCCCATATTTACATAATATTTTTTACTGTGTGTGATACACTAAATACACTAAGACTCTTTTTTAAATTAATATATTTTTCCAACGTTTTTTTAGCCTTTTTTTGGCTCATTTAATTTCGATCGACAACTTTTAAATCGACGATTTCCGATCGACAAAATTTCGGTCGAAAAAAACAGTCGAAATAATAAAAAAATATTTTTTTTTCAGTCGAAATAAAAATAAAATAAAATAAAAAAATCAATCGACTGGTTTTTAAAAAATAAACTCGATCGACAGTCGATTGGCGCGTAAATTTCAATCGAAAAGGAAAAAGGTTGTCCTTTGTGGGCTCGTGATAATGTATTGTGAAGGCAGCGTTTTAAGGAACCAGTAGTAATGATAAATATTGCGGATAATCATATGGTAAACATAGAACAAGTTGTTTTCTCCTTTTCACAAAAGAATATTTTATGATTTTAAAGTAAAAAAAATAATGTCTTTTGTTACATCTGAATGGCCCGAAGGCGATGACCTCAAAAGGGGTGCTATTTTAAATTATTGCAATGAAAGAAAAAAAAAGTCATATTGGTTTATATCTTATTGCATATTAGGCCTAATTATTATTATCTTATTAACTGATATAGGATGCAAAATAAATGAGGATGATTATGAGAGAGTAAGAATCCTAATAGAGGAAAAAAGTTTAGAAAGAGGAAGTCTGAAGACTAAAACTAACCTCTTGCATTTAAAAAATTTTTCCCGAAAAGAAATGATTGGGAATCGACTTTTGTATAAACGCCTGTACAACATTTTGCTTAATATGTAGGACACGCTCTACATAAGCAATGACGCTTTTTCGAACAAGTCAGGTGAAAATGTCCAGCTCCGTTTTGATTCGGCGATTAAATCATTTAAGAAATGGGAGACCGAGGGCAGTCTGCTTTTTTTACCTATGAAATTTCGCAACCAAACTCTTCAATTTTTCAAAATGTTACAGTAATCCCAAAATATCTTACTCCTAAATTTAAAGATTAAGACATTTGAAAAAAAAAAGAACTTAGAATTGACAGCTCAACAATTTTCAAACTATCGTAGAATATTGCTCAAGTTTTTTAATCAAAAATACTTTGCTTTTGACAATTACAAAAAATCCAAAAATATTAGTTACGGGATTTCATTTGTGCTTGGAGTGTCGTATATTGCTATATGAGTTAAGAGGGAGATTGAAAAAGCTCAAACTTCTTTGGTGGAAACTATTTTCAGCTGAAAGTTCCATTTTGTTTTTGAATACTCGAATTTTACCGACCAATCTTTTGAAAACTCGAAAAACTTGCATGTCAAGTCCGATTTATGTTTCGTTTAAAGTCAAAGTTCCCGTTAAAGGTTTTGCCACAATGCAATGTTTAGGAAAAAAGTTTTTACTAATTTTTGATATTGGTGCCGCCATTTAATAAATTAATTTTTTTTAGCGTCCCACAGATGTTGAAATCAATTTTTTTGAAATAAGGTCACTCAACTTTTATTTTATAAGTTAGCTCAGGAACAGTAAAATCGATTACCATCGTCCAAATTGGAGGGTTGTAAGTTTTACTGGGACCGTTTTTCATTGAAAGCTTTTATAAAAACACAAGTGGCAGCAGCTCTGTTTTTCAGCCAAAATCTAATTCTACTTAGATTAACAAAGCAAGCTTTTCTAATTTTAAAGATTATTCGATAGGCATTGAAAAGTTTTCAAAAAACTTAAGATGCATTTATATTAAACATTTTTTGATTTATCCCAATAAAACTTTACTCCTAAGGGTGCAAATTTACTATGATACGTGGAGATAGAGATAAAAAAGTGAGATATTGTACCAACGTATTGAACCAACATGTTGGACCCATGTATCATTTCAAAATGTGCCTGCTATAGGGTTTAAAGTTGCTGCATTTTTGAAAATATTTTCGGGGTCGAGGATTTCGAATACGGAGTTTGTTTTCCGAAATTAAGCTTCCGGATGTCTGTAAAGCGGTTTTCGTGGATGACCGACCGTAATATGACACGTATTTTGAAACTATTTTCAGAATCAAGGATTCCGATTCGGGAACTAATTTTTCGAAATTCGAATTTTGTATGTCCGTATAACGGCTTTTGTGGATTACTTATCAAAAAACTAACCATATTTTTGAAAATATTTTTGGGGTCGAGGATTCCGAATCCAAAGGAATTTTCCAAAATTCAGATTCGGAATGTCAGAATAGCTACTTTTGTGGTTGACCGATCGCAAAAAATCAATCAAATGAATCCCAACCAAGTACATTTCCTTTTTTCTTCCACAAAAATTCGTTTAATTAGTACTCTTTCAAAAACTAAACCTGATTTTTTACATTTTTACTTTATTTCAATTTCTTTTATCCACCAATAAAGCCACGAGAAAGTATAATGGGGTGCGTATGCACCCCCATTATCGTTCTCCTTGTTTTTTATTATTTCACGAGATAATTTTTAGAATAAGCGTAAGCCTTTAAATTTAAAAAATGTTTATGCTTAGTTAAAATCAGTTTTGCTTAATCGTCGATCTATGTAGGTACACTATAAGGTCTCTACTGGTTTTTTTCGTATTTTTGAAAAGTGAAGGGCAAAAAACACAAGATTTGTAGGCAATGATATGGCAATCAGTCAATATGATAAAGATCAAGCCTGGGTCCAACACCTTATTTTGATTTTTTTTAAATCTATTTCAATTTGCCTAAAATGAAATTTTTAAAATTTTTATTTGCCATTTTCACGTACAGTTTTTCTAAAAAAATACTTTGAGCCATTACCGCCAACGCTGGTTAAGGAGATACCGGTAACCGTTGGAAAAAAAAAAAATTTCTTCTTCCATAAGTTAACTGACCAAAGTCGGCAGGTTATATTTTTTAATCGGGGTTTTTCAGAAAATCCGTGATTATGAGGACTTAGTTTGTGGGATTGGCCAATTTTAGAATATTTTTACTTAGGAATGCTTAATTTTCTCCAATTAAGATTTAATTAACTTTTCCATCATTTTTTAGTTTGGTTTCGTATGCAGAACAACAAAAAAATAAACTGTCAAATGTGTATCATCCCGTTTGCGGTCATTTCCACTTAACTGTTTAGTTTAAATCAGACAAAGACTTTTTTTTCTTTTTACAAAATCATGTTTAAATAAAAAAAACGAATTTATCTATGTTTACCATAGGTACATACACAGTATATGTGTCTATTATACCTGTTCTTAAAACGCTGCCTGCAGAATACACAGTTACTAGCCCACAAAGGACAACCTTTTTCCTTTTCGATTGAAATTTACGCGCCAATCGACTGTCGATCGAGTTTATTTTTTAAAAACCAGTCGATTGATTATTTTTATTTTTTTTTATTTTCGACTGAAAAAAAATTTTTTTATTATTTCGACTGTTTTTTTCGACCGAAATTTTGTCGATCGGGGATTGTCGATTGAAAAGTTGTCGATCGAAATTAAATGTTCCTTTTCAAAACGTATATAAAAATCTGTTGCAAAAAAGAAAAAAAAAATTTTTTTTTTTGACCCTCTTCGGCTTTTGTACCATAACCACGCAGAATAATGGAAATGGTAGACAGTTCTCTCATTTAAAAAAAAAAAAAAAAGACAAAACTTTATTAGCATTCATAAGGTGAGCAGAAATAACGCGAAAGTAATTTTAAAAATATATATGTAAAGAAAAGAAAAGAATAAAATTTTTGAAACCCGAAATTAGTTAAATCCCGCGCCTATCACCTCATCATGCATTTCGGTAATGAAACAAGACGCATGCGCAAGAAATTACATTGGTTTACCATAAGGATTGTTTTTGCTTTTTACTAATTAATCGACAAATCTGCCTGGTTAATGAATCGCTTTTTTTTTCGCGCTCTCGTCGATAACGCAAAAAGATGCCAAAAATTTGTGGCATCAGTAAATGCCGGATAGCTAAAAGGGAAACACGAATTTTATAACAATCAAAAAATTATATTTCCCATCTTTCGGTTCGTAAAACAGATAATATTTATATTAACAAAGACAGAAGTGAATTTAAGTAAAAAAAAAAGTAGGGCTGGTCAACTATCTATCCTGAAAATTTCATCAAAATCGGTCGGGTAGGGGCTCCGTACGTGTTGGACATCGCTTATTTTTCTTAGCGTTTTAATAATATATAAGATTCCCTTTTTTGAGAAAAAAAAGAATATTTTAGATTTTCCAGGAAAAAAAAAGAGCACTCTTTTTGAGTTTGAAAGAGAGTACATACTCTTAAAAAGAGTACTGATAACATCCCTACCAATACAAGCAAAGATCTTTTGTATTTATGAATGATTAAAGATAAAACAATCTATCTCCAAAATCGTAATTGCACCCTTGAAAAACGGATGTAGATGGCGCTATTGCACGTCGAATTCTCGAACAACCGCTGTGCGCTTTCCCTATATTACCGGAGACTTGACACCGTAAGTGCAACATAGAGCCCTATATACTGGGAGAAGCGCAATTGGTGTCATGGCGGCGTCCGTATGGACGGTAAAATGGCGTAAAATTCGTATAGTTGTTTATGACGGGAAAATGGCGACCTCCGTGGGACGGTAAAATGTCGACCTCCATGGAACGTACAGCGCCTATGTTTCACTTACATAAAAAAATACATAGGCAAGGACCAATCAAAATTAGACCTTAGGTTGCGCTTCTCCCAGTATATAGGGCTCTAGTGCAACAAAGACAATATTGCGTAAAAATGGCTGCTGTCGTATCTCTCGTTAGGAGTCCCCAATTTCAGTTTCATGTGACCGTTGCCTAGCGAATCACAGCAACGAACGTTTCTAAGATAATTACAATTTCTTTGTATTAATCATTGAAAAACTTGTCCACTTAGAAAAAAATGTTTCAGTTCGTTAAACTGTTTTACAAGAATTAATTTTATCGATTCTAATCACCGATGTCCATAAAATTTTATTAATAAAAATCGAAGGAAAAGCTTACGTGGGAATTGGAATTAATACGTTTTGATTTTAAACGGTTATTTAAACAAAAATCGTCAAAACCAAAATAAATATGTGGCCGTAGTTTTTCTTGTACGGTCCTGCTTAATGTTTTCCGTTAAGTATGTCGTACGCTTTTCCAGGAAGTTTTATACGGAAACGACTCGTTTTAGTTTAAATTTTTCAAATAGTAAAAGATCTCTTACCTTTAAGTAAGTCACAAAAATAAAAAATAATTTTTATTTCAAATGGCTGATATATGTGTACCTTTAATTCCAATAACTTTTTCCTTGTGCCTTAAGAACCAGTTGTTTAAAAGGCAAAAATGTATTACATTACTAAAATTAATATAATTTTGGCTCTCAATCGAAATCATTGTACATTTCAATGTCACTGATAATATATTGTTTTGTTTTAGTGTACCCAAAGTATCAGAAGCAGTGATGGGGGACGGAAGAGAAAATGGTATGAAAAGTATAAACAATATAATCAAATCACCAGTAGACACACGTTTGTATAGAGCATTGGAGTTGAATAATAAATTAAAAATCCTGTTAATCAGTGATCCAGAGACTGATAAATCTGCTGCATCATTGGATGTTCATATTGGTAGGTGACATATTTGTTTTTAAATTAGTAAATGATAATTATTATTTTTTTTTTTTTAAAGGTTGTTTAAGTGATCCAGATGAATTACCAGGACTGGCTCACTTTTGTGAGCATATGCTTTTTCTGGGAACAGAAAAATATCCGTGTGAAAATGAATATAATAAATTTTTGAACGAACATGGAGGAGGAAGCAATGCAGCTACATCTTTAGAGCACACTACTTATTATTTTGATGTTGTGCCAGAGCATCTCCCAGGTGCTTTAGATAGGTAAGACAATATTACAAAGTGGCAAAGCTTTGATTTTGCCTTATATATATTATAGTAAAAAATCTTTAAATAAGTTTTTCTCACTGTTTTAATTTCTTCAATTTTTTTCCCCAGAAAACAAAATAATATTATATCTTTTTTTTTTTAGATTTGCACAATTTTTTTTATGCCCCTTATTTACTGAGAGCGCTACTGAACGCGAAGTAAACGCAGTTGATTCGGAGCACGAGAAGAACATAGCGAACAATTCCTGGAGGCTGGATCAATTAGAGAAATCCACTTCAAAAAACGGTCATCCTTACAAAAAATTCGGTACCGGGAATAAAGCTACGCTAGTCACGATACCGAAGGAAAAAGGGATTGACGTAAGAAAGGAACTTTTAAATTTTCACAAGAAATGGTACTCGTCAAACATTATGTCCTTAGCAATATTAGGAAAAGAAAGTTTAGATGATTTAGAAAAAATGACAGTTTCACTTTTCTCAGACGTCATAAATAAAAATGTGGAGAAACCGGAATGGAACGATCATCCTTTCGGTCCAGAGCAACTCGGGATAAAAGGCTATGTCGTTCCTGTCAAAAACCTTAGAAATTTAAATATTTCTTTTCCGATACCGGATCTTCGTGACTATTATAAATCAAGTGTAAGTACCAAAAGGAAAGACAAAGGAAAACATGGAATTAATTTTAATATTTAATTTTCTTTTTTTAAAGCCTGCTAGCTACGTTAGTCATCTAATCGGACACGAAGGCCCGGGGAGTTTACTTTCCGCCCTTAAATCGAGGGGTTGGTGTAACAATTTGGCTGCGGGATCTCGATCTGGAGCCAAAGGCTTCGCCTTTTTCAATATCACCGTTGATTTAACGGAGGAGGGAATGGAAAAAGTAGATGAAATCATTACGCTGATTTTTCAGTACATAAAATTACTGAAGAAAGTAGGACCGAAAAAATGGATATTCGAAGAGTATCAGCAGCTCAAACAAATCGCCTTTAGGTTCAAGGATAAGGAAAACCCGGGAGGTTACGTTTCCGGCGTTGTTCAAAATTTACACCGTTACCCATTGGAAGAGGTGCTTAGCGGACCCTATTTTTTGGATGAATGGAAACCCGAATTGATCGATATGGTTTTAAATTGTTTGATGCCTTCGAAAATCAGGTAAGCCGGACAAAAAAAACTTGATATAAATTTATGTAACTAAACTTGTTTTAATTTATTTTAGAGTGGCTGTTATAGGACAAAAATTCGAGTCGATCGCAGACGAAACGGAAACCTGGTACGGCAGCAAGTACAAACTCGAGAAAATTCCAGAGTCCATTATTCAAAAATGGGAAGCATGTGGATATTGCGATGAATTAAGATTGCCTGACAAAAACGAATTCATCACCTCTAATTTTGAAATATTGTTCAAGGACGAGAAAAAGGTAGAATTATGAAAGTTAAGCTGGTTCACATTTTTGTAATTTTATGACAATCGAAAATTATTTTAGAAAAGGGTTCGTATTTTTTGGGCTCTGTGGGTCCTGCAGACCAAACTAAACAATCCAATTTTGGTTTTAAGTCTTATCGCGTAGCATTTTTGAGAAGTTTTATTGAAAGAAATTGAGAACACCTTTTTGCTGTCCGCTATAGTTTGAGCCACCTAGAACATTCAAAACATTTTTGAAATTATTTGTTTCTTGCTCATTATATGTATATAATTTTTTTTTTTTTTTAGAGCGGACCCCCTCATCCTTCCGTAATACAAGAAAACCTCCTGTCGAGAGTCTGGTTCAAACAGGACGACGAATTTTTGTTACCCAAAGCGAATTTGAAATTCGAATTTGTCAGTCCATTAGCTTACTTAGATCCTTTAAACTGTGATTTAACTTACATGTACATTGCCCTCCTAAAAGACTCCCTAAATGAATATGCTTATAATGCGGAATTAGCGGGGCTCAGGTACGAAATCGGCTTGACGAAATACGGTTTGCTTTTGGCTGTGGGCGGGTATAACGACAAACAATACGTTTTACTTGACAAAGTTTTAGAGAGGATGACGAATTTTAAAGTCGATCCCCAAAGGTTCGCCATTTTAAAAGAAAATTACGTTCGGAGTTTGAAAAATTTCGAAATGGAACAACCTTACCAGCAAGCCATGTATTATTTGTCTTTGCTGATATCGGAGCAAGCTTGGACGAAAGAGGATCTATTAGAAGCGACGGAAGAAATGACTCTCGACCGCATGGAAGAGTTTATTCCTCAACTTCTGTCCAAGTTGCACGTGGAATGTTTGATACACGGGAATGTGGATAAAGAGAAAGCTCTCTCTTTGGTTCAAATCGTGGAAGACAGACTTAAATCCAGGGTCACGTTAAGGCCGTTGTTGCCGCAGCAGTTGTTACGGGATCGGGAAATACAGTTAGTGGATGGTAAGAAAAAAAAAAATTATTTTTTTCATTTTTGCTTAAGTTTTGATAAGAGACTAATTTAAGAAATGTGCATTTAAGCAATGGAAATGTAAAATTTTAAACTTACGTAATGGCGCAAAAAAGACTTTATTGTTTTCATATTTTTTCAAGTTCTGTCGTTTTATTTGCGAAAATAGAGGAAATGGTATGGGGCTGGACCAGTTCTTAATGTTCTTTCTTTTAATAAGCTTGAAATTAGACATCAGTAAGATTTTTGACACTTTTTTTCTCTCTTTTTTTTATATTATAATTTTTCAGCACCATTTTCTCTCCGAAATAGATTTTAAACAGGCAGAACCTAATTTTGCCAAAAACATTAAATTTTCATTAGTTTTCCTTTTTGAAATACGTCTTTAAAATTTAATCTCCCATACTTTACCTAAGTTTTATTAATAGCTTGGGTTTAATTTTTCAGGTTCGCATTTCATATATGAAATGGGGAACAAGTTTCACAAAAGCTCCTGCACCGAAGCTTATTATCAGTGTTGCAGCCAGTCAACAGAAAATAACATGCTGATGGAGCTTTTGGTTCAAGTTTTAAGCGAACCCTGCTTCAATATCCTTCGAACGAAAGAACAGTTGGGCTACTTGGTGTTCAGCGGTCTCAGACGATCCAACTGCGTGCAAGGTCTCCGGGTAATCGTGCAATCCGACAAGCATCCGAGTTACGTGGATCAGAGAATCGAAGCCTTTTTGATCGAAATAAGAGATCTCATCCACAACATGGAATCAGAAGAATTCGAGCGGCACAAAGAAGCCCTTGCAGCTATTCGATTAG
The DNA here is from genome assembly GCA_037577465.1 of Liposcelis bostrychophila. Classification (NCBI taxonomy): domain Eukaryota; kingdom Metazoa; phylum Arthropoda; class Insecta; order Psocodea; family Liposcelididae; genus Liposcelis; species Liposcelis bostrychophila. Next base: position 676,053 of record CM075209.1, on the reverse strand, counting down.
AAAAACCTAAAAAATTAGGCGTGATGACGGCTAGATTTTGGGGCGAAATTTCCTCTCAGCAATATAATTTCAACAGGGCCGATATTGAAGTCGCCTACCTCCGGACGATCACGAAAGATGAACTCCTGCAGTTTTTCGACGAATACATAAAGTACGACGCTCCGAGGAGGCACAAATTGTCCGTTCACGTACTCTCGCATCTGGAGGGTGGTGCCGGAACTTTGCCGGAACCCGACGAAGAATTTTTGTCGTCCTCCGTGGACGGTTTATCCAAACCTCCACCTTACAAACCGGTAAGGAATTTTATTTTAAAAGTTAAATCGTCTCGTATTCTTATATACCCTTGTTTTGAATTACAGCCGAGCAAAATAGAGGACATTACCAAGTTTAAGAGCAGTCACGGACTCTATCCTTTGGTACAACCGTATATCAACATCTCCTCAATGAATACTAAATCTAAATTGTAACTTTTTTCGGATTTATATGGATTTTTTGGGATCGTAATTTTCAATGCAATATTTGATATTTAAAAAAATATATTTAAATTATTTAGAAGACTACTGTTGTAGTTCGAATCTAAAAAGAAAGTAGATGTTTATTTCAAAACCCCGGAAGATTTTTCGCAGTTTTGTTTTTCACGATTTTAAATTTTGTTTGAGACGTTAGAAAATTTTTAAAAGTTCTAAACATCGAATTTTTTGTAGTTTTAGACTTTGAATTTTTATTCCCGTTAACAGCGTTATTTTGAAAAGATTTTATTAAAAGTAGTGAGTGAAAGTGGGAATAGAAAATAAATTTCAAGGACTTCGCAGGTATTATTCCCTTGGCATGAAGTAAGCTCCCAAAATTGGGCATTGACGTAACTAGTTTAAAGTTTCTTTTTGAATGTATTTTTAAAGGAATTCAGTGGAGACAGACATGGAATGGCCAGAAATATTGCTTCATAAAACGTATTAGCTCTGAACCCCAAAAAGAACGAAAAAGCAAAAATATGTTTTTAAAATTGAGTAAAATTTACAAAATCCAGGATGTGATAAGTTTTGAACTTTTAAATGCAAAGGCCCATAAATTTCCGTAACTTCCAGATACAAATCTTGGATCTTGAAGAGATAAAGGACGCACTAAGAACTGAAATCAGAATTGAAATTTTGATTTACGTTTTGTTTAACAGATAAACAGGTGCGTTACGAATGTCATGCCAGTTTGTTTAAACCAATATGACTGCTTCCATATGAGAGTTTTTATCTATGTCTAAAAGTTACCCGTGGAATCGCCAATCCGAAATAAGATATCTTCACCGTTTTTTCGTGACTTTGTATGCTTTTTCCCCTAAACAGAAACACTATTCTTTCTCTTAGAAGCTTTAAAGCATGGAGTTGTCATAAGTGGAGCCGATTGAAACCCTCACTTGAGCCGAAAGCATTTTATTTAAAGCTCTGGTATAATTTTCTTTCCTTTTCGAAGTTTTACGCAATTTCGGTTCTTAAGCAATAAAAGTCTTAAAATATAAAATTTGCATCTGTTTTTGACATATTTTATGAAATTTTATTTTCAAAACAACCTCCCATTACCGGATGACAGTAATAAAATATAAAAAAAAAGTTTAAAAACAAAAAAAAATTGTTCTTTTGCCAAAAATAATGACAAACATGAGAACTTCATATTTCTGTCCGGGAATTAAGCATTCGGTTTTAACCTTTAAAACAAAGCGGTTGTTTTTGTTTTTTGTTTAATTTAAAAAAAATTAAAAATGAATTTAGTTTTAAGTTTGATGTTGGTGGCTTTTTGCGTCTGTTACAACGTTCCAGAAACGTCAGGTTGGGGATACCGCACAAACGAAGAAAATCATTCGCAGTTGGATGACTACGAAACGAAGCCGATCCCGAACGCCGGGCAAACGGATTCGTTTCAGGTGGACTCCTCTAGGAAGAAAACTGTAGACTCTGTCGATCAGCAACTGACGGACGACGACGAGAAGAATCACAGGCAGTACGGTAGGCAGTATAAGTTGTCTAACATTTCGGTGGAATACATCCCCGGAAAAGATAACGGCACTTGGAACGTGGAAAAGCAAGAAAAAACTATCGAGTTAAGCAAAGAAGTTTTGGAAACTCAACATGCCACCTGTCAAGTTACCACCGAGGAATTGGTGGCCACCGCCCAGGCGACAGTCACCAGAGTTTTAAAAGGACTTTGTAACGCAAGTAAGTAATTAGCACAAACAGCTCAGAAAATAATTAAAAACTCTTGAGTAATGTTAAAAAATATTTTTAGAGGAAATGGAAAACAGATTCTACAACATGGAAATCCTTCTTTCGAATCAATTGCAAATGATCAAAGAGATAATCGGCAACATCGAGGATAAATTGGTTTATCAAGAAGATAAGATAATTCGGGGGCAAAAGCAGCTGTCCAATATTTTGAATAAAAATTGCGGGACTAACAACGGATTTCAGTCTTTCCAAACAAGCCCAGATCCTGATCGAGGAGCAGAGGGAAGGAAAGTCGTGGAAGCGAAGCCCCAGAAGCTTGCCGAACCGGATGACGATATATTCGAAGAGGATTTAGGAGGTCCGAGGGAGCCTGAAATACTCAAATACAACAGCAGCATTCACATGGAGACTAGCTTGAACGGACCCCCCAAAAAAGTTTTTACCTATTACTGGAAAATTAGACATATGCACTATAAACTGACAGGTAAGAACAAATCATTTCCGTATGAATTATTTCTACCCCTTCTTCATTTGTAATTAAGCAGTCCGGGAGCCTCTTAACTTTTTTGTAATTTTATAACAACTTCGGCAACGAAAAAACTGTCAATTTAGGTTTTAAAAAATTCTTTTTCTTAGGTTGGAGTTCATCACGTTCTTTGAGAAGCCAGAGCTTTTATGTATTTCCAAGCGGATATCGAATGTACTTGAGAGTGTTCCCTCGGCAAAACGAAGAAAATTTCTACATTCACGTGGGGGTTACCAAAGGGGATTTCGACGATTCCTTGAAGTGGCCTTTCCCCCTAAAACACAAAGTTCACATTTTGGACCAGACAAAGGAAGGGCGAACTTTTGAGGACATCGCATCAAGGATTTGGGATCCGAACAAGCTTTGCAGCGAATTCAATTGGCAAAAACCGATAAAAGGAGATAATTACGAATGCGTCGGACTTGGATTTCCCCACGATGTCCTCAAACAAAGAGAGTACATACGGAAAGATACCGCCGTCATAAAATTAACTGTTTATTTGGAGCCTTAAAAATTTTTTTAAGAGCCGAAAATTTATGGATCAACATGTTTTAAATAATACCAACTGAATTTCTGAGATACTAAAATCTTTCTGGCCTTGTTCTTTCAATATGCTGACCACTGCGTCAGTTGAAGCTCTTGGAGGTTGTTTGATATCCGTCACAACATTTAACACAATCATTCATTTCAAGTATTTTTTTTACCAATTGACTTTTGTTGGCAAATTTTAATTTTGATAAAATTTTTGGAGGACCAAAAAGTCTCAAGCTTTAAAGAGTTCAGTTTTAAATCTGAAAACTGCTTCGAATAAAAAAGTCTTTATTGCTAACCCTAACCTTTAAAAAAAAGTATATGTTAAAAGATTTTCTTCTTAATTTCTAGAAACTGGTTGAGCGTTGAAAATTTTATTTCTCACCCTCGATATGAAAGCTATAATTAAATTCCTTACTTCCTGTTTTTCGACTCACTCCGTTTTCTCTCTTGTTCTCCTTTTTCTTCTTTTTCCGCTTATTTCGCTTTCTTTTTCTTTTCTTATTTCAGCTAAAACGTTTCGAGTTACAAAAACCGTGAAAAAAAAAATACGGGAATTTTTTTTTCTTGCGTGGGCGAGTTAAGTATCGGTCAAGATCGTTAATAAAATTGTAAATTTTTGTGTTTAATATTCATTTCGCGCGCCAAGTCCGTTTGTTTTTACGACTTCGAATTAAGAAGAAAAAAAAAAAAAAAAAAAAAAAAATTTCGTCATCGAAAACAAACTGCATCTTTTTATCTAAAAAGTTTTAACTTTAAAGACTGCTTTTTAAAAGTAATCATTACCATATTTGGAAAAGCATTTACATGCACGCGTGCTATAAAAGGAATAGCGAACCTGATATAAGCTAATTTTTTTTTTTTCGTTAGCACTACTTTTATATTATTTTAAAATCACGTTTTCAAGGCTGGAAACTCGCTAAAATTTCCAGTCGCAAATGCGATCTCGGTTCAGCATGAACTCCGACATTTATTTATTCGTTGGGTTTTATCTCGGGTTTTTTCATCAGACTTGCTTCGGATTTGACCGATTTGCCAAATGTAACGAGAGCGAAGTGGTGATTTATCATTTGGAATTCGAAGCCCAATGGAGTAAAAAAGCTTTTCCGAAACAGTATCCGGAATGGAGACCCCCGGCTCAGTGGTCTAAATTAATAGGTGAGTTAAACTTAAAATTTTAAAATTTTATATGTAGCCTTTTTAAAGAACAATCGTTTCAAATTACCATAAAGTTAATACATTTTTTAAGGTTTGAAAGGTACTGACATTTGAATATGACAGTAAAATATCAATAAGAGCTATAATTTTGAAGAAAAAAGCATTGAGCGTTTTTCCTTTGATAATGGGAAAATTTGATGGAAAAAAGCCAAAGTCTAAACGACTGAACTCCCTAAAGTACTTAAAATTTTTTAAACTTTTTCTAAAATAAATGAAAGCCGATTCAATTTACTTTTCAGGAGTAACCCACGACGAAACTTACAGTCTGTACAGAATCGGGGAATTAGCAAGCAAAAATTTAAAAATCTTCGCAGAAACCGGGAAAACAGATTTTCCTACAAACGAAACCAACGTAGAAAGCTCCATTTACGACGAATTTTCTTCTCCTCCGGTTAAATCCGGCGTCGGGAAAACGGAAGTGAATTTCTTCGTCGACGGAAATCATTCCATGGTAAATAAAAAGTGGAAAATTATGTCGGAATTTTCATTTTACTTTATTCTTTTTTTTTAAAGGTTTCGACAATCGTAAAAATTGTCCCGTCACCAGATTGGTTTGTCGGCATCGACGCCTTTGATCTTTGCAACGAGGGAAATTGGATTGATATGGTTACGGTTGAGGTAAAACAAATTGGAGGGATCATTTGCATAATTTCTCAGTTGAGGAAATTTTTGACCCCCTCCTACTAGCCCTTTATTTTTGTTTCAGGCGAGCCCGATCGACGCCGGAACCGATAGCGGATTTACCTTTACTGCCCCCAACTGGGCAACGGACCCTCAAGAAAGAATTTTTAAAATCACATCCAAATACCCAAAACATCCTGCCAACTCTTTCTTCTACCCGAAATTAGAAGATTTACCCCCGATTGCCACGTTCAGGATAAAAAAGGTAAATGCTTAGAAATTTGAAAAACTTTTAACAACAAGTTTCTTTGTTTGCTTTTTAGAAAACTTTGTATCGGTCCGTTCAAGTCCCTCAAACAGCAGAAGAGGAAAAAGTCACGGAAACAACTCAGTTTTCGTCCAACGAAATATTTTTTACGACTATGCCCGTTCCTTTAACAGAGCCTACCCTGAACAACGAAGTCGACCTCGAAATCCCATCGACGAAAACGGAAGAGAAAACTTTTCACAAGAAGAGGAATTCTTCGAAGCACCGAAAATTTTGTAAAATGAGCGAATGGAGCAAATGGTCCGAGTGCAGCGCCACTTGCGGGACCGGGATATCCATAAGGACGAGAAACATAATTCGGAGGGACAAAAAGGGGAGACCTTGCCCCCATATGAAGGAAGAAAAAGAATGCGAGGGAAGTTCCGACGATTGCCTAAAAAACTACTTTAACTGGTAAACAATAACCGGTTAAAACCTTTTCAGCCGGTTTTATTGCGTCGAATGGATGACGTTCAATTGACGTGAATGTATGTATGAAAATTTAGACGTTGTGTATGAAAAATTAAATGGTCCGGAGCCTAAAAACCCTTTATTATGGAGGGAAGCGAGGGACACGCCGTGGAGTTAACATAGTTCGACGTCCAAAATTCCGTAACTTGGATTCAAAATTAAACAAAGTGAAACCAGTGAGCTACAGGGTCAAAATAAGTAAGTTTAAATTTAAAAGGTTAATTCAAAAAAAGTCAACGGAATCTAAAATTTTCATCCCAGTTTGAGATTGTAACCTCAAATAAAAATACGCTCATTTTATACTGTTAAAAAAATAGGGATTCCAGGCAGCTTGAGCAAGCTGAATATATAGAGACAATAACCATTGCTAAAGCTCAAATTTCAAATGATTTTTTCCCAGGAAAAAAAAAAAAGACTTTACCTGCTCTGAGTTCTGATAGTAGAATGTTATTTTTCATGTTGTACCGCAGAAGATGAGAAAGTTAAAAATTATTTATTCACTTCTGAATCGTCCACTCTGATGTTTAATAAAAATTGGAAACCATTAAAAAATATTTCTGTGAATTTATTTTTTCGTAAAAAAAAACCTAAGATATAATATTGCAATAGCCCCTAAACCTGTTTCCCTCATGATTTGACATTGACCTTAACTCTGTGATATGCATTACTGAGTACACCTCTTAAATTCCAAATATTTTCAAACGATTCCGGTTGAGTATTATAAGAAGAATCCACAGCCTTGGCCCATAATTCCACCTAAAAAAAAATTACATTAACAAAAATTTTTTTTTTCCTTTTTCCCTTTTCTTTTTTCATATAAACCTTGTTATTCTGCGATTCAATCGGAATAGCAACGGTCCATAAAGTCCAAGCCCAATGCCTCGGCGGTTTATCCTTGAGTTGATCCAAATCTGCAACGTGCCAGGTTTTACCTTGATCTGCCGAAACGTCAACTCTTACGATATTTTTCCCTCCTCCCGACCACGCGTATCCTGGAAACAAAAAAAACAAAAAAAAATGAAACGTTAATTGAATGTTTTTTTAATTACAGTTTGACTTGCCTTTGACGACTAACATCCCGTCGACAAGTTCAACGTTTTCTCCGTTTTCAGGAGTACAAATAGCAGATATAACCGGTAACTCTTGAATTGCGGGAGATGACGTAAAATCCACGGTGTCCCAATCTGTGCTCGGGGAAAACCCTTTATAATCGTTTTGCTGCCAATGAGAATCGCTTTCTTTTTCCGAAAGGACGATTTTCCCGACCCATTTGACGTTTCTCGCTCCCACGACGCCGGGTACGACAACTCTTAACGGATATCCGTGATCCCTGGGCAACGGTTCCCCGTTCATTTCGTAAGCCAAGATCACGTCCCCTTTGGGATCGAAAGCTTTTTCGGCCGGGATGGATGCACCGTAAACCGTGCCGTCCGGACCTTTGTCCAAACCTTCGAACTGGACGTGTTCGATTTGGCTTTGATCGTAAAAGCCGCAATATTTTAAAACGTCTATTAATCTAGCTCCGGACCATGTCGCGTTGGCGATTGCGGCGTGACCCCAACTGAGGCCTTTGACCGGTTTCACTTCTGTCATTTCGCTCCTCCGATTTCCGGCGCATTGAATCGTTGCGGATACCGTGTATTTTGGAAACTTCTTTATCGTCTCCAGTGATAGTAATTTGTTTCGAATCCCGACACCTTCGATTTTTAATTTATAACTGTCGGCATCTACTTCAGGTACCGGTAAATGATTTCTTACATAAAAAATAGCGCTGAAAAAGCATTATTCAACCATTTAGTGTTAAGAACCAAATGACCTCAACATTACCTCAACTTACTTTGGGGTGTAAAAACTGTCAGCCAATAAGACCGGTGGTGGTTCTGCATTATAAGGTTTTACTGAAGCAGGTTTTAAAGCTGGATGTCTTTTAGGATCTTTAGCATAAGGATCTTCAACTGATAAACTTTCACTCTGTTTCAAATCTTCAACATCTAGATTTCCTATTCTGTACTTTTCTATCATTTTATGAACTTCAGGTGTATTATGAACACCATATAACAACCAAAAAGGTTCGACAGAGCTGCCAGCAGCCAACAAAATTTTATTCCCACCAGGATGCTCCTCCACAAAGTCTGTAACATCATAAACTCCTGCTTTGTAAATGACCCATATTCGCTTCTCTTTTGAATTATGAGTTTCTATTTCTTTCAGGGAATAAAAAGGTAAGTTATCTATTTCCTGACCAGCAGTTAATTCATTTTCAACAACAGATTCAGCAAATATTTTTTTTCTTTTTAAAAAATAAGATGAAATTCCTATAAAACCTATTAACCCATAACAATAATTTATTTTTGGATGATTTGATTTAAATGAATGATGGTCGTAATGCGAAGAACGTTGGCTCAAGATGACCGATGACAAAACGTAGGGTTTTGCTTTCCATTTGTAATCATATGGCTTATTTAACCTGCAATTAAAAATATGTTTAAAGTACGATTAAGGTAATTTACTCCCCAAGGGGTCTTCGTTCTTTTAGTTAAATTTTTTATGATTTACCTCAAGAAAAGCTTGCAGTGACTTCTCATCTCGATTCAAGTATCATAAAGAGTGTACTTTATCAGTGGTGAGCATATATCATGATTAACATCAAATATCCTCTTATAAAATAACGATTTTGTTTAAAAAAAAAAAAAAACAGCTACTTGTTTACAAGTGATATATAGTGCTGCCAACTTTCAAAAAGAAAGTAACAGATGGCGCTACCGGCACTAAAAAAAGAAGAAAACAGCAAAACAGTGGTTGTGCGTTGTGTAAATAATAATATTCCTGTCATAAATATTTATTTTTAATTATCCTTTCGGGAAACTTTCAAAATGCTCTGGCGATGGAGGGAAAACGAAGGGCAAATAAACCTGGACTGGACTCTGGCTGGAGTCGTCTGGAGGTGTTATCGTCTGCTGTTTGTTTAACGATAAGATTTGATTTGATATGAATCGTCTAAACCGTGAACGGTCGGAATTGAAAGGATTTAACACAATAGTTAAATTGATGATGTTATATCATATGTCTTATTTATACTACCTACAATATTCTATTTATTATTTTATTAACATAATGGCGGATCGTTTCACTATCTCGTGAGTTGAATATACAGTAATTTCCAGATCATAAGCGACAGCAATTTATAAAACCGAAGGTAATTAGGTAATTGGCTTAAACAATAATTTTGTCTTTGACAATTAATAAGAACATAAATTCTTATATAAATTCCTATTTTTTACCACAGGTGAACTTCACTAATTTTGCGCAAAGTGCTAGATCTTCAGAAAATAATACTTTGATTATGGGTTGATGTGACGGTTTCTTGATCTGCCATTCTAAACTTGGAGTCAACTTTTTCATATTGGAAAATTACATTCAAACACTTGAAGCTCCTCATGGATGGAACAGCTTTTATATTGTCTTTGGAAGAACTCTGTCTTATAAAAGTATGTTATAATTTATATGCACTCTTGGGCAAAGCATTTTACTTTAAATTTTTGGGTATAGAAAATCTTCTTTAATCAAGCAGCTATTTTGAAAGCTCTGAAATTAATATTTTAAGCCAGAACTGTAGATCTGCATTAACTTTTTATTGTTTTCATTTGCTTGGGTTTGGTGTTATCTGAGGGAGATTTTGTTATTTATTTACTACCAGAGGTACCTGTGACTAGCGCCCTGCTTTTCAACAATGGTGTTGAGAGACTAGTCAATCCTAATAATAAATTTTTTTCAACATTTTCAGATATCAATAGTTTTATGGAGCCAAAAGGAATTGGAAATCTACACACAAAAATATCCCAAGGAAGATCTTGACCCTTCAAAAACGATCCGAAGTGGGAAAAAAAAGAAATTGCCTTATAAAATGAGAAAAGCGTTAGAATTAGTTCATGAATCTATTGAAATTTTAGAAACAGCTTTACCTATTAAAAGAAAATTAGTAGACAAGTCAGAAAGAATTGGATATGAACTTTTTTTATTCATGAACGAAAGCAGTTTAAATCGTTCTCGTCTAAAATTTTTCACGGTTGGCAACTTTTCTCGTTTCGACGTTTACGACATAAATGTATCGAACGATTTGAAATGGACCTTAAACGGCGAAATCTCATTCACCGAGACTTTAATTTCATACATCAAAAACCATCCGAACTCTTCCCCCTTTTTAATTTTCACATCAGCTTGCGAAAACTGCGATGAAATAGTCATTTTCAATTCTTGGGAGAATTTCTCTACTCAACAAAGGAGGCAAATTGAAGACTCTTTGACCGCCGATCTTTTTGGGCGCGATCTTTCGCCGGACACAAAAATTATTTCAAGCTATTGGTTATGTAGATTAAAAAATTCTTTCGATGGTTTTACACGAGGAATCAACTTTCGAATAGACAACGGGAATAGTTTGCACTACAATTTCTTGATTTATTCTTTGAATAGCTGCTTTAGAAATCGAGTCCTTTATTTTTATTCGAATCTCATGGAGAGCGAAAAAGAAAAATTTGTTGAAGTTTCCGACGGTAGCTCCAAGAAAATTTTGTCTTTGGAGCAAATGAAAGCGTCTTACAAATTTTTCGAAGCTCCAGTATTAAATCATAAAATTAACCGCTTTATAGTTGATAATTTAACGGAGGACTCCTTTGAATATTTAATAGATTACTGCATTTCGAAGCTCCTGTCCTTCGGAAATTTACATGGAAATGTGATTTTGTACTTGATGTCCTTAGCTCCGGAGGAAATTAAAATGTGGACTTTGAACGATTTAAATTTTTATTTACAATTAATTGAATACGGTCAAATTAACGTTGTCAGAGGATTGTTGGATGAAAAAACCAAGAAACTTTTAAGGGAAGAAATTTTAATCGATGAAGCATTGTTGAAAGATTCTACAAATGTATTTGTTAATTACGTGCAGACTATTTACAGGAACGGCTATTATGATCTCCTGGTAGAGTTTTTTAATTCTATAAGCGAGGATAATGATTTGGTCAATGTTTTAGTCACTGGTGCAAAAAAGGCGAACATTAAAGTTGATATTAAATAATAAGTCAGTACAAGTTGACAATAATTTATTCACATGAATACTCCAACCTTTTTACACCTTTTTAAAGCTTCAGAAGTGATGGTCGAACCTCAGGTAAAAAGTCCAGTTATGAAGTTGTCGTCCCCCCTTTTCATCCTTGTAAATAAAAATAAATTACAGCTATTAAAATTTGGAAAAATTAAAAAATAAATTAATAGGCCTACTTTAAAACTTTAACCAAGGCCAATTTTTCCGTTCGATTTGAACGGTTTGTTTTGGATAAGGTAAAGATCCATAAAGAAATGAATACATGGTACTTTATGGTTTGATTCGAAACGAAAAGGCAAATGACAGTTTGAGACGATTTAGACGATCTCCAAAAATACGCCCATTGACTTCCTATATACATTTTTATTTGTTTTATACCTTTCCGTATTTTAAGCGCGCAAAAAGAAAAAGAATAGTTGACGAAACCAACGTTCTAAATCCAATATCGCTGTATCACGGTCAATTTCACAAAAAGCAAGCATTGTGTCATAAATCATTTGAAAAAATTAGTTCTTTTTTAATTTTTCAGAAATTTCGATAGGGCCAAAAATATATTATGGGGTTTCTTAATTTAGTTATTGTTTTAGGGATGAACAAGTTTCACCAACAAAAAAGTGAATAATGCAGTTGGCAGACTGAAGTGTTAGAGAAGTGGAAATTCCATAATTGTATTTGAATTTACTCCATTTTAAAAATAATTTATATTTAATGGAGTAACTAATAAATACAAATTAAAGTCCCAGGCAACTATGTTAATTGTTAAATTCTATTATTAGGTTTTGTTATTGTTCTAATATGTATATAGGTGTCTATTCTAATTCTCTGAAAACTTGTCCTAATTCATGAGCTTAGTTTATAGCAGACGTTCTCAAAAACTCCCAAGATTTGGTTCTAAACTTTAGTTTCGATTACTGCCTTCTGGGAAATTTTCTTTGAAAAAATTTCACTAACTTGATGGCAATTTAATTTTCCTTTTTCTTTTGACTGGTAGGATCTTTTTCAAAAATACTCCAGACGGCGCCAACTTTTTAATTGCACTAGTTGGCCAGTTCTAGTACCACGTGTATTTAAAGAAGGCTTTGGTTATGTCGGTCGAAAGTATACAAACAATATATGCCAGATAGATCCGAACAATATTTTATTAATTCAAATTAAGTCGAATAACATTTAAATATAAAATTATAAAAAATAGATGTAGTTTGCAAAGGATGAGATGGGGTCCGAACAAAGCAGCCAACAAGGTGCAAGTGAAAAATTAGGAAGATCCCATTTACCGAGTCAGTTAAAAAGAGGAAAAACAGTACCCGGTCCTTCGACTCAAGAAGACGAGGGTGAAAACAGTAGAAATGGGAGTATTTCCCCTGGCCCGAGTGTTTGTTCCGACTCGGATTTACCTTATATTTCGTACACGGTGAATCGACCCATAGGAGGTAACGACGTTCATTTTCTCAAAACTTGATGAGTTTTATTGATTTTTTAAAATTTATTTCAGATTCACCAAAAATATCAAGTGGAGCCTTGCAACGAGGAAAATCATTGGGAAGTGCCAATAGCTCACCCAAAAGAAGATTTAATGGAGTGAGGAAATCAGCAGCTGCTAAGTCAACGGGTCATGATATCGTTGTCGTCAAACCTGCAAAAGAACCAGATTCACAGGATAAAGATCCGTATTTACTCAAACTACAAAACATTCCAATGTTTTTACCTATAATGAGAGGCACCATCAATCTACCCGGTATGAGAGATCCTGAAGTTCTGGAAAGATTAGATCCACAGGACTTGTTGGCACTTTGTAAAAGACTTCAAAATTACATGGCATTGTGTTCGGAACATGCTGCCTCTAATCAAAATCAAATTACAAACAGGATAAGAGAGGTTGATTTTGAATTGTGTCGTCTAGTCACTTCTTTGGGAGAGAGACAAAAAAAATTTTCAAAACACATTGAAAAGCTTAGCAAAATAAATGAATTGTCTCATCAGTTAAATAAATGCCATGTTCAGTTAAATCGAACTTTAGAGTTAATGGAAAATTTAAATAATAATTTGCTTATAGAGCATCGACTGGAACCTTTTGTTTGGACAACAGGTTAAATTCACATTATTATCATCAACTTGCAAAATATTTATTTTGTGTTTAATCAAAGTGGATATTCTGAATTAAAGAAACACGAAAAGTGAAGTGTTTATAGATGAAAAAGTTGCTAATGGTGTGCAATATGTATATTTGTCACAAAATCTTTTGCCTGTCCATTTTTTTTGTTTTTGTTAAATACTACACTGTTGATCATTACTGTTTCAAAATAATGATGCTTTCATTGACATTAATGGGGAGGAAAAATGAAAAGTAATTTTATTAGATGCATTGTTATAGGCTCATTCCAGTATTCTCTTAAAAGCAAAATTAATGATCAGCTTTTTTATAACAGTATAATATATAAAATATTTTGAAAACAAAAGAAAAAAAAAATCTGATAACTGGACCTGAGGGTTAAGAGAGTTAGAGTCCATGTTGTGTTTAAAGGCTTCAACAACAGGTAAAATTAAGAACGAAGTATCACGGACGAAAGACTCCAGAAAAACGGAATCACTTCATTCGGTACATTTCGAAGATCCGAATCCTCCAATTGTGAAAGAAAATGTGTCGGAAAAGGCCAAATTCGTATTTCTCACGGGAAAAAAAATTTTTCTTTACGAGTCCGAGCATACCGATTTAGATGTAGTTGTACCCAGTGAATTGACAGCTGAAAAAAAAATATATTATGCTTTTAAGAAGAAATTTCCGGTGGAATGTGATAGTCCAACTTGTTGCCCTAACACTCAAGAAGAAACGTGGATGCCTTGGCATCACATTTATGCCTTATGCAAAGCCGGGAAAGACCAAACTCAAAAGCCTTTGTATCGTCCGTACGAGAAATACGTCGTTCATTGATTGTTTTATGTCAGCATGGCGGAAATTTGTGGTTGATAAAATTCCATGCGATGAAGATTGAAAATTCCAAATGGGGAAGAGATCCCGTTTTTATCATTTTTCCACCGGTTGGGTATATGCCATGAAGGAAAGGGATGAAGTATGCGGGTTTGCGTACCCAAATGGATATCTGATAAAATTGAGGTATACTTCAAACCGTCGTTTGTGGTGACTGAATTGCGGAGAATTTTTGAAAGTACGTCGAATCAACCTTAAATCAAATTTTTTTTTTTTCTGGCAGATAAAACTCACGAAATCGGATTTACAGTGCTTCGAGATCAACCTTTGTCGAACGCTAGTCTTGGAAACGATTTCGGTAAGTCAACTGGGCTTCGAAGAAAGGGTATCTGGACCGACAAGAAACTCATCCCCCCTTATCGATGTTTGCTTTTGATATCTCACCTGAAGACACGAAGAATTATTTATATATCCGGAATTGGAAAATCGATCGTTTGATACAGAACTAGAGATTCAGGAGACGTCAGGGGTCGAACGATGGGTCGACTTTTCACAAGTCACCTAGTACTTATCAAAATTATTTCTGGATTACAAACCGAGCCCACTTCCGTAGAAATTAAAAGCAACTTATATCAGAAACGAACCGACTTATTTGTACTGCGAATTTCCCTGGGACATTTTAATTTTGATTTCGTTAAGCGTTTGCCCGAAGAAATTCCAGGAATAGATTTAAACCCGGAAGTGATCAAAAAATATCACAGTGCCTTGATTAAAATTTTCCCCTCTTGAAAAAAGGTTGTACCAAAATGGTGAAAAGGAACGAGAAGTGTTACCACGAAAAAAAATGCGAATACGGAATTATTTCGTGTAGGATTCATTTGGAAGTTAAGGGCTCCATTTATGTGAATTGCGATTGGCGAGGGTTTCGCACCCAGTTGAATAAACACGTTTCCGAAAAACATCAGATGGCTTGGACCCCTCATTTGGAATCGAACGTCACCTTCGCTTGGATTTTACCGATCCAGTTTAATTTTCAAAAGGTCGAACTCATTTATTTAAAAGACCTCGACGAAATGTTTTATTTTTACAGTAAAAGTGATGCGGATTTCATGCAGTACATTCCGATTCAATACGTCGGCAGCAGCGACAAGTGCAAGGAATATAGATTTTCCGTCGAATTTAAATTAGATTCTAAAAGGGTTCAATACGAAGATATGGTTTTGCCTTACAGCTTAAATCCGGAGGACGTTTATTCATCCAGTGGTTGCTTTCACATACATTGCGAGTTTTTGAAAAAGCATTTCCAAGCGGAAAGATTGATCGACTGCTATGTTAAAATATTTAAAAAAGACGAGACGGTTATTCATCAAAAAAGACATATAACATATTTAGGAAATGTCATAAATGAAGATTAAATTTCGGTTTAAGTTGGACTTTATTGCTTAGTACGGTGTGTCTCAAAATGTAAAAAAAAAGATCGTCTCAAATTTTTGCTTATTTGTTAAAAAATAATAATTTTTTTTTAAGATGCAAAGGAATTCTTATATTTTTTCAGTCCAAAAGTTTTTTTTTTTTTTTGTGCCGTCGAGTGTATCTTAGAATTTTTTTCGTCTCCTACGTTCGTTAAATTGGCGAAACTTCGAGAATTATTTTTAAAGTATTGGATTATATTTAATTAACATACGAGTTAAAAGAAACATGTTATGTCGAAATGTGGATGAAATGAAACCAAGTAAATTTTCGTCTCCTAAAAAAATGTTTCCAAGGCCATTTTGGAGGAATTGACATTTTAATTTTTTTGGAAAATTTTAGGCGTAAGGAATTTTTTTTTTGAAGTATAATTTTATAATCTATAATAAAACAGATGAGCAAAGTCGACTAAGCAAAAAAGTAGACTAGATCTCTTTCTTATTTTGCTGGATTTGGGGGTTTGGGAAAAAGAATTAAAATTAATTTTTAATTTATTAAAAAATTTATTTAATTTTTTTAATTTATTAAAGAATTTATTTAATTTTTAATTTTTGTAAAAATTTGTTTTGCCAAAATGACTTTGAAAAGTGTAAAGTGTAAATATATTTTTTGCATTAAACTTTTTTTTCTTAAATTTACAGATAGTTTCGCCGAACGGAGTAGAAGACGGTGCTTCATTCAGTCTATCGATTCCGACACGTATTTCGTTAGATTTATGCTACGCGGAATCGGGATCCATTGCATCCGCTGCAAATTCAACGGCGGACACATCTCCTGTTCACCATTCCGAATCAAAATCGGCAAGGAAGATGCCAATCCCGCGACGGTCTCTGCAGCCGGCAACGGCCTCAATGAAACCAAAACCGGAGCGAAAATGGATTTCATCGCGGACACATCCAACACTGGAACCGGAACCCTTGCCGTAACCGTGGACGGATCTTCCAAAGTGTCCATGGACTGCACGGAAGTCGAAGAGAATTATAAAGTATATACGCGGTATGCGCCTGTGCTCCGCGGAGATTATTACGTTAGAATGAAATATAATGCACATCGTCGGGTCATCCTTTCAAGTTTTTTGTTTAGGTAAGTTTCCGTTTTAAATTTATAACTGTTAAGCCAATTGATGATCCTATTGTACATATATACGCTAAATACATAGTATATAAACGTATAAATATACAATTTACCATTCGCACACTTTTTATACAGGAGTTTTATAATGGAGAAAAATTAATAAACCGTATAAATATATTATAAATATATGTACATACGAATAAATATACAGAAAAAAAATATAAAGTATATTGACCCTGCACTAATAATAAAAGGCTTTGCTCTGCGCTTTACAGGTTGCTAGTATTCAGACAGCTCTAATGTGTGTAGAAATTTTCTAATAGACAATGCAAGTAATAGGTAAACATCAAAACGCCTTAAAAATGTTGATTAGACTTCCAAGTACCCAAATTTTAGAGTATTCGGAAAACCAATTAATATTTTAGGGCAATGCTTTTCTTTAAGTGCTTTAGAGCACTTTTCTGATGGCTGCACGTAAGCTCGTTCGCAAGGGGGGTCTTAATGTTAATATTTGCTCAAGGGGAGGGAAGAGACAATAAATATTGGAATATTTTTACGGAAAGCGAAATAATCTATTTCAAGTGGGTATTGAGTGCTGAAATTTTATGCAATCAGGGAGGGGGCGTAGAGTATAAATCATGCTCACGTAATATTTGAATGGCCCTGCCAAAGAGTTTTGGTGTCTAATTTGAAATTTTTATTTTTTTAGGTGATGAACTCGCTGAACGGGTCGCAAAAGAAACATCGCCAGTCGTCGTCGAAACCGTGCAGAAAGGATCTAAAAATAGTATTTAAATCGGATGCAAGCAAAGTCACTAGCAAAGGAATAGGATTGAAGAAAGCTTACTTGCAAGAGCAAAATATGTTCACCGTCTATTGCGGGGACGCAGGTGAGCACGTCAATCTGACTTATAATCCTTAATTCATTCAATAATTCAAAACAATTCCTTCTATTAAGTTTACACATTCAATTTAGTTCAGTTGCTTATCACGGACCCGTATATCATCATCGCTTCGGGAGCCACAACATTCGCCAACTTGAGAATAGTCGTGTTAGAACCTTTGCTACCCATTTGGATGATCGATAACATGGAAGCTACGGAATGGCAACAAGGTGCTATCTTCTTGCCTGCTTCGATATCTTACCTCATCGGAACAAATTTGTTCGGTTCCCTCGGACACAGGATGGGTAGATGGCTGGCTGCGCTTCTCGGATTAATCATCATTTGATTTTGTTTGACTTCCGTAAGTATTTTTCAACCCAAGAGTCTTACTGCTTTTTTTGCGCTGTTTGTCAAAAACAAGACAAACAAATATTTTAAATGTTTTGGAATTTTTTAAGATTTTTCCAATCACATTCTTAAGTCTCAATTTGCGATTAATCCGATAGTAGGATTATAATCCGAGGATAGGTATAGAGATGTTATGTAAATATTAGAATTTTTTTTGCGGATGCGAGAAACGGAAAATTAATCCTCCTCATCCGTTGGATTAGTCCGCAAGGAGTGAAAAAAAATCAGACCTTGATGTATTTTAATAATTTTTCTTTTAATTTTCCAAGATACCACTGGCAAAGCAAATAAATCACCTAATTATCCCAAACGCTGGATTAGGATTCGCGATTGGAATGATGGACAGTTCACTGATGCCGGAATTAGGATTCCTTGTCGACATCAGACACAGCGCAATTTACGGAAGTGTTTACGCAATTGGTGATGTTGCATTTTGCCTAGGATTTGCAATCGGTTTGAATTCTTCTCGTGCGTCAAGTATCAACTAACGTATCTGCATCGTAAAATAGGGGTGGGCGATTTAAAAAGAAATCGAAAAATCGCTTAATTGATTTTTTAAAATTTGTTTTTTTTTTTTTTGGTCGATTTCTATTGGTTTTTATCAACAAGGGCCCCCGCCTCGACCGTCGGCGAGGCGAAAGAGTCGAAAACAGCGATGGATGGGAAGAATAGACTTCAAGTGCGGTGCAAGATGAAGTAAGTTTAGCCATTTTTTTTTTATTCTTAATTTAATTCATAAGCCGTATTTAGGCTGAAAGAGTGGAAATGGCAACAAAAGTAAAAAAAACGAGACAACAATTTACAAAAGGCTACTACAGGATAACCATAAGGTAGCTGCCCACGAAAAAAATTTTTGAGTTATCATTGGTACTTTGTTCGGGTACCTCAGAGATGATTTCTGGTGAAGTCAAAAATTTTTTTTGCAACCCCTAAGGGGCGATTTTGGGGGTTGAAGAAAATTCATTTTTCGTTTATAACTCCTGAACGGATCGTCCGATTTGAAAAAATGAAAATCGAGATGAAAGAGAAAAATAAGAGCTTTATTTTAGTGTAAGTGCCAATTTTTTTAAGTGCCCAGAATAAGTGCCAGAATTTTTCAAAGTTTTCAAAAATTTTTTTTTCTATAATGTGATCGCCGGATCCAAATTTCGCTACCGTAGCATGAAAGAGCTCAAAAAGTTGCTTTAAAAAAGTATCTTTTGAGATTTTTTGCGAAGGGCAAAAAGGGCCGAAAAAAATGCCAAAAACTTTAAATTCAATTTAACTCATGTTTTTGAGCTCGGATCCAAATTTCACTACCGTAGCATGAAAGAGCTCGAAAAGCTGCTCTAGAAACGTATTTTTAAAAATTTTTTGCGAAGGGCAAAAAGGGCCGAAAAAAAATGCCAAAACTTTAAATTCAGTTTTACCCACGTTTTTGAGCTCGGATCCAAATTTCGCTACCGTAGCATGAAAGAGCTCAAAAAGTTGCTTTAGGGAAGTACCTTTTGAGATTTTTTGCGAAGGGCAAAAAGGGCCGAAAAAAGTGCCAAACATTTTAAATTCAATTTTTCCCGCGTTTTTGAGCCCGGATCCAAATTTCGCTACCGCAGCATGAAAGAGTTCAAAAATTTGCTCTAGAAACATACTTTTTATAGTTTTTTGCGAAGGGCTGAAAGGGCCGAAAAAAGTGCCAAACATTTTAAATTCAATTTTACCCGCTTTTTTGAGCTCGGATCCAAATTTCGCTAACGTAGCATGAAAGAGCTTTTTTTTAAGCTTCTGTATGAGAATTAAAATTCAGTTTACTTTTTAAAATATTTCATCTTTTTCACCTGTAAAATAGTATTCACCCAATCTCCATAGGTTATACATAAAAAATCGATTTTCAGTAAAGACAACTACTTAGGTTTTTTCTATAGGTATAAAATAGCAATTTTTAAATAAGATAATAGCAAATTAACAGAAGTTGTATGGACCCTGAAACTCCGATAAGCTAAACAGAAGATATAAATATTTAAAAGAAAACTAATTACTGGCATCATCGTGGCTGAAAACAGTATAAAACAAACAATTATCCAGTCTAAAGTCATTACCCTGTAAATGGTTCGCCTTTTCTTTTATTTCAATTTTTTAGCTTGAAAAAAAAAAAAGAAACAACTAATCCACCTGACCTGTGAGAACATCGATACGGTTTTTTTCGATTTCATGTAATCCTACAAGAAATGTGGAATAACCCAAATAAACATTAAATTAAACAAAGCTAAGAAATGTAAGAAGGTTCAAAAATATTTAAAAATCAATTTCATTTTTTCCACACTAAATACGAAATTTCCCTTAAAGAACGCTCAGGTTTTTCTCGGGCCCCCCCAAAAAGCTGCTTCTAAAATGCATTTTTCAAAGTTTTTGGTTAAGAACGAGAAAGGCCAAACAGAATGCCAAAAAATTAAAATTCAATTTTACTTGCAATTTTGAGCCTGGTCCTAATTTCATTAACGTAGGATTGAAGTACGCAAAAAGTTGCTTTAAGAATGTTTCTCTTTTGCTTTTTGCGAAGGGCGAAATAGCCAAAAAAAAAAATACATATAATAAGGTCTATAAAAGTACTCAAACGAAAAAGGTAATAACACAGAAGTTGGGAACTCTAGAAATATCAATTTGAAAGATTCGATTGTTTTGGACATTTTTTTAGTCCATTTCGCGTTCGAGAAAATTAAGTTACGAAAGTAGATTTTCGAGTACTTATGCCTATGTCAGAGCAAGTCGACCCGGCCTTAAAAACATGGGTTAAATTGAATTTAAAATGTTTGGCACTTTTTTCGGCCCTTTCAGCCCTTCGCAAAAAACTATAAAAAGTATGTTTCTAGAGCAACTTTTTGAACTCTTTCATGCTGCGGTAGCGAAATTTGGATCCGGGCTCAAAAACGCGGGAAAAATTGAATTTAAAATGTTTGGCACTTTTTTCGGCCCTTTTTGCCCTTCGCAAAAAATCTCAAAAGGTACTTCCCTAAAGCAACTTTTTGAGCTCTTTCATGCTACGGTAGCGAAATTTGGATCCGGCGATCACATTATAGAAAAAAAAATTTTTGAAAACTTTGAAAAATTCTGGCACTTATTCTGGGCACTTAAAAAAATTGGCACTTACACTAAAATAAAGCTCTTATTTTTCTCTTTCATCTCGATTTTCATTTTTTCAAATCGGACGATCCGTTCAGGAGTTATAAACGAAAAATGAATTTTCTTCAACCCCCAAAATCGCCCCTTAGGGGTTGCAAAAAAAATTTTTGACTTCACTAGAAATCATCTCTGAGGTACCCGAACAAAGTACCAATGATAACTCAAAAATTTTTTTCGTGGGCAGCTACCTTATGGTTATCCTGTAGTAGCCTTTTGTAAATTGTTGTCTCGTTTTTTTTACTTTTGTTGCCATTTCCACTCTTTCAGCCTAAATACGGCTTATGAATTAAATTAAGAATAAAAAAAAAATGGCTAAACTTACTTCATCTTGCACCGCACTTGAAGTCCATTCTTCCCATCCATCGCTGTTTTCGACTTTTTCGCCTCGCCGACGGTCGAGGCGGGGGCCCTTGTTTGATTTTTTCAATGGACGTCTTAATTTCAATAACCACCCAACCTTCGCGTTTATATTTATTCGGTATGCTATCCTTGGAGGATGATTTCCTCTTCGTCGGCGTCGGCTGCACCGTCGGAGCATCCGATCTTGCCCTTTATAATTTTGGTATTCTTTAATAATATTCGCTCACGTTGTTTTCAAGATCCTGACCGACGTTTTCGTACCGACTCCCATTCCCCAAAACTTCGTTTTCATACCTCGGCTGAGTTTCGCCGGTTCCTTTCCACTTAAATCGACCTACTTCGGTCTATAAGGCGGATACGTTTTTTAATAATCGCTTTCGTTTAGAGACGGTTCGCTCTCTGGTCTTTTAGGATCATATCTCTTCTTCAAGGATCTCGTCCTGCCCGGTCTGTTGGATCCCTTTCGTAATTTTTGACTTTTCGGATCTATATTTTAGGGCTGTTTGATTTACCACTTTTTGATACGATAAGCGATAAATGATCGATAAATCACTTCTTATCGATAAGACTTCACCTTATATCGATAAGCCTTTCACCTCTTTATCGATAATTTATCGCTTATCGTATCAAAAAGTGGTCATATCGAACAGCCCTAACAATCACGACTTTTGCATGGAATATGTACTCTCAGCGAGAGAAGAATACGAGGAATATGATGAAGAAATTGATGTCTTTGGAACTCCGATCTTTACGAAGTTCGGTTTCTTGTGTAAGGTTTAGGCGTTACTACGTCATACCCCTTAATGTATCGAGTGACGAGCTCGAAGACGGCGCACTCATATCGCAAAGGTATTTTACGAATGAGCGGGACCTACTTTATTTAGGCAGGGAATCCGAACCCTGTGACACATCGGTCTTCTTCACATGATACACACATGAGTATCAGAGGTGAATGCTGGTGGAAAAAATCCTGACTGAAATCAGGTTCGAACCAAGACTCCACACGATCATTCGTTTCGGAATCGAGCACGCTCGCCACTCAGCCGACGTCGTGTTTATCCTTTACCTAATTTTATTAATTTGATGAGATCTGTACCGGACTATGACAATTTTTGTCGTCTTAAGTCTTGAGAAGTTAGAACCTCAAAAAAAAAAAAAAAAAAAAAAAAACGGAAAATAGATTATTTGATTTCCTGTGGGCGTTATTCAGAATCAAAGTACATGGCTAGAAGGCTAGAATTTGTGTTTAACATTAGCCAAATGTGAATCAAAATATTTTTGTCGGAAATAAATTAAATTGAAATATGGATTATTAAAAATACAGTTTAGTAAGAAATTTTCAATGCTGCAAACAATCGAAAATTGAGAGGTTTATTTATGGAATTAAAACTATTTCATGAAAATAAAATATTTCGACTGGTTTTTAATTCAGTGAAAAAAAACCCTAAGCAGGTGTGTCGAACTTAAAGAAGAAAAACAACAAGATCATTTTCTGATTTATTTAAAACTATAACTGCTATGGACTATTACAATGATCAGGGACGAAATTGACCACGGATTTTTCAATTTGCAGGAGCGAAAGGCGATTAATAACAATTTAAATTTTGATAATCTGACCGACGGTGGTTTCCTGCGTGATGAGTAATCTTGAGTAAGTGCCACCGATTATGCCTTTGGCTAAACGTTCGGGATTGACCGTTATGCATCCGGAAACTTCCTGCAAATAAAATAATGTTTTAATGACAACGTATAACAAAAAATCGTTTTTTGAATATAAAATTTACCTTGATGAAATATCGAAGATCCGAGGGTAAAATTAAAACATGAGGAATAACCGGCAATCTAGCTAAATTCATTAAAGTCGGATCTAACGGAACCTCGAAGGCAGGAAACAGAGGGTAAAAATGTTGTTGAGCTATTACATGACTAGCGAGTCGTGAAAGTCTGTCCGCGGTGTGAGGTGGACTGTTGATAACAAAAAAAAAAAAAATTAAAATTCCTAAAAATTTTCAAACAAAAAAAAAAAAAAAAAAAATTACTTACAAACTAATCTCTTCTTTGCCCAAATGCATAAGAATGTCGGTCGAAGTTACGCCAATTATCACATCTTCGACAGTTATGATGCTGGGATCGGGTAGTAAATGCAATTTCGAATACGTTTTTCCTGAAAGCTGTAATTGAGGCGTGGGATAAACACACCGGCCGTGACAGTCTTTGTATGAGGCGACTAAAAATACTTTCGTTCTTTTCCTGTTGACAAAAAAAAAAAAAAAAAAAAACAAGTTTATAACTTTCAGCTGTCACAAAACCGTGAAAATTTGAAAAAAGTGCTTGAAAACTAATTGGGCAAAAAACGTCCATAAATTCTGAACAAATTATTTATTTTTATGAAATCTGGGACCTTAAATATTGAAAATTGCCGGGTAGACCCCAGTGGGATACACTTTACTTTCTCAAAAGGTACCCGACCTCTTCGAAGAAGCAATCTTTAAAAATTTAACTAAGGTGTTTAAGTTAGCAAAATTAGCTCACTGGAATTCTGAAATTTAAAATTTAAAATCAAATAATTTTTTTACCCTTCTAAAGGTTTCATAATTTGATCTACTAATTTCCCAAACAAATCCTGATAAGTTTCGGCTATCGTATTTTCGGTGATAAAAGGATGGTTGGCGTCGATAAATGGGCCAGTTAATATCAAAGCGTGGGGTTCGTCGGCAGCCACCTTTTCCATCAAATCCAATAGCGGTTGATAAGTCATCGAATCGGATTGCGTATAGGGTCCAGATCCCACCACGAGGTTCAAAGCTCCTTTCGGTAATTTTATCGGAGGGGGAGCTTCCGGTGAAGCGTCGTAAAAAATCTGTTGAGCCACGAATTTACTTCCGTTGTTGAATCCCTCCGCAGCAACGACCTGCCCCGGGAAAATGGAATATTTTGAAACTCCGGACAAATCCATTTCGACAGCTTGTCCGTCACTCAAACTTTCCGACCCTTCGAGAATCACAGATTTCGAATTAAGACGTCCATCTGCATCGCAAGAGATTCGACCGCACGTGAGGAAAGAACTCTAAAAAAAAGGGGTAAATTTAAAGTCGGAATTTATTATCGACGATTAAAATTCAACAAAGAGCACGTACGGGTCGTTTTTCAAAAACCGGCATGAAATCCTCTAAGGAATTTTTCTGCGACATCAGAGAGCCTAATTTCTCGATGTTTGCGTCTGTCCAATTTTGCCAATCTAATAAGTCAAAGCACATGTAACGTTGGATTCCGTAATTTACGAATCTCTCATCGAAGAAGGCAACATATTCGTCTTTGGTTTTCCAATCTCGAGACTGCTCTGTTTCGTTGAATTTAAAAACTACCTCTCCGGAATTAGTGCGGGTTGCGTACTTGGACGAAGGTGTGGCGCTGTAAAAAAACAAAAAAAAGGATAAATTTGACAATTTTTGAAAGCAATAACCATAAAGTCTTAAACCTGGGCACGGGTCGGGTCGGATCGAATCGAATCGAATCGGCCCCTATGTCCAATTAAATTTAACATTACTGACTTAAACTTTTCAGCCAAATTTCGATTCTTGGCTGTTTAAAGAACCCTCTGTGCTGCAAAGCCGTATTGAGTATCTGAAAAATTAGGTCAGCAGTATTTAGCAGTAAAAATCAAAATTTGGACACCAATGCGTCCAAAAACTCGAAAAGGCTTGGCACGTAAAACTGAAGAAAGATATATACAGGTGATTTGACTTTATGCAAAAAAGGTGGGTTTTAAATTTTAAACATCGTCTTTTTCCTACTTTTTTTCCAAAAACTTTAAATGCTAGAGAATGACGTGCAACTTGAAGTGAACTCATGAATTCATTTTGAAAATCAAGAAGGCCGAACACACGCAGACTGTGTAGTGGGCCCAAGAAATAGCGAATCAACGACAAACGATATTTGTCACTTTTTTGTCAAGCACTTACATGGAAGGAGAAAAACTAGCCGGTGAAAACGTGGCTTGAGATCCATTTCGACCTCTCTGACTGCTGTTATCAGGTGTTGTTTTGTCTGAATAATGTTTACTCTGAAACAATAATCGAAAATATTAATTCCAATGAAAATTATCTCGCGTATAAAAACAAACATGATTTTTTTTTTTTTTTTTTTTAAATCGTTTCAAATAGCCAGTCAGGCTTCGTTCGTGATTTACCGTATATACCTCGGCGTCGAAAAGAATCGACCGGCACGAGTATGGATCTAGTCATGATATTTAAAACACAGGACCAGGCCCATAATCATGGCAGTAAATCCTTTCATTCTTTCATTGTTCTTTTTCTTTTTCCTTTCTTCTTCGGTTCGTTGCCATTAATATTCCTCGTTTTTTGCATTCAAAAAAATTTTGCTTCGGCGAAAACGAATCCGTTAATGTGATGAGTGTTGATCTAGTCACCTAAAAAAAAGTTGGGACACTAGACCATCACCCACCCAACAACGAAATCCAGCTGCGAAGTTTAAATTTCTTTTCCTTCCATCGGTGTGATTACGGGGGGCAAAACAATAAAAAAAATTAAGGGTTAATTTTCCGTCTTAAAAATATTTTTAAAAAGAGGAATACATAGTGTGTATTATGTACAAGTGTGCATAGCTGTACCCTTAGGGTGGGAATCAAACTCCACCGACTGTCACCGATTTAATCTAGGCCAACATTTTGAAACTGGATAACGCTTTTGCATCAGTATTGCGGTTTTTGCGGATTTTAAAATACGCATGAGAGCTGCAGGAATTTCTTTAAAATATTGCAAGAATCATTTAGGAAGTCCAATGCAATGGAACCAGGATTGCTTCACAACACATTCAAACAATTCCATTGACATCAAGTTTTACTGCAAAACATTGGAATTCCCAAAACTGCAGCAACTCAAGGGAAACATCTTTTTACGGTACAATAAAAAAAATAACTACTCGAAAGTCCTGCCGATCGTAAAAAAGTTTTTAAGCACTTTTTTGTGGAGCACATTAAGTTTGGTTAATCAGCAGAATTAAAAAAACCGTAAATGTCCCTCTATCACTTATTCGTCCCCTAACATCTTTATCCTCCGAACGTCCTCCTTAAAACGGAGATCGTTCCGAACTGCTCGGTGCTTTTCAGCTGCATGAATTTACGGACCAAAAGACTGCCTCGAGACATCGATACGACGCAAAACCAGGCTAGGAGCGTTAATGCCAGCCCCGGAAAAAAAATTCGACTAAAATCCACTTTTCTAACGGCATGAAAACGTTTTTGGTTTCAACAATGAGTTTAGAGCTTTAGGGTTATAAGCTTCCGATAATTTAAAAAGATTACATTTTTATCAAGCAAACTCATCAATTAATATAATTGGAACATGTTCCTTCCAGAGAATTATCTGACGAAGCATTTATTGCCTGGTTTCTCCTTTGGTACACAATCACGAAAAATATTCGGGCGGCTTCCCCTAGTTTTGCTATGTTTGCAAATCTTTATACATGTTTACATTTTGAGTTTTGAGTCTTTGGAACTCTGACTTTTCCTTAAACAAGATGACAAAATAATGTTCTTCATTATCCAAATAATAAGCACACCATCAGGGCCTAAACATTTAATTCAAATAATTTAATTTGACCGTGATTTACTAAATTCTTACGAGAAAGTCTAACAACTTTAAAAATGGTGATGCCCAGCAGGGGTCCCCCCCCTGGGGAAGGGATGGCATATTTGCAGGAACCCTTGAACATTGGGTAAACTAGATTAATTATTTAATTCATAAGAATGAATTCGGAAAACAATTATTTCCACCAACGGGAAAGCTCCAGTGTTTTATACCATTTTAAGGGAGATCAAAATTTTTCAAACGAACCAAAGCTCTCACTTTTTACGGGTTTTTACGGATCAAAATAAAAAACACATTTCCAGTTTGTTAGGCACCGGTTTTTTGCTTACGCATCTAATTACGTAAAACCCAACCGGAACAACCGCAACAAAAATAAAAAAATTGTTTAAAATAAAAACCAATGTTTGACTCGACAAACGTATTTTAAGAAAATCTTCTGCCAATATTTTTTTTAAATTTAAAATTAACAAATCTTCCGCCGGTAATTCCATCCTCAAAGCCACGAGTTTTGACAGTAAGCCGCAAAGCATCGAATATTAATCACAACATTCTTGTCATGTGAGTCTATGATAATTATCTTCATTAGGAAAGCATACCTTTCTATTTTCACAAAAGTCGGCATTTCTGAAAATGAAAAAATTTTGACAAAAAAATGAACATTTTTTTTTTTTTTATTGTTGTAACAATGAAATTGCACCGGCGTCAGCTTGGGTCGCCACACGAAATTAATAAAAATTAGGCATATGCTTCACACAAAATTCTCCTTTGTTTTTTGTTTGATTTTACGATCGGAACTGAATTTTGAAAACTATAACTCGGAAGTAATTAGCATTAACAAAAAAACGCATTCGACAAAATATACAATTCTCGTAAATCTAAAGAACACCGAAGGCGCGCGGTCACTAATTTTCAAACCCAAGCTATAAAAACGACCTTGAACATTCTTTTTCGTTTAAGAAAAAAAAAAAAAAAAGATGTGATTTCCGCAGAAAAAGGTAACGAATCTCGTATACCTTGAATGGGAATGGACTTCACTTTAAAATATTTCAACTACCTGAGAATCTAAGATAAACTACTCGAGTTGCTTGAGCCGATTGCCATCATGTTCAATTAAAGGGGGCGCCATTCGAGCCGTGGGAATTTTAAAAAACCTCCTCCGCCGATCTTTAGCCTAGCCGCAGTTTAAAAAAAATTAAAATCCAGTTTCCTTTTCAAGAAATCTAAAAAGACGGGTCAGGTAAAGCCCCCATCGACCGTTTTAAAATATTTTTTTGAAAAAACAACCAAAGAGCTGACCAAACGCTTCATGTTTATCTTAGGAGGAAGCATAAAATTCTGCGAAAAAACCTGACAAATACGTCACTTTCATAGTAAAGTTCTACCTGAATCTCAATGGAGGAAAAAAAAAAACTCTCGCATTCAAAATTAATTCCTTTGTTTTTTCAAAAAAAAAAAAAAAAAATCTGCAGAACCCCGACTTGGGGTTCTCTTCGTCACGCCCCTTCTTTTTATTTTCGTTAGTTCGATCCAAAATAACTTTTTCCAAAAAAAATTAAAAATAATAAATAAAAAAAAAAAAAAAAAAAAAAAAAATTTTAAATTACCCTTGGAGTAGTTTCGTTGTAAGCTCTCAAAATGTTGGAAGCCGGCTCTCTGAAATAAAGTCAGTTAAGGAAATTACTTGGAAAACAATAAAAAAAAAGTGAATTAAATTTCAAATTGAAATAAGTTTAGAATTTCGAGTTTAAGGGGTAATGACTAGTATTGCAGTGGAATCATCGAATGAGAAGGCCTCCGGTGAGAAAGAAGGTAATTGGACTAGAATTGGAGATGTCTAAACAAAGAAACGTGTCATTATCGTGGTTCAGGCCGTGCTGGCACGCCATGTAATTACATGCTAATTTCGATTCCACTTCACGATGCCAAGGAATTCTATTTTTTTCTTCTTTTTTTCTTGGACAAAACTCAGATTTCCTTCGATAAAACCTCGGGTGGAAATGTCATTCAAATCCGAAAATCAGAGAAGAAAAAAAGAATCCGAAAAAAGTACCAATTTAAAATTTGTAATCGATTCGCTATTAAAATTTCTTCAGGCGTTATTCTTTTTTTTCTCTCTTTTTTCACGGTCATTTTAATTTTAAACTAAAAATTACTTTCATTGTTCTTTTATAAAAGGGATTAAAAATAATTTTCAATCCAAGGAAACTTTCTGAAGATGTGTACAACGCCTTCATAAAAGAAGACGCAAGTTCAATGAACGATCAAAAAATGGCTCCCATAAGTAGATGATATTACAAACAAAATTGAAGATAATCCTTCTTCGCTTTGCAACGTTGCATTTTTTTTAAAGGACTAGAGAGATTATTTAAATAGATAAAAATTGGCCAAGGGCAGCATTTGTGCTCATATTAGCTTATGCCATTTTTATTTAGGTTTAGCCATTTTTATACTTTTCCAAATAAGCTCAAACGCATGTGTTATGTGAACAAAAATAACATCGATGCCCTTATCCACGGCCATTACGGTTCTCAAGCTATGTAACATTTTAGTTCGCTATTTCGCCACTAGAGCGAAAAGTAAAAAAATTAGATCAGTAAGAGCAGTGGCCAGTGGGAGACTCTTTAAAACACCCTACAAACAAACCCCCAAGCACCCCACTTGCAAACATCTTGATCTTGAACATGGTTTTAATCACAAATTTAATTAGCTACCTATTTATACATTCGACCTCTCTGTTGCTGTTTTTTTGCTTGGTTAACCCCCCCCTTCCTGCACTTGTATCAGAAAAAATGATTTGAGTTACAATGTTCTAACTTAATTATTACGTTTGTGAAACAATATATCATAGGAAACTTGAACATTGCAAAAATATTGATTATCCAGTAGTCAGAAGAATGCTAAGAGGATTAAGCCCCACTAAATAAGTGAACATCTGGAAGCTGTCATATGGTAAATTTTGCAGCCCCCCCTCCCTAATCTTTCAGGCTGACTTACACAAAAGAATTTTTAATAAGCACTTTGAAAGTACTAAATAGTGTTAAGTCTAAATATGGACAGATTTTAATTAGGTCATTATATCCATCATAAGTTAAATATAAAAAGCTGAAACAGACAACTGGACTTAGCATCAGTTTTTATATCAGCATGACATGGGACTTCCTTTTTAAAGCACACGTATTTTCGATTCATAAAACAATTTTCAATTTTTCTTCCACAGTCCAAAATATTCGAATTCGTTTGACTCGAGCCCCACCCAGAGGCAAAGGTTCAAAAATTGTAATACATAAGAAAGAAATTTACATCACGACTGAAAGAAATAAAATAAATCCGATAGAGATTGGCCAAACCGAGTAAAACAAAGAAAAACCACGAGAAGGATTAGAAAAAGCCGTGAACCGTGAAGATGTCAAGAATCAACGATCATATTGTAACATATGAGTGATTTCTCACCAGCCGATTAAAATAATACATTTCGACCGTGACTATGTGATACGTTTCCGTTGTTTCCGTGAGACCACCCCATTTATAATCGCTACATTCGTCAAGAAACACCTGTTTACGGGTCCTCCCCCATGTTAAAAAAAAATCCCTACCCAAAAAAAGGAAATAAAAATGCAAAATAAATAGCATTTCCATCAAATCAAAAAAAAAAAAAAAAAACGATTCGGAATTACTAGTAATAACAGATAAATAATAAAAGAAAAAAAAAAAGTTTAAGGAGTCCCATCACGAGGAGAGTCACGGAACAATAATGGGCCGATAAAAAAATTACACTGATTATTGGAATTAACGTCGCAAAAGGATACGAATCGATCTCTATTTTGTTCGCTTCATAGATGATCAACGATCTCTTGTGGTCGTCTTCAACGGAGGATGAAGTTTCTTTACTTTTCTTCCCATATTCCTCTCTTTCAAATTTGTTGAGATAAGTAATTGTTGGATTGTCACCTTTGAAATGCGACACGCTGTATGCCATCCAGCTATCAACGAATTCTTCGGCGTCTGTGATATCATGTTTCTTGCAGATTTCGAGACCTGTGAAAAAAAAACATTAGGGATTCAATTTCATTAAAATTACAAACTCCTTGCAAATTATGTTTGGAGATCTTTGCACCTGTTTATTACAAAATGATTTTAATATTACAGAACAAAAGTAAAAAGATCACTGAAACCAAATAAAACTCCAGACAGTTTTCTATTCTCAAGTCCTTATAAACTGTTCCAAAAGCAAACAGAAGATAATTTTTCTGTTTTCATAAGTTATTTCTACTCATTTCAATAATAATAGTTACGAGCCAAAACAAAGGCTGAAGCCACAGTCCCCATTTCCTCATCACTTTAAAAGGGAATAAAGGAAAAGTCCCACATCCAAAAAATCCCACATCTCCAAACAATGAAGACGGGTACAACTACCAGACTTAGGCAAGCATATGGCAGCACAACTGTGTTGAGCCCAAATGTTCCCTAAAAGGCAACCGAAGGGGAGAGACAAAAAGCAATAATAATAACAATTATTATTACACACCGTAAAAGGGAAAATAAAAAAAAATAATAATAATAAAAAAAAAAAAAAAATGCTCCAAAAATTTCTTTTAAAAGTATCTTACAAGCTTAAGCTTAAGCTGAAATAAATAGGTTGAGTAGTGCAATCCCTTGTGCCACAAAATCTTTTCTCACAATGACTCTTCTCTTCTCTTCAACGCATAAAAATGGTTCTTTTGAGCCAAAAAAGTCAAACAAAAGCAAACGAGAAGACATTTTTTTTTTCACTCTAAATGTAACTGCATTCCAACATTTGAGAACAATGAAAAGTGCATGGTATGAACTTTTCTATAAAAACTGATTACCATCAAATTGCGTACAATCAAAAATTTACCTCATAAACACAAAAAACCAACAGGAATAAAAACTAAACTTAAAGAAAGAACCATAGCCCTAATATAACCTTAACCGTGTAGCAGCCGTGACGAGTCAATGGCAGCTGAATTCCCGTACAAAGCCTTTCACCCTCACCCTGAACAATGAATTCCTCAAAAACTTACATTTCTGTATAACCGTATCGTTGAAAGTTACGCCGAGTTCATCGAAGGAATTTTCTAATGCATCCCGAAATTTTTCCATTGCGTTAATCCGCGAGTCTTGACAGTAAAAAAGCCGCGAAAATTAAGACGCTAACATAACATGCGCAAGATTAAATGTCCATGTGACCTTGAGTTCCAATGAAAACCCATTTTCCCTTTGAAAACCCGCGATAAACCGTGTAAAACTGTATCTTACCTTAAAACTGTATTGAGACGTATAATAAAAGTTGATTGAAAATTTTTTTACTCAATGTTTAACAGGAATTTCTTCGAAAATACACAATCACCGTTCACCGAGAAGCATTTACAGGAACTTGAGTATTAATCACTTCCGGTATCATTCGTCTGATGACTCGTTTCAAGAAGGCGGTGGAGGAGTGCATATAAAAATATACAGTATATATATACACTGCATATTTTAAAAATATACCGCGGTATACTTGCCATTTAAGCGTATTTATTCGAGAAAATGTTGATAAATACTTTAAAAACAAGTTATTTTAAAATTAAAATGTTGTTTTAAAATAAAAAATGCTCATTTTAAGTAATATTGATTGAATTACGGTTTTTAAAAAAATATTTTTACATTCCGAACCGAAGGAGCTGAATATATGCAACCTGCAGTATCTTTCATGGCGACTGCTTTTGTTTGAGCGGCATGTTTGATTCTTAATATTTTTACTTTGTTTTCGACTGCATAAGGGACCTAAGTCACTAATATTGAATAATAATAACTACAACATACTTTGCAATATTATGTGGTTTCACAATGCTGGAAATAGTTTTCCTATTTAAATTTTAAAAAATTATTAAAAAACATTAAATATATACCGCGGTATAAATATACAGAGACCCAAAATATATTCCATCTCTAAAGTAAACATTTTTAGTTCTCGACTTTACTGCTAGGAAGCGTTGTTCACCTTTTTCTACAACCACGACGTGAACTGATTTGTTTACAAAAATATGTGTGCGCTCCTTTGTTTTTTTGACAAATCTTTTATAATTTGGACTGTGTAATTAGCCGATACCGTTTGTTTTTTGGTAGTATGAACGAATACCTCCCAGCTATAATATTAGTAACGTTAATAACGCACGCTTCCCCTTCTGATATCGGTTGTAATACGCATGCTACAATCCTCAGACAATTCGAACGAGAAGGTTTTCACATCGATATTCATTCCCTGATAGAATTGGTAGTCGATGTGGAAACTGCCCCGATCTGGGGGAACTGCACTTTGATACTTCGGGAAAACATTCCCGATTCCTTTTACGTAGACCCCGACCAGCTTTTAGAATTGAGCCGATCCGGCATCTTACAAGCTTGTACTCCTGACAAAGTTAACATTGAAAGCCCTCGGCACTTGTCTAAAGGGCACATCCTTTATGTATATGGGGGATTTCAAAGATCCCAAAATTTAATTTACAGTCATTTAAAGTTTCCATTGCATTTGAGATATCAAGAACCTAAAATTGGGGGTGGTTATTCTTCAGCAGTTCTGAAATCCCCTCATCTTTTTATTAAATGTAAAGATTCGATAAATTGTAAAAATTTGGTTAAAAGTAAAGCTCCATGTTATTTTTGCGGCAAGAGTAACTGTAGTTGGACTAGGTTTCCCTACAAAACAAATGCACACAATTTTACTTTATCAGTTCCAGTGGGTGATTTGAATCATTTACCATTTGTAACTATTGTTACTTATTTATTAACTTATGGAGGTGGATTTTATGTTTTGTCTGCTTTAGCTAATTCAATCATTTAAAAAAAAAGATACTTAAAAGTATTTTAAATGTGAGTCCCATTAAACTTAATCCAGATTTCTTGATTTCAGTTATTTATAAAAAAAAAAAAAATGTCTTGTAAAATTTTTAATAGAAATAATTTAAAAAATCATTTTAGATTGTTAATCAATTATTCAAAGTTTGTTGGGTCAACTGCAAATTTTCCAAGTAAAGAGTTGCAACCTCCAAAAATGATGTCTACTGACAAAAGACATTTTGATAATCCATACCCTGATTTTCAACCACATAAGGAAAATCAATTGATTGATCTTCAAGCAAAAAAAGTAAAACCAATTAAAATATTCTTTATAAGTGGTTTGATAATTTAATCATAACTGTTTCAATTTCAGATTCATCCAAATTTTGTAGAACAACTGAAAGACAATGCAGGAAAATTGTTGGAAATATTGGAAGAGCACACACCAAGCGGGAAAAAAGACGGTTCGGTTTACACCGGAAGCGCTGGGATTGCTTACTTGTACTTGATGTTGAGTGAAAAAGATAATAATCCGGTTTATTTGGAGGTGAGGGAGGGTATTATATGAAATCAAAATGGAGTTGAAGGGTTTGAAAAACCTTGCATCTAAAAAATTCTTTAAAGGTCTACTGGAATGCGAACTGACTCCGACATAAGGTTTTAAGTAATTTTTTTTTTTTTATTTTAATTTCAGAAAGCGGCTGATCAAATAGAAAAAAGTTTAAAATTATTAAGAAACCGAGACGTGAGTTTTCTTTGCGGTGATGCAGGACCTCTCGCTATCGCAGCCGTCATATTTTACAAACAAAACAAAACCGAAAGATCGAAGGAAGCCGTTTCTCGACTGCTGGGGCTCATGCCTCGAGTAGCGCAACAGGACACCGGCCTGCCCGACGAACTTTTGTACGGAAGAGTAGGATATTTGTACTCCCTCATGTTCACAAACAAACACATTCCGGGAATAATTCCCAACGATTTTTTCAAACAGGTAAAAATTACAAACAGAATTTTACAAGAAAAATAAATCTGAAATCTTTTCCAAAAATATAATTGCCAGGTAGTGTCAGCTGTAATTCTGTCCGGTAGAAATCTTTCCCAAAGGCAGAATATTTCCGTACCTCTCATGTACGAATGGTACGAAGAATTTTACCTTGGCGGAGCCCATGGCATAGCCGGAATCATGTACCTTCTTTTACAGGTAAGATTTCTTTTTATCGTTTCAGGTTATCGATGTAATATTCAAATCTGGTCAGGAACTGGCAGCAGAAGAAAAGCTCGACGTTCCTTTAATGTTCCAGTGGCACAATAAGTTTTATTTGGGCGGAGCCCACGGCGTCGCCGGAATTTTGTACTTATTGCTTCAGGTAACCCCATCGAGGCGAAAAGTTTTTTAAAAAAATTGTTAAAATAAAATCCGGCATTGAACACAAGAAATGATTTCAAGATTACTTTTTTTCCAATTATTATTCAATTCAGTTTCTTTTTCTTTCTAATTTTAGGCCAAACAGTACTTAACATCAGAGCAGCTGCAAATGGTGAAACCAACCATTGATTTCCTGTTGAGCATTCGATATAAATCCGGAAACTTTCCTTCCTCTCTCGGAAGTAATTCCGATAGATTGGTTCATTGGTGTCATGGATGCCCCGGGACAGTTCAGTTGCTTTGCTCTGCGTATCAGGTAAATTTTTCGATAAAAATTTTTAAAAGCAAAACAATTTACATTTTTTTAAAAGGTTTTCAGCGATTCGAAATATCTTCAAGCAGCTGAAACCTGCGGGGAGGTCGTATGGCAAAGAGGTCTTCTGCGTAAAGGATACGGAATCTGCCATGGGGTTGCGGGGAACGCCTACACCTTTTTAAGTTTATTTCAATTAACGAGAGATGTAAAATATTTGTATCGGGCTTGCAAGTTCGCGGAATGGTGCTTTTCCTATAATCAATACCAGGAAAGGCCACCTGATCGCCCTTACTCCCTTTTCGAAGGACTTGCAGGGACTGTTTACTTTTTAAATGATATACAAGATCCTTTACAAGCCAAATTTCCGTGTTTCACTTTGTAAAAAAAAAAAAAAAAAAAAAAATTAATTTTACATTGTTTTGAAAGCATGGATTTCATTGCTGAATTTTTTTTCTATATTACTGGAACTTTTTCTTTCAAAACAGAAATTAAATGTATATATATATATCTAATAAATATACATCAAAAAACATTTCAAGGCTTTTTTTGTATTTACATGTACAATTCATTTCGGAATCTGAAAAAAGTCCTAAAAACTTTTAAAAAAAAGTTTTTACTGACTCATTGCCGAGAATTTAAATAAAAAAATATTCCAAATTTTTGAGAGTAATTCTAATCTCTCCCAGACATTCAATAGCAACGATACTTTTCTCAAGTTTCTCCTTCTTTATTGACTTTCATCTCAAAAAATCACAAATCGTTTTTAGAACTTTAAAATCGATTAAATCTTAATTTTTTTTCGATCGACCTTCGTCGAATAAAACATTTTTTTTTTATAAAAAGTGCAACAACAGTAATGTATCAGGCCCATTCCTTGCAGGAATTTGTTTGGGCAACAATTTTTTGCTTCAAAAAAAAAAAAAAAAAAAAAAAAAAAGACTAGTTACCGTGAAAAATTAACTGGTAGCCACAAAATCTTGCATTATCAGTTGTAAATCTAGACTAGCATAGTCGATGTTTAATCTGGTATCGCTCACCACTCCTCTCATCATGGAAGTAAAAAAAGCCGTGTGCCGCGGTTTTTCCGCGTACCTTTCAAACTGATCTAAACTGTCCTGGAGTTTCAGGTGAGGCTGTCGTAGTTTTTCCGTACAACTTCTAAAATTTGATCTTCAGACGGAGTTGATAAAGACTGGCTCGTCAACCATGACTCGATTTTCGGCGAAAAATGGTTTATAATGGCTCTAAAATCAGAATTGTCACTGTTATTGATACGAGCACTTGGGCTAGCGGCAATCTATCGGTAAGTCTCGATTCCCATGCAGAAGGTCCGCGGTCGAGTCAAGTTTATACCTCTTGATTTTTGTTATGAGATCAAAGTGAAATCATAATGTGTGCTCAATACGGTTCGAAACCCGTGCCTAAGTTTAGTAGGTCACTCTCACACACCCTTCTGAGAGGATGGTTGCTTCAGCAATTTTTACTTTATAAGCAATGCCGCAGACATATAAAATAAAAATTGTGCTTATGGAGGGAGTTCACAGACGGCTTGTTATACCTTTGGTACAAACACGGTGTTACTCTAACTTAACTTAACTAATAGGGGCACTTTGCCGAAAATTGAAAAAAAAAAAAAAAATTAAACTTACCTAACGTTAACAAGGCAATTGGTTAATTTCATAGCGTGTTCTCTATATTCCCCTGCGATGGAAGAGTATCTCAAGGCTACAAATTTGAAAAAAAAAGGGTCGAATTATTTTTCAAAACCTGATCTCTGTTATCAACACCTTTAGTTCAAGGAACTAAGAAAAATTTACCCATTGAATATAAGTTATCGAAAACTTGATGCATCCTAATAATTTCGTAGTACAACTCGTCATAGCTACTAGGGGACGGAAGGAAAGTGTCCCCGTACGTAATGAACAAATTAAAAATATTGATGATTTGGATGGCTAGACTAAAAATATTCATTTTTTTAGCAAGATGATTTTCGTTGGCAAGAAGGAACTTCAAGAACGTGATTAAGGGCGTCCATAATTCTTTCCACTGATAATTCAGTCTTACTCTGCATCGCTTTTGATAGCACAACAATCTGTGGACCACTCCGATGCATAGAAGATAAAGCTCAAGAGGTAGCTTCTTCATCATGTGAGACATTATGAATTCAACGAGTAAATCTGGAATTAAAAAAAACAAAAACATTAAAACAAACTGTTTGACTATCGCACACTTGGAGGGACAGATTACTTTGCGCAGACAAGCATTATTTCCCTAAAATACTCTACCTAGTAAAGTAGAAGCTAATGGTTGAGACGGCGACAATTTATCCGGAGCTAACTTTCTATGCCTCATAGGCAATCTTCGTAAAGTGACTTTAAAAACTAAATTGACATCATGCATTAAGGAATTTGCATATTGATCCTCAGTTATACATGTTAATATTAAAAAACATAACTTCACGTTGTTCACGCTCGCTTCCGTTTTCGTGTCTTGCATGACTATCGAGCTAAAAAGAAAAAAAAATTAAAATTTTCAAAAAAAAATTAAAAATAAAATAGAAAATAAAAGATGATTAAAACTGGAATTAACTAACCAATATTGAAAAAAAGTGACTAATAAATTTGAAGGTTGCGCCATTATGTCCATTATCATAGAAGCGGAAAGATCGGGAGTCGGAGTTGCGGAATTCAAAGTATTGCTTGGAGATGGAGGTGCACTTGAATCCGTTTGAGTATGAGCTAGGACCGTTATAAAATTTCTGTTAAGATGTACCGCTTCGTACAAAGCGACTAGTACAGGATTGTTTGCTCTTATTTGCTGCGTTCTCATGACTCCTCTTCAGAAACAAACATATTTCCAACTATGTTTGTAATAGATGAAAGCCAACCTGCAATTTGCGGTTCAGCGTGCTGAGCGAGGAAATGTTTACAAAATTCTGTAAGGGATGATGTAATCACTTGTCCATAGCCATTTAATGCTAATTCATCATCCAAAATGGAAAGTTTTACAATGTAAGGATTAGCAGCTTCGTGTTTCCTATAATTTGCTAGTAAGTCAAAGTTAAAACTGCATCGTGACCATGCTGGACTCGACTTGAAGAGTTTTTTAAAAGCTGAACTAGAGGCTCAAATATACTTGTTATCATCATGTACTCAAGCAGCGTGTTTTGACTGATATTTTCAGAAGCTGTTACTAAGACTAATAAAAGTTTGAGGCATAACGATTTAAAACTAGCAGGATATTCCCCTGTTAAAAATTGACTAATATGTTCTAAAAGCTGTTTGACTTTTTGCTGAGCAACATCAAATCCAATTAAATTATCAATCACGTCAAAAGCATAATCACTTGATGTTTTTTTATAAATGCTGTCTATGAGGCAGCAAAGTGTCTGAAAAAGAAAAAAAAATTACTGCCCAATAATTCGGAGTCAAAAATTACCATGCCTACCTGTAAAGCATATATAACCCGTATATGATGTTCATGCCCCAAGTTTTCAACACAGTGACTAAATAATGCATTAATGTTGTCTTTTATAGCTGATAATTCCCCAGGTGTCAACTTATGTATTTCTGCTTCTAATTGAGCAACTTTAGGTTTGAGTAAAAACAATTCTTCCCAAAAATTAGGATTGGAGGCTGTTAAATCTTCACCCTGTCAAGAAAATTAAAAATATTTAGTTTAGGTGGTATTTACATTTTCTTTAAGATAAAAGGAAGAATTAAGATTACCTTAAAAAATGATTCATAAATCTGGACAACCTTCTCTTTTAATTGTCGTTTGGAACCGGACCCGCTCCGTTTTCTGTAAGCCATGATGCCCCGACTTTGTATTTCGTTTTTAAAAAGTATTAACAGACATTTTACAGAAAAAAAAACCAAAGAAGTTTATCCTTCAAGAGATTAAGAAATGCAAATGTTCTGCGTCAAAACCAAACATGACAACAAAACGAATTCGTTAAAAAAAAGAACTGCAGATGGCGGACCAGACGAAGTTTCCTCTTCTGCTGACACGCGAATCATGTGATTTCGTCTGGTTTCTGTCATTTTTGATCAATGTCGATCTGTTTCTTTAAAATCGCTTAAAAAACCATAAAATGGGTGCAGCTGCGATTCCCATTATAGTTTTCACAGTTCTTTGGGGAGTAGTGGGGATTGTATTGCCGTTTGTCGTGCCGAAAGGACCGAATAGAGGGTGAGTTGTTAAAGAGCAATATCGTATAAAAAAAAGCATCATTTTTTAATTTCTTTATCTTAATAATCGAAAAATTGTTGCAGAATTCTTCAAGTCATACTTATGTTAACTGCGGCGACATGTTGGTTATTGTAAGTACTGATTTTTGTTTAAATTTTTATGAAATGGAAGAATAAATTATTTGACCTTCAAACCTTTCAATTTTCCAGCTGGTTATGCTGTTACATGGCTCAAATGAATCCATTAATCGGACCTAAATTAAGCAGATCAACAATCTTAATAATGGCAAGGGAATGGGGAAATCCTTTGGATAAATAATTATATTAGTTGTTAAATTTGTATGTGTATATATTAAAAAATGTGCATAACAATGTAAAAAGTAAATCAAGTTTACCTATTTAAAAACTTTAATAACTGAAATTAAGCCATTGACAAAATTTTTTTAATGTGGGCTTAAAAAAATTTTTTTTAATCTCAAATCGGATAGATATAAATAGAATCATATCAGTAATATTTTACATTCCTTTAAAATTTGTGATTCGTTTTCAAAATCTTTGAAAATTCCAATGCATAATGTAAAGCTAAAAAAAGTCATGTTTCATTTGGTCAGATTTCAGTATGGCAAATATTTAATTGATTGCTTTGCAAAACTAATTAGAATGATTCATATTGTAAAATATTTAAATATATAAATGTTATAGTATAATTATTTCAAGTGTAGTTATTAAAAAAAAAATTTGGCGAGACGCAAATTTACATGACTTTCTTTCTTGTTCATCCATGCAAGTCAAAATTTTTAAGTTATGCAATTTTAACTGTTTGAGTCTCAGCTTAAGAAGTCTGCTAAATGTCATCTGCTTGTTTATTTGAAGAAAATTTTTGTTTACAAATTTTTTAAAATGTTTTGAATTTGATCATAAAGTGAAAAAATTCTAAAACCAAAATGAAAGTAATAAATTTTAGTGCTGCAAAAATTTTTAAATAGTATGGCAAAAAATGTAAGAAGGGAAAAAAAAAAAAAATCAGATGTCAAATTTTGTAAGGACAATAAGTTGAAAAGTTCTGAAATTTTAGAGCGAAATCATTAACATTCACGCAGGGCAAGCCGGTTGTCAAATAGGAAATGCTTGCTGGGAATTATATTGTTTAGAACATGGGATTCGACGTGATGGTATTTTATGTAATCCAGACCGCTCCAACGAACTTAACACTTTTTTCAAAATATCAGGAGCCGGAAAATGCGTCCCTAGAGTAGTATTCGTTGATTTAGAGCCCACCGTCGTTCGTAAGCTTGAACATTTTTATAATTTCCAGCGCGTTCTAGTTTAAAATAACTTTGCACCTGTAAAGTCATGTTCCTTTTCTCGATACAAACCAATACCCTTTTAGATGAAATCCGGGTAGGATCGTTCCGCTATCTTTTTCATCCATCATATTTGATTACCGGCAAGGAAGACGCAGCTAATTGTTTTGCAAGAGGCTATTTAACGGTTGGAAGAGAGATATTAGAATTGACCCTCAACAAAGTTCGAATTTTAGCCGAAGAATGCAATAGATTACAAGGGTTTATCATCTACCGGTCTTTTGGCGGAGGGACCGGATCTGGATTTGTTTCCAACTTGCTGGAAAGGTTTGCCGACGATTACGGAAAATTAACTAAAATAGAGTTTGCAATTTACCCTGCTCCCAAGGTATGTAAAAAAAAAAAAAAAAAAAAAAAAAAAAATCAGTGGATAAACTGCAAAATATTACTCGGGCCAGACAGCTTTTTACGCCAACTGAAATGGAATCGTCCATAAATTATTGAAGCACTACTTTGGCTGCTTTTGATTCTCCCCGCCCGATAATAAGCACAATTGGTTTCCTCTTATATAGCTTTACCATTACTAAAAAATTTTCTAAGTTTTTCTCTTCCCCAAACATGCTTACATAATTCATGAACTGCCATTTATCTTAGCCATGTTTGTTTTTTATGCCAGACTAATATGACTGTGATGTTTTCGAGGTCAAGTCATCCCCAGTGAATAAATCTATTATTGATCCTTAACAAGGCATATAGCACACACCATGTTAAGTCTCCGTGTTGACAACGAAGATTTTGACCACAATTTATCACATTTGCTTAAAATCTATGTTTAGCTTATGCATAAAAAAAAAAGTGATCGCTTAAACAGCATTCAAAATGCTTAATCGGGAAGTGTTAATAATTAACCTTGATGTCTTAATTAAAAAAAACAATTTCCGGCACCATAAGAATCTACTTTCTTTTTTTACAGCTTTCTCCCACAATCGTGGAGCCTTACAATGCAACTTTGACAACGCACTGCTCTTTGGAATACACAAACTGTAGTTTTGTAATCGACAATGAAGCTTGTTACGATATTTGCGAAAGATTTTTGGACGTGAGCAGACCCACCTACACGAACATAAATCGCATCATTAGTCAAGTGGTTTCAGCCATAACCGCGTCCCTTCGATTCGAAGGAAGTGTCAACGTTGACCTTTTAGAATTCCAAACGAATCTAGTCCCCTACCCGAGAATCCATTTTCCTTTAGTTACCTACGCACCTTTCCTCCCAAGGGAAAGAGCGTATCACGAAAGCTATTCCGTTAGCACCCTGACAAGTTCACTTTTTGAACCTGCTAATCAGGTAGGAAACTTCATTTAATCTCACGGGCTTGAACTGAAACATTCCAAACTAGACGTGCTCTGCCCGAGGAAAGATAACTCACTTAGCTTTTTAGATAAATGGCAGTTAAACCACCGGATTCTTGCTTTTAGCTTGTGAAATGCGATCCTAAAAGAGGAAAGTACATGGCTTGTTGCATATTATACAGAGGCGACATAACCCAAACCGACATTAATTCCGCCATAACCAAGGTTAAAAGGCAAAGATGCATAAATTTTGTGGACTGGTGCCCGACAGGATTTAAAGTAATTCCTTAAAAACATCCTAAAAACATTTTTATATTTTTGTACAAAATTTAAAAAAAACAGTGGTAACTCATTTCAGGTCGGTGTAAACAGCGTTCCTCCAGTAACAGTGCCAGGAGGAGACATGGCAAGCGTGAATCGCGCTTGCGTGATGCTCGCCAACTCCACCGTCATCA
Source organism: Liposcelis bostrychophila (assembly GCA_037577465.1). Taxonomy (NCBI): domain Eukaryota; kingdom Metazoa; phylum Arthropoda; class Insecta; order Psocodea; family Liposcelididae; genus Liposcelis; species Liposcelis bostrychophila. Next base: position 633,357 of record CM075209.1, on the reverse strand, counting down.
AAATAGCTTGGGAAAGATTGAACCATAAATTCGATTTGATGTTTGCAAAGCGAGCCTTCGTGCACTGGTACGTGGCCGAAGGGATGGAAAAAGGAGAATTTCAGGATGCAAGACTCGATTTGGCAGCACTCGAACGAGATTACAAAGAAGTCGAATCCGATTCCGTTTGATTTTTCGGCAGTATAATTTTCAGCAGTGAACAAAAGATTAATAAATATTCTTTTCAAATAAAATCTATGTAAACCCTAGCGCTTTGCTTTCTATCTTTAACATTTCTGGAAGAGCCCGAAGGACGTAGGCACACTGTACTTTGCATACGTGGTCGGATAATAAGTCTTGTTGGTTGAAAGACCTTGCTAAATGAAAGCAGTTGGCAATTTTTAAAGACTGACAAATGGGCTGCAAAAAAAAAAATAGGAAAAAAATAAGTTATTAACCTGCGATGAATGATGAATGAATAAAATAAATTAGAATGCTAGCACACTTAATGGAATCGACCCGAAAAACAAAACCAAACCCAGATTTTCTATGCTTTGGAAAAAACTGACTTCAAAAATCTCTGAATCCTGAATTATATCCCGGAAGGAACCGATCCTGAACCGAACCGAAAACCCTGAATTTGAACTTCCCTCAAGACTTTGTACATGGGTAGAAGAACCGCATTCAAATATTAAAGCGTTATTTGTGATGGGGGAGGGTGAACTAGCGATGATGATTAATGATCAGGAGAATGAAAGGGCTTGAAAAATAAAGCGTGATATTTGAATTAGTCCAATCCAATGTTTTTCTTAAATCCTCTTTTAATGCTTTATATGGAATTTTAAAACAATTCACTATGACGGCCAAAGATAAATTTTGGAGTTCTCAAATACTGAACCGAGCCGAATCAAAAATCTAAAAAAACCTAATCCGATCTTTTTTTCCCCCAGCACCGAGAAAAAATAAAAACAAACTTACGCCTTCTTTAGTGCAAGTGCACATAACACAGGGGGAAATTCTTTCCGCAGAACCCACGTCGATTGTAGTGGTTCCAACGGAACACGTCTGTCTTTCTTTCCAAGGCCCCAAATTAATTGTAGGAAGATTTGAACAAAGCACTATCGGATTTCTGCAAAACAAAAAATTGCAAAAGAAATTTTTACGCCGAAAATTTTCCGATCAAAGCGCTTTTTTTGAGCGGTTCGGATGGCACACTGAAAGTAAAAAATGAACGCAGTGAACTACTCACAGGAAAGGATCGGCAAGATCCATAACATGCCTTTGTATCAAAGACATGTCGTCGGAATTATCACAGATTAGCTTTGAAAGAGTAACTTTCCTTATCTCCATCAGTTGAGACTCCGTAAACCTGACTAACGAGTCATCCGTTTCGTACCAAAATCTGTCGCAATGCCTCAATTTTTGAAATTGTTCTCCGATGATGCAAGCGAAAGTCGGTCCGATAACTCCTCCCATCAAAGGCGTTTCCGAAAGACCTCCCGGGAAAAGGTCTATGTCGTCCACGTGGAAATAAATTCGGCGAAGGGACTCCACGATCGGAGTCGGGATTTCGCGTTTGAGATCTTCGAAACTTCGAGCTCGCGTCAAGTTGCACATTTCCCTGTAGTCGTTGTAACTTCGAATGCCGTGATCTCGACCTGCGAAAAAATAAAAAACCGAATCAATACCTGATGGGAAAAATGTTAAGATTACGGTAGCGGATGTCGACAGTCATTTTTGCAGGGTGCAAATCATTCCAAGCGACAGTGTTGCCGTAACAGTCGACTACAGCCATGGTCGACTTGGGGTGGTTTTTGCCATTTTCGACCACTCCGCCTTACGCGATTTCATAACACTTGAAGGGGTCCCCTACGCTCTAAAAATTTTTTTTTACCTCTTTGAATATTAATAGCAGCTAAATCCATTCCGGAATAAGGCAATTTTCGATCTTCAAAAAGGTGATTAGTGACTTCGTTTGTTATAAATTGATCTAATGTTTCCATAGGAGTTGCTGCCAAACCTCGAAGCAATTCATCGATCATCGAGGGTTGATAAATGACCTCCGGATTGAAAAAAGTATCCCTTAAACGAACTCCGGGTTCTTTAATTCGAAATTCCTTGTCGAATCTGAGTAGAGTTGGTTGCAATAAACTGTGACCGAATCTGAAAGCTGCAGAAGCGAATTCGTTCACGATGGTCGAGTCGCATTCCGCATTATACCCTACGGCAAAAAAAAAACAAACAAAAAAAAAAAGATTAAATTTTGCAGGTGCAACTGCGTGAATTCACTTCAAATATTCTCCGTGAAAATTACAAAAATCAAATTACCAGTGAAATATCCTTCAGACTGTAAGGTCAATCCATATTTATGAATGCCGTCCCAACCGATAATTCTAGGGAGCAATTCGTTAAAGGTAACGTGTTGGACGGCCGCAGATACTATTCGCCTAGTTTGCTGGTAAATTGTTTCGTCATTCCAATGAGGATTTAATTTAAATAACTCATCAGCAAGTCGATTATGCTCCCTTAAAAAAATTGTGTGAATCGCTGTCAGCGCGGGTTGTTCGCTAGCTCTTGCATCCCCTGTTAAAAAAAGTACAAAATCAGAAGTTACATACTCGAGTCCAGATGCAAGTTAATTCTTTGGACTTACCTCCTCTAAAGCAAACTTTGGAAGTGCTTTTGCATTCCGGATGAGTCGTGATTTGCGGCATTAAAGGTTTCCTTATTTTCTTGGGAAGGCTCGTTACATTAAGCATTCCGTTTCTAAAGGACCTTAATACTTTGCTTTCGCAAACGTCGGATCCGTAAACAAAAGAAGCATCAATATAGGCCGTCACTTGATTTAACTGTTCCCTATAACCCAAAGTCAACTGTCCGGGCATAGATCTGTTAGCAAAAATAAAAATTAATCCGGGACCATCTTTACAGTTGTCACCGGAATCGTTACCTAGATACCGGAATACATAAGGGTTTTCCGGTGGTGATGTTGACCTTCGGAAAATACGGATCACCGTCCGGGACCGGAATCGGAAAACATTCCGGATGTACCGTGGTCGTCGCATCGCACGGTCTGCAATCCAAAATAGCTTCCCCCGCGAAACTTCGATAGACAGGGGTGTGGGTCAAATCGTGATCCAACAACTGAGCGAACTGCATGAACATAAGAGAGTATCGAACGTGAGGTCGGCTGGTATCCGGATGCATCCTCGTGGAGATGAGACGAGGACTGGGCAACGGAGAACCGTCGACGGATTTCGTTCTGGGACTTCCGATCCCGTCTCCGTATTTCGGAGGTAACAATCTGGCAAAAGCTCGCAGCGATTTCCCTCTGCCAGGGGTTTTTAAATTGTTGCACCATCCGGTGATGCTTCTGTATTTGCTCGTGTGATCGCAAGGTAGTGTTTGTTCGTCGCAACTGAAAACTCTAGGAACTTCTAAAATGTCAGTCAAATCTACGTCCGGCAGAACTTCCATTAAATCCTGTAAATCTCGAGGTTCCACTCCGATTCCGTTTTCCTCGTCTTGAAGCTGTCTGAAATTATGGAAATCATCTCATTTTTTTTCCCTCCAATTTTCGCCCCATTCTCCCATTCAAGTAAAACTTACCCCTGCAAGTAACTATTGACGAATCGTTTTGATATATATTGAAGAACGATGGAAGTGTTGGAAATTTCCGAGGCTTGCCGTTTGGGTCTATTAAAACCGTAAGCGGTTCCGACAGGTGAAAGAGGATCGGCATTCTTTTTCATTTCGTAAAGAATTTTTTCCCGCTCGATTATTTTCGTTACGTCTTTTTTGGCTCTCCTGACGGCATCGCTTAAAAGGCTTTCGGAAAAATAAAAATTTCTCCTGGTCTCTTTCCAAGGGTCCAATTTCATTTCTTTTATGATTCCTTTATCGCAAGGCATCATTGCGTTCCTGAAAAAGAAACCACCGCCGTTTTTAAAACAAAAAATTAAATTTTTTTTTTGTACTTACAAAAATGGATCCTTATCCAAAAACACTTCCGGCTGAACCTCTTTAATGCCATCGGAATTGTCGCATATTATCCTGGCGAAAGTAACTTTTCTGATTTCGTTTAATTGCTCTTTAGTGAAAGAGGACGGGGGCAAATCATTTTCGTACCAATACCGGTCTCCTCTTCGAAGGTAATGAAACTGCCGGCCTAAAAGGCACGCAAAAGTAGGGCCAACGACGGCACCGGGCAAAGTTAACTCCGATAAAGCGCCCGTAAACAGATCGATATCGGTTGCATTTCTAAAAAAAATAAAGATCAAAATTAACAAAAATAAAAGTTGCATTAATCGTTCTTTTAGCACAAGTAGCCCTTAGAATTTATATCTGAAAGGTGTCTTTATAAGCTGCAAGTCACTCACCGATAAACCCTCTGTAAAGCGGAAACGACTTCCGGTAAAGCGATATGCTCCAAATCACCGAAATCCCGAACGGGCGACAGGTGGCAAAATTCTCGCCATTTGTAATACGCAGGAATCCCGTGATCCCGACCTTGTTGAATGATTTGCGCGGCTAAATCCAGCCCGCTCCGGGAGGAGCTTTCTTGAAACATATGATTCGTCATGACATCGTTGATGTGAATGTCCTCTTTTTCTGCAGCTCCGTGAAGTAGACCCTGCAAAACTTTATCGAAGCCTCCGGCTTCGTAAAGAGAGAAAGGGGCGTAAAAGGTGGAAGCGATGTCTTGCTGTCCGATTTTCCGACCGGATTTATCCGATATGTCGACCGATTTCGGCATCAACGAAGAAATGAAATTCAAGGCCGCGGCAGCGACGGCATTTGCCGTCCCAGCGTTGATGTTTATGTCGTAACCCGTGAAAAATCCGAAATGCTGCAACTCTAAACCGTACTTATCGATCGTATTCTAAAATAAAGATTTCAATTAAATTCAATAAGAGCGAAATGGTGAAATCGTAAAAAAATATTTCTGTAATGTTACCTGTCCTAAAACCATCGGAAGATATTCCTTGTAAGTTATGTGTTGTATTTCCGCGGCGACTATTCTCCTCGCTTCTTGAAACAAAGTTTCGTCGCTCCAATGAGGATTTAAAAATTTCAGTTTATCGGCAATCCGATTATGCTCCCTCAACCAAAGAGTGTGCAAACCCGCTAAGCCGAGATGCTCGTTTACTCTCATATCCCCCGATTTGAAGCATCTATAAATGGAATTATATCTGCATTCCTCGGCGTTCGGGTCAGGGGGTAAAAGGGGTTTCCCGCTTCTGCTGTATTGCGTTTTAAATTTCCCATCGGAAAATTCCCGGAGTTCGTCGGCTTCCTCTTTGGAATTTCCGTAAATGGCAGATCCGTCTATGAAGGAGGTGGCTTGATTCAGCTGCTCTCTCGGTCCTAACGTGCAACCCGTTCTCGGGGCAATCGCCGATCGGGCGTAACTTTGACATCTTTCCCCGAAAACACTGTGGACCGGATCGTTATCCGGTAAACGAATCGGGAAACATTCCGGATGAAAATCCACAAAATTAACTGCGCAACATTTTAACCGAGTTCCATTGTATCCTGAAACGAATTGAAAAGTGGAATAAAACTAAAAGCTCGGATGTGGTGACCAAACTGTAGGTCCCATATGTGAGAGATCACCAGGAGAAAAAAAATTAAAGAGGTAAGCTACTCGATATGCAGCTTTACCAAATGCAGTTTTTACCTCATTTTGAAAAAAAAAAAAAAAAAAAGGACTTCAACTTTTGATCTACAAAAAATTTCCAATAAAAGCAAATCCCTTTTAACAAAAAAAAAAAAAAAAAAAAAATTTTTTGGATTTTTTTGCTTCGCGCTCAAATCGGTATGCTTTCCTCTTGTGTAAAGCATCTAGATTGACAACAGGAGGCATGGATGCCCAATTTTTGAGTCACTCCACAGTTTTTACCGCTCTCCCTTTAGTTTGTAAACAAGCATAATCATGTGGTCAAAATGCAAAATTTTTACCTGATATCTGCGGGGTATGAACAATGTCGTGGCCTAAAAACTGTCCCCAAACTGCGGTGACAGCCATTAAATGTTTATGGTGCGTGTCGGAATCGCTGTGGACGGTCAAAGAAACTTCCCTGGCACTGGGCAACGTGCTGCTGACGATCCCGCCTCCCCTGGGCTGGCTGACATCGTCCGAGTAGTCCGACGGAAGGTACCTTAAAAGCCTCGTGTTGGAGTTTCCCCACCTCGGATTTTGGACGTTGTTGCAATACCCCGAGTAGGCTCTATACTTTTTCGGTTGACAAGGATAATCCACTTGGACGGGACAATTTTTTCCCAGTTCGGTGCTTCTAACGTCGATTTGAGGCAAGCCGTAGCACACCTGTTCCCTCGACAAATTGAACCTGAAATTCCCATAAATAAAATTTTTTACACGCAAACGAGATTTAAAAAAAAAAAAAGTCATCATACTTACACTTGATTAATATATTTAGTGGCCTCTTCGGCTATTAGCGCAACGTCGGTAAGATTTCTAGCAGTGGATCGACTAGTTCTCGAAATGGCCATAAACCAATCTGGGGTATTTTTCGTGAGCAAAACGTTTTTTTTGAAAATCCCCGGTTCGAATATTTTATGGCGATCTTCTAAGGCTAATTGAGCTTGTTGGACTAACGCTAAAGTCTTTCGAACCGGCAGATCGGGCATTTGTACATGCGGTGGCAACGGTAGCGGCTCTAGATCGACTACGGGATGCAAGTTAACATGATGCGAGCAAAAAACTCGCCAAATCGTGAGAGATACGATGACTATTTCAAAATGGAGCATTTTTACATCTTCATCTCTTCTGAAACAATTAAACAAACAGAAACTTATTAATTCTTGTTATACAACAGAGTTTCGACACCGTTTTCGAAAAATGAGGTAACAGACGGCCAGTCAGATGAAAAGGGAATAAATTTCCCGACGGTCATACATGTTATTTTTTCCCCGAATTTTTTTTTCCGTTCCTAAATCCGACCTCGAAGTGAAGAAACTAATTATTCCTATCCCTCATATTTTGCAATAACACCAACACATATGTCCATTGTAAATTTCGGTATTAAAGAAGTAAAAAAAATGCATACAAGAATATCCATGTCGAAAGCGGAAAAATCAGTTTACGGGTTCATAATTCCTCCCATTGTGTTTGGAAGGACCTTGCATTTAAGACGGTTACGTACCATCTCACGTTTTTCAAATTGTTTCGGTTTCGCAAACAACCAAACATCAATAAAGATCCTAGAAATGTATACAAAGGAAAACCCAAAACCTTAAAGATCGCGCAAGTTCAAATCGATTAAATTTTATCTCCCGTCCAAAATTTAATTCAAAGTTCACGGACGTAAAAAACTCATAATTCTTACATCGAAAAGAAAGATGACAAAAGATGTGGAAGTTCCCTTGATGGTTCATCATGCGTGTTTTTTCATTTAAAAATAAAACTTACATAATTTGCTAAGTTTGGTTCAAAGGTAGAGTTTTGACGTCAGGATATTATTTAATTTTTGCTAGACTCGAGGAGGGTATGTCCCGCTAGTCCCTTTAATTAACAAGGTGTGCGTGAATATACCGGAGTTGCATCAAGGCAAACTGGCTCATCTTCCAACGAATCCGCTCATGCATTTTATCTCTTGTTCCCATGATACAATTTGCATGTACACTACAATCCTTACAACAAAAATCATCTCCGGGTGTTTCATCTTTTGAAATTTGGTCAAATGATGATTCAAAGGCATTAAAAAAAAAAAAAAAAAAAAAAAAAAAAAAAAAAAAATTAAGAAAATTGTATTGAAGGGTGTGTGCGGCATCCCAAAAAAATAATCGATTAAACTTTCAGGTCTTAATCCTTGTGAAAGTCACGCACGTTAATTGGCGCATATTTCATCTGATTAAATATCTATGCAAATTGAGCATGGTTCATGTTTACTTTTTCACTTGGGTGGAAAATCAACCGTGATTTAATTTGCCATTTTCCACGCTTTGCGTAATGCAACTTTGTATGAAAAATACAAGAAAACTGCATATTTGCTTTTTTTTTTTTTTTTAATCTATTGAAGTTATTCACTAAATTCGGTTTCGTAATCCCTAATTTATGGGGGTACCAGCTTTAGGACTCGTCAAATGGTGTTTATAAAAAAAAATTCATGCTTTCGGTTTCTTCATTAATTTAAAATAAAATTTGATCCTTGTTTAATCAGAATCTGAATTTAAATTTGCAACAGCCAACTTGCAAACTTTGGTCCAAACTGTCATAAAATGTAAAATTCTCCTTAGAAATATTCTGCCGATTTCTCTCCTAAAATTGCAGTAAAAAATAATTCATGGCAAAAGATAGAAAAACCGCAGTTATTTTTAACATAATAAAAAAAAAAGCTATTTTCGGTCGAGCCACCTACGTTTTTGAAAAATCGCACTTTTCCTTATAAGATTCCCCGGGCCGCCCGCCCCGACGCCCCACACACAAAGAAATTGCTCCTTGACCCCGTTTCCATAGACTGGAAGCCGTAAAACCCACCGATATTAACTGGACCTTCGAATCATCCGAATGTGGGATATCCATTGTTTTAAGGGAAAAAAAGAGGGATTTTTAAAAAGTCTCGGCGATTACTTCATTTCCTCAGCAACAGGGTGTTTAGACGTAGAGTAATTATTCTACGCGTAGAGTATTTTTAACAAAAAAAGACCGTAAGGACCTTTTACTAAAAAAAAGGTTTTTTTAACAATACGTAGAATTATTTGCGTTAAAAAAAGGTTTTTTAACAATACGTAGAATTATTTGCGTTAAAAAAAGACTTCATAGAAATTTTGGACTTCTGGTCTTACAATTGTTAAAATTGGGACGTGATTAATTCATTTTAATATGTGCAATATTGAAGTACAGTTCTGTTTCTATTGTTTTAAATTAAAAAAAATTTTGAGATTTCAAAATTCGAGAATAATAAAAATAACTTTTTACCTATATTAATTTTTCTTTTGTAGAAATAGCCGCTATCAAATGTCGAATATTTGGATTTTACAGCGTTACTATCTAATTTTAACTCTATGGTTAAAATATTTGATAACGTGCATAAGCTAAATATACTTTAAATGTAGAGTCCCTACGTAGAACTATATGCAGGAAAAAAAGGTAATTTTAAGTTGGCAGTAGAGTATTTCGTCATTTCAAATCTAAACACCCTGCTCAGCAACAAAATGCATGTCATTTGTTTTAACGCTCCGTGTGCACAAATTATAATTATCAGCAATTACCCTTGAGATAAGGATATCGAGCAATTCCAGCGACTAACGCCATTCATAAAAGGAATAAGGAACTAATTAAGCTCCTCGTTCGGTGCCTCGCGAAAAATCGGACGTGACATTTCCACCCGAAGGAATAAACCTTGTCATCGGGTTCGATGTTAGCCTAAACTTTTCAACAACAAAAAAAATTTATTACGAATGAGTCGTCCATTTTTTCGAATGGAAATTAATAAGCTTCCACGTTACGCAACCGACATATCGAAAATACCAAAGGGAGAATAAGCAAACAAACGCTCCAAAGAAATTTGTAGATGAAATCGAGAGAAAGGCAGGGATGTCCTTATTATTTTGCGAATCTAATTCAAAATTAATACCGTAAAATGGGACGGTGTCGGACTTTGAGCTAAGTCCATTCAAAGGCAGTTTCTCAAACAAATCCCCAAAGGAATTTCATTTCTCTTCGGAAATTCCAAAATTCCTCTGGTAGGTGTCAGACAGAAGAGAGTCCTGGTGAGACCCGAGAGCTTTGTACTTGGAGCTGTAGGGAAAAATGACCCCTGCTTACGGTACCGCTAACAGGTAATATAGATAATATATCATTCTGTGAGGTCATCAATCGTGAATTATTTTTTGTTATATAATTCATGAGGTGTCTCCAGTAAAATAAGTAGTTTTTTTTTTTTTTTTTTTTTGCAAAAAAGATCACATAAAATATGGCAAAAGTGTGACCCGGGCGAATTCGCTTTCATACGAGTGATAAAACTTACATATCATCGACCCACTTATATTAAGTTCAAGTAAGTTCATGAAAATGCATATTAAAATTAGACGACAAAAAAAAAAAGAAGCAGAGTCGAAAGTCGATCGACGGCATTCGAAATTACGAGTCATGGGATTGTGCAACGGAAAAATAGTCGCACTCGAAAATTAGGATGGTTAAAAAAAAATAGGGAAGTTTACTTTGGGTTAATCCTTTGGTTTTTATCGATCAAGGCCGAAGAGGCACGAGAAAAGCACATACTGACACAAAAGGTTAAGTCGGCTACAAGCCTCCTCGAGAAAACGAAAACAATGAAAAAACATTGAACCCTTAGAGGTTCCGCACTATAGTCTGTTATGCAAAAAGTCAAGGCTTTCGATACTCGAAAAATTATTTATATCGATTATTTGTATCGATTTTCTACAAACTTTTCTTAGGAAGCATCCTTAATCAAGGTGAATTTTATTTTCCGAGACGTTTTCACGGTCGCGTTCTACGGGGTCATCCATCCGCGTCTTCTTCTTTTTCTTGTTCCGTAACCTGCCGAACTTGGCCGTCGTGTTCCGGTCTTTTGTGTGGTGGATTGTTTTAAGTCTTTGTTTAATCCGGAGAGAACCCCAATTTAATTTACAAGTAAAATCAAAACGCTTTCATTCCGATCCATTTTTAATTTAACGCTTTTTAACCTTTGACTTCGCACCGTTTCTATTATTTATAATTCGTTACAAAATTTTGCAAGTGGGTGTCTTTTTGTGCCTCGGTGAATAGCAACACCCGTAAAATAAAATAAAAAATTTATATTCTTTTCCGAGCTGCGGCAATTAATTACAAGCAATATACCATTACATCATGACACACCATCTAAGATGAACTCACCAGTCTCCGTCCGGCTATATCAAAGTGATGAAATACCTACGCTCGACACACCATCGTTTTCCTAAAAGTCCGTATTTTTGGGCTCCCGGAAAATGCTAAGCAGGCAGATCCAAATTCTTTTCGATTATAAAAATGGAGCTAAGCCAAAAAAGGGGATAGCTAAAGCAGAAGAAAAATTTTTGAGGAGGGCTTTCTAGGACTTCGATATGCCACGCTTTCCAAACGAACTAATCAAATTTCAAATTTTTAATCTTTCAAATAAAAAATTCGGTAAAAATCGAAATATTTGAAAATTTTTCTAAAAGTCAACTTTTGCAAGTTTATTTTACACAGAAGAGCAATCTTCTCCCTTAATATCGACAGAGGTAATAAAAAATTTCAAAAATCCGAAAATTGATTTTTCGAAAAGCACCAGGGGCAAGAGGCCCCGTTCACTGGTAAAAAAGTTTCAAATTTCCCCATCCAAGCGGAATAAAAGGGGGAAGAAATGTCCGTCGAGTTATCTTAAGTTAACTTACCAATAGAATCAAAAAAGGAAATATCACCATTAATCCCAGAAAAAGCGTAATTAATCCCTTAAAATCCTAGATTCGAATTAAATAACGAAAAACAATGGAGAATAACATCGTAAACAAGATAGGAAAACACGTTTCGCGGGAGTTTTAAATCCGATAAATAAGAGTCTGTCCAGGCACCGCGGGTTCTCGCCGAAGACTGAACTCATCAGGTACCTTCTTCTTGTTCTTTACCGATCCTCAATTGCATTTTTACATAGCAACTTTATTTAATGCTTCACAAGCCTGCAGCCTTTTTTTTTTTTTTTTTTTTTCTTTCTTTGTAAATATGATTTGCGCAAAAATATTTTTCATTTTTCCCTAAATGTTTTATATTTTCCTTTAAAGAAAAAAAAATTTTCCTACAATGCAAATAAATAATGGTAATGACGTTACAGCAATCACGTCAAAAGGTTTGTAAGGTAGTCTTTAAGTTGGAATCACGATTTTTTACAGGAAAAAAAATAAAAAAATGATTCCATTCTGCGATTTCCTAAAGATGTGTTTCACAATTGAAATGCCGAAAGTAAACTAATTACTTTTATGGTAAATCTGGTTGTTATTTGAGTGAGCAATCAAGGTCTCACACGATACGAGCCTTTCCTAGCCTTAAGGTGTAATTTTTTAAGGGTATAAACCGTGTGGGGGACCTTCGAGTTTACGGAAAAGGAGGCATAAAAATCCAGGCAAAGTAATGTTAAATAAGTCACGTACGATCCACCCATCGGCCGCCTACATTTTACATTCGAGGCGATTTCGATGAAAAAGATGAAGACATGATGGAAAAGGTGGTGACGGTGATCACTCTTGCAAAGTCATTTTTTCCTTTTTGAATGCTTTTCACCTCAAGATGGCGACTAAATAAGTTTAGGGATCATACAAGTGTTACGTAAGCATTTTTTTTGCCTATTTTGTACCCCGCTCCCTCCCCCTAAGGGTGTAAGACATTTTCTCCCTAATATTACTTAAAATATTTTGACCTCATAAAAAAATGATTTTCAAAATTCCTTCTTCTTTTTCTGAAACTCAAAAATGAATTTTAATGAACTAATGAGACCATTTTTACACTGAATAATGCAGCAAATATTTTTTTAAATTTCAACCTCCCTTGTTAAGTGCTTACGTAATACTTGTATGATCCCTTACTGACAATTTATCAAAGATAAAAACTTTGTAACACTCCGGATGTGGCAAATGGCAAAGTTTTTCTGGTACTTACCAGATGTCGAGGATCCTTTCGCTCTCCCAAAAATTGTAATGTGTGACCGGTGGCCTGCAGCAATTATCGAAATGAGATCTCTCGGGTGAATTACATACCTATATTAAGAAAAACATACATTAAAAGAAATTAGATAAACCCTGTAAAAATAACAATACTAACATTGTGGCCAGATGACTTTGCGATATTTCACACAACTCTATCATCCTTTAAGTAAAAGTTTTTTTTTTTTTTTTGCGATTGCGTAATAGCAAAATTTTCTTTCATTGTAATAAATGACGTGGAGTTGCCCGTTTTCGGAAGAATCAAACCGAAATACTTGACGGATTCCTCCGAGTATCCATTTATTTTTTAAAAAGCAAGCAAGGACTCATAGGGTAACATGCCAAATTGCTTATTAATCGAGGTTACATTAAAACATCGCAATCATCTTTATTATAACACAAATCGACCTCCAACGGCCAAAGGATTCTCGCTCTTGAGCACTTTTCTTCTCTCCTAAATTACGGCATGTGTAATTTCGGGGAAATGCCACCTGGACCGGCATCTTTGGAAATCTGTCCCGGGTTCGCCCGATCGGAATTTCGAGTGATTTATCACGCGGTTCTTTTTTTTTTAAATTCTTTTTTAACTGGGTCAATGCCATCCTGGGGAGTGGGTGTGTTTTGACAGGCGGATGCCGCCGCAGAATAATTCTTTTATTTGCTGCAGGTCCATCTATCTTGAGACGTGCTCTCTCTGACATCTCCTCTTGGTATTTTTACAAGAGGAAAAAGGTCAAAGTCATCCGATAGTGGTCGCACTTTTTTTTTAAATATTGGCAAAGGAAAATTAGTATTAAAAAATGTGAAAAAATTAAGGAAATCGAAAGTTTGCTTTTTTAAAAAAAATGAACAACTCTGCGACCTTTCTCTTATCAAGTGTTCATCTTGCGAAGACGCATGACTCGAAAAATTAATAAATTAATTAATTAACAAACTTGAATTTCCGATCGACAGCCATAGCTCGAAGGATTAACAGAGAGGTATGGCAAAAAACGAAAAGAGAATAAGCCGCTTACTTTCCTGTGCCGAAGAACAAAGTTCTTAGTTTTGCCACATATTATGCTCTGGCAAAAAGTTAATATGAACCGAAATTCATAAAATTACTTAACGCGTATGATAATTACGTCCGAAATAAAGAAAAGTCATAGAATCCGAAGAATCTATAGCATACGATGGTGTTGCAAGTTACAAAGGAGCTGGATATGACCGCCAGGCTGGAACGTAAATGTTAAATGGTATGGCATTAAACGCGTTCCGATCTCCTATGCAAAAATTTAAAACTCAAGCCTGAAAAATTGCGTGAGAATAATGGTGTCTGTTCCTTCTGGGAACGATTTCAACCGATTCCGATACCTGACGTCAATCGATATACATTTTTTTGGGAAATCTATCGAGCCGAAAGAAAGTTCAAAGGTCGGGTGCAATATAGCTGACAAAACAATCGATAGTCAAAGTAACGCAATATTTGGCCCGAGCCCAATTTTATTATTTTTTCTCTTTTCGTTTTCGCACTTGTCGACCAGTCCTCGTATCGATTTCGAAATATTTAAACTCATCTCGATCGGAATAAATATTTTGAATGTCATTTTTACTCCTAATAAATTCGCTTAAGTTGTTTCAAGTGACTTCTCATCATGTTTTTCAAAAGCCATTTTAAATGCCCAAGGACAAAACTTTCGCAATACCAAATCACTTATCCGCTGGGATTTTGGAGCGCAATTAATTATCGACTGAACATCCTCCATGTCTGTGGCTATCTCCTCTTTCCCGGGACCCCAAAAATCGAAAAACACAAAACACCTCATTTCAATGGAGGTCTGCCGTTTGATGATGAAGGGGGACGGGGATTAAAATGTTCAAAATCATAATGACGTAATCCTTGAGCGGCTCCAGGCCGAATGAACCCAGCGTTAAAAATCAGACGATGAAAGTGTGTTAAATTATCCAAAAAAAAAAATGAACGTGAGGACCTCTTTTCCTGGGGATGAATCCCTCGGGCCGTTGCTTAAAAAACAGGTAACCTTGCCATTTGATGAAAGACTTTCTACAAATAATTATTCAACACGTTTGATTAATTCATTAGAGTGTTAATTGATCCATTAATCTTTTCCTTAAAGACAAGGCTAGCTTTTACGACGTTGTAAAACAACACTAAGATTTTTGCCGAAAGAACAAAATAATAATCATTGGTTGTCAAAATCTTATTTTCGTAAAAAAGCCAAATTATTTTTCGAAAAATCCGGTTGTACTATTCCCTAATTCCAAAGCTCCGCGGAAAGCCTTATAATTTTCTTAAAATTATAAAAAAAAAAAACATCAAAATATGATTTATATCCGTTTTGGATCACCTTGACTTTTAACACCGGCTAATTTAATAAGCCCTCCTTTACTAGGTCGTTTTACACTGCTTTAAATAATAAAATTAAAGCCATCTCTGAAAATTAAAACGGAAGCTACATTTAAAACAATTATCGATCCCAACAAATGGTAAAACGTGACATTCGAATTAAACAGTTAATTTATAGAAATAATATGCATTTTATTTGCCGGACCTGACAAGTCCTTGAATAATATTTTTTTTTTCTCTCTCTTTTATTGTTCAAAATTTCTCAGGAACTTTACTTAAGAGGAGGAACAGATGTTGCGCACGATTGAATTTTGATGATTCGACCATGATCTTAACTGATTTTTGACACCCTCACCCTCTCCCTCCATTGCAATGTAAAGAAACCGGGTTCATTTCTGCAAGTAAGCTTTAATCTTTTATTTTTTCAAAAAAAAAAAGGTTCTAAGCATAAAAAGTTAATGAAGAGTCGAGAGAAACAGAAGCCGATTACAACCAAATTAAACGAAAGTATGCAAATAAAAATGAAAAATAAACAAGCTATCATCGTCGAAAAAAAAAATGCAATCAATGAAATCGAGATGTTGGTAAGTAATCGTCGCCCCATCAAATGTCAAGGTCCTTCTCTTTTTCTAGGCATCTTGTACGTTTAACCTCACTCCCAAATGTAGGTGTATTAACCGACAACTTTTATTCGAGTTAGTTTTGCAATCCGTTTCAGTTTTTCTTGCACGAGCTCCCGCCATTAAAAAAAAAAAAAAAAAAAAAATCATAAACCTTGGAAGGGAAAGAGCGGCGATATGTCTCCGCGTGACCACAAAGGACGCGAGTCATAAATCCCGCGATTCCACCTTTCCGGTCCAAAAAACATTAATTACGATAAATTCATCTTCATGGAAAAATAATTGACCTTCAATATTTCAATTCCACAAGAAAAATCGCAATTACTCATAAAAGTTGGTACAAAAATTACTAAAAATAACAACAACAACAACAACAAGCAAAATCATGACTTAATAGAAAAATATCACGAAATGCCAAAAAAATGATCTATTTCTTTCCCGAGATCAGAAAAAAAAAGAACTTGGCTCATGAATTGTTTTTTAACAACAAAAACAAATAACTTCACGTTGCATCAAAAAATTATTTTTATTCCTTTTTCGATTTGCAAAGGAGCAATGGTACGTGTGTTTTATGGTTGACTGGCTTGAGCCCTAGCCATCAAAGAAATTTTTTGAGCTCGTTGAACCACCTCCGGGCATTTCCTCTTCCGCAAGAGTCGGCAATCTTGAAAAAATCCTTCGTTTCTGGGGAAGCCGTTACTCGAGTCGTTATAAGTTACGAGCCCTTTAAAAAAAATCAAACAAAAACAATAAATGCATATTGTTATTTAATCCCACATAGGCGTGTAAAAAATCCAAAGTTCTGTTTTTGCTTTCGCCAAATAAAAATAAACAACACTACAGTGGAAAACGAAAACTACTTACTGATTTTTACAAAAAAAAAAAAAAAAAAAAACTTTCCTACGGATAAATACTTTGAGACAGGAGCGGACTGATCCCGAAGGTTCACTAGGGAATAAATCCTCATCAAACTAGCATATTTTTACAAAAGTAATTTTTTGAGTATACAATCGCGATCCTTCTTCTACATTGGAAAGTTTAAGGCCAATTTTCTTTCCATAAGATGAATTTCTCTTAAAATGCTGAAGCAAATCTTTTTAAATGTTTAGGATATAACTTGGAACGTCACTAGGCACGGTGCGTCGTCTTAGAAATCACTGCCCTGCAATTGTGTTATTCTCCGTCATCAACGAGCCCTTTCCTTCTGTCTTTTTTACTTTTGAAACTAGGGAATAGATGCCTAGGAAAAAGCTTCAAGTTTCATTTTTTCCCTTGAGAAAGACACTGATGGTAAGTCCTCTTCTTGAAATTTCAGAACCAAATTTCAATTCAACCTTATTTTCGGCTCAAAATTTATTTATTTATTCTTTTATTTTTGGCGAAAAGTTGGGTCTAAACCAGTTTTGGCGAGCTTTCACAAGCAATTTTCGACAAGCATTTTTTTTTTCTTTTTTTGAAAAAATTACATCTATAAAAAATTCGAAGCCATTTTCGATCTACAAAAATTGGACCACTTTTTGGTGCTTTCTTCCGATTTTAATGAAATCGGTATCGGTATCTCAGGCACCAACTCGAATATCAAATTTATAAAGCAGGGAATTTTTTAATTTTATTTTTAAGCTTTTTAGGACCGAAGGATCTCAAAATATTAAAAAACTTCCGAACCCCCCTTTCGGCCATGGAATATCTCTATTTAAATATGAAAATATAATTATCGATTTTAATGTTTGAATTTTCAGATTTTATTGGAGCCCTTCTCACATGTGAAATGATGTCTATAAGGCAGAGTGTCTTATCAAAAAGGTGCATCGCCAGGAAAACAAAAGCGGTATATTTTGACTATTTACTAATGGAAATAGTATATTGTTAAACTAGGGAGGAAAATAAACCTCAACGGGGATATTCATTTTCCTTCCTAGGTTAAACAAGGTCATTTTCATTACGAATCAATAATTAATTATTCAGAAAAATCAGAGAAAAGGATTTGATAAATTGTAAACAAAGTCTTTTATAAACAGGTTTAACACTGCTTTGCCCTATTCGGAAAAACTCACTTTCCGCAATGGTGTGGGTGTACGAAGCGGAAAGTGGTTCTTTCCTACTATGAGCAATGAAAAATAATTTAGAGGTGGAAGAAAAACATTTTATGATCTGGTAGCCAAATACGATATTTTTTAAAAAATAACCCAACAGATTCATGTTTTTGAAAAAAAAAAAAAAAAAAAAAAAAAAAAAAATTAAAATTATGGAATTGCGGCTTTTTTATATGAATTTGATATTCCAAGCTTATTTTTCAAATAAAAGATTTATTTTTTTTTAAAATATTACAGTGGATGTATTTTCGCCTAAAGAATTGATTTTGCTAAAAATCTCAAAAATGAGAAAAGATAGAGATGCAGCCTTTTCATAAGATATCCCTTAAATATTCAAATACGACTATCGCAATTTTAACACGAAATCGATTTTTCATGCGTGCAAAATATTAAGGGGGAAAAAATCAGATATGGCCTTTGCAAAGACACCATTGGCCGCCACTAAAATTTTCATTACTCATAGACCGAAAATGAAATTTTCCGCCCGCTCAAAAATTCAAAATCGTGGTGAAAAATATTTTACATGTCAGGCAAGGAGGTGGCTTGCAAGCCTCCACTGGCCACCTCCATACTTGATATGTAATATACTATTCCTATCTTCCATTATTTTAAGAATCACCTATTTATTAAAAAGTCCATGGAAATATCTCCGCCCCTGCTACGATTATTATACTGTAGAACTACTTATTACGCTATTAAAAAAATTAAATTGCTTAAATTCTGATTTTTTGTTGTTGTTGCAATGATAACTTAAAATATGAGTCACAATAAAAAAAAATCAATTAGTAATGCGCCGTCATACAAGTGGAGTTTTAAGTGCTCCGAGAGATCGATAAAAAAAAAAAAAAAAAAAACGACATCCGTTTTCAACGTCGCCAGCAGGCTTTTTTCGATTCCTTATTTTACATATACCTTAAAAATAAAAATGGAATCGAATTTTGTGTGGCAATCAATTAGCAAATGAACAAATCAAATAAGCAGACATTTATTGCGATTACTAAACAGGAGCTTGAAGGGCTCTAATAAAGGGTCCAAATAAGCTGGAAAATTCCGGGAAAATCGCGGTAAAAATGCAAACAATTTGAGAAAAAGAAAATAGAATTGAGTTTAATTTTTAGAGACTAAGACTCGATTTTGCGGAGCCAAGTTCATTGTTAAACTTTTAACGCTTCAATAAACGATGCAAAATTCGAAATTACATATATTTCGAAAACGTATCGTACAATTTATACTTATTAAGAACTTACAATCGCCTAAAATAACATATTTAGGCAACACATCTCACAATTCATATTTTTCGATTCCTTCAGAAACTATGCAACTTTGAATACTGGAAGCCATATAATTTTGAATTGAAATTTCATTAATATTAAACTCCAGTGGCATCCCAAATAAATTCCAAGGAAAAAAAAAAGTTCTCAAAGCTAAAAAGCACCTTTTAAAGACTATAGTCTACACATAGTTCCTTGTTTCAAAGAGACTGTTCAAGTAGTACGTAAGACAAAAATCGGTCCATTTTCACCTGCTCCCCCTTGCCAAGACAAAATAAGAAAATGACAAACCCCCCCTTAAGTATTACGTAAGATTTCTAGTACCCTCCCCCCTCCTAAATATTAAAAAAAAAAAAAAAATTTAGCCAAGAGAAAAACTTTTTTTTTTTTACTGGTACATAATTTAATGCTAAAACTAAGAAATAATTCATTTTTAACTTTAAAAACAGTGCTTGAAAGTGAAAAACGAATTAATTTTTATTTTCACTTTAATTTTATTGTTATAAGAAAAGAAATGCTTACATTAAATCAGCTGAAACTCCCCCTATCCCTTGTAAGAAAAAATAAGGATTTAAAAAACCCCCTCCCTCCCTTAGGTGCTTATGTAATACTTGAACGGCCTTGGTTTAAGAGGCTAAAAAAACTGTTCCAATTGTAACATAGGGTACTTTAAGTGGCCTACCGTGAGGACATACATTTAGGGTTTTTTTCCTTTCTAAATGTACAATCTGGACTTCCTTAGCTATTCCAAACAAGCTTGATTTTCTCTTCCTATAAAATTAGGTCAAAATCTTATTGGTTCCCTCTTTTCTTTTGCCAGACTCAAGCTTTTATTTATTTTCTTTTTTCCTTTACAGTTTGAAATACTAGCCATAGTCCATTAATTGTGAAAATAAAACAGTGAGCTCAGGATGAAAAGTCAGCATATGTTCTAAAATGTGCAATATATAGATATAACAGATATAACATCTGCAGCGCAATACCTGTATTTAACATGTTGAAACTTTAAAAATTATCGACAGACATTCAAAATTCTCACAATCGGCTCCACCTAAATTTTGTAAATTAAAATATTGCTTTCTTCTTTCAACTGTCTCCTTTGGGCTAAAAACATATTGCTTAAGACTTATAAAAGCACACTAGAACTTTTACCTTATTATTACTTCGATATGAAACTTAATTAGTGCAGGATATCAAATTTTACAGTGAAAATGGTTTAAAGGGTATACAAAAATTAATTTACTGCACTGTGATGAAAAAAATACCTACCCAATCCCCAAATTCTTCCACCTCGAAATTCGCCTTCATATTTCATCCCGTCTGCTCTCCAAAACACACCATGACCATGGAACCAACCTTGCATAAATTCCCCTTCATATCTAGAAAAAATTAAAAAAAATAAATAAACCTGAAGTTCTAAGTTACAAAAAGCCACAAATCAACTTATTCAAATTGTCTTAGTTTTAAAATGAAAAAAGATTGACATGCAATTATTCAACAACCAATCATTTTATTATAATCTTACCGAGCTCCATCTGGAAAATTCATAATGCCGAGACCAGAACAGAGGCCATTTTGAAATCCTCCATCATACTGAGTTCCATCTGGTAGTGATAAATGGCCCATACCATGTTTTTGTCCTTTCTGGTTCCAATCTCCAACATACATAGTCCCATCTTCATATGTGTATCCACCTGTTTTAACAATACCCTTAAATACAAACGAAAGTTTTTGAATTTTAAATTCATTTCTGACACAAAATTGATAGATAAAAAAAAAAAAAAAAACTTACCTTAGACATTGTGGCAGGTAAATCCTAGCACTGAAAAATTCGTTTTAACAACAAAACATCCTACAGAAGCCCTACAAAATGCATGCGTGGATTTCCTCCATGCAAATCCGCTTAAAGAATTACGCATGTAAACCACACCAATCGTACGATCTTTCGATTTGAGGGCCATAATTAGGCCATATAAAAAACTAAACATTACAAATTGTGTCAAAATTTCTAGGTTTAAAGCTTTTCCCATTGAAAAATAGATAAATAATACACTGGAAAACCGAAAGAAAGAAACTGAAACCCAACGAACAGCCATCGTGATGCGTCCACGCGTTTACTCCTCTTAAGATGGCGGTGGGCCGTAATGGTACTTGCGCCATCTTTACCCTAACCGGTGAACTAACATTTTCAAAAAAAATGCGCCATTTTTTTAACCCCTTTCTACAGATTTTTTTTTCTCTTTTTCATAAAAGATATTACTTTTCAAATGCTTTATTTCAAGTAAAAAAAACATTAAAAGTAAAGGGAAAAAAATTTTAATAACACAAATGCATAATTTTTTTATTTATTTACACATCTTAAAAATGATTATAAAGTTTACATTATATGGATATATAAATGCACAATAGCTATCACTTAAGTACCTTAGTTTACTTTGTTCCAGACAAAAATTATAAAAATAATGGAATTCTATCAATTTTAAAAATATTTCAAAGTGCTGACTTCTGATGAGTTAAAAATCTGCTGACATGAGGTGCCACCACATGGGGGTCAGTGTTATGAACATCATGGTAACCATCAACCACAACCATTTCAAAATTTTTATTTTTTTTGAAAATTTGTAATGTTTTCCGAGTTACGCCTTTTCGGAAATCAGAATGGATAAATTTTTCTAATATTTCAGTTGCTACTAAAAGAAAAGGGCACTGGATAAACGACATGTTGTACAAATGTTGTTCCAATGAGACTGGAACAACTAAATGGAATTTAAGGCGTTGATCAGTTGAGAAGTAGTAACCTTCTGGACCATTTTTTAAAGACCGTTTGATTAAAGCTTCAGCTGCTTCTCTAGTAATAGGTGATGGTCGATTTGCTATCATTCTTTCCAAAGCTCCTTCATATGTATAACTCGGAGGAGTTCTGTCTAACATTTTATTTTCCAAATTAATTAATTTCTGATTCATTTGCACATAATGTTTGATGAAATCATCACCTCCTAATGGTTTTGGCATGATAGCATCTAGAACAACTAGTTTCGCCACTTGACTGGGATACATGGCAGTGTAGTAAACACCTAACTGCCCACCTAAACTATGCCCGACATAATAAAACTTTTCCCATTTCAGCTGTCTGACAACCCGGTTAATTGCACTCACATACATAATCAAATCCAATGCTATTCCCTTAGGAAACCGAGTGGATTTTCCATGGCCCGGAAGATCGATTCCTACGTAATAAAAAATTCTAGGAAGTAAAGGCACAAGTCTGTCAAAAGATCCCGCATTGTCCTGAATTCCATGAACTAATAATACTGGTCGCAGACATGGATCTCCCCAAGTTTTGGCTGCTATGACACCCCAAGGAACTGGAAATGTCAACTCTTGATCTGCTTTATCTTGAGCAATTTGACTATTTTCTCCCATTTTTTCAACCGATTACTTTTCTCTGCGAACTGAACTTTAACTTTATAGTTCGATCAAAGAATACGTAATGACTCGATTAAAAAAAGATTTCATAATTAAAAATCACAGTAAACTTTGGAGCTTTGACGTATAAATAAAGAGCAGAAGAAATTGAACTTTACCGCAGTTATTTTTGTCTACTGCCACGATGAAGCCATTTTCAAATTTTTCACGGCCTAAACGTTTTTCTTTCTTCTATGCAGTAATTGCGTTATTATTCCCCAGAGTCTACGGTCGAAAGTTACAAAAAAAAAAAATACAAAAAAAAGTCCAATACAAAAAAAAAAAAAAAAAAAAAAAAAAAAAAATTATAAATTGCCTACCAAATAAAGGGGGGATGAAAATCGGAGTAAAATTGATAGGCAAATAGTTTTGGGTGACGAATTAAGAGATACGAAAAGATCAAAGTTAAATAATGTTATATTTAAAGAGAAACCGATTAAATTTTACAAAATGATCAACAGAAGTATTTGTAACGTTTTTACTTATTATTTACAACAGTCCTAACTGGGTTTTGGAAGGAATTCGTCATTCTTGATGATATCTACATTTACAGAATCAATCAAAATGAAAAAACAAAAGGGAGAAATAAAAGTAATAAATCTAATATGGAAGCTACTGTTTTACAACAAAAAGAAAAAAAATAATAACAAGCATGAATACATTAGATAAAACAACTAATATTTTTTTAGTCCTTTCACCTTTCACCTTTCTTCTTTCCTACAAAAAATAATATTTTGCCTGGACCATAATAAAAGAGGAATGTTTGTAATAAAAATAAAAAAGCTTTGAATAATCAAAAACTTGGGGTTTTCCACAAAATGTAAGGAATTGTTCTGGTATTACGTAACAAGGATGGGGACGAGGGGTATCGCAAGCCGAAAATTACATTTTAATAAAAATTAAAATTTTTGCCTATTAATAGAGGAGAGGGGCCAAATTATCCGAATTACGTAATACTTTCATGACCCTTTATCACAGATAAAACTAACATAATAAATCAAAAATAATAATAATAAAAATAAAACTATTTTATTATATTTTGGGGCATTCAGAGAGCCTAAATAACTAGAGTGGCTACAGCGCCATGTTTTTTCATAGATTTAACATACAAAAAGCAACAGTAGCAGGAACCAATCAGAACGCGGTTTTAGGAAGCCTTTAATTATTTAGTCTCTCTTTTTTGAACATGAGATTAATTTATGAAAGAGTAGCCATCATCTACAATTAATCCTTCAAAATAAAAAAAAGGAAACAATTTACATGCTTTTACAGCAAACAGATGCGAACGAAAAAGAAAACTCTTTAAAACTAATACGATATTTATACAATGTGCCATTTTAAAAAGAGAAACCCCGAGGGGACCCACGGTTTCCTCATTATTTATAAATTTTTCCGTACAAACATCTATAAATTATCGTTTACAAATTAAAAAGCCAAAGTCTTTTCGGTAAAATCGAAAAAAATTACTATTTACGTATTGATTAAACCGAAATGATTTTTTATCGATTCCAATTTTCATTCCGGTTTTTTAAAGATTA
Organism: Liposcelis bostrychophila; assembly: GCA_037577465.1. NCBI lineage: Eukaryota > Metazoa > Arthropoda > Insecta > Psocodea > Liposcelididae > Liposcelis > Liposcelis bostrychophila. Next base: position 609,366 of record CM075209.1, on the reverse strand, counting down.
ATCAAAAAATAAATGATTAAGGAATAATGATCATCAATTTATAAAATAATAAAAAAGTACGTGGTCCAGCATACCTTGAAAATAAATTCTGCTAATTAATATTATTCCGCCGTAGATAATTAAAAAAAAAAAATATTGGCGAGTAATCATTAACTATCAGACATAACAAGACGACTTTTTTTTTTCTTGCCACAGAGCTTCCAATTTTATGCGGTAAAAAAATTGTAGGGTGGTCTACTTAACGAATAATTCTTTTGAAAAATAAGAACGCCTCTCTGCCCTATTACTGGAAAAAAATAAAGTGCGTACAGTTTTTGATTTTGCTTATCGAGAAAACAAACAAAAAAAAAAAAAAATTAAATTAATTTTAAAAAAAATTTAAAAAAAAAATACAAATAAATAAATTTTGTTTACGATAAGTTGCTGTACAATAGTTATTGCGACTTTATTTTTTCGAATTAGGCCAAACTCAATTTCAAAAAAATGAAATGACTAGGAACAAAAAATGGGTTTGGGAAACAATCTCTTTCACGAAGATGAATAAAATTTGGCATTAGCAGTGACCAACTGCAACTCAAAACCGAGTAAATAATTCATTTCATTTAACTAATATAACTAACGTGATTTTTTTTATTCCTTTTTTTTTTAAATTTTCTAATTACGATAAAATTTTCCCTGTTTACTACGATCGATCCAACTAATTCATCACGGCCAGATGACTTAATTGCTAATTGACATAATATAATTTTTTTTTCTTTTTTATTGTGACTCGAAAAACACCGGGGATTTATTTTGTCTTCTTTACAAAATTATGACAATCGCTACATTAAATTATTCTAATATCCAGTACAATTTATAATTGATTCAAAAAAAAAAAGGTCTTGCAAGACGGTTTAAATTATATTTGTAGCAAAAAATTAATATGTAACTCAAAAAAAGTTTTCTAAAATGAGTATTCCGGAACATACATGTACATAAAGCTCATACATGTACATATGTCAGGGGAGTTCTGTTGCAGTCTCGATTTTTCTATGATTAATATTTTTAATTATTTAAAATTTCTACAAAGTTTAATTTTCATATTGTATAAAAAACTGAAATGAATTTTAATTTTAAAAACGTTTTGAGCACATGGAAATGATAAGTATTTTTCCGGATACTTAAAACATTTTTTGTGCATGAAATTTCAGCCTTTGAAAACCCCCTTTTTTTAAAACCTTTTTTTTACGTTTCTTTAGTCGAATTTAGTCTCACTGACTCTCACTAATTTGTTTACAATATTATTTTTCAAAATTGTAGATTGAATTTAAGAAAAAAAAAATTTCTTTCGTTTTACGTATAAACAATTTTTTTTTTTTGAATCACACATTTGTTTTTTCTTCTTTTTTAAAATTAAATACAGAATTTAAAGACATCTGGCAGCGAAATTTAGTTGCTCGACGTAGGTTTTGGCCACTATACTACAGTGCTTCCTGGACCTCGATCCACCCCTTGCCCCACGACGGCAGTTACATTTGTTGGACTAGATGCTATCAACGAGGGCATACCCTGAAAATCAAAAAAGAAATTAAAACTACTTGATAAAACCGGTAGGAATCGCAATTCCTGTTTCTTCTTTCTCTTAGCCGCACAGTTCTCCCTTCCAAATTTTACTTTCTTACGTAATTTGTGAAAAATTTAGGAAATCTACTTTTTGGCCAAGTTTAGAGAATATCTCGTAAAAGGTGTAAAGATTTGGATTTAAAATTTGGAAAAAACGATCAGGAATCTTTTTTAAATTTACGGTGGAATCACTATATTATATACTGGAGAGTTGAAAGTGCGGATTTCAATATGAGACTTTTTACAGCTCAATCCATAAATCGAAATTCACCTTCGATCCCCGCTATGCAAGATTTTATTAACTTGGATAACGGATCTTACGGATTCCAGAATAATATAGGTATTTTTATTGGAAATCGTTTTTGGCAAAACAACTTGGCTGAGATAAAATTTAATTTTTTCTCTTTCAAATTAAAGGCAAACATTTCGCAGCAATATCATTTTTAGCAGAATTTTCGCTAGAGCATTCAGACTTTCAAATCAAAACAACATACAAGGCTCTTGTCAAGAAGGAAAGGTTCAAGAAATAATTTAAATTATAAAACCCTGGTATCGGAGTTTTGTGGTTAAGGATACTTCTAACTGGAATCTTTTTTACGCGTCTTCCAAATTTGATCTTTGAAAGGTCAATAACCCCATATGATGGTAAAAAAAAGGTTATCGTTTCCTATCAGTCATTTCGCAAAATTTCGTGAGCAATGCTCATTGCTATATGTTTCTACTACGGAATTACTTTTAGGTGTTATTCCTTTAATTAACACTCTATTTTATAAATACAATAACGCTGCATACGATTAAAAATGTTTCGAACCTTCTAAGCCTTTATTCAAAGCTCGTAAAATTTTAACAGTTTTTTACATTATTCCTCGAAAGGTGTAGCTACTTTCTTAATAACCCAGATATTTATAAGACCACACAAGAAACAAATCTAGTAAAACTGAACTTTAATCAACCGTTATAAAAGGCCAAGATGCTAAGTTAAAATTTTAAAAAAATTGTAGAGATTCAAGACTAAATAAAAAAATTCCGATCTCTAACTGAAAGTATTTGAAGTAAAATTAATTACCATTTTGCCAGGTCTTGCCCACGTATAAATATAACCATCTTGGCAGGCTGTCACAAAGCAGTCTTCTCTAAAGACAAGAGCCGTAAGTCTCTCGTGAGCAATTTTCTTGCAGATAAGAGGTTCTAATACGGGACATTCGTCAAATCTAGGACAAGCGTTGGTTCCAATTAATTTAATGGGGTCGTCGCAGCTGTTCCTCGAGGACGAAACCCCTCCGCCTTTCCAACTGTTCTTATCCCCGCTGGCTAACGCGTTTTTTGAACTTTGGCTCAAGTTTCTTTTGTGTAACGAACTATTTTCTTTTCTATCACCGAACCCGAACCGGCTAACCTTTGGGTCAAAGAGGTATTCGAATGATTGTGGACGGGAACGTCCGAACTCGTTTCTTTGTTAGGTATTACGTTATTGCACTTGACGGAGGAACTAGCGTTGTGTTTCGTAGCGGAACCGTTTCCGCTTTTGATCCCGGCATCTCCCGCACTCGAAGAGAAATTACTAGTCCTTTGTTTTGAGCAAAGCGGTTGCCTTAGGACGTCTTCCGTGATGTCCCAAAAGCATAACTGAGTGTCTTGCCCCACGGATCCGAGGCGGTAACACGTAGCGTTCAGTCTGTTAACTTCCGACCCCGAGGAATTCCGGTTCCTCGAACTCCCCCCGCCGGAAAAATTGCAATTTCCGATGTGATTATGAATGACTTGAGATTGGGTTTCGTCGTCGGAGCCTCCACTGAAATCCACTTGATCTTGATCCCCGTAAGAAGTCGTGTACGGATCGAAAGCCACGACGCTGACCCAGCTCCTGTGACCTTGACCCCGGGCGACGACTCTCCTCTCGTGAAAGCTCCAAATGGTGACTAAGTCGTCCTCCCCTCCGACCACGACGTACCTCCCGTCCGGAGACCAACAAACGCACAAAAACCCACCGAAATAACTTCTCGCAATACCTTCCAGTTCCATGGTGTCGTAATGGAACACCCGGAGGAATCCGTCTTGGGATACGACGGCTAAATGGGTCCCGGAAGGAGAAAAGGCGAATTCATTGATGCAGCATCCGTCGGATCCTATGACCCACCTGTAAAGGGGGTTTCGAGTGCTTTTCGTTTTGCACGTGTGAACTGTAAAACCTTCACCGTGTTTAAATGGTTGATAATGAGGGGGCGTCACTCCGCAGGGCAACTCCTCGTTGTATAAATAAAGTTGACCGCTACTGTGAGAAACGACGAACAAATTCTGAGAACCAGGCACCCATCGTATACAGGTCACTTTCGTTTTATCTATTAACCTCTGTAAAAAAAAAAAAAAAAAAAAAAAAAAAAAAAAAAAAAAAAAAAAAAAAATACAAAAATTTATTAATTCGAATTATTTTACTCATAAAACTGACTAAATTTTTTTTTGTTTTCCAAACAGTCCCTAGTTCTTGCATTTTAAAAACTCAGAAAAGTTACATTTAATTATTTTAATCTAAAAGCTAGACTTCCAAAAAATGTTTAACATTAACCTTCTTATTTTAATCAACGAAAATAATCAGAAAAATCATTCAAAAAAAATTATTTATGATTTGAATGCAAGTCATATTCCACAGTTGCCACTTATGTTGCTTTGAAAAGCAAACATATTCATTTTCGAGACTTTTTGATGTACTCATACATTTACATTTATTTCCGAAAAGCAAGTCATAAAACTTTTAATTTTTAGATTATTTTCCCCTATAAATCACCTAAATTATACATACCTCTTCATTATAAAGTTTACTCAGTTCTTTTTTGATGGGATCAATTAATTGAATTTGTCCGGTTGAAAATCCAACTAAAAGTGAGGCACTATCAGATGTTGCTGTTACTGAATTAAAGTCATGGCATGTAGGATTGGTACCTTTATACATTTTTTTATCCACTGGTTTGGGGAGATCTGCTGTAGGATATCTCTGCAATAAAAATTTAACAAAAAGAAAAATTAATTATCATAAAAGGAACCCAAAAAAAAAACAACAAAAAAAACTGTTATCCATAAACAAATAGTTAAAAATCCTATAAGCTATCTTATCTCTGCAAAAAATCTTTTTCCTTAAAATTTTTTGACTATCATATTTCACTGACAATAATTCATCCCATGCAATAAAGCTTTTAATTAACAAACCAATTCCCTTGTAATAGGCATCCCAACAATAATTATTTCATGTAATTTGCCAATAAAAACCATGTCCTGTCTGTGTTTTTTTTAGCTGGAAAAGTTTTTAGCATCGCCGTTAATGTTGCTTATATTCCTTAAAATCAAACTTGAAATTGAAGCAGTTTTTCGTCCGCTACTTTCCTGCATCAGTATTTTCAAAGAGGAATTTGATAAAAAGCTTAAATCAGCAGGTACAGCAAAGAAAGGGGAGTGGTAACTTCCCATTGCCCTGATTGACCTTAATAGTGTCCAGATTAGGTTAGATCGGTATCGGGGATCGAAGGTTTTTTCTTGTTCGTCGTTCTGTACCGGGGGTCCCCGAAGAAAATAAACAAGGGAATCGAACGGATGAGGGCCGATACGTTACCTTTTTAACTCCCTTATACACGTAAACATAAAGCTCTCGTCCGACGTTGAAACAAATGTTGTCACCATTGCCGCTCGGATCTGGCAAAGTAACGAAAGAAATCCGGACAGATGAATTCCCTTGATTATTTGTATATCCTACGCGATTTGGCCTTAAATAATCTGAATGTGTTACTAATCTATAAGTCCCTTCTCTCGTAATAAACTGTGTTTTTAACTCGTCTTTTCCCCCACTATCATTTTGCACCGCCATTTTATTTCACCACTGTGCAGAAGCCTATATTTAATTAGTGCGCGCGCATCCTACGACGCTGATCAAATCAACAATCTTTCGAGGCCCTCGCCAAACGAATCGCTGGGATCCGCTAAATTGAACGGCCGCCATTTTCGCGGGCAACCAATTAGCGCCCTTCTTTTAAAAAACAAACGCTTCTCTATACACGACGGAAGTTCAGTTACCAACGTATATAGAGATGACAACTTTCAATTCAAAAAGTTTACGGACCGACATTGAATACATTATTTAAAAAAGTTTTTTTCTTTTCCTTTGCACCAGTTGTAGGCAATTCTCCATTCCTGTGTCAAATACTACAAGGGTCATTTATGGAGCACAGTATTTTAGTGTACACCTTGTAGTCGAAATAATTTAAACAAAAAATTCTCACGAAGCCATTTTAAGGTCTCTATTGCAGACAGTTCAAAGTTCAGCTACTCCAAAAACATTTGGAACATTTTCAAAACGTTATTTTCGCAAAACCTGTAAATGGAAAATCTCTAAACTTTTTTGGACCCATTAAAATGCTTGAACTTTATTTGTATAGAAAACATGTTCAGAGTACTTAGGATCTAATTATTTTTGGAACATATGCAATAATTTACAATGGAAATTTTCAAATCTTTTTTTGGTACATCTCGAAAAAACACCGACTTCCGAATTGACCATGAATTGACGAAAAATGTTTCGGACATTTGCTAACACTGTGTTCCAAATGTTTCTTATGGTTTTTGGAACATGAGTCACTTAAACCGTTTGCGAAGTTCATATTTAAAATACTTCCAATTTATTATAGTGAAAATGATATTTTAAAACAAAAACCAAAAACAATGAAACTGGAAATTCTGCAGTATATTAAATATTTAGGTACAGTTTTTTTTAAGCGGAAAATTCAGTGACATTAAGCTTAGGAAATTGAGGAAAATAATTTGTAAAGATTTTTAGGGTAAAAAAGCAAACTGTTGAATAAAAAAATCTGGTAAAAATCTATTTGAATTATTTGTGTAAAAAAGTCAGAGGATTTAACAAAATTGGGCAGAGGAGAATATAAGTTGCCGTTAAAAATGGAAATTTTTCCAACATTTTGAAGGACGCTCTATTTGATGATAATAGCCCAGATAATATGTGAGATAATACCATACATAATTAAACTTTTTTAATTCGAGCATGCGACATTTATACTTCAACACTTAAGGTAGCTAAACAATTATTAAACTCATGAGACTGTAACCATGAATGCAGTAATCGTAAGGTTTTAGGCTATCGGTATGATATAATTTCTTATTCGATAGTGAACCACGGTCATGACGTTGCTAAAGACCACCGATGGTAAGAACTTTTTTTTTTATTAATTTAAAAGAATTATACCTAAGAGTACGCATCAGTCGTAACAGCAGATAAATCCTATTTTTCGTTTTACGGAAAACGAAAAGGAAAACTAATAAATCTTCAGGAACGTGCTTCGAAGAATTATTCCCAACTTTTTTATACTAGATTTGTCTTCGTTCCCCAAAATACGAGTTATCTGCTGTCTCGACTGATGCGTACTCTAAAGTTCTTTTCAAATCCAGTTCATGGTGGTATTAATTTAAAAAATAAAAATAAAACCATAGAACTTTAAAACTAACGTTACGTTAGCAGCAGTTAATTCCCTTGAAAAACTAGGAAAACAACCATTTTTTTTAAACCGTAAAAATCAAAAAGGCCAAAAGCGTGTAATAAATCAGAATAAAAACTTTTTAAATATTCATTTTTGTCAGTCGAACAGGAATTCAAAAACGAAAAAATGCTACATTGTAGCTAGATTCTAAGAACCTTTCCTTAAAAAATTATTCCGCCAGGTTCGCTGAATGACCTTAATGGTTACTATTAAGGCCATATAATGGGCGGCTCTGGGTTGTTCATGACTTATTGAAAAATTCCAAATTCTCCGATAGGATGTAGCCGCTAGCTTCTCTTAAAAAAAAAAAAAAAAAAGGAATATTCCAAGTATAACGTCAAAGGGGAAGGGGTCTTCCAAATTCTTATTTTTATTGGCATGGGAGAAAAAGCGGAAAAAATTACTAATATACCTAATAATTAGGTAATACTTGAATAACCCCTTATCAATCGAAGTTCTTAAGCCTGATTTAACGAGTTTTAAGTAACAACGAAGAAAAAATGAAAAATTTTTTTAGTCTTTGGAGTAATAAAATGTCAAAAAATCATGTGCCCTTACATGTGCTTTCTGTGTTGATACCTTGTACATAAGGTTTCCATCTTTGATGAAATATGTCAATTATCAATTGAAGAGATGAAATCAACGCCTTCGAGGTCACGTTTTAGAGCCCTAAAGTATTATGTTCTTCAAATATTTTACTATTTATACGCGTGCACAATCAGCAGGAGAGTTATCAGCGTGACATTTGATACCAGGAAATGCATCCATTTTCAGATGCATTACAACAGCACGTCAATAGCGAGTCGGCGTCACCTTCGCGGCAAAACGAAATGGACCAAATACCTGGAAAATACAAACAAAAATCGGAGCTAGAAATGGAAATAGTGAAAGGAAATGAAGAGGTTTCCCAAAATGGGAAAAATGTTGAAAAAGTTGGCGAATTTAGAACTGTACTACCTCAGGTAAGGGGCAACGCAATCAAAATTTCTGGAAAATCAAATTGTGATTTTAAAGTTTTTAGATTTTAGCTGGTACCGCAAAAAATTTAGTACTTTTAGATTTGGGAATGGCTATAGGATATGCAACCATCATAATCCCGGAATTACTCAAAGCGAAACAAGGTCTAAAATTTACAGAAGAGCAGGCATCTTGGTATGGTAAGTCTATTATTATACTGTGCTGTGGCCCAAAATAGGTTTTTACAAGCTACAATTGCAAATCTAAAAGAGCCTCGTTTAGCATAACTTTGTCATTTTTGAATTTTACTTTTTTTTTCCAGGGAGCGTCGTTTTCATATGTCAACCAATAGGAAGCATCATTTCAGGATTTCTTTTCGAGCCGTTCGGCAGAAAACGCGCCTTAATATTCGTCAACTTCCCCCAAATAGTAGGGTGGTTTTTAACGTATTTCGCTTCTTCTCTAACTCAACTGTACGTAGCTTATATTATTTTAGGGATAGGTATAGGATTTATGGAAGCTCCACTAATAACGTATGTAGGAGAGATCAGTCAACCGAAATGGAGAGGATCTCTAATCGCTTATGCTGGTAAATAACCAATAACCCAGACATATCCAAAGGCAAATTCACTGATAGACATTTTTAATTTCAGAGCTATTTGTATACATTGGATTTTTAATAATATACTTCATCGGAAGTTTAACCGATTGGAGAACGGCTGCAGCCATTTCGTCTTCGATTCCTATGCTAGCAGCTATTTGCATAACGCAGATCCCGGAGTCTCCCATTTGGCTCATCGCGAAAGGGAGATTGAAACAAGCCGAAGAAAGCTTGTGCTGGCTTAGAGGTTGGGTGGAACCCCATCTAGTTCGAGAAGAATTCCAACAACTTGTGAGGCATAACCAAAATTGTTACACTTCGAAAAAGGAAGAAATTAAAATTGAAGTTATATCGGAAAGCGCTCCAAGGCCAACGGTCGAAAATCGTATCGATGCAGTTAAAAAAATTGTAAAACTACTCGGATTAGGAGACCTTTTCCGAAGGCAAACTATGCAACCTTTGCTGCTTGTTGCTGTTTTTTTCGTGTTTCATCACTGCGGCGGTCCTTCGGGGTCCCGTCCGTTCATGATTCCTATTTTTGAAGCCTTTCACAGCCCGATCGATCCCAATTGGGCCACCGTCATACACTCTACACTCGGTTTATCCGCCAACGTCTTGTGTTGCCTAGTCGTATCTAAAATCGGAAAACGCCTTCTAAGTCTCATTTCTTTTGCCGGTTGCATCGTTACCAATTTTCTCATTTGCATTTACGGATTTTTCTTCGTGGAGAGCGGGATCACTTTGTTTCCTGTAGTCACTTATTTTGCTCTCAACTTTGTCTGGACGTTCGGGATCGGACAAACGCCTTGGCTACTAGTCAGCGAAATATTCCCTCTTCGCGGTAAAGGTGTCGCCAGCGGAGTATCATCTGCGGTAGGCTATTTGCTCGGCTTTGTAGTAACCAAAACTTTTTACAATTTACAAAAAGCATTGACGACGGCAGGGGTTTTCGGTTTCTACGGATTCATGATGATCATCGGATCGGTCCTTTTTTACTTTTACGTACCGGAAACGGAAGGAAAATCTTTGGAGGAAATAGAAGAGATATTCGATAAGAAATTTAAAAAAACAAAATCTCGGTCTTCGGTAGATGTTAAAGCGAGTAATACCGGTACTGAGATTACTCCAAGGTTTTAATGTAGGCATATAATTATTTTTAATATAATTAATTAAATAAATAAATAAATGAGTAGAATCATTACTAAATCCTAAAGACTATAGCCTATAAAAAAAAGACTGGCGAATTCACCGGTAAATCTAATTGGTTCGCTTTTTAGAAGCCATATATGAATCGCCATATTGGAAATTGAATGAAAATTTGAAAATTTCTCAGTATTACTAATATATGTATTTTAAAACCTTTAGCCCATTTTTTATTTAAAAAATATAGGATTTATTAGGGACCCTATAGGTGGTATCGGGAAAACGGTCGTAGCTATGTAATCCACAGTTCAGGAGGTATAGGGTCTCTAATAAATTCTATATTTTTCTGCAAAATATGCAGCCTGATTGAGAGGATTAATTCACCCCTTAAAATAAAACCTTTTACATCAAAAATCTTAATTCTCAGTAGGAAAGAAAGTAGGAGCAAAAGGATGCAACACAAGTGGAACATTTTTTACCAGATTTCTTAAAGATATAATAAAAGCAAAGATGTCTTTAAGACATCTTTTTTCTTTAAGTCCACTTGTTCTACTTGGGAAATGAATCATGTTTTGATTTCTTAATTTGACTTGAGAACCAATCTACTTTTTTTTTAATTTCTTACTTAAGAAATGTACAAACCAACAAAAACAATGCTTAGGTTGCTGAAATTAAGGGAAAAACATTTTTATCTAATAATAAGAGAGGAAGCATCGGGTTCATTTCATAAAAGTAAACAGGAGAAACAAAATGGCTTTTTTCCAGAATTAATGAAAGGCATTTCCTCGGTGCTTTGAATGCTCTATTGTTTCGTTCAAATCGTATCATTTTCCGTTAGTGTTATCAGCTACTACTACTGCAATTTTATAAAAATAGCTTATAATCGAAAAAGCTCACCGAGGGAAATAATGATATTATAATAAACTGAAACAATAAAATAGTTTGCAATTTACTACCTTATCTGTAAAGAGATGGGGATTACTACTATGACTCGGAAACTCAATTCTTAGTCATTTATTAAGTTTTATAACAATATGGCTGCTTCATCTTTTAGGAAAGGTGTGAGTATCTCCATCTAAAAGTGTAAACATATTTTCCTATCTTATAAAAAAAAATTCTCCTTTCTCAAATTAAAGATTTGCCAAAAATCGTGATAGTTGGAGAAGAGAGCGAACATGTCGAAGGTAAAAAAAACAAAATTAGTGGATTTCGAATTATTTTGCCGCAATTTTTGGCATGCACTGCTAAGAACCTAGTTCTGGTGTCGTTAGCAATGGTCATGCGATACCCCACCATCGTTATTCCAGTACTTCTAGAATCTAACATTGGGCTCAAATTTACCAAAGAACAAGCATCATGGTTTGGTAAGAGAAAATTAAAGCAAAAAAATACTTTTAAAAATAAAATAAAATAAACTTTTAAGAATAAAAATCAAATAAATACTTTTTTTTAAGGGAGCATCGTTTACATATGCCAACCTGTGGGGAGCATAGTATCTGGATTTACATCGCAAGCTTGGGGTAGAAAAACGACCCTAATTCTGGTCAACATTCCTTTCATTGTAGGATGGTTTTTAATGTACACCGCTTACGATTTGTATCAGCTGTTTGCAGCAACAATCGTTCTAGGTTTCGCAATGGGCTTCACCCAAGGTCCAGCCCTCAACTACATGGCGGAAATATGCCAACCGAAATGGAGAGGCATTCTGGCTAATTATTCGCGTATTACTTTTAAGCAAATCGATAAAAAAATATTAATGACAAACATTTTTTTCACAGAAATTTTTATTGGAGCGGGCTTTTTTTTAATGTCCCTGATAGGTTCGCTCACCGACTGGCACACGGCAGCAGCCATATCTTCTTCCGTCTCAATTTTAGCCGTCATCAGTATTGTTTTTGTGCCAGAGTCTCCTGCTTGGCTGATTTTTAAAGGGAGAGAAGATGACGCCCAAAAAAGTCTGTGTTGGTTCAGAGGTTGGGTAAAACCGGAAGAGGTGCAACAAGAATTCCAAAAAATGGTTGAATTCAATAAAGCTTTACCTCGGCTCAAGCAACCGTCTTCTGAAGAGCCGAAAACCCTCATAGGAAAAATAATCGGCTTTCTCGGGCTCCAAGATCTTTTCAAGAACGAGATATTACGCCCTTTTATTCTGGTTAACATCTTTTTGTTTTTTCAATCGATCGCAGGAATTGTAGGAACTCACGCTTACATTATTGAAATTTTCGAAGAATTCAGAAGTCCGATGGATCCGTTTTGGGCTGCAGTCATCGAATCGTCTTTAGGTATTGCAGCCCACCTTCTAGGTTGTCTTACAGTGGCCAAAATCGGAAAACGAATTATTTGCCATATTTCATTTCTCGGAGGTGCCAGCTGCTGCATCCTCATATCTATATACGGATTTTCAGTAGTCGAAAACGACGCATCGTGGATACCGGTCGCTTTGTATTGGTTATTTAGTTTTTTTCATGCCTATGGCATAGGCCTAGTGCCCTGGATTTACGTAACTGAAGTGTTTCCCATACGAGGGAGAAGTATGGCATCCGGTATTTCCTCTGCATTGAGTTATTTGATGTACTTTCTTGTGATAAAAACGTATTATAATCTTGTTTCCGCATTTACTCTTCCCGGATCTTTTGTATTTTACGGAGTTGTCATGATCATAGGATGGTTCTTTTTTTACTTTTTCATTCCGGAAACGGAAGGAGAAACTCTAGAAAAAGTACATTATATGTTTGCAAACGTGTGGAAAAAGCAAGACCATCAATGTCGACCGGGGAAGGAATGCCCAAGATTAAGTGCAGTTTCCTTGAGTAGATCAAGATATTAAAAGCCGATTGGCCCTGATGTACACTTATTTTTATTTATTTATTTATATTTATGTTTACGGCGCTAACAGTTACTATTGAAGAATCCTCTCCCAACCAATCAGAAGTAGTAAAAAAAGTTCTCCGCGCTGATCTCTTTGAAATAGTATATTACAACACAAGAGCTGCAAAAGAAAAAACTGTCCGTCGAGGCCGATTTTGAGGCCCGAGCCGAAGGCGAGGGTTTTAAAAAGGTCTCGACGGGTAATTCTTTTGCAGTTCTTGTGTTGTAAGCTACTTTTCATCACAAAGCACAGCGCAATAAAGGTTTTTCTAAAACGCACTAGTGCGGAAAAATAAGTTTTCTGCACTGAAAATGACATTTTATGCCGTTGTTATTTCTTGTTAACATTTTTTTCATATTTGACCATATGGCAAATATTACGAGAACTCCCTTGTTCATGAGTAAAATTTTCAAATATTTAGAAGTCCAGCTGATCCCTTTTGGGCTAGGAATTTCAGCTAATCTCATAGGATTCCTCACAATAATCAAAGTCAGAAAAACGAGGGATACCTACGTCAAGTTTCATTTCTTAGAGGTACGACGTGTTGCATTTTCCTACTTATTTACGAGTTTTTCTTCGCCAAAAATACAGTTATCACTCTATACTTCAGTTTTAACTTCGTTTGGGCCATTGATATTGGCATGGTGCCTTGGATCGTCGCTCCTCAGCAAAATATTTATTCCCTATTCGGGGGTCAACCATAAAACACGTGAGCACGTTAGGGGGGGGGGGGGGAGGGATTTTACATATTTAACGTGAACATTTGTCTCATCTAATAAACGTGCCAAAAATGAAAATAATTTAAATTTTTGAAATTATGTGACCTAACTCACATAAAAAATATAAAAAAAACCTTTAATTTTACCCGCGCATTTGCTTTAAGTTAAAAAAAATCTGTTTTTTGCAAAATTTAAGTTCCGAAGAATTTCCGATTTTTTAAATGTTTAATATTAATGTTAAAAAAAATTTAAGGGGGGGGGGGTAACCGAAATCTAACGCAATTTTAGGGGGGGGGTCCAGAAATGTTAACCTTTGATAACAAGGGGGGTGGAGGGGGTCGAAAATGGCCAAAATAATGCTCACGTGTTTTATGGACGACCCCTCGAGGCAGAAGTGTGGCGCATAGGGATTGTCCTCAGATTTTGCTCTTTTCGTTTTATTTCTGGCAACGAAAACACATTACGATTTTAAATCCGCATTTACGCTACAGGGAACTTTTGCATTCTACGGTGTAACCATGATCATCGGCTGCTTCTTTTTCTACTTCTGCATTCCGAAAACAGAAGGAAAACCTTTAGAAGAAGTACAAGTAATTTATGCCAATGTATGGACAAAGAATAATAGTAAAAATCGACCGGACAAGCCAGCCCCAAGATTAAGCCTAGTCACCTTCAAAAACATACTAAATGATTGATGATTTAAATTTAAGTTAAATCAAACTCAATTAATAACTAATTGTAAAATTAAAGGTTGCAAAAAAAAAAAAAAAAAAAAAAAAAAAAAAAAAATTGTAGTGGAAATACTAATTAATTTGATATTTTTCAATCCGAATTGTCGCAACTCAAATTTTTGCAACATACAGTATTTCAATATTAGAAAATTCAAATCTTAGCACATCAATATGGAAGCTGATATTTCGCGACTCTTGACTCCTGGTCAATTATCATCAAAAACACGTATCAATGTAAAGCTAATGAGCCGAAAAATTATTTTCCGAACTTTTCCGTAACATATTGTTACCATTTTATCGAATTCGCATACTATCAGCATACTTTACATATAGCAAATCGAAAAGACGTTTTTAGAAACGACGAACACTAGTATCAGCTAAACCGTAACGACAAAACTCAATATTTTTAAAGATAAAGGTCTGTGTTGTTTGCTTTTGTCCTTAGTCCTTTGCAATTAATTTTCCGGGGTTTGTAAAATGTCATTTTCAATGAAAGGTAAGCATCACTCGTTTACCTTTATAATATCTTTATCCTCACCTGAACGATTCTTTTTATTTTCCTTTTAGTTGAAGATTTGCCATGTTCCGTAAACGTACTAGAAAATGAAAATACGGAAAAGAAAAAGCCAAGCGAATTTAGGACCGCTTTGCCGCAATTCCTGGCATGTACGACCAATAATCTCATCCTTGCCACACTGTCAATGATCGCACAATACTCTACAATAGTTATACCAGTACTTCTAGAGGCTGAAAATGGGCTTAAATTTACCAAAGAACAAGCTTCATGGTTTGGTAAGAACAAATAAACAAACTTGGGGATTAACCTTTGGTAAACCAACTTATGTTACTCTAAATATAGGAAGTATTATTTACATTTGCCAACCTGTCGGAAGCATAGCATCCGGATTTATTTCGCAAGCCTGGGGTAGGAAACGGAACCTCATTTTTGTCAATATCCCCTTCATTGCAGGATGGTTCCTGTTGTACACCGCTTCAAATTTGTATCAACTCTTTGCAGGAGCAATGATTTTAGGTCTGTCAATCGGTTTGACCGAAGCCCCGACATTAAATTACGTCGGGGAAATCAGTCAGCCCAAGTGGAGAGGTGCCCTTGTTCAATACACTCGTACGTGAAATCTTTTGAAAAGAAAACGCAACAAAATAATAATCTACTCTATTTCTTCTAGAAATGTATTACGGTTCTGGGTTTTTCTTAATGACTTTGATAGGCACGCTTACCGATTGGCGTAAAGCAGCAGCAATTGCTTCTTCGATCCCTATGCTGGCCATTATCGTCCTTATTTTTATGCCGGAGTCTCCTGCTTGGTTGCTTTTCAAAGGACGAAAAGAAGAGGCACAAAAAAGTTTATGCTGGCTGCGAGGATGGGTGACACCACAAGAGATAACAATTGAATTCCAAAAGCTGGTGGAAAGCGATAAAATCTTACAAGAAATAATGAAGGAAAGCTCGTCAGAGGCAGTGGGATACGTACAAAAAATTCTTCGCGCTCTTGAACTCAATGAATTTTTCAAAAAAGATATTTTACGCCCTTTTGCACTAGTTAATATTTTCTTTATATTCGAAAATATGGCAGGTATTACGGGAACTCGCCCGTACATGATTGAAATTTTCAGAGAATTCGGAAGTCCAATGGATCCCTTCTGGACTACGGTCTTTGAATCAGCGATTGGGATCTTAGCAAATCTTTTAGGTTGTCTCACGATAGCCAAAATCGGGAAAAGAGTTATTTGCCATATTTCATTTCTCGGAGGTGCAACTTGTTGCATCCTCATATCTGTTTACGGCTTTTGGTTTGCTCGAGCTAGCGCATCCTGGTTTCCCGTAACCCTTTACTTTGTGTTCAATTTTCTTTGGACTATGGGATCGGGATGATACCTTGGATCCTCCTCACCGAAATATTCCCTATTCGAGCAAGAAGTGTGGCATCAGGGATCAGCTCCGCATTCGCTTATTTGGTTTCTTTTTGTGCAACTAAAACCTATTACAATCTTACGTCAGCACTTACCCTGTATGGAACCTTCGCATTCTACGGGACAATAATGATTATAGGTTGGATCTTCTTTTACTTCCTCATTCCGGAAACGGAAGGAAAAACTTTGGAAGAAGTTCAAATTATCTATGCAAACGTGTGGGAAAAAAAAACTCCTCAACCCCGATCAGGGATTAGGGAAGAAAATACTCAACTTTAATACCGACTAGAAACCCAAGACACGGTAACGAAAATGCATACTAAATTGAAATTTTAAAGAGTATCAGATATTTTTAATTGATCTATTCAGGGAGAATGAACTTCTTGCCTTTTACTACACTGCAAAAAAAGTGACCAGGTCAAAAGTTATTAAATATGGACCCCTTAATGATCAAATATGACTAAATAAAATTAGGAATAATTAAAAATGACCAAAAGTGATCAAGAAAAATCATTCATAATGAATTCTGGTTATTTTTAATCAAACGAGAAATTTTTTTCTTCGTTTTAAATTTTTATTACTAGTCTTATTTGGTTGTATTTGATCACTGAGGGGTCCATATATTTGACAACTTTTGAACCGACATTTCGGTTAAAGTGATCAAAAAATTTGTGACGCGGCGCTTTCTACCCCGAAAAGAACACATTTTTTCATAATTAATCTTTCAAAGGAATACTCGTATTTTCTTGTTAGCTCAGTATTGAACTTAATTCATTGCATTTTACATATCTAATTTGTTGTTTGACCACTGCAAATTGAGCTTAAGGAACCAATTTTCCAGCTGCTATGGAAACCTATACTCAATGGAATATGATTTGGATCATCTTTTAAAAATCCCTTCCATTCCAAAAAAATCCAAAACTATTGATTTTAGTTGTAAGATTAAAAAAATGAATAAAAAAAGCATTAAAAAAAAAAAAAAAAAAAAAAAAAAAAAAAAAATTTACAAAACTGGAAACATTTTTCTATTACTCATGGTATAAAAAGTCCCTTTTTGAGAATTATTTGGGGACTTAAAAGTAAAACTTTTTGGGACTCTACTTTTTAGTACGGAGTACTAAAAAGTTGACTTTTTAATACTCTTGCTATCGTGTCGTCTGCATCGAAAAAAAAAAGAAACCATGAAGGCCCCGAAAAATGGTTGGCAGCATTGTATCAAGAGTCACGTTATATACATTGTTTGGACAAACGAATGTTTTCAATTCACACCCTCATTTTTTTTTTTTTTTTTTTTTCTTTTTTTACATCACACCCATTTGTCACAGCAATATTAACCCCTTGAAATCAATCTTTACGAAAAAAAAATCTCTGTTTCATTCGAAATAGAAAATATTTTTAACCCCAAAGACAACACGGGGCCCTTTCCTGAACTTCGAGACAGTGTTGTCAAGCCTCGCTTCGCTCGGCTTGACAACGCACTGTCTCGAGTTCAGGAAAGTCCCCCGTGTTGTCCTTGGCCTTAAAAATACTATTTGTTCAATAATCAAATTGTGCAAAAGTCCTCACTATAATAATAAGTAAAACTCAGATATTGTAACTTCTGCTTTATGGGATCAAAAATTGATTGTCCTAACTTGATTAAATATTTAGCGAAACCTACTGTATATATTTATTAAAACTTTAAACCAAACTTGATACTTAAAAATTTTAAAACTATAAATTGGACAATATTTTAAATACAGTTTTACCATAACAAAGTCAAGTTAATGTCATTTCATTCAAAAAAAGAAAAAAAAAAAATAAAATTACCTGTTACTCTTCACCTTGACAGACGGGTCTTTTGAAAATGAAGAATTTCTTGTGTGTGTTTCATATTCACTTCTGTCCTAAAAAGAAAATCAAACTTGTTAAAATGTATTTAGTGTACTATGATTAACAGTTACATCGTTAAGAAACTGAATTTAAAATTTTTTCTCCCAGCATTCTTAGGGCAAGAAATGACAGGTCTTTGGCAAGATAAAATGAGCTTACCAATTTAATACATCAAAGGAGTAACAGTTTCAGAAGCAATTTTGCACAATAATTATTACAATCAAAGATGCTATATATATATTATAGATTAAGAGTTTTGACAATAATTGATAGTAACAAGCAAGTGTGAGTCTCTTTTCATATAATATTTCACAAAATCCTATTTAATAAGTTCAAATCAAACTGCATCAGTTAAGATGTTTCAAAAAAGAAATGGCTTCCTTCAGTAGCAGACCTTTTCTTCCCATCCTTAAAAACTAATGTAGCAATAAAGAGAGTTTAGAGAGCTATTTATAAGGGAAAATTTATTTCCAAGTCAAAATTATTATTAAACAAAAAACAAAAGCAACGATTCGTCACGTTGCATAAAAGTCTTGGTATGTGCACTGCAACCATATCATTTGTATGTATGCCGTTTATAATTTCTATAGCTTACCCTTAACATCTCCTCTATTGATTTATTAGTAATGCCAATCCTTACTAGCATATTTCGCTTTTTGTGTCCAGATTCGGTGACACTAAACCTAAACCGATCACAATAACTAAGCGACATTTCACACGATGCATCCGAATAACATCAACAAAACAAATCAACTAACATTTCCAATATGGCGTCTTTTACGCGGAAACAGTTCATTCTGCTGCCACAAATTTCCATCACGCAATTACATCGCGGGAATATGCTTTTTTATAAGCTAAACATAATTTTAATGGTGGCGCTGCAATCGCTGCAATCAAGTCATTCATTGTAAAAAAAATAAACCATGCATTTTTTTCAACACTCGTTTGATAGTTTATAAAATATGGGATTGATATTAAGGAACATTGATACAAGAGCGGAAATCACTTTAGAAGATGGAGTACCGCTAGTGATCGGAAGGGGAGATACAACAGGGGTAAGTAGGAACTGCTCAGGGACATAAACACATTTCAAACTTTGATGTAATACATTATTCGTTGGTTTTAGTGTTCTGACAAGAGGGTGTCAAGGAAACACAGTCAGGTGGTTTGTACTTCAGAAAATAAACTTCAAGTGTCAGCTGTAAGTCAAAAGATTTTGATCATATGCTGCATCAAGAAACAATCATTCATATATCTTTTTTTTTTTTTTTTTTTTTTTTTTAAGCTGCACACTAACCCATGTTTTGTTATGAAGAATGGCGAGCCTCCTATACTACATTTATTAAAGAATGAAGAAAAAATTTTAGACGAAGGGGATTATTTGGGATTGTTGAAAGATGCATTTTGGTATGAAATTATTAAAAAAGATTCCGTGAAAGACAGCAAGGAAAATGACAGCTCAGAAAGCAATGAAACCAAATTTAAAAATCAAACATCCAAATTATCAGTTGATGAACCTAGCACATCTAACAATACCAGCAATTTGCTTCCAAAAATTGAAGTGACTGAGAGCGGTGCTACAAACATACCTCCTGAACTTGAAAAAACAAGGAAATTGCCTCTATGGATGTATGAAATTGATGAGCCGAAAGAAACAAAGAAGAGCCCTGCCAAAAGACCTCATTCATTAACTCCAGAGGAATCAGGAGGGAAAAAGGTTAAAACTGTAAGTTCAGTGATTGAAAAGGATTTGTGCTGGATAAAAATATTTTTTTGGCATGCAGTGGACTGCAATTAGGTTTTGGGTGGAAACTGACTAAAGGATTTTGCATGCCTGTATTTTGTTTTAACCTCATTTTTTTAAATAGAATATGCTTTGCTTTCAGGAGTTATCACCAAGGATGCTCAGAACTTCACCTTCACCGGAAAAGCAAACTAGTCCTGTGCAAGATTTAAAAGCAGAAGTGCCTGATAAGAATTGTAATATTAAACAGAAAATAGAGTTAGAGGAATCACAGACTGATAGTGTAAATGTAAAAGAAGCTGCCACTCCAGAGAAAGATGTTAAAACCTCAGGAGGAGAATCTTCTAAAAAAAATGAAAAAGATGGATATGAAAGTGATGCTGCAGATACAGATCAACCAGCAGCAAGTTCTCGATCTCCTAGGAGACCTATCTGCCAGTATGAAGGATCCTGTTACAGGTAACTATGTTGGGATGGAGATAATGGACCTGTTTTTAATGACCATTCAAAAATTTATTTTGAGAAAAAGAAAATATTTTAGTTTCACATTTATTATTAATTTGATTTTTCAGCTCTCAAAAAAATGTTTTGTGAGCATGTAACGAATTGGTCATGCCAGGGGTCCGAAGCTTGGACATTTTAACCGATGCCGATGCTCATCGGCATCGAATTTTTTTCAAAGTCGAAATCGGCGTCGGCGTCGGCATCGCGAAATTTGTTAGTGCCAGCATCGGCATCGGCATCGCGAAATTTATTAGTGCCGGCATCGTTAGCGGCCTCGGCAGCGGCATCGGCATCGGTGCCGGTACCAGCACTGACGTCGGAATTAAAAATTCGAGATATGTGATTTCACAATTAATTTATATTTTGAAAAAAAAAAAACGAACAAACGAATTATAGAAAACGTATAGAATGGCTCTAAAATTTTTATCTGATTAAAAAATCGGTACATTGGGTATAACAGATGCCGGCATCGGATGAGATCGATGCTTGGTGGCATCGGCATCAGCATCGGGTGGTCGATGCTGGAATCGGCATCGGCATCGGAAATAAAACAGATAAAATGGCATCGGCATCGGCATCGGCTTCGGACCCCTGGTCATGCTCATGGTTTTTCAATTTCCATACAAAGTAGTCATTTTTTTTTTTTTTTTTTTTTTTTTCAATTTTTTATTTTTTAGGAAAAATCCTCAACACCGTCAAGAATATTGCCATCCAGGAGATTCTGATTACGTCAAGCCGGAAAGCAGACCTCAATGCCCTTACGGCGCAAATTGTTACCGTCAAAACCAGATGCACAGGGTAGAATATCAACATCCTACGAGTACTCCGGCGCCACGACCGCAGCCTCGACGGCAGTCACCCGCATCACCAGGTGAGGATCGGCCACCCTGTCAGTATGGTAGTTTATGCTATCGTCAGAATCCAGAACACCGAAGAGATTTTTATCATCCTCCCAAAGGGTATTCATTTGTTCCTCAATCCTGGCCTTCCTGGTCTAGTGCCGGGTTTACCCTTCCTTATATCATAGTGGTGCCATCATGGTCATCTTATAATCATTTCAATTCGTCCGCAAAATCTTCCGAAGAAAAACCTACAAACTGTGATTCTACGACACGTCCCTTCGGTGACGGGACGGAAAATGAAAACGACTCTGACGACAGTGATTCGGATTCCGTTGTGGAAATTGATGAAAAATAATTTTTATTCAGTTCCTTTAAATTTTTCATTTTCAACTTTATTATAAAACCAAATTTTAATTGTTAGTTCTCTTCAGGGTTTTAGATGTAATTTTTTTAAAATTGTTACCACTTTTTTTCTATTTTATTGATAAAAAATTTAGAAAATTTCTTTTCTCCTCATGTGTTAATAATTCTTCCAGCTGATATGAACCAGAGTGATTTTTTGTAGCCTCACCACCACTTCCGGCTAAACGTAACCGTAAAACCAAATCCCCACAACCGCAAGATTCCGAAGAAGACGACTACGATTTAGAGGATCCCTTCATAAACGACGCCTCGTCGGATGATTATGCTCCCACGGAATCCGAATCGGACGAGGATGATGAAGTGAGCGATCTGTCTCAGGTCGAAAGAGAGGAATTAAAAAGACTTAAAAAAGAAGCTAAGAAAATTTCTAAAAAGAAAACTAAGTGAATTGATAATTTTGTTAAATTCTTCTATGACTAATTTTCGCTTTTTAAATTGATAATAGAAAAAAAGTTTAATTAAATATAAATTTTGTTTTTTAATTTACACGTGTTTTAGTCTCTTTTTTCTTAGAACTTTTCCCTCTTGGATTTCTAAATACCCCAGTATCAAGCTGGTTGCAAGGCCCGTCCGCTGCCGACCATTCCGAAGAGCATGACGGTCCGTCCGGTTGCAAGAGGTGAGGGGCAATAAGCATCATCATTTGCTGAAAAATCAACGAAAAGAAATGCAGGATTCACATCGATGAGGTAATTGATATTATGTTTCATCTCGAAGGTAATACCTCAGAAAAGGGACTAAGCCCCA
Source organism: Liposcelis bostrychophila (assembly GCA_037577465.1). Lineage (NCBI taxonomy): Eukaryota > Metazoa > Arthropoda > Insecta > Psocodea > Liposcelididae > Liposcelis > Liposcelis bostrychophila. Next base: position 587,146 of record CM075209.1, on the reverse strand, counting down.
TAGGCGTAAAACGAAACTGCCACTGAGGTAGCCCCTGATGCACCATCATCATACGGAAATACTGAGTAAAAGTGTCCGCTAAAAAATGCCACTCAAAACTCCTGTCCAACAGCCAGATTTTGGGCTTTTCCCTTTTTTCGATATCGGTTTCGTTTTTGTCCAAATAAACCAAGCATACTCGACCGTTTCCGTGACAAGAATCCATTTCGAAAATTTTGCATTTGACTCCAAAATGTGGCCGATTGGGATCCACTCTGTGATTATAAATTTCCGTGTCTAACAAAGTCGGAGAGTCCGAATCTCCTTGAGATTTTACTCCGCCCAATCGCTTTAATTCTGCAATTGAATTTATTTTCATGTTCCCGATTGGTAACACCTCTCCTGAAAAAAAGATCACCTTCAATAATTTGTTTCTCAGCGAGAAAAAAACCTTTGATTAATTTCTGGAATAACATTCCTATAACGGTAGTTCTTGGGCGAAAGAAAAGCAATGTATCCAGCATTTTCAAGAGCGTTTCATTGCATTTATCCACTTCTTGTTTTTTTGTTTTTCAAGTGTTTTTTATTAAATTTTTCAAACCATCTCCATTCGGTCTCAATTTTCCCTACAGGGTTTCGATTGTCCTATAATTCCTGTAAAATCCTATAATCCTCCCTATATTTTTACTTCAAGAAGTAAATAATTTTTCGCATTTTTCTACAATGTTTTGCAAAATTTTCCTCTCGGCCTTCGGCTTCGCTCGATTATTGCCAATAAAAATGATTGAGGTTTTAAATGTCTCGACAAAACGAGAATTGACTAATTTTGGGCTGCAAATGACACAATGACATAGACGTTTGTAAGCAATCCTCTTGCTCTGGAAGCTTTAAAAAAAGCTGCTGGTTTTGGGTCCTATATTTTTTGTTTTTCTTCAGAAATCTTTGAAAAAAATTGGTCAATGTAAAAAAAAAATTGTGCGAAGTGATTTTCTTGTGCGGTTTTTTTATCCCAAAATTTATTTTGATGTTAAACAAACCTGCGTATTCATATTTCCACGTCAATTTAAATCCGTCTGTCGATAAATAAAATTGGCGTAAATCATTTGGCAAAATGCAGCAATGTCGTTGTTCCCATGATGACAATTGCATCCTTTCACAAGGCAGCCGCTTAGCTAATTCTACATTTTGAATTCCAGGAGTACTTTCTGTATGTAAAATATGCAAAACATTTTACGTGGTTGTAAACGATTCGTTATAATTATTTTTTTATTATTACCTAGGATTTTGGTCAATCCTAAAGTCAGGTTTTCGTAAAAAGAATCTTCCGTTACAACATCTACTAGATAAGTCATGATCAAAAGCCCATTTATTTTTAAAAAACTTTATTGATCAAACAATATGTTTATAGACGAAGTTTTAAAAACACTAAAGAATTTCGCGTCCCCTTCCGAAAGGGAAAAAACAATCATCCGCCCAGTGTTGCCAGATTTTTTTCGAAATTTCCCTGTTTACAAGAATATGGCGGTAAAAATATTCTTATACCAAAAATCGCGAATTTCCTTGTTTTTCGCTGAAATTTCCTTGTTGCAAATCTGCTTTTCCTTTTCTGCCGTTAAATTTCCTTGTATTTTGAGCAGTACAGGCTAAAATTTCCTTTTATTTCCTTGAAAAATTCATTCCCATGAAAAAGCCCAAAATTTATATTCCTTGCATTTCTACAAGAAATTCCTTGTGCTTAAACACTGCATCCGCCGTTTTTTGTCCATACTTTCCAAGAGTTCCAAACTCCAGTCTCTTAAAGCACCATCTAACGAGCGCTTTCACAGTTATTTTATTAATGGCGCCGTTACTATTTTGTAAACAATAACAAAAACTTTAATATTTTTTTTAAAATTAATAGAAACTGATCAAGAGTGAAGCATCGCTCTAATTTATCCTTAAAATTCTGAGTAAAAAATAAAATGGATTGTTTGAAAATATATTATGCCTCCAATTTTTAAAGGAATCAACCCTTTTAAATGGGGCAGCGACGAACGCCAATACATTTACGATCAAAACGATTTAGGGAAAGAAAAATTGTACCAGTTTCAAAAACCAGAGCCCCGGTCGAGCAAAACAACCGGAGGAGACCTCAACGTATCGGATTCAAAGAAATGCAGGCATCCTCCTTTTCCTTCACATTATCATCAAATCGACTGCCCTCTTTTCAGGGCGTCCTGCCCCGTTCATTCAGGACTCGAATATTCAGAACCCACAGTAACCATTTCGTTTCATCCAAGCGATCGGGATCACAAGCTCTTAGTTCCGGTAAAATCCATTTTGGCTGGGAATTCAAAAAGAATAAAATTGAGATATTACCTACCTCGAGTCGAGTCCGATGTTGAGGTTTTCAGAAAACCCTTGTTAAGCGGACCGATCGAGTCGAACGGTAAAAAAATGAAAATCAAGGATGATTCGGACATCGAAAAACAGGAAAAATTCTTAAGGAATACGGATTTAATTACGGTTAAGAAAGAGAAAGGAAACCAAACCAATACCGAATTAAAAAAAGAGGTAAAAAATGACCAGTTTGCTTATTATGCTGCAGCGGATCAGCTGAGCGGGAAAAAAGCAGCTAATGTTTGCATTGTAAAAAATTGTCCTTGCGCTAAAACCGCCGAGGAAGGTTTAAAAAACGACGAGGAGGGATCAAACACTTCCATCTATTTCAGTCCTTATATGCTGATAAACGAAGACGATCCCCCAAAAAAGAATAAAACCTGCTGTTCGTGCTTGGACATCGATACCGAGAAAAAATGCCCCCTAAGAAAAAAAAGCGAATCAAAAGTAAACATAAATTTCCAGTTCGGAAATTTTAACGGAAAAGAATTTAAAGTGGCAACCGAGAAAAATCTTGTTCAAGTTTTAATCCCGGAAAAAGAGGAAGAAAAAGACGACTTTTGTCCTTGTCCGGCGGATAAAGACATTGCTCGTCCCTTAGATTCTAATAAAATCGAGGAAAAAAAAGGGCTGACAGAGCTTCATCGAGTTAATCAGCAACCGAGAGAAGAACACGCGAAAGAGTCCCTAGTCCCTGTTCTTCAAGGGATCAAAACGAATAAATTTGCGGAAACACAAACGGAAAATAAAGGATGTCCTGTCTGTGCAGCAAAGAACTTAAAGGAAGCAAAAACTGAAATAGATCCTCCAGTTAGGCCCAAACCGAGAAAAATTCACCCTGCGGACAGGAATAGTAAGTGATCGTTCCAAGCCTTATTGAGTTCCCTTAATAGGTTCCTTTTGTAAAATTTTAGACTTTTTGTTTTGTACCCTTTTTACAGGGCAAAAGTCAAGAATGGGGGAAGTAAGCAGGATGAATTTGGATAATTTCCAAACCAGGAAAAAACTAGCGTGGGAAAAGAACGAATATGATTGTCCGCAATCTTCCAGACTAGGATCCGACGGACTTACTACTGATTGTTATGAATATTCCGCGACGGAATCGGAAGGACGTTCCCCTTGTATAGTGAACGATTGCCCGGCATCCTGTAAACCCTGCAGAGCCTATCAAATTTACGTGACCAAAACCCCGGAACCAAATCATTTGGCCCTGAAAAATATTTTTCCTTGTCAAAATTATTTCCCGAAGGAACAAAACGATAAAAAGGAATTTCAAAACGAAAAACCGATGATAGGGGATTTCGACGATTTGCTTCAAATCATCAGTGAAAAATTTTCCATGCGTGACATCCAAGAACCTAAAGAAATAAAAAAATCGGAACCATCAAATGCTTTCGAAAAGGATAATAATAACAATATTAATAATAATAATTTCATAGATATTTTTCAGTATCGACAAGCTCTTAAAGCGGATAAGAAAAATTCAGTTAAAAGCATGCTGATTTTGCCCACTGTGCCCATGATGGAAAACATAGAGAAAGTGCCCGAGTCCAAGGAATATAATTCTCTCACTAATATTTCCGAAAATATTGACAACAATAAAGAAAGCACAGAAAAATGTACGATGACTTCGGATGCCGAAAAATTAATTTCCGACGATGAAATGGTAACTTTGCACATTAAAGTAAGCAAAAATAAACGCTGAACAATAAGGTGTTTGCACTACAAAAGGCAGAATGAAGAGGTGTCTTCCGCTAGGAACCTGTGTCACGGTCGGTTATTATAATTGATGTATTTGTATCAAGATCATTCTAAGACGATATCGTTTCCAGGGGTGAACAGTTTTAAAATCAAAAACTGATTTCTAGTCTACAAAATGAATGTATGATTTCAATTGCAATTACATCTAACGTCTTACCTGGTGTCAAGATGGTGCCACAACTCATTAGTTCTGCGTATCAGCATGTTCCCTTAATGAAGGTACGGAAGCACGACTGATCTAAATCGATAATAAAAATGTTGCAAAGAAGGCTAAATCTATTGTTCAAATACGATCCCGAAAAATGATGCGGTCGTTGGATGCCGCTGCCACTAGTGTTGATTTTTAGTTCGTTATGCGGACAGTAGATGGTGTTGCTCTCATAGGTTTAATTCCATAACATAATTTCTTGAAATAGAAATAACTAAAGGAGTGCATAAACCAGAAACCTTAGGCCTATTGTATTGTGTTGGAATTTCATATTTTCAAGACAAAGTACCATCCTTACGTCAGGACGCAAAATCGCTTTGCATTCGCTTGAAATGGTTTCTTATTCTCTCAAAAAATTAAATTTGTATCTTCACGTTCAGGGGGTGATCATTTCGATTTTTAAAATCGTCCAAGCTCGTGCATGACGTAAAACGCGTCATCATCTTTACTTTTCAGATTCGTTGATTGGTTGAAAAGTAAAGTATGACGTGGCGTCACGTGATCACACCCACGCATGATCACACTATTTTTTTATTACAATGCGACCGAATGCGACACAGAGCCCTGATGTTTTTCTAGGAAATGACATCCGATGGGTCTGATGGAAATCATTCGAGCGATGCGCGCTGTTCTTGTTTGATTAGACCATTTAAATGTAAAGTTTTTCAATGAATGAATTTGCACGTCAGCAATTTGGGAATTACGCGAAGTCAATTTTTAATAAAAAAATGCTTAAAACTATCTGTTTAGTTTAAATCCCGAGAATATTTCCATCCTAAAAAAAGAACGGAGAATCGAGGCTATTGCATAAACTAGAAATTGAAATTGAAATAGAGAAGGGCTAGTTTCATTAACTACACGTAATGGCTCCTATTGCTGAAATGCAAAAAACATTAAAAATCACTAAAACATCGAAAAACATGCAACGCTTACGGGGATAATTAAAGTCGACACTTTTGTCAAACCTGATAAATTCGAAAAACAGTTGAATCAAGACGTCTGACAAAGGTAAACAGTGATATCAAGTAACTTATTATACCCAATAAACAATAATAATAGTTTCTATTATGTACAAATTCTTCTTCTTTTTAAATATTCCAATAATTAATAAATATGGACTAAGAAAAAAAACAAGCGTTGATGCAAAATATTTGATTAGAATATCATTTAAAGCAATGGCGTGGCTAATTTGAAAGCTTCATTTTTTGATAAAAATATTCTGCTTAAAAAAATTAGAGTTATTAGATTTAGGTAAACCAAAAAACAGATTTATAAAGACAATAGGCCTGTTTTGGATTTGTCCTAAATTACCTTACTTTTTTTTTTTTCGGAGAAACCGATTTAATCTCGATTTTTTGTTTTTGTATTCCAGCCTTCATTTTGCTTTGCCATTGAGTTAAAGAATTAAAGGCTTCGATAGGTACAGCAATACAGTACAGTAACTGTGGTAACGTTCTAGAGAAGCTAGAGCGCGCTATATTCTCCAAAAATGTTCATTCACATGTTCACATTTTTGATGCATTCCTTCATTTTTTTTTCTTATGAGTTAGTCAAATTCTTTTCCTTTTTCTTTTTTTTGTTTATTTAATAAAAAAAAATTGTATTAAATTATTGCCTAAAAACTACAAAGAAGCCTGGAAAAATTTGTCAGTTATATCACTAAATCATTTTATAATAATTGTAATAGTATAAAAAAATTAACTGACGAATGATCCCCAATATGATATTTTTCATACAAACACATAAATTATTATTTTCAGATGGACTTTTACGGGACGATAATGTTTTTCTTTTTTTTTAAAAAAGGCGAAACGTCCGAATGCCTACAATGTTACCAGTGTTCTTCTAAAACGACGGACGACCTACCATTATGTGACGTGGATTATTGGCACGCGCTGAAACAACAGCACAGAGATAATTTCACCAAGGTCTGCCCTAACAACTTAGAAGCATTTTGTTTGAAAAAAGTAGAAAGGAAATTGAAGCATCGTTACGTGGAGAGAGGATGCATAGATTCTACGGATTCCGAAGGAAACCAACTAACGGAAGGTTGTTTGTACACCGACAAAATGGAGCTCTGCGCTTGTAAGCAAAGTCTTTGCAACGGAAGTGGTCGCTTACCTCGTTACTACGTTTCCTGGATTTTTTGGACTCTTATGTTGGGATTGTTATGAATGTCCAGGGATGGATCATCCCTGGTTACAATTTGACCCAGCCAAGAAAACAAAACAAAGACTATTGTTATTGCTAAAACAAGGAGACAAATTCGAATGCAATAACGGTGATAATAAAGTCTCCCTCTCGGGATCGGTCTCCAAAATGACTTCCACCACCTTAAAAAAAAAAAAGATTAAATAAATAAATAAATTTCTTTTTAATTTTTTCTAAATTTAAGTTTCCTTACCTTAAGAACCATTCTAAAGCAGATTTCCTTTTGTATTTATTTTCGTCGTGATCATAAGAAACGTCCTTACGGTCATCCAGGTCTTGAAAAACTCGTCTGGGAAGCTGATTATCAGTTCTACTAAAGGCGGACGAGTCCTCCACATGAACCACAGAATGAGGATTTTCAGAATTGGCGGTAGAAGTCTGCTTAGTGTGATTTGTTTCTCTTTGATGATGAGCATTTGAAATTTGATCTGCCATTATTACTTTCCTATTTTCATGAGATGATTTCTGTTCATCAATCAACTGCAGGAAAAAAAAAAAAAAAAAATAATAATAATAATAATACTTGGCAAAACAATCAAACTAAACAGTTCTATTTCTATCTATGACTGTAAGTGCACATATTAAAAATATTTTTACCCATTTGGGTAAATTCAATGGGTTCTGAATAATGAAATAATAATTTGGAATTTAAAAAAAAAATAAAGAAATACAAGTACTTACAAGTGGTAAACCAAGGCAGGCTCTAGCCCAATTGACTGAGGCTAATTTTTCTCTTAATACATCTGCTACAGGGGAGACTAGATTTTGAGGAGGAAAAAGTCCATCTTTACAAGTTGGGCAGGTATATCCTGTAGGTGCAGTAGTAAGGGGAAGTTGACGTCCATACTGATCAATACAAGCCCAATGATAGACATCTGCGGAAAAAATATTATAAGATTTGATATGGTAACCTTTTAAGGCAGCTGAAAAACATACTCACGATAACAAGAAAGTCGTACACATTCTTCACTTGCGAGCTCTTTTGTGCAAAGTTCACAAATTGGGTTGTAATCACTATCTTGCAACCATTGCAAATATGACTGAACGATGCACTAAAATAAAGAATAAAATATTTTTAGACAATGAAAGAAAGAGATATTAACTTCGTCGGATTAACTTACCTTGGGATGGTTTGTTACCATACAATGTTCGCATACATTAACCCGATGTTCGAAACAAAACTGATTCGTTACTTTTCTTTTAGGACATTTGCAAAGACCCATGATGGATGATATCTATTTAAAATCTTCCAAAATTCCTCGGCTTTAAAATAAATCGAATCACGTCTATGAGTCGAAGTACATTTTCCGAAGTTTTAAATGTATTTTGATTCCACGTACTGAAAACAACCGGCCATAGTTTGTTTCCGGGTCATAGAATAAAAAGAATCATTGCAGGAAAAAATGGAAAAATAAATAGGAATGCCGTATATTTATACTGGCAAATATTTTCATCGCTCGTAAGCTAAATATAGGTGATGCGTACACGATGTCACGGCCTCCTTATTCCTTTCTTCTGTCATGACGATGGTTGTTTAATTATTCTTCGAATGTTTACAGCGAAAAAGAACGCTGTAATATAAAAAATTATTATTTCCTTCGTTAGGATTTTATATTGATATTACGATGTCGAAATATGGAAAGCCAGGTGAATATAAAACTTATTAAATTAATTTGAGTAATATTGTCGTTGGAATTCCCGATATTTATTGGAATCTCACGTTTCGTCATCTTTCACATTTGCGGTATGCTGTATCTTGTCAAAATTTCCTGGACAAATGTTTTTCCTTAATTATTTCAGCTCATAACAAAGGACGGTACAAATGGCACGATAGGGGAAGAATCCCAAAAACTCCGAAATTGGGACCGCAAGTCAAAGAAGGCTTGGAAGGGGTAGATGAAAATTCTCCAACCATACAGATATTTAAAAATTATGCAAAAGAACTGGATGCTAAACATGACAGATATGAAAGAATTGTTAAGATTAGTAGAGATGTTACAGTTGAAAGCAAAAGAATCATTTTTGCCCTGCACAGTATTGAAAGGTAGCATTCTTAACTATTTAAAAAAAAATGCAGTTCATTAACCTTTACATTTTTTTTTTCAGTGGTGGTAGGAAAAAAGAAGAGATATTAAAAGAAGTTGAAGACAGATTGCAAGCACTTGTTTCGCAACATTATATGCTCATTGCAATGGAATTAGATGGGCAGGACTTTCATTTATATCACAGAGCATTTTCAAGCGGGCTGCAAGAATTCATAGAAGCATACACATTTTTCGATTACATTCGGAAGGGAGAATTTGATCACTGGGATTCCTACCAAAATAAACTGACCTACGAAATCAAACCCAGAAAAAGTGTGGCAGAAGAACTTAATGCCGCTAACTCAAAAAGTCCTCCTGAACCTCCACGAAAGTGCATGGCTTACATACCTCCGACAGATTTCATTTTGGGTTTGGCAGATCTCAGCGGTGAATTAATGAGAAAATGTTTAAATAATTTAGGATTTGGAGATATTGAAACTTGCCACAATACTCGGAATTTAGTCAGCACATTAAACAAAGGCTTTCTACTGATAGGATCAAACAGGAATAAAGAGATGTATCATAAAACATACGCTCTTCAACAGAGCTTGATTAAAATGGAAAATGTATGTTATATCATTCATAGAAGAGGAAGTGAAATAACGAAGCATATGTTGGCCGATGCTATCGCTCAGGAAGAATATCCGGATAAAGACGAAGATGAGGGTTTTTGTAATTAAAACATCATTATAACTCTTACAATAAAAGATTAAAAAAGAAAAAACATTTTATTTTTTCCCATCAATTGCACATTCATTCATAATAATTTACAAGCATTCAAAAATGAGCAAATATAACAAAAAACCATTTGTTTTTGTAATATCTTTGGCATTATATTTAGGGCCTTTGGTTTCTCTGCCCTTAATAGCAACTGTGAATTTATTCTAATTGTTTCCCTGGTAAAAACTTCCCATTTTTTTTCTCGTGGTAAACGAGGACAAGAAGTACAGTTGCGTTCAGGCAAGGTTCGAAAAAAAGATTTTCCACTAAAACCCCGAACCCAAACCCAATTCCAAGAGGAATTTAACTTTAACTTGCTACTGGTTGCTAATTTGATCCTACAATTTACTTTCCACGGTCATATCCAATGTTTTTCAAGATGTTATTGCAAATTCAGCATTCTTAATTACATGACTTAGGCGGTAAAAAGTAGAAATATCTGTGTAAGAAGTTTGAAAGACCGCGAAAAATTTTCCTCATGGCGGCCAAGGGACCATAATAAGTATTATATAAGTAAGATATGGAAAATTCTCAGCCCCCGACCACCTTTAGTAGGCAAAAACAGGCTTCCTCTTATGGAGATTTAACACTGGTAATAAGTTTCTGGGGGCCGTTTTCCTCCCCTCTCTGATGCTTTCGTAACACGTAATAATCTCAAAAATTAACAATTGGGTTTTCAAATTCCAAATCGAAATATTTGAAAAACAAATCCTAAAACCAATTTGGCAAGGAAGTGAAAGAAGCAAATTGAACTTAAGAGTCAAACACAGAATTGGAACCAATGGGTTTACCAGCACTAAACGCAACGATGCAGAGTGGGTATCTTTTCCTTTCTTTAGTCGTTAATTTTTAATTTGGCCGCGTTTCAGCGACTGACTTTTTTCTTATTAAAGTGACTTGAAACAAGTCCGACACAAGCTTGCAGGCAGGCAGGGGGACCAAAGAAGTCAGCCCCCTTATAAATGAATTTTCTTTACCTTCCATGATGAATATAGGCCATTTCGAGCCTTCCTTAAAAATCTTTTCCCCTTCCCCCGACCTACCGGGTACAGGCTTGGTCGTCTACTAGCATTAAATTTTTCGATTATGTGGCACATGTAAATATTTACAAACGTGATGTATTACCGTCACGGAACCCATTCAGGCGGTGGGTTAAGGTACATTTGACTTGAAGTTCTGTGAGAAGGAGTGAACTCGTTTGTACCAGGTCTACAATGTTCGATGTTGTCCTCCTGCTCGTTGCTAAACATATCTAATGGATATAAATTACTTGGCACTACCTGCAAGTAAAAAATTTTAATGAAATACGTAAAATGGAGGGCGGCCTTCAATTCGGTTGTATTTCCCCTGAACATCCCTTTCCTCCGATTTTGAGCGCTGTTTGACTTCAGCGTTGTCACTAAAAACAAGACTTTTTTTACCTGCGTCGGATCGTTCACCACTTCTGTCTGAACACCGAGAGTAATTTGGGGATCGTCAAAAAATGTCGAAAACGTAAGAGGTTCCGGCTCCGGGTCCGAATAAGAAGACGTATCTATCTCGAAAGGAATGGACATGGATTCCGTTCCGCCATCTATAGAATATGCTTGATTGGAATAACCGGAATCTGTCGGATCTTCGGAAACGGCAGGTGATACAACGTTATAATCCAACATTAAGGGATAAGGAGGTCGACCTCCCGCAAACACTAAAAAAAAAAAAAAAAAAAAATTCATTATTAGAATCTCTTTTCTGAGCCATCAAATTCAATTTCTAAAAATTTACCCGGATATTCCTTGTCCAAATCAACCGGATACTGCGGACCTTCCTTTTGCGATTTCTTCAGCTTTGTCAGCAGTTTGATTTTCGGAATATACAAACATAAAAGTATGATGGTGGCTGCAGCTAAATTAGTGGATGCGGTTCTTTGGAGCTGCCAAACACTCGTCGCGACCGAAATACCCCAGCAGCTAAAAACTATGGCAACCAGAGCGGAGCTGATGAGTATCCATCGAGCTTCACTGTTATTAACCTGAGAACAGGTTCGAATGGCCAAAATCGCAGTCGCGAATAACAATCCAACGACGTAAATCATGGACACCAACAGATGCGAATCCAAATCGGCGGAAGGATAGCAAATCCATCTGTCTTGATTGTAATGGATCACGGGGGGGACCAGCATCAACCAAGTTCCGGATAACAAAGCCTCGACAGCGGTAAAAAGCATCGAGAGGGAAACCAAAGTGGAAGGCTTCCACTTCTCGCTTTTATCCGAGCGGGTTTGCCTCCACGACACCCAGACTTTGATCATCATGGCCGAAAAAGCCATGGCGTAACCCAAACCGGGCCCGAATCTTCGAACCGCGCAAGACGAGGCCGAGGGGGTCAGAATAAAACTTAAATTCGTCGAGTATAGGAGGAACAAAGCGATGAGGATGAAATATCCGAGGACGGAAGTTCCCGTAGTGGTTCCGCCGTTCGGAAGTGCGGCAAACGTCGCAAAGTATTGTCCGATGAAAAGGGTGAACAAAGCCCCCAACAGCGTCAGGCCTGCCAGCAATGCGTTCACGGGATCTCGAAGAGATGAATAAACCGTCGGGTTCGTTGGGCTTTGTTCCACCGGTTTTATCTCTGGCGGAGAGTAGTAAACAAATTCTGCAAGACAAATAAAAAGTTTCGAAAAAAAGTTTATTTTGCAGCTGGGGGTAATTTTGCACTTTCAGCTGAGTTTCCTACAAAAATATTTGGTGCTTTAACGAAGCTCTTGATTTTAATATTAAAAAATGACTTTCTGGAATAGCTTTTCATTACGATGATTAGGGGAAGGAACCGGAATTCTTTATTTTGGTGTAGTAGTCCCACTTGCTAAATCCAATTTTTTAATGCAATTTTGGAGTTTTTCAAAAGAGCCAAAATAGGAGATTACTTTTAAATATCAAACCATAACGCACCGCTTTCGCCTTCGTGTTTTAATAAGTTCTGTCTCCTTCCCTGGTCTCCGATGTTTCTGGCAGATCCGCTTCTCCCATTTTTGATCTCTAGGCAACGACATTCCGGTTTCTCTTCTTCATCGCTATCGCAATTCACATCATCCGCCGGTAAATCGGATTCGAACACGTCCAAGTTATTATGATTATTAAGTACCATTACCTAAGAATCAATTTTTTAAAAAAATTAATTTAAAAACCGCATTTTTTTTTTTCTTTTTTTCTTTTTTTTTTTTTTTTTTTACCTTCCGCAAATGAACGTGACCGTCTGGAAATTGATACTGATATTTGATCAAACCGTAGGAAATGCCGTTAACCGTCCAATCGGTTTTGGATAACAATTCGGCGAAAGAGCTCCTCCCCTCGCTGCCGAGCAAGTCCGAACATAAATTTTTTTCTGCAGGGCAAACGTTCCGGATGGCATCTCCCAATGTGTAGGACATTTTTTGTACTAAATTTTTAATTTTCCGAACGATTTTCGTTCTTTGAATTAATTCTAACTCGTCTTCCGTTCGAACGCCGGTGATGATCGAATTCTTGGAATAATAATTTTCGAATTTGGTTTCTTTTTCCGGGAACGGGATCGTCGCGAACAATTCGAATTCGTTAACAGGGACGAATTCCAAGTTCTCCCTCAATATCAAATCAGTAAACAAAATAGGGATTTTTTTCTTGGATTTTTGAACGATTTTAAGATTTTTCAAAATTAAATTGTGTTCTTCCGAAGGTAAAAAAGAGACGATCGGTATGTTGGATTTTAAAATATTTTCCCACTCCTTGTTGTCCTCCTCAAAAACCATGTTTTCCACGTTCACTATCCACGGCACGCACACTTCAGATTTTTTTAAGAGTTTTGTGAAGGTTTTCAAAGCGCTTAAGCTCACGAGGGAATTGCTGTGAACGACAGCCAAATGCTCCCATCTTAATTCCCCAAGAAATGAAAAAATGGTTTTGACGACGTCTTCGACGGAATCGGTTCTAATGTCGGTTCGGACGACGGGGACGTTCAAATCCTCAAGAGCTTTGGAAACGTCTGCTTCCTTATCCAAACCGACGGCGTCGATGATACCGAACTTAAAAGGTAAACCATCCTTCGATAAGTCCTCCTCCCCTTTTAATTCCGGAAGGAAATCGGCAAGTTGGGAGGCTGCGGTTCTTGTCCGACTGCAACTATCCATTAAATGCAAACCTGAAATTAAACCAAATGAATTATGTTAGAGACGGTCCTCACATTTTTCTCCGATTAGAAAATTGTTAGTTTCAAAAAATAATTTGTTTTTTTGGTGACAGTTTTTCCTTTAAAAAGTCCTATTTTTTTATTTATTTTATTAATTATCGGCAATGACACCCGAAGGCTTGCCAGAGTCACTGCATCATACCTAACTAAAAAAAACTGAAATAAAAACAAAAAGTGTTTAAAAAAACACAAAAGATTTCGAGCTGCTGCTTACAGACAAGAGCACTTAAAGAAGTAGAGGGTGTATGTGCTTTTAAATTCTTTTGCATGATCCCTTGTTTTGTATATCAGGTGGTAAAAGGTTAAAATACTGTATTCCTACATGGTCAGGTAATTTATAGCAGCAACGGGTTTTTAAAATGCGAATATGAACCTAGAAATCGGATTCCGGAGTTTTTAAAGCAGAGGGAATCGGAACCCTTCTTATTGTCATTTTCGTTCAATGATGCGGGGAAAAAAATGGCACTTTTGAGCCAGGTGTGATATTTTTAAAAACCCGTAACTATGCGTTGAAATATAGCTTCTATATAGAACAATTTTTGAAGTTTTTTTTCTTTTACGCATATAAAGAGAGGCTAAATCTTTTCGAGTCTGAAAATAAAATTGATTTCGGAACTATTATTTGACCTTTAATCTCGTTAAAAGCTAAAGATTGGCTTAAATTTAGAAAAAGAAATAATTTGGAACAGATAAATTATGGTAAACAGGTATCAGCCTTTAGGCAATCTTTTACTGATTTTTTTTTTTTAAATCGAATATTGGGGGAGATTAACGTGAGATCGATCGCTTCGAAATTTTAAAAAAAGGGGATGACACTAACTTTTGCTATTTATTGGGAAACCTTTGTCCCAGTCAAAAAAATTTTGGCACTTAATTAATTAGATGATCAGGAATTTTCACTCCCAAATCTATCGTTTTCATATTCATTTCATTAACCTTCCTATCTTAAAACTGCCCAGAACTGCTTCTTAAGAATTCAGAACTAAATTAGCAAGGAGGTCATTCTTTTTTTAAAAAAAATATTAATTTATAAAAAAAAAAATGATAAGCAAACATCTCGTTTAAGAGTTGCTTTCAATATAGCGAACCATTGTCGATATATGAACGGAGGACAGGTAAAGATGACCTTCTTTTTTGAATTAAAAAAAAAAAGACGTCCTTGATATGTTATGAATTTCACACATGATTAATTGATTGACTCGTTACTCATAAGAAAGTTTACTCTCGTTTCAGATTAGTAGCGCCGGGTTTGAAAGCGAACGCATAGCGTGATCTCGCATGAACCAACCAATCCTACATAATTATATTATTTGTAAAAAAAAAATGCATGTTTTATAATTGCTGTGAGCATAATTGAAAAATACATACATTTGGCTAATTTTAAAAAATAATCGTGGGAATGTTTACCTATGGAAACGTTCGGAGAAAATCCGCTCCAAATTTTTTGATTGAGCTCTTGGACGATCCAACTTAAAGCGTCGACCGTTGCGATGCCAGAAAGTTTTGTTTCTCCGCAGCCGAATAATCCGGGACCTCTGTCCCTAACATTTACCACGGCACCTAAAAAAAATTAAAACCATTTTTTTTTTTTAGAAAAGAATAAAAGGAAAGTTATAATTAAATGACGGTAATTAGATTTACATAAGTACACGAAGCTTTTGTGAATATTTATTGAACTGAAAGTAATTTTATCCTGCGACGCCGTGTCACGCATGCAAAGCAGATAGTCAGAGTAAAGAGAAATTTGAAACAGAAATGTTTCCATTCTGTTGATAATAAAAAAATTATTTACAGGAAAAGTAAACTTAACATAATAATAATTTGTAAAAGCAACTTAAACTTTGTCAACATGTCTTTCTCCATTTAAAAGTATGTCAAAAAAAAGATTCTTCTGTTAATTTACTGGATTTCTTTTAATGTGAAGTAATTTAAATATGCTCAAAGTTATTTCAAAATTTTTTCAAAATTTTAAATTACGAACCTATGACGGCATCTGCTGCAGGATTTATTATTTTTATTTGAGGTTTCCCTCCAGGCTCAAAATCACTTGAATGTGCATCGTAGGAATGCAAAAACAAACATAAAATTAAAAATATCCACACACAATTTTTCAGCACTATTTTAACAACCGGAAGCATTATGACACCAGCAGATAGATTTAAAAAGGAGATGAAAGATTTACACATGACATTGGAAAAAAGACACCAAACATACTGCTTAAAAAAAAAAGGTAGGTGCATTCACAGTCATTCAAATTAGAAAGAAGCATTATTATTCATTTCAAGTATTGATAAAAGTTGAATGCCGCCTGGAAGTGGAAAGGAGGAGTCATCTGTACTACTTTCTTCGAAAACGTCTCGTCTAAACATTACTAAAACCGTGAATCAAGTTGTTATACATTCACCTACTGACCTGAAGTCAAATAAGACCGTTATGTTTGTACTGAAAACGAAAGTGAGCGTCACCAGATAAGGTTATCCGAACTTCAGCCACACGGAGGTTCGCGAAAAAGCCAAAATATTCCAGAAATATGAAAAAGGACAACACTTTGTGCTCTTCTGGCCTAATTATTTTTAATTAAGCAATTTAAAAAAATAAAACAACAGAAAAATGATAGAAAACTGAACTCCGGCCGACAAACAGTCTCCCATTGTTTTTTTTTTGTTTTTTTTCGAATTTCGATGCCGCCAAGTTCTAGTTCTAGAAAAGTCTTTGTTGGCAACCCTGTTTCAACGCCATTTTCTTAAATATACGTAATTTCCACATAGAGGACTTTTCCGTAGACAATCCGAATAGCATTCTGGGACTGAAAAGGGACAAACAAGCAGACGACGCGTCGTCGTATTTGATAAGTTAAGAATAGACGGAATAGTGATTTAAGCTATTTAAAGAAATTGCATTTTCGAAATTCTCATAATTGATGCCTATTCTGTCTCTAAAAATAATTACGGAGTCAAACCTACAATTTTTTTTCCTAAAACGGAAATAAACTAGATTTTTAACCACTGTGCAATGCTTAGCTTATGGGAGACTTCCTTTGTTTGTCCTCCCCTAGCAGACGAAAAAAATGATACCCATAGTTCTTAGCGCGAGAGGTTAAGTCCTCTATTGCTAGCAACCAACGGTGGCGCTATCTGTATTCTTTTGTTGTAAATATAACTAACTCCGGGTACGGTTTGGAGATAGAAGTTTTTGGAATTGAATTTTTAAAATCGTCAAAGGTATTCAAATGATTTGGAGGCAAGAAAATTGAGACAATTTTCATTTTCCACGGAAATTTACGGGATTTTCCCTCGGACATTATTCATTTTCCACGGATTCATTATTATCCTTTTTTAATATCACCGTCTTTTTACATCTTGTCTTTTTTTTTTTCATTTTCAAAGCAAAGGCTCCTTTTATTTTTAAAAGTCTATATTGCAATGACAAACGTCACGACGATAATCTTCGGTCCCCGAAAAATATGAAAATTACATGCGCCAGGGGCGCAATCATATATTTTTTAAAATTAGTTTTGTTGTTTCTGCTCAAATTATGAGTGCTAGTAAAGTTTGTCTTTTTTTTTGTTTGTTTAAATGAGAAAACTGTCCACCATTTTCATTATTCTGCGTGGTTGGTACAAAAGCCGAAGAGCGTCAAAAAAAATTTTTTTATTTCTTTTTTCTTTTTTTTAAAACTGTTTTTATAGCGTTTTGAGAAGAGAAGAAAAGCAAATCTTTTTATAACACTAATTTCTTTAGTAATCTACTTTTTCATCAAGGAGTCATGGGAAGAACAAAAAAAATAAAAAGATTATGATATTCCATATTTTTAAATTTAACTTGAACAATGATATTACTTTATTACTGTATTAAAGCATATAAATTTAAAAAAAAAACATTGTTTTCGCAACACTCGATGCTTGCTGAATATTAGCTCATTGAATTCGCCATGCGTCGTCTTTGACTGACCATCTCCTGGAATTTGATATAAAACATTAATTAAAATCATTATCGAAAAAAAAAAAAAAAATTCTAACCTAACCATAACAAAACCAGGGTGCAAACAAGGTATATAATTCAGTTCCAAAAACAGATATCTTGGTTTTTACGTGACAGGGGTCTCTTACACTTATCATATGCAGAAAACCTGTCTTAGTGAAGAAAAGATATTCGCTTTTAGAACTGAGCTCAAAAAAAAATCGGCGTGGGTTCATCCCCGTACACATTTTCGAAAAAAAATCATGCAATATCTTCAATTCTAAGCACAATCATGCATTTTTTCATTATCAGGAGGGCTTATTAAACTGATATAGACCTTTTTTAAATCATTAAAGACAATTTCAACCATCAAAAAACGAAAAATATACTCACATTAAAAACCACGCTATCTTGACCATCGCCATATTCCCGAGTACTACCGCTTAGAATGCAAAATTCGAAATGGGATTTTTTTATTTTTTTAATACCTAATTAAATATACCATGTCAGACCGTCAATTTCCGGAATTGACTTACTGAAAACAGAAAGAGAGTGGCGAATGGGGACTACCTTTTCAGAAACCAAAACGAAAACATTTTCAAAAAACGCATTTTTTACATGTATAAAGTCCACGAAAAACGTTTGCACGATTACATGATCTATGAATGTGAAACCATCTGAAATAATTTTTTATTTAAGGAAGTTATAAAAACTTTGAAAAGTTTTTCAGCGGCACGCGTGAAATGAAAATTGGATTGAGCATCAATTTCTTAAAAAGTAATGAAATAAGGATGGAAGAATAATCCCCCCCAAGTATTTATGATGAATTTTTCTTTTTATTCTTTTTTTTTTTTTTTTTTTTTTTTTTTTTTTTTTTTAAGGGAACGTTCAAGTATTACGTAAAACTTTTTTTCGGGTTTTCGGATCCCGCCCCCCCCCCCCTAAAAATCTTACGTAATACTTGAACGTTCCCTAATATCTGAAGACAAAAAAGGATAAAGGGAATAATTTGTAAAAGAAACTATAATTACATTAACTTTTTTTTTTGTTAATTAATTTATTTCTTTAAGAACTACCTATGTAGATGTGCTTGTAAAAATAAACGACTTTTAGTATTTAATTAAACGAATGATTTTTTGTAAAAAAATGCGGTTAAAAAAAATACGGTTAAAACAGTTATGAGTAGCGGATTTAAGTTGTCCGATGCTTTAAAGATTGTTCAAAGTCAAATTTTGATTAAAGATTGTTCAAACAATGTCAGATTGTTTTAAAGATGAGTTCCTAGAGATTACTTTGTTTGTCCGTTTCGACCCCGTATACCCCTTGCAGATTTAAAAAAGAACGGTTAAAAAAAATGAAAAATCCTAAAGGATTTATTTTCTTTCATTCCTTTAATTAAATACTAAAGGTAGTTTATTTTTATAAGCACATCTACATAGGTAGTTCTTAAAGAAATAAATTAATTAACAAAAAAAAAAGTTAATGTGGTTATAGTTTCTTTTACGAATCATTCCCTTTATCCTTTTTTGTCTTCAGATATTAGGGAACGTTCAAGTATTACGTAAGATTTTTAGGGGGGGGGGGGGGGGCGGGATCCGAAAACCCGAAAAAAAGTTTTACGTAATACTTGAACGTCCCTTAAAAAAAAAAAAAAAAAAAAAAAAAAAAAAAGAATAAAAAGAAAAATTCATCATAAATACTTGGGGGGGATTATTCTTCCATCCTTATTTCATTACTTTTTAAGAAATTGATGCTCAATCCAATTTTCATTTCACGCGTGCCGCTGAAAAACTTTTCAAAGTTTTTATAACTTCCTTAAATAAAAAATTATTTCAGATGGTTTCACATTCATAGATCATGTAATCGTGCAAACGTTTTTCGTGGACTTTATACATGTAAAAAATGCGTTTTTTGAAAATGTTTTCGTTTTGGTTTCTGAAAAGGTAGTCCCCATTCGCCACTCTCTTTCTGTTTTCAGTAAGTCAATTCCGGAAATTGACGGTCTGACATGGTATATTTAATTAGGTATTAAAAAAATAAAAAAATCCCATTTCGAATTTTGCATTCTAAGCGGTAGTACTCGGGAATATGGCGATGGTCAAGATAGCGTGGTTTTTAATGTGAGTATATTTTTCGTTTTTTGATGGTTGAAATTGTCTTTAATGATTTAAAAAAGGTCTATATCAGTTTAATAAGCCCTCCTGATAATGAAAAAATGCATGATTGTGCTTAGAATTGAAGATATTGCATGATTTTTTTTCGAAAATGTGTACGGGGATGAACCCACGCCGATTTTTTTTTGAGCTCAGTTCTAAAAGCGAATATCTTTCTTCACTAAGACAGGTTTTCTGCATATGATAAGTGTAAGAGACCCCTGTCACGTAAAAACCAAGATATCTGTTTTTGGAACTGAATTATATACCTTGTTTGCACCCTGGTTTTGTTATGGTTAGGTTAGAATTTTTTTTTTTTTTTTCGATAATGATTTTAATTAATGTTTTATATCAAATTCCAGGAGATGGTCAGTCAAAGACGACGCATGGCGAATTCAATGAGCTAATATTCAGCAAGCATCGAGTGTTGCGAAAACAATGTTTTTTTTTAAATTTATATGCTTTAATACAGTAATAAAGTAATATCATTGTTCAAGTTAAATTTAAAAATATGGAATATCATAATCTTTTTATTTTTTTTGTTCTTCCCATGACTCCTTGATGAAAAAGTAGATTACTAAAGAAATTAGTGTTATAAAAAGATTTGCTTTTCTTCTCTTCTCAAAACGCATATAAAAACCGTTTTAAAAAAAAGAAAAAAGAAATAAAAAATTTTTTTTGACGCTCTTCGGCTTTTGTACCAACCACGCAGAATAATGAAAATGGTGGACAGTTTTCTCATTTAAACAAACAAAAAAAAAGACAAACTTTATTAGCACTCATAATTTGAGCAGAAACAACAAAACTAATTTTAAAAAATATATGATTGCGCCCCTGGCGCATGTAATTTTCATATTTACCGGGGACCGAAGATTATCGTCGTGACGTTTGTCATTGCAATATAGACTTTTAAAAATAAAAGGAGCCTTTGCTTTGAAAATGAAAAAAAAAAAAGACAAGATGTAAAAAGACGGTGATATTAAAAAAGGATAATAATGAATCCGTGGAAAATGAATAATGTCCGAGGGAAAATCCCGTAAATTTCCGTGGAAAATGAAAATGTAATAATGAATCCGTCCTAAGTGCCCACTATTTATATGCCACTATTGTTTATGCTAGTAACATTAACCTCACCTTGTCTCAATTTCTTGCCTCCAAATCATTTGAAAACCTTTGACGATTTTAAAATTCAATTCCAAAAACTTCTATCTCCGAACCGTTCCCGAACTTCGTTCAAGTTCTCCCCACCCACAACAGATAGCGCCACCGTTGGTTGCTAGCAATGTGTACATTACGGACGATTCATTTTCTACAGCCACGTTAATGGTTGACAACAAATAAAGTAAGAAAAAAATTTCGTGGAGCAATTAATTTTTTTTTATGTAAAAAATGGTGCTCGAAAGTACTATGATATGGTAAGAACTATTATTATTGCTTGCATTTTCTATTTTAAGAAACGTAAAACTAATTTTTTAGGAATAGTAATAATTTTGAATGATTTATTTTCATTATAACCTCACTGTGTCAATGACACAGCAAAGATGGTCAATATGCTTTTAGCTAATATGCAATAATTATATTGCACTTTTTAGCGTCGACAACAGCGACTATATGAGAAATGGGGATTTTATACCAACTCGATTGCAAGCTCAGCAAGAAGCAGTTAATTTAGTCTGCCATTCTAAAACTCGCTCCAATCCAGAAAATAATGTTGGGTTATTGACATTATCTAATAGGTATGGACTTGCTTTAACCATTCTCAGAGATCCCTTGTTCAGTTATAATTAATTTTTCTGGTTTTATAGTGTGGAAGTTCTAGCAACATTGACATCTGATGTTGGAAGAATCATTTCCAAACTTCATGCTGTGCAGCCAAATGGAAATATAAATTTGCTTACTGGTATTAGGATTGCTCATGTGAGTCATACTTGAATATAATATTTTTTTTTCTTTTCCCTTGTAAAAAAAAAAAAAAAAAAAAAAAAAAAAATGATATTATTTTGTTGTTTTAGCTTGCACTTAAACATCGGCAAGGTAAAAATCATAAAATGCGAATTGTGGTATTCATTGGAAGCCCAATAGGTGCAGATGAAAAGGAACTGGTTAAATTAGCCAAGCGATTGAAAAAAGAAAAAGTTAATGTTGACATTGTTAGCTTTGGAGAAGAGGTAATTTTTTTGTACTTTTGTTTTTCTGGAACAATTTTTTTGAAGACTTTTTTTTTTTTACTTGAAATTCCAGGTAGTGAACAATGAAGTCTTAACAACTTTTATTAATACATTAAATGGGAAAGATGGTAACACAAGCCATTTAGTGACTGTACCACCAGGTCCTCATCTCTCTGATGCTCTTATTTCATCTCCAGTTATTCAAGGAGAAGATGGAGCTGGAGGCACTGGTTTGGGAGGTTCTGGTTTTGAATTTGGAGTTGATCCTAATGAAGATCCTGAACTTGCATTAGTTAGTTGAACAAAATTTGTTAATACTGGAATATTTTAGAAGTTTATGTTCAGTTAATAACAATTTTCAACTTTTTAGGCTTTAAGAGTTTCCATGGAAGAACAGCGTCAGCGTCAAGAGGAAGAAGCTCGCCGCAATCAAGCTGGATCTCCTGCTAAGGAGAGACCTCCACCAATAGAAGAAGGTAAAAACATGATTAACTCGTATCTGTAATTTTCTTTACTAACTTTTTCTTATTATTGTAGCACCAAATGAGGAAGCAATGCTTGAAAGAGCTTTAGCAATGTCTATGGAAACTGAGGACTCAACGCCAACTCCAGTTCCCGATTTCGCCAATATGACCGAAGAGGAACAAATAATTTTTGCCATGCAAATGTCCATGCAAGATGCAAGTATGTAAAACAAAAATCTAAAAATTAAGGATTCTTATTCTTTATTATTCTAAAATTTTTCCTTTTTCTTACAGAAGACGAAGACAAGGACACGGTTTCAAAACCAAAAGAAGATGTTTCGATGGAAGTTGATAATGAAACTGACTTAGCCGAAGTAATGAACGATGCCGAATTCATAGCTAGCGTTTTGGAATCATTACCTGGCGTTGATCCCAACGATCCTAATGTTAAACAACTTCTTGCTGACTATTCAAAAGATAAAGCAGATGATAAAGGAAAAGAGAAGGATAAGGAGAAGAAGTAAAGTAAGTTATGTGAAAATGTGGTTCAAGTTTTTTTTTTAATGATTTAATTATAGAATTTTAAAATAATCTTGCTCGAAAACAAATTATTATTATTTTTTTTTTTTTTCCAAAAAAACTGTAACAACATATAGCATAATATAATTTAAATTCTAAAATACAGAATTAGTAATTCTTATGTGACACCTTCATTTGAAATTGTAAGCTTAATTGTTTTTCCAACAGGCTGATCAAAACTTTTTAAGATTGTCAATAAAATTTCATCTACACTATCAAACTTCTGAATATTTATTCTTGTGCCAGGAACATGAATCCAATATCTCCCTAGAGCAGGCTGGCGAATTGTTTGACTGAGGGTTCTTTCTTCTGTTAAAATTTCTGAAGTCCAAGTTGTAGTTAAGTTAGTAACTATGACAGCTACATAATGCTCCACTGCCATATAACGTAAAAGATTTGTGACATTGTTCAAAAGGCACAACCCTTCATTTTGTTCATCTCCTAAAAACTGATAAAAAATTGCTGCCAAGGAATCAATAATAACAACTCTGTAACTGTTTTCTGCAGAATTTTTCAGTTCACTGATTAACAAATTTAATAGTGCGATCAGTTCAAAAGCACTGTTTATGTGAATAATTTTTATTTTATTCATGACTTCATTAGTGTCTTTTGTTTTGCTTTTACGGTTTCCAAGTATTTCAATTATCCTATGAGCATATAAATCATTTTTTGAATCAATATACAGGACTTTTTGTTTCTCTAATTTTGATGATATATTTACTGCAACTGACATACATAACTGCGTTTTCCCGGATGCGCTTAATCCACATAATTCATAAATGTGACCTAAGAGTATAGAAATGTCAGAACAGTCATTTGTTTTTCCCCTTAAATATTAAGTTTAATTTACCTGTTGAAAATCCTCCATTAATTAAATGATCAAGTCTTTCGATTCCAGAGGAAATTATGGCTCCATTATTAATTGTATCTTGGTAGTGGTAATCACCATAACGAATGGGAGACGAAAGTTTTTTTAAGATTGCATTCCTGATCTCAATAATTTTCAAATATTCCAAGCCGGTAATAGTCAAAAGAAGTCCTGAATCTGTTTTGATAAATTCTGTCGTTGTAAAGATCGATTTACCGAATAATTTCTGGAGTACTGGCTTTGTCAAAGAAGAATGAAGTTCCTCGCTCAAACGCGTCATGGAAAAATTCGACAGAAAAAATATTATACCGGAAAACTATGTTTTATTTATTTTTTTATCCAAGGCAATGGAGTCCTTTGATAATAACTCAAAATGGCGAGAGTTGAGTCTCCATTTTTACGTGGAGTTAGACGACTCACCGCACCGCGGCGGTTTTCATTGTTTTTCTTTTATTTACTTTTTTTTTTTTTTTTAATTTATTGCGAGTATAAATTTTATAATAAAATATTTTTGTGATTACTTAGATTCAAAATTGTAATGTGTAAATATTTCTGTGTCAGCCAATGTTGTGATGGCCCTTCGACGGTTTTTATTAGCAGCTATACAGCTAAAGGTCGTCGAAGACAAATGCGAAAATCTCCGTAAAGCCGCATGTCTGATTAGAATAGCAAAGGAAAGAGGATCTAAAATTGTCGTTTTACCCGAATGTTTCAATTCGCCTTATGGCGTTCAGTATTTCAAAGAGTACTCCGAGGAAATCCCTGATGGAGACACCTGCAGGACGTTGTGTGCGGCAGCAAGGGAAAATGAAATTTACGTTGTAGGAGGATCCCACCCGGAGCGGGAGGGTTGCAGATATTACAACACTTGCACGGTGTTCAGCCCTTCTGGTGACATGGTAGCGAAATATAGAAAAGCTCATCTGTACGACATCGACATACCCAATGGAGTTACCTTCAAAGAATCCAATATCTTATCGCCCGGTAGTGGTTTAGCAACCTTCCAAACCGAATTTTGCAAAGTCGGACTTGGAATTTGCTACGACTTACGGTTCGAAGAAATCGCCAGACTTTACAGTAAACAAAACTGCGATATGGTAATATATCCCGGTAGTTTTAATTTAACGACTGGCCCCATGCATTGGGACGTGCTCCTTCGAACCAGAGCCATCGACAATCAGATTTTTGTTGCCGGCGTCGCCGGGGCTGCAGATAAATGCGCCAAACATCCTTCATATGGACATTCCATCGTCATCAATCCGTGGGGAAAAACAATTACAAAAGCGGAGTATGAAGAAGCAATGCTATACGCGGATATTAATTTGGACGAGATAAAAGAAGTCAGGCAACAGATTCCAGTGACAAGTCAAAGAAGAAACGACATGTACGAAACAATTTATAAAATTTGTGGTCATTGTTCTCAGCCTTGTGCAATAACTCCCTGTTGCAAAAAGTAAAGCAATAAATATTTATAAATAGCAGGCATTTTATCCATAAAATTATTTAAAAGTTTGAATTTTCCGCGAGTGACTGTTGACAAGTCAAAACCAATATGGAGGCCTTGGTTGCTTAGCAACGGCGTTACTTGAGAGTCAGAGTAGAGAGATTCAGAGTATATGTGGGACCATTACGAACAAAATAAACTAGTTTTTATTGTTTTCATTATTCGGGTTTCAACAAAAATCAAAGCCCGAGTGGTAAGTATTTGAAGTATTTGAAGAAACCTTTTAGTTTTTTCCCTCACGGTCTTTCTGTCTTCAAAGTGACTTTTTACGGTTCCAAGTTTAATCAACCTTTTTTTTTTTTCAATTTACTTCATTCAATTAATTTTTTTTTTTCCTTT
Source organism: Liposcelis bostrychophila (assembly GCA_037577465.1). NCBI lineage: Eukaryota > Metazoa > Arthropoda > Insecta > Psocodea > Liposcelididae > Liposcelis > Liposcelis bostrychophila. The sequence goes on along the minus strand of CM075209.1, from coordinate 561,567 downwards.
TTTCCCCTCCAGATATTTACTAAAAAACTGATGGGACTTGTCATCCAGAAAATTGCTGGGTTGTATAACATATTTGATTTGTATAAATTTTTGAATAAGTATTAAATCAAAATCTTATTTTAAATAGTTTGTCATCTTGAACTGACTGAATAGTCAAGTAAATAAATGTTATGTAACAGTGATAAAGGCAGGGGAACTGATATCATCAAAAAATAAATTAGTCCTTTCAAAATGGCAGTTAGACGGTTTACATTAGCTGTCATTCAACTGAAAGTTAGTGAAAGCAAAGTTGAAAACATCCGCAAAGCTACAAAACTTATCAAAGAAGCTAAGGATCGAGGTTCTAAAATCATTGCCCTACCAGAATGTTTCAATTCACCATATGGTACAAGTTATTTTAAAGAGTATGCCGAAGAAATCCCATCTGGAGAAACATCTAAAGCATTATCAGCAGCAGCAAAAGAAAATCAAGTTTATCTTGTGGGAGGGTCCATACCAGAATCTGACGGCTCTGCTTGGTACAACACCTGCACTGTATGGAGTCCTCAAGGTGATTTAATTGCAAAGCATAGGAAAGTTCACCTCTTTGACATTGACATACCGAATGGAATTCGATTCAAAGAGTCTGATATTTTGTCCCCTGGTAATAGTTTGACTACTTTTCAAACCGATTTTTGTAAAATCGGATTGGGGATTTGTTATGATTTAAGATTCGAGGAAATGGCAAGAGTATACAGAAATCAGGATTGTGATATGATTTTGTACCCAGGGGCTTTTAACATGACCACAGGTCCTATGCACTGGGATTTGCTTCTCAGATGCAGAGCAGTGGACAACCAAGTGTTTGTTGCCGGAATAGCGCCCGCAACTGATAAATCAGCAAAATATGTTTCTTACGGTCATTCGGTGGTGATAAGCCCTTGGGGAAAAACCGTCGAAAAAGCAGAGCACGATGAAGCAGTTTTATACGCGGAAATCAATTTAAGCGAGGTCGAGAATATGAGACAGCAAATCCCGACATCTTTTCAACGGAGGCTCGATATATACGAAACTATACATAAAGTTTAATAACAAAATAATTTATTATAAATAAAAAATTGATTCTCAAAGGGATTTACAGAATTTTTTTTTATTTCTTATTTTTATCAGCTATCGTGTATTTGTCATAAGTTTTTGTGGGGTCATACGGTTCCCACCTAGACGCCGGGAAGATATGTTTGTTCCTTTCGTACCAACTCCTTAATAAAACTTTACCGGCATGAGAATCTTCCTTTTCGACAGAAGCATCATTTGTTAATCTTACATCGTCGTGAACGTCAAACGTGAAAAGCGGTCCGCTTTTTCCTCTTGCCTACAATCAACGAAAAAAAATTTTTTCCTTTTTTACCAGATATGCTATTTAAAATTCGTGACTAAATTAATTTTCATCAAATGTTTTTGGGAAAATGAACAAGTGGCAAAGGCAAACGTTCAGAAAGATAAAAATTATTACCTTAGTTACTATGAAATCATAAAATGTGTAATGATGAGGCAGTATAAGATCTTCCTTGACATACATTAATTGATCAGCCATAACTGTTTTTAATTCGCTAAATTCTTTTCTGAGTAGTTCTAAACACCTCTGTAAAAATTGATAAATGGAATTTCCTTTTTTCATTTTGACAGTTCTCCTGTGTCCAGAACCATCCCAATAGCTAAAGGTAATGTGTATTTCTTCCTCTTTCAATTTGGCTTGCTGAGATGCCCATTCTTGCCTTAATTCTTCCCTAAGCATATTTTCTTCTTCCTCTCGATCCCTGAGGTAAAAAAAAAAAGAAAATTAAGTAAAAGAAATCACCATGTCTCTATTAAAGCTATTATTTTTTTTTTTTTTGGAATGAATTTTTACCTATCTGGCAGAAAACTAGTATCAACATCAGGGTTCTTTTTAATTTTCTTAACGATTGGTTTAACATCTTCATCTGACTTTCCGTCACTTTCTTCACCTTCGCCTTCACCTTCATCTTCTTCATCATCTTGTAAACTGAACGATAAGGCTTGAATCTGTCTTTTCTGTCTATTTTTTTCTGCCTCTTTTGCTTCTAACTGCCTTTGTTTTTCCTGTTCCTTCTCCCATTGTTTTTGAGCTAGCTTTTTTTCTCTTTGTTTAACTATGTCTTCCTGTTTTGCTTTCATTTCATCCAAAGTCACAAGACCGATAGTGGAGCTCTACAAAGAACGATTAAAATCAGGTTTTTGGAAGTTATCAATCATTACATTTTATATCTTACCTTAAGCTGTTGCTCGACTGCATCATAATGAGCTGCAAATTTATTTTCAATATTTGATATTTTCAAATCCTCTTCAATTTTTTTTCTCCTTAGTTCTATCTCCTGTTGAGCTTTTTCTCTCTTCTTCATAAGCTGCATGGCTCTGCCAGCTTCACTTGCAGCTCCTTTGTAGTGTGCCATTTTTAATATTCAAACTGGTATCACAGGGTACTTATTTCTAGAAACTTATAGAAAATTTAATCAATATAAAGTACACTGTAGGAACGGTATTTTCTTTTCTCGATCTGGAATACGAACTTGATAATAAATGACTATAAGTCTACTTACATGCAAAAAGCAAGAATAATTACGATTGTAGAGTTATTGCCAAATACTTTTTAGAATAATAAAAAAACAAACAAACAACGATTACATTTCCACCTTGCCATATTTAAATCACTGATCCGCCCTCTAGCGAATAATTTCGAAATTACTACGAGATGCCCAGAGCATAGACATCTTTAAAAGTAGAACGCACGTCACACGGCACAAACACTCAAAATTAAAATAATATTTCAGCGTTTGGATTTACTGTCTCATCATCCTCATTTATTAAATTGCAAAGATAAAAATACAACGAAAAATTCATAATTTTGACGAAAGATCTATTAATTTGCATTATTTCTTCAACTCTTACGATTTGTTTTTTTTTTCTCAGAGCCCGTACTATCCATTTTGTAAAAGTCCATGGTAACGTGACACCAGTTTTTTTCGGTTTGTTTATATTTTTAATTTAGAGATTGAAGTTTGGAGTGTAATTTTAAAAATTATGCGTATTTCATAGCCTCGCGTTTGATTTTAGCCAGGATGGGAGACTCAATTCTAGCCGGTGTCGGGGACGAAGTCCTGATAACGGTTTGCTGCGGAGCTGTCATCACATTCGCAGGTATTTTCACTTTCGCAAGATTGCAAAATTCGTCATCACAAACCGGCAGGAACACAGAAACCAACGATAACGTTCATCATAGCTATAATAACGAGGTGTGCCCGATCTGCATAGGCCCTCACCGGTTGGCCGTGGAAACCAACTGCGGTCATAAGTTTTGCGGAAACTGTTTAAGAAACTATCTAAATAACCGTATGCCTGGAGATTTCTCTATTTTTAACGGACGGCTCACTTGTCCGATGTGCAGACAAGACATTAACATAATGTTGCTGAGCTTTACTCCAGACGAATTACAATCGGTCGAATTAGAAGCAGAAAAAAACACAATAGAGATTACAGTCCACGAGTATAACATAAGATTCGGGAACGGAGCTAGAAATTTAATGAGTTATATTAGAGACTGCCCTGTTTTAGTTCGCCACATGCTTGTAGATTTTTTTTCGTTTGGAGGACTTGTATGGATGTTTAGAGTCAGAGTAATAGTTTGCTTTTTAGCAGCGATAATGTACTTATTTTTCCCACTGGATATAATACCAGAGGCAATGTTTGGATTTTTCGGCCTTTTGGACGATTTAATAGTCTTTTTTTTATGTGCTATTTATGTAAGCATTATTTATAGAAGATTTATAATAAATAGAGGGCTTAGATTGTCATCTGACTCGGATACAGAACAATGATTGTTGGCCAATAATAAATTCTAAAAAAACCAAAATGAGTGAAATTTATGCCTTTTAATACATTTGTTTTATGACAGTATTTTTTTGAAGCTACGGCAATAGTGCTTGTTTCAAATTTTTAAAAATCCTTCAACCTGTCAATTTAACAAGTAAATACAGAATTAATTAAAGTTAAGAAATACCCTAAATAAACTCTGCAAAGCTCAGTGAACTTCAGCATCAGGCAGTTTGTTATATGTTGTATTTTAAAACTTAAGCCGAAAAACATTTTTAATACAAGATATTTCGGAATAAAAAAAATTAAATATTTAAAAAAATAAGACTGGTTTAGATAGTTAATTTTAGTGTCGGAAGTAGAGTCTAAATTGATTTTAATGTCTTTGAAACAAAAAAGAATTTTGGACTCCATTCGAGGTTACTAAGGTTTTTTTCCTACTGTACAAATTAGTAAAGTAAGGCAGTACAGTAATTAATGATTAAAAGAAATTGTTGATAATCTAAATAATTTTTTAAAATATATCTTGTTTTGTTTGATAAATAGAATGACTTTTTTTTTTAAAATTAGGTAATAGGCTAATAATGGTGCACTTAGCTCACCTTGTCGGGATAGTAACAGGCTTTGTTGCGGGTCAAATCAAATCAAGATTGTTGTGTCATGTGGATTGTTCGAAAACTAACGATAGGAGATTTTTTCGGAAAATATCATCAAAATTTTTAATATTACCGACTGTGACGGGTTCTTTGCTATCTTTGTAAAAGCAAAACGGCTCTTCAACGAAATGATAAAAGTACGTATTATTTTTTGAAATGCCTATAAAATGTGAATCGTTACAATCAATCGAAATTTTTATCCAAAATTAGTCGTATTCAAAAAGTATTTTTAAAAAAACGCGACCAAGTAATCTGTTGCTGCTCTTTCTTTCTTCCTGCTAATTTAGGACACACGGCAATTTTCAAGGGGAAAAAAAAGGCAAATCTCAAAAATGGATTTGGAAACAAAAACCAAAACTCTAGGTTTTTTTCCCCAAGAGAGGAGGAAAGGCAGGGCTCTCCTAGAAAAAATGCTTCAAATTTAGAGAAATTAGAAACAAAACAAGTTAAAATATTGACCAATTGGAATAAGAAATAAAATTAGTTTTGAGAAAAATTAATGCTTCTTTATCGTGAACTTTATTTAAGCTGATTAAACTTGTCTTAATTTTTCTTTTTTTTTAGAAAAGCAGCTTAATTTACAGTGCCCATTGAAAAATTAAAGTAAATTTATGCGAATTATGTTTAATCCTAGGATAAGTTTGTAAATTCACAAATTTTAAAGCTAAGAGAGTCCTGTAAAGGGAAAGGATTATCCCGACCAAGAGGGGCTGGTGCACCTCGAGATTGATGAACAATGCGCTATTTGTAAATTAGAGGCCAAATCTAGGCTTGCATTTCGCGGGCTGCACACAGAAAATATTGCTCTGGAACCAGACGCAAAACTTTCGCTGCAAAAATGCAAACGAACTGATAACGAGAAAATAAATGACCACCAAACCGAAGGAAAGCATGCATAGTTTTGGCAAATTTTTATTACTTAAAAAAGGAAAAAGTAACTCACCCTGAAATCCGGCTGTCAGTAGCACATCTGAAAAAAAAAAAAAAAAAAAAAAATTACATTTTTGCATGTAAATTCGGGTTGGCTGATTATATCCCTTCCCCCTCCTTGCAAGCAAAAAAATAAGCATTTTCAATATGCTTACGTAATGGCCTGTTAAGAAAAAAAAAAAAAAAAAACTTGTCGGATGAGCCCTTTTTGAAATTAGGTTTGGCGCCGTTATTCCTTGTACGAAAATCGATAACGGCTCTCGCCATTTATAATTTTTTTTCTTTTTCCCAAGCCAAAAAAAGAAAAAAAAAGAAAAAAAAAAGGAAATTTTAACGAAACTGAAAATGGGAAACCACCGTGTCGTCCTACGTGCTCTTGCCCAAGAAAATGCAATTTTCTTCCGTCAGAGCGGAGAAAAGAAGGAAAAGCCATAGAAAAAACGTGGCATATCGTCTTTTATTACATAATTGGTTTACAAGAGTTTCCTAACGAAACACGGAATGATCCGTCGATTACATAATTGTATCTTTTAACCGAATCAAAAAGAGGTCGACTTTTTTTTAAAAAAAATTTTGGTTTCTTTAAGGAATTTCCGAGAGGCATGCGGGTTTGATTGTTTAAGACTCGTGCAAGAATTTGAAATATGCAAGATTTCGAGGAATGCGAACCAAGTAAATTTTAACGAGAATTACTAAAATAGTTAAGGAGTAAACCGAGATTGTTAGATAAAGAAAAAGGGAAAAGCTCACTAGGTAAGGTCAAGTTTTTTTAGCATTAAAGAGGATAATCGATGAGGGAAAAATTAAAATTTTTTAGGCTCAGTTAAATGAACAGAGTTTCGTCGCTGACACGGGATCCTTTTAAATTCCGACCGCTTAATTTTCGAACCCATGGTTAACCTTCGAGAGGATCTACTGTCGAAGGAATATTTCCTGTCGAGATGGAAACTCGGACTCGCTCCGTTTTTACTCAGTCATGCAGGAGCTTTCGTTCGGGTAAACGCGTTTTCTCTCTTTCTCCGTTTCTTTCTTTTTTTCGTTTTTTTCATTCTCGTTCCATGTCCTCCTTAAAACGTGTTTGGATAATGTCCTTCGCATCGGATTAGGTAATTAATTAATCCTTGATTTATAACCTAAAAACTCGAAATCCTCTCATCTCCCAAATTAATTGTTTTCCCTTTTTCCCTTTTCCCTAACTTTTCCTTAAAGTTATTTCTCGTTTTGTCTCTTTTCAGTGCGGAAATCCCTTAAATCCGGATTGATAAATCACCGGGAACAGGTAAAATGTGATCAAAAATGGATAACCGGTGTGAACTGGAAGTGGACGTGGTGCAAGTCGACCAAAACGGCAGACCGGCGGTAAGCCCTTTTTTTTATTAACCTTAACTCAAAAATATATCAAGTTTTTTAAAAACGTCAACACTTAAATGAGAAGCACTTTAGCAAACACGAAAAATTTTATCTGATTCCAAGTTGGAAAAAAAAAATGTTAAATCAACAATAAACGGATGGTCATCGTTTTTCCTGTCGGGTAATATTCATCAATTTTCATGGGGTTTCCTCGTTGATTTTGATCGACAGCGGTTACTTTTAATTGCGGAAACCTCCACAAAATATATTAAAAAAAAAAAAAACTTTAAAATGGAAAACCCTTGTCGATAAAATATAGGAAAATTTTCCTTTTGGAAACTTTTCCGAAGGAGCATTGATAAAACCTAATAAACGAGAAAATTAGGCGGAAACAAACTTTTTCTTTTTCGACGTGTACAAACTTGGAATCCGCAAAAGGATAAACACTATTGTGATAACAAAACTTTATTTCTCATTTGGTTTTTCAGGGATCTTGGCTTTGCTGTTTGCCGTGTTACTGGCTAAAACGAAACAACAGCGTCCACAAAGCGTCCCTTACGATCGCGACTCTCCTTGTAACCGTCCTTCTGGTCGCTTCTCCGGTTCTTTTTTTGATCAGCAGCGCTCCCGAGGACAGATCCAAAGAATGCCATTATCAGGTCGGTAAAGTTAAAAAGTTTCCCGAGTCCCCGTTCAAATTGACATTCGGATGAAGCAGGGAAAATCGGAGAAGAGAAATCTCGGGGGCTTTCATTTTATGAATTAAACATGAAATTGCAATGAACGGAATGAATTATAAACAAGTCTGTATATTTCCCATTTTCAAAAACGTGTAATTATCCAGGGTGATCCTTTTTTTTAAAGGAGGCAATAAAACATAAAAATGATTTACAGAAGGTTCCAAATAAATAATTAACGACATTTCATGCGGTTTTTTTTTCCCCAGGAAAACGAATGCCCCCACGATAACGGCCCCGCGATATGCGAGCAAGTTCAATGCAAAACGGCAGCTCATCGGATCCTTTCTTCCATGTCCTGGAAAACGGATCCCTGTCAAGATTTTTACCAATTTGCATGCGGTTCCTGGGCGAAACAAGTGGAAACCGCGGAGGAGAAGGAAAGCCTCGTTCATCGGCCTTCCATAAGTTTCGATACCCTTCAGCAAACGGTGGATCGCACCATTCAACGTGAGTATTTTTTAAAAGCTTTTTTAAATCTCGCCGTTTCCGATAAAAATGGGATGTGTCAGTCTCTCTTGACAAATGTTTAATTCTTGTACGTCATTTTGGGCTTTTGGGGGATCCCCGATTCCCGAGCGGCTTTTTTTCCCCCCTTCCTTTATCTCGGTGAAAATGCATATCGACGTTTGTTTTCATATGCTAATGCAAATTTAACCGCCCCCTCCCCCCCTTTTCAGTAAATTCAATGTGAAAAGTTTTCGATAAACGAATTTAAAAAACTTTTCATGTCTAATGAAAGGATTTCGATTTTCATTCTTTTTCGAGAAACGAAATCATTTCCCCCGCGAATAGAGCTTGAATTTATCCGAATAATCGGCCGAATCGATTACCCGAATTTATTTGGTATCCGAATCTAAAACCGAATATCCGGATATTCGGTTCTCAGATTCGTAGAATCGAATCTCAGATTTGAAGAATCGAATTCCCGGATACTCGGTTCTCAGACTCGAGGATTGGAACCTCGGATTTCAGAAATCGAAAACTCTGGTCTTGACTTTACAAATGAAAGGCTATTATCAAGACACAAAATTTTAAACTTTAACACGTCTGATATTAGAATCGCTGTAATTAAAAAATAGTATAAACCTTTTTTTTTTTTTTTTTTTTTTGATTTTTGAAATTTAATTTTGAAAGTCCGAATCATAATATCATTCGATATCAGGCATTTTCAAATTGGAAAATGCATGTTTTTTGACTCATCTCATTCTAAAGTTTTTCCCCTACATTAGAGCTATATACGGAATAAAATACAGGAGCATAGAAGGGAAATTTTGATAAAATTCATAATTTATTCATAATTCACAGCTTTCGAGGTGCGAGAAAATTTTTTTTCCTGTTCCGATTACGGATTTCATGTATAAGGCTCCGGACTTACTTATAAGAATTTCGGACTCGTTAAAAATATTCGATAAGCCGTACTAAGAATGTCGTTTTTCGACTCCTGTGTCTTGTAGCAAAAAGGTAATATTTTCCAGTTAGTTATTTTTATTAACAAACAAAAAGGTTAAAATGTTAATATTTTCAGGCAAAAGACAAGTCCTTTTTGGCCCCACCACATTGCCGCTCGAATTCGAAGAAAGAATAACCGTATATTTTTTTTTTACCCCCTGACTGACTTGATATCTCTACCATATTATGCACTCAAGAATGGACTTAACTTGTCTGATACTCTATAAAAAAATTTTTTTTTTAATTTATTAAATTGAAATTAAATATTTAACAAATTTTTTTTAACAGAGCCTCCTCTTGAGGCTTGACTTTGAAAGTCATTCGGTTTTATATAAAGGAAATTCCCTATAAAAGGAAATTCCATCTATTTAAAACATGGCATGCGGCCCCCCGCCCATCTTTGATTTCGAACGTAAGCCCTACTCTGACTAACCCTCATACTCATTAGTTTTACCATTAAAAACTTATTATTAATTGTCGATCATTCGAATGTACGAGACCGGAACCGATTATTCGATTCTGAGAACCGAGTATCCGATTTACGAGTCTGAGAACCGAGTATCCGGGTATTCGGTTTTTGACTCGGATATAACGTAAACTCGGATATTCAAGTAACCGATTTTTTTTGAAACTCGGTTTCAGACTTAAGCCTTACCCGCGAAATTGATACTTTTCTAAAAGAATTTATTAAATCCTTGAAAAAGACGACAAAGAAGATGGATTTCGATTTTTTAATTAAATAAATTTTTTTTTTATTTTATTTGTCGATGGAGTGAAAACATTTTAATTTTCTCGCCCTCTATCTCTCTTTTTTGCGTAATTAATTCGTAGCATTTACGTAATTTTTTTTTTCTTTTTTCTCTCTCTTCCTTTTTTAGTTCCATTAAACAGTAGTAACGATTTTATCTAGGTCACAAATGTTGAAGAAAAAAAAAAAAAAAAAAAAAAAAAAAAAAAACAGAACAAAACTGAAATAAATCACTTTTCATTGTTTCACGTCCTCTCATTTTCCCATTTTACTTTTAATTATGTCAAGGGACATTTTCTCAAATAAAAATCTAACGAATTTTTTTTTACCTTTCCATTTTAACCTTTTAAATCCTTTTTTAGCATTATTTGTTTATTTATTTGTTAAGTGGGTCAGGCATTTTCGACAAAGATGGAAACTAAATTATTAATTCCCAACTCGCATTGTGTGCTGTTTATCGATTTTCTTGTCATCTTTATTTTTTCGTGATTTGGGGGGAAACCGCGAAATCGGAATCCCGAGAAACTATGTTCCTTCCCGAAAAAGCGATTTGAAAAAAGAAAAAAAAAATTTGCAGGGCGCTTTCGGGGTCCACGAAAGCGGGAGGAGGAAAAAAATATGTTCACACAGCAAAAAATAATTTTTTTGATTTCTTGTCGGTTAATTTGTCTACGTCCAAGAAAAGGTTTGTTCCGTCGAGGCGATTGATCGTTTCTTGTTTTCCCGACAAGGGAGAAAAATTGCCCTTCTATTTCTCCATTAGGTTCAAAGAAATAAAGTTTTCCGAGGGGATTTATGCAAAACCGCGGGAGATATCGAGTGAGGTAACGGTTTTTTTCTTAACAACATCACGAGTTGCATTCGTCTTGTGACTTTTCCTTTTTTTTTTTTTTTTTTTTTTTTTTTTTTTTTTGGGCTCCCATCAAAAAAAGAAATTAATGCATTTTGGATTTGTTCCAGAATTGTTAGCAGTATCCGCAAACTCTGAACCCTTCCAGAAACTGGGAATGTTCTACAAAAGCTGTCTTCGTGCCGGAGACAAGAGAGTTTCGTTAATGCCAAGTAAGTTATATTATTTCGTTTTTCCCAAGCTTTTCCCCTTTTTAATTTCGACCTGGAAAATCCAACATCAAGAGTAGGCGTTTTTTTTAAAGCTATAACGTGAGAAAAAGATAAAAAAAAAAAAAAAAAAAAAAAAAAAAACCGACGACATCGACATCGACAACATCCAAGACCGTAATAACCTCCTTTTTGTTGAGAACAGGGAAAAATCTCAAGAAATGTTTTCCACTTTTTTTTTGGTGCGGTACAAATAACATTAATTTCCGGTAATGAAAAAAAAAAAAAAGAAAAAGAGGGCACAATCGAGGTTAAACAGGGACGGATCGAACGTGACGCGGATTACGGGAGGCATTTTTCAAGATTTTCTCAAATCCCGATGATCCTTCAATGCAAAGGGATTATTAAAATTGATGAACCAATTATATGAATTAATTACAAAAGAATCCGGAGGAATGAATCGCTCGGGATTTCTAAAGGTGATCAAGCCTTAGTTTGCCCCTGAGGCACAAAGGAAAAAAAGATTTCAATGTAATTCTCCGACCGAAATTATTCCATGATTAATTTTTATCTCGGGCTTTTTCATTTTTTATAATTTTTTTTTGTACACGATGCAAAAAATATTTTTTTGTTGCTCGCGGACTTGTTTACAACCGAGTTATAAAATATTACACCAACATATATCTTGATGGAGAGTAGGAAAAAAAAATGAGAGGGGAAAAAACGTGCAGTCTGTCACTCAAAATAAAAAGAAGAAAAAAAAAATTTTTTTTTTTTTTTTGGCTCGTCCCGGTGTCGGGTTTTAAACGTCACTCCAAACGGAATAAACCCATCCTAAGATAAACGATGTTCCGCGAGACAAGGAAGAAAAGGTTCTTTTTTGGGCCGAAATGGTTTATGCGTAAAACTATCGAGCGAATAATAAAGAAAAATGAGATTAGAAAACGAAAGAATACATTATTATCGGTTTCGGGGTTTCTTTTCCCTCGAAAATGAAAACCGTGGGATAAGAAAGTTAAAAAGGAAGCACAAAAAAAGAAATTCCCGAGAGGATATCGAAAGATTTTTGTAATGCTGACCCAGTTTAACTTGGGAACGGAATGAATTTTGATAACGTTTTTCTATATGCGGGGAGGATAAGATTTTTTTTTTTTTTTTTTTTTTTTTTTTTGTCTTCATCCTTTCGCCGAAATAAATTCTAAGCAAAGGAGAAGAAAAAACGATACATTTTTTGATTTATTGCTTGCGCATTGGATCAACATTTTAAAAGTTTAATTATGTAAGGAGCGGAACTTTGTTAATTTTTTTTTTTTTTTTCTTTTTCCCGATGCAACTTCGCCGGGAGCTTTTAACGGGGGGGTGGGTAATGCTGACGCATGCATCAAGAAACGGAAATAGTCCGGGTGAAAGCTTTCGCCTATTTCCGCGTGTTAGGGAAGAGATTTTCCTCGCTTCACTAAGAGACATTTATTACTTTAACTTTTCAACTTTTCTCCCTTGGGAAAAGGAGGAAAAAGGAATATATCTTAAAAATTAATTTTATTTCAGTGTTTTCCCTTCTGAACGAGTTGGGAGGATACGTCCCGCCTGATGCCCGAGATCCCGATGATTTGACCCCGTTAATCGTAAGTTTATTGCGACTTAATGGAGCGCCCTTGTTCGACGTCTATTTAGATATTGATCTCCATAATTCTTCGAAATTAGCTCCGATCATCGACTTACCTCTCCGCTTCGGTTTTAACACAAGGTTTTGGTGGTATCAATCGAGAAAGGTAAGCAATAACCCTTTGTCCGAGGTCCCCGGAACCGTATTAATCATTTTTCTTTTTCAGGATATTTTAAACGATTTGCACCGACGAATAGGGCACTTGACGAGAGCCTTACGAAAAAGGGAGGTTTCCCCGAATAATTCCTCGAGCAAAGCAGATCAAAAAGTGAACAAAGCATACGCCTTCATGAAAGCGACCATAGAAGAAAAAAGGCTTGTCGTGATGGAAAAGATAATGCACGAATTCATGCCGGAAAATATGTCGATGGAATTGAAAGCAAAAGAAACTCACAACACACTTTTATTCGTTACCATGCTGACAAAAGTATTTTCTTTTTTCTTTTTTCTCGTTTGAATTTATTTTAAAAATAAGAAAAATTGATTGGTTTTTTTTTTTTCGGTAGCTGTATCCCAGGGAAAAAGAAATAATCAGAAGTCAGTTGCGAGACGTGAATTTAGAAACGAACGTGACCGATCTCCAAAGGAGATATCCCTTTATCAAGTGGCGCTATTTGCTGGAGCAAATTTTTAATTCAGAGATCTCTTCCGAGGACACCGTCTACGTTTTAGCACCCACATATTTAGATAATTTACTAAAAATTCTTCCGCATTTTAATAAAAGAATAATCCACAACGGTTTATTACTCGTATACGCAACGGATACTTTAAACGAATTGGTCAACTCCTCTTCCTCGACGGACTGGCCGGGATTTTGCACGAGGGTGTCCGTCAACGTTTTCAGCAAAGCCGTAAGTGCGCTTTACGTGAGGCAATACCGACCCGAATATTTGGACCAGCTTCGAATGAGGGTCACTCACATGTTCGAAACCCTTAAAAAAACCTTCGAGTCCAGGATCCGAGCGGTCTCTTGGCTCGACGAGAAAACGAGGGAAGCCGTTCTCGGGAAATTGGCCTCGCTTCACGGTCAGTTTTTAACGTGGCCCAATTTTTGGAACACCACTTACGTCTCTTCTCTGTTGGACGAGGTTCGAGTGGACCCGGAAGATTTTTTCGGGAACGTCATTCGAAGGTATCAACAGCTTCGAACGGTTCCGATGAATTTTCGAAACAAACAATCCGAAGACAGGAGATGGGCTTATCCTTTCGTGGTGAACGCCTTTTACGCTCTCACCATGAACACCATCGTGATCCCGTTGGCGGTTTTGACTCAACCTTATTTCAGAGCGGACGTCCCGCGATACGTTCCCTACTCCACCATAGGATTGATTTTCGCTCACGAGATACTTCACGGGTTCGATTTAAAAGGGATCGGCTACGATTCCAACGGGGAACCCGGGAACCTTTTGTCTCCCGAATCCAGGGCGAAATTGGAGGCGAGGTTGGACTGCGTCGTCCGACAGTTTTCTTCCACCTTTTGGAAGAAAGTTAATTTTTTGGGAACGAACGTCGACGTCCAGTTCGACTGGAACATGACCAAGAACGAAAACATGGCGGATATCAGCGGGTTGCAAATGGCTTATCAGGCCTGGAAAAGCGTCACCGACGGAAACGAGCCCACTCTTCCGGGAGTCAATCTCAATGCTCAACAACTCTTTTTTTTGAACGCTGCTCAGGTAGGCGTAGATCGGACATTTATAAAACGACTCGGAGAAATTTTTAAAAAAATGTAATATTTTCAGACTTACTGCTCCATGTTATCTCCGGCAGACTACATTCTCCTGGTCGAAGTCGATTTTCATACTCCTCATCCTGAAAGGTAAAAAAGAAAAAAAAAAATTATTATGAGATCCCTCGCAAAAAAAAATTTATTTCCAGGGTCAACGGCATCATGATGAATTCCCCGAGCTTCGCAGAGGCGTACAAATGTCCACCGGGATCTCCGATGAACCCGAGAAAAAAATGCTCAACTTGGTAGTTTATTAGTTTATTTATTTATTTATTTTTGAAATTATAAAAAAACAGCAATACTTTTAAAAAAAATTGTTAAAAATTAAATTCTCTTTAAACTTAATTATTAAATAAATTTTCTCTTAAAATTATTGAAAAAGAAAAGAAAAGAAAAAAAAAAAAAAAAAAAAAAACTTTTTCTCCCCCGTTATTTTGGCAAAAGTTATTTGTTTACTTTTTTTTTTGTTTACAAAATGGAATGAAAAGATGAAAAGGATTATTTTTACACAAGTTTTATATTTTGTTTTATTAAAATGTTTTGTAATATTAGCAACGGATAAATGCGAATCGAAAGTCGAAATACGTGCAGTGCTGTTACCTTGTCCGCCTAAAGACACGGGATGCGACGACGACGATCCTTTGAGCGCGACTTTAGCGGACGAAGGCATCAAATTTTTCAAAACGAAAAATTCCTATAAAGATTATCCCTCGGCAGTGACGGAATGCAAGAGGAAAATGGTGATAACAATGAAATTAAAAAACAAGGGAAAGGTCAGTCTTGTTCGTTTTTGAAAGGTCAACTCGGATGAGGAAACGATCCATTTTCCAGGCGCCTTGCGACGACGAATTTATAATCGTCGATCACGTCTACGATCCTTCCAGTCAGGAAAACGCGAGACTCCTCAGCCCCGTCATCATAAAACTGAGGCAAGAGCAAACCGTCCAGCTCTACGGACTCGTTTTTCAAAGGGTAAAGCTTTGTAAAATAAAATCCTTTTTAACAAAAAAACAATTACCGGGAAATTTGTTTTTCAGATTGTAAACAGCAATCCTCGAGAAGACGTTTTCACCAAAGACGTGGACGAATCTTACACGGGGTGCAGCGTCGAATCGGAGCGTCCGACCTGCGGCATCACCACTTACGACGGACGGCCCGTAAAATTCAGCGAGGGTTTTTGCTGTTCCTGCGACCCTTCCGTCAACGAAAAACGAGAATTATCTTCCGAAACCTTCGGGGACGGGATCCCAGATAAAATCGGGCCGGTCAACTGGGATTTCCCGGGAAAAATTTCCCCGTCGTCCCTGACGATACGAAATCCGAAATTGTTGAGATTGAAAACGGTCGACGACAACGACGACCTCGACCACGAAATCCGAAAGGAACCTTCGGTTCCCTTCGGGGACGAGGACGTCGATAACGAGCTCAAACATTTTTGGCAGGAGCAGCAATCCCCTCCGGTTTATTTTTTCGAACAGGATCGGAGGACGGTTTGCAGTTTGGAACACGTTTTGGACGACATTTGCAATTTGAAACTCAAACCCTTTGGCAATTCTTTAAAGGAAGGGAAAAAAGTGGAATTCCAAATGCTGTCCGTGGCGGAAAGGAAAAAAAGATTGGCGGAGGGGGACTTCCCCCAAGAATTTTTAACCGAAACGGAGAAACCCAAATCGGAAAAAAAGAAAAGTTGCAAGAATCAAAAACCTCCCGTTTATTTTTTCTGTAGGGACAAAAAAATAATCGACAACAGGACGAAAAACGAAACGGGCCGCGACGGGGAGAAGGCCAACAATTTGTTGTCGGAAAAGGCCATGGACGAAGCCTTCAAAAACATCCAGATAAAAGCTCAGAGAATGGGGAAAATCACCAACGAAGATCCCGACGATATTTTGAAAAGGATCATGGGCTCCTCCAGTCAGGATTTTAAATACGAAATCAGGAACAAAAAACAGGCCAAGAAAAGCGGGACCAAAAAACAAGCGAACGAAGATCTCGTTTTGGTGGAAAAGCTTCCGAAAACCAAGTTCGGGAAAGTAAACAACGATTCGCCCCCGAAAGTCGTCTTCATGGAAAGGGTTTTAAAACCGAAAGAAGGGAAGAAAATCAAAGAGAGGAAAAGTCAACACAAAAAAAAGAAGAAAAGCGAGTTCGAATTGCAGAAAATTTCCGATCAGGAATACATAGCCAACGGGGAAAACGTCCACAGCAAACGGGAACTAAAGAAAATTAAAAGGGACGTTCAGGAAAAATTCGAGACGGCAAAAGGGATTTTCGGATCGGAAATCCCCGTAAAAAAGTCCGAGGATCCAAACGGAATTCACCTCAAGAACCTCGAATATTGCCCCGCGATTCGAAAAAGTCGGTCTCTCCCGAAAGAGGAGAAACCTCTCCTCGATTCGGAAACCCTTTCCAATTTCCCGGAGTTGAAAGACGAAATATTGAGAGACCCAGAGGAGGACGTACAATTGACTCCCGAGCAAAAATCGTCCAGAGACAAGGAAAGGTTGAGGCAATCCTACGAGGATTTCGAAAACGAGCCGGAACTTTCCAAGAAGAAACGAAACACGGAAAACGGCCCTCGACAAAAGAGAGGAGGGCAAAATTGCGCGGATAAATCCTTCCCCTTCGGCGATCGACCGGGGTACGACCGGGAATCTTACCACGAAAGCGCTCACTGCATGAGATTCAGCGATCTGTGGTACAGCGTTTACGCCATTAAAAGGCCTTTGTTGGCCCAAATCGTCGGAGTTCAGCTTTACGACAAACACGCCCTTTGCGACGGCACCACCAAATGGATGGATCTCACAAAAGGGAACATGATCAGGTACTGCCGACCGGGAACGTTTCCTGCGGGCCCGAGTAACGATCCGTTTGTTCCTTAATTTTAGAACCGGGACGTTCCTATCGAAAGCTTCCGACGAAATCCCCACGATATCCATGACGTTTACGGCCCAAAACTGCGAATCCTGCACCGAAGGGTTGGACGCCATCGATCCGGATAATTATCGGCTCTTGATTCCCTCTCATTTGACGGATCCCTCAAAATTAAAAAAGTACCCTCAAGTATGTAGCCTAAAGTCCTTTTGCTTCCTCCATTCGGTTACCTAAATCTTTAGTTTCAAGGTGGCGCCCCGGAATATCTTGTCGTGGATAAAAACGACGTGTCTCTCACCGGAAACGAATGCAACAAAATCGGGGTGTCGTTCGAAGGGTTCGTCCGACAGCCGGACCGTTGCTCCAGATCGAGAGGAAGTTGCCTCGACCGGCAACCCGCAGACATGTGGAGAGAAGATATGGTAAGACAAAACCGTTTCCCTCCTTTCAGGAGAGAACGACATTCCTCACTTTCTTCTTCCTTCCCAGGAATCCCGAATTCGCGGAAAAAGAGGGAAATATTTCCTGGAAAATTTTGGGACGGTTCCGAATTCCCCGATTAAAACCTACACAAACCTTACGGGAGATTACCTCGCTCTCGAGTATTACGGAGAGTATTCCAGCACTCTCGAAATCGAAGTCAAAGCGGATTATAACGCAGTCGTCAGGAAAGGGTACGGCAACCGGGGGAGGATCTCGTGTTGGTTTTTCAATTTTTTTTTATTTTTATCGGTGAATTTAGGGCCAACGCTCAAATCCCCTACGTATACATCGATTCGTCCCACCCCAAGAAAACTAAAATCATACTTTCGGTGATAAACACGGGTTTGACTTCGGCTTTGTTTCGGCCTCGCCTGGGGGATTGCCCCGCCAAGCTGGACCCCTCTTGGTGTCCCCTGGAAGGCCCTTTGGTTACCATTCCCCCGATGCAAAGGCACGACTTCAAATTGGATTTGTCGGGGATTTTACCGGCAAATTATTTAAAATTTACCGGTAAGATTTTTTTAAAGTTTCAATGTAATCAACGTACAAATTTTTTTTTCTCCTTGTTAGTCGAGGTTCAAAATCAAAAGAACGAAAAAATTTCATCTCGGAAAATCACAGTTCGCAAGATGGACCGGTGTTTTTGCGCTTTTCATTGCGAATGCAACTGCGTGGGCGCTTCGAAAAGTTACGAATGCGTTCCCATCACCAAAGAGGAATACAGATCCGCGGGTTATCCCGGTTCTTTTCCGGTCCGGAGTTATTTCCAACCTTCTCCCGCGGAAGTTATCGTCAAGGATATATCCATTATATTTTTATCCATGTTGCTGGCCCTGTTGCTCTTGGGCATTTTAAAAGGAATCCTAGGATCGTACTCGAGAGGCGTGGGGAAATACGGGATGGAAGTGATCGTCGGCCCCGTGAGATTGTGCCACTACTACGAACGGGATCTCCGATGTTTGCCGGTGGTTTACGACGAATGCGGATTTCCGGTTCATCCGTATACCTGCAAAACGGCCCAGCTGGCACCCTTGTACGTAAGCCGACCCGAAAAGCCCGATCGGATGGAATTTGACATAAACCACCCTTTTCAGATGGGCCGAAATTTTCCTCAACATATTTTTCTTCGTTTTGTACCCTTTACGAGGACTTTGGCTCCTGGTCTCGAATTTGCTTTGCTGTAAAATTTTATGTTCCGACTGCTTCTCCCTGTGTCGTCAGGAAGAAGAGCAAGATTTCCAAATACATTGCGAAAACGAGGATGCGGCAACTCCCTTGATGAGCGGTTACGGTTCCAGTCTGTTTAATTACAACGTGGTAAGTTTTTTAAAAAAAGGAACCAAATCCCGACTATAAACTTTTTTTTTCCTTTGAAGCAAACCGCTCTTTCGATGAAAAGAAGCGGAGATAAAATGTCAAAAAATCAAGACTTGTTGTACAGGAGGTACAAAGGGGACGACGATCCTTTGGAAGAAGACGACACGGAATTCGTTTTACAAGAAATGAAAAGATACCAGGAAAAATGAACGGGAGAGTCCGTTTTTTTCCTCTATGAAATAGTCGAACCATTAATGTAAGCAGGCTTCAGTGTTTCACAGAATATTAATCATTAAATTGTATTAATTATTATCTTTATCGTTTCTGGGACTTCCATGACAAAAACTTTCTTAGCGAATGGACGCTTCACAGCTGGCCTGGGTTTTTTTTTATCTTGGAAAGCATTTTTCTAAAACCTTGAACGGCTTTTAAACGGAAATCAATTTTCAATGTTTTTTCTAGTTTTATGCTGAGTCTTGAACTGCCTTAAAAACTGTGATGCTGTCAAGGTAAGTGAAGTTTGCGGTGCGATTCAAATCTCAAATTCAACGAGCGATTGTTTCTACCAAGATTTCGAGCTTTCTTCGAGTTTTCGGGAAAACAGTGACCCGAAATTTGAGTTTAAAATCTACAAAAAAATAAAACCGTAATCGATATTGTACATCGTTTTCTCCTGAATTTCAATCACTCGGACTCATACTTAGGATTTTGATGACCCTCTCCCCAATTATTTTACGTCAGATTTTGCAGAAAGAACAATAGGGTTGTTTCACTATATTTCCAATAATGTTTTTAACTCTCCAGTAATATAGGGAAAAAAAATCAGAAAACGAAATCTCATTTGTTTTGACTCATTCGGAATGTTTTTATCTTTTAAAGTTCAATTAAAAATTGACGAAATTTCAGCTCGATCACGATTGAGGGGCACAGAGTGCCCCCCAGCCAAGTTAAAAAAAAAAGCGAAATACAAACACCCGAACTTAACATGGTACCGACAAAACCTCACGCCTCACCGGGGCACTCGACCTGTGCCTACTTTACCGTACTCATTATACGGCCGATTTCAGACCCCCCTACCTCCAGAAATAAAAGAGCTAATTTTTTTCTGATTTCACCATTTTGTTACCGCTTGCCTTGGGACTCTATGTTCCCATTTGCAACTTTCTAGCTTTTGCCGTTTTCGAAATATTAGGGTCTAAAGTTACGGTTTTTGAGCGTCAGATATATATATATTCATATATATAGATAGATAGATAGATAGATAGAGAGCATAATGTTTAGGGTACTTGGGGGGCACTTAGAAAGTTGAAACTTGGCATGGCAATAGATCTTAATTAGTAAAGAACAGAAAAAGTCCAAAAACCCGAAAAATATTAAAGGGGGGCCGAGAAAAGCCGATTTTCTTATTCGCCTGCAGTATCGAGATTAGATAACCCTCAACATTCAACGAAAACAAATGTTCGTAGTGAGGACGACGAACTTTATAAAGAACCCTCTGCTTCATTCCTTTATATTGTCGCAGGTGTTTTCATACCTGGAGCACTTTTTTTTTGAAAGGGCATTTTTTTTTTCATTGATTATTATTATTATTAATATTTTTTTTTTTTTTTTTTTTTTTAATTTTTAATTTTTTCAACAAACCTAAAACTGCTTTAAGGCGGGGGTGTAATTCTCTCGGTTGGGCTTTATCGGGCTTTATTGGGCTTTATATTATTTTTTTTTATTTTTGACCGACTTTATCTTTAGCTTTTTAATATATGTAGAAATAAAACATCATGCGGCTGTCACCAACTAAGTCTAAAATTTTTAGGGGTATAATTTTGAAAAGAAAAAAAAGTTAAGACTATTTCATTTTGAGGCATTAAAATGACTTAATTTAATACCGTAATTTGGATATATATTAAACGAACGTTTTCTCTGATAACGAACAAATTTTCTCTGATTTGTTTTAAAAATATTTAAAAAGATGATAGGGGTATTTGTTTACCTAATGACCGAGAATATATTCCACTATGAGAGGAAAAAACAGGTACGTTTGCGTATTTTGTCGAGCCTTTTTTATCTCGTCCGGTATAACAACATGCTTGGATTATATTGAACGGCATTTGTTTTCGTGGATTTTAGAGAAAATTTTTGATTTTTTTATTCCTCTTTTCGCTTTTATTTTTCATTTATGATTGATTGGGAGTGCAAAACCCATTGAATTTACTCTAAATTACCGGCAGGAATGCCGTAACCTAACTGAAGAGCAATAAAAAGGCCAAAAACGTAGCTTGTAGTGGAATATTTCTTTTAATTCCAATGAAAATCATCCTAAACCTAAACCATTGATTTTAAAATTATAAGCAGAAGTACAATTTAAAAAAATGTTTTTTGAAAGTTTTTATAAATTAAAAATGGCAATGATCACCTAAAGGCTTTACAACGCTATTTCTATGGCCAAACGACTGACACTAGGAACAAATATCTGTTAAATAAAAACGTGCAGTTTCATTCAATTTAACCCTCATAGTTTCAATGTATACCCAAATTACGATAAAAAAGACAAATTGAATTCAGTCATTTCAATTTTAATCAGACCCGATATTGCAAATTTCATGTTTTTTTTCTGGTTCTAATTTTTTGCAAGCAGAAAAAAATTTTAGTGTGAGAGATCATTGCTAGCAAATAATTTTAATTTTAACTTAAAAGGTAAAAAATTTTGGACCAAGTTGTAAAAATGGTTAAAATTTTACAAAAACTCGTGATATCTCCAAAAAAACAATTCCTTGTAAAAAGGTTCAGCCAAGTTAATCTTGCAAAAGACCGAAATGTTTCTGCCCTTAAAAGTTCTGATATCAAAAAGGGCAGCCAAGTTTCTGCCAAAAATAACCAAATGCTTCTGCCCTTAAAAGTTCTGATATCAAAAAGGGCAGCCAAGTTTTTTAAGGACAGCTTTCATTTAAAATGCCGTTTTTCTACAAAATACATTAAAACTTGGCCGCTTTTTTGCCCCTTCCCCCTTGTCGTTACAAAAATATCATTACGACGTTTATTATTTAACAAAGTTAAAAAACCTGCCAATTTTTATTTACTATTTCCAATTTACTCTAAGTAATAAAAACTGAGAAAAAAAATGTCAACCATAATACTGTTCGTACCTATATGAGTCACATTATGTGGTAAATTTAACAATAATAAATTTAAATGTGCAATAGTAAAAGTCGATACTACACTAAGCTGAAAAGTAAAAGTAAATTTAACTTTTTAATATTGTAAAAGTAATAATAAATTACTGTAATTCATACTTCGACTTACAAAAGTTAGATTTACAATGGATTTCTCTGGGTGTGCACATTACATTTTTCATTATTAGGCTCTCATTTCCAACTTCCAAAATGTTAAAAAAAAATCCAAGTTTAAGCAAGTAAAATAACAAGCATGAAATTAACAGCCGCATGGAGACCCACAACAGCTCTGTTCATTTCTGTAAAGAATTCACGCGAATTTCAAACAATTCGTCAGTTATTACGATTATTAAAAAAAAAAAGCGGCCAAGTTTAAATGTATTTTGTTGAAAAACGGCATTTTAAATGAAAGCTGTCCTTAAAAAACTTGGCTGCCCTTTTTGATATCAGAACTTTTAAGGGCAGAAGCATTTGGTTATTTTTGGCAGAAACTTGGCTGCCCTTTTTGATATCAGAACTTTTAAGGGCAGAAACATTTCGGTCTTTTGCAAGATTAACTTGGCTGAACCTTTTTACAAGGAATTGTTTTTTTGGAGATCTTACATACAGGTCAGGCAACTGCTATCTTAAAAAGTGTCCCCCGAATTTGAAGCAGAAGAATGGTTTAAACTTTGCTCGATAGATGGCTGGAGCTGTAGTTAGGGGATCAAGTGATATGCCCTCCGTCCAATCAACACTTTCGAAACACTTTTTTTTATGATGGCTGCCAGAACACCTGATCACGATCATACAAACAGGTCTGGAAACTTGTACACCGTTTATATGGGCGCTTGTGTCCTCCTTATTGATGCTGTTTTTACTTCCGAATTTCAATCAATAGATGGCAGGAACTGTATGTAGTCAGGTCATGTGACTTAACTTCCATTTTGAAACCAAAACTTTTAAAACACAAAAATGTTTTTTTGGATTGTTGTTAATAAGTTTAAAAATGTTTTTGTTCCCAACATTACTTATTTTCTTTATTTTTTCAAAATAACCTAACCTTGTTGTTTATTTCATATTTATCACGATCTTACATACAGGTCAGGCAACTGCTATCTTAAAAAGTGTCCCCCGAATTTGAAGCAGAAGAATAGTTTAAACTTTGCTCGATAGAGGGCTGGAGCTGTAGTTAGGGAATCACGTGATATGCCCACCATCCAATCAACACTTTCAAAACACTTTTTTTTATGATGGCTGCCAGAACACCTGATTCCCTGACTACAGCTCCAGCCATCTATCGAGCAATATGTGAACTATTCTCCTGCTTCAATTTCGGGGGACATTTTTGTCCATATGAGGGATACCCGAGTTGCCTGACCTGTATGTAAGATCGTGATATTTATATTTATTGTGTTATCAACCACCATGTTATAAGGTGGTCACATGACGTGACTACAAGCAGGAGGCGCCATCTATTGATCAAAATACAGAATGAAAAATAGCTTCAATAAAGAAGACACTTTTTTACCCCACAGTTTCCAGACCTGTTTGTATGATCGTGCACCTGATTCCCTAACTACAGCTCCAGCCATCTATCGAGCAATATGTGAACTATTCTTCTGCTTCAATTTCGGGGGACATTTTTGTCTATGTGAGGGATACCCGAGTTGCCTGACCTGTATGTAAAATCGTGAGCTCGATTTAAACGCTTTTGAAAAGCGCAAAATAAAATGGCGACCGGTTGTTTTTATCGTTCCGTTCAAATAACCAGTTCGAATCAGTGAATCAAATGTATGAAAGTTTTTTAATGGCGAATGTTTTTGTTTTGAAATTAAAAACCAGTCATCTGTCATTTTGACAACGAGTAAAAAGAAATATTAAATATGGATTCGATCCATTATGTGCTAACAAATCGCAAGACTCCAGTAAAATAGTATCCGCGAAGCTGCTTCGATTAAAAATTTATCCATTTTTATTTCAAAACAAAAACATTCGCCATTTATAACATTTTCATACATTTGAGTCACTGCTGATTCGAACTGGTTATTTGAACGGAACGATAAAAACAACCAGACGCCATTTCATTTTGCGCTTTTCGAAAGCGTTTAAATCCGACTAAAATTTCGTCAATTTTTAATTGAAATTTAAAAGATAAAAGCATTCCGAATAAGCCAAAACAAATGAGATTTCGTTTTCTGATTTTTTTCCCTAAATTTCTGAACGGTTAAAAAAATTATTGGAAATATAGTGAAACAACCCTATTCGGTCCCTTCAAAATTAAGTAAACTTGATTTCCGGTACGAATTTTTAAGTTAGAAATGCCGGACCGACACCCGGCCCCCCATTCGTCTTACACGTGATATTTGAAAGGTCCCAAAGCTCACAAGAAAAAATTTAAACATGTGAGACTGGCAATACAGCTTTTAGACAAATTGTTGTGACAGGAAGGTAAAATTCCACCACTCAAGGTCAAATTTGGAAAGATAGTTCTTCCGAAAGCTCAAATGTAACTTTCTCCATTTGAGCGTCGTATTTGATTCCCGATTTTTAGTCCTTTTTTTCCGAAAGCTCGAATTAGATTCCTCGCTTCTAGTACATTAAAAATTTAATATGCACACGTCTAACAAAAATTGGGAGGTTTCGTTTATCTCAAAGCTCAAATTTTTATGGAATGGAATACCGCTGTTTTCCTAATTGTGAATCTGACGGTGCATTTTTTTTGGTCATTTTCATGGTGCAATCACAAATTCTGAAAGTGGCATATTATGAAACATCTGTCAGTACACTTTAATTTTAAAAAAAAAAATCCCCGGAATTTAAGTAGGTGAATGCTTCTTAATAATTTAAATGATTATGGTTTTATTTTTTTTTTTGGATTTTACACTCAAATTTCGGGTCACTGCTTTCCCGAAAGCTCAAAAAAAGCTCAAAATATTGGCAACAGTCGTCGAACTTAAACTTTAAATTGCACCGCTAACTTCGCTGACCCTGTGGAATTAGTTTCCATAACTAAAAAGAAGGGGAAAAAGTAAAGAAAAGGAAAAGGGAAATTAATGAGAAAGTTTAATTTACAGATTTGATTCAAAGGAGTGATGAGTCGTTGGTTAATGGTCGCATGCCATGTTGCGTGACTATAAACCGCCTATTTTTAAATTATATTACTCTAAAGACAGATGAGAGAACCGAGGAGAAGAGATAATTCACTCTTTGACCAATTTTCGGAGTTTGCATTTTTAATTTATAATTTATTTTCCCGACAAGAGAAAATATAAATTTAAAAAAAAAAAAGGTGTATACGGATGCGAGTATAGAGTGGGGTTTCTCCTGGAGAGGTTTTCGCGCAGTCGTCCCCTCGGATCGTTGTGTTTCGCGCTTTTTTGCCTCTCTCGGATCAGTCTGCCGTAGACCTAGAAATCGGAATGTCGGAATCGTTTCGCGCCGTTCCCGACGGAACCCTCCTGGCCCGGGATTTTTTCTTTACCATGAAAACCGACGAGCAATATTAAAAAAGTTTCTTTTTCCCTTTTTTTTTTTTTTTAATTCTTTTTTGGTTTCAAAAAAATCATTGAAAAAAAGACATGTCAAAAGTGAAAAAGAAATTCGAAAAGGAAAATCCGTCCGAAACACCAAAAGGAAATTAAAAAAAAAAAATAAATATTATTGTTGAAAGTTTTGTGGTCTATTAGGAAATAAATAAAAATCTAGATAAAAAGTAAAATAAGAAAAGATGTCGGTGAGGTGAAATGTATCGGAAAACTCGGAGATGAGAATTTGATTGATAGTGGTTAAATCTTTAGAAAGAGAGACATGGCGACGCCGCCGGATTCTCCCATAGAAGAAGGATACTTCGAAATCGGGACTACTCGAGTTTTCAAACATCCGACGGTCGCTTTAGAAGATCTCTGCAAACAGACTAAATTCTCAAGGCACGAAATACGGGTCATGTACAGAGGCTTTAAACAGGTACTAAATCTTTCATTCATAAAATCCATTTTGGCTTCAAATCAAAAATCCTCATCGTAATGGCTTTACAGTTCGTAGACCTTTGGCGCACACCGATTTACCGGAAAATTTACTTTTATCAAACCGTTATTTATCCTTTCCTCCCCGACTTTTCCTTTTTTTCCCCCCCTTATATTCGAGATCCCTATAAAATTCTCCACTCTTAAACGTTTTTATTTTCTTGTCGGAGGAAAGAAAAAAATCACACCGTTCCTTAGTTGATGGGAAGGGGAGGGGGAAATCACCTGTGTCAAGTCATGGGAGTCGAAGGGATCCCGTCTCGATATGCTAATAGATAGACAAATTAACCACTTGATGCACTCGACCTTTTTTTCGGGGGGGGGGGGGGGATTTTCACCTCAATCTTATCATACATAAAGGCGAAAGCGTCGCGACGGCGTCGAAATTTTCGTCAGTTTCGAAAAAAGCAGGAAATGGCCGTTGAAGGATTCTATAAAATAGAGTATCTTCTTCCTTTCCTTCAAACAGAAAAAAAATGGTCTCTTTTGGAATTATATCATGTGTAAACACGGTCAAAAATTGAAATCTTGCAAAATTTTTTTTTTTTTTAAATCTCCTGGATACAGGTGGGCAATTTATTTTTAAACCGTGTGGGTAAAACGAAGGAAATTCGCTGACGCTTCGAAAAACAAAAAAAGTTAGTCGTTCCGGTAATTACTCGTCGGGATTTTTCGGGAAATATCTTTTCCTTTGTCACGTGCGTTATCGATCCACCGAGGAAAATGACAAAATGTTTTGCGTGTTACACCCTGGTAATGTCTCCCTCATGTTTTTTTTATTAATATTTTATGACTTTTCACACTTGTTTTCGGCGGGGGACAAAAAAAAAAAATTTATATAGTTTGGACGACACTGGGTCTTTTTTCCCCTTATCCCATCTCTAGGAAAACAAATACCCTCTTGAATTATTTACGATTTTCGGGCATTTTCCTTTTAGCCTTCCAGTTTTAAAAGGATAGTTCCTTTCCTTTTTCTCTCTAATCCAAGAGAGAAAAGATTTAAATTTGACTCGGGGTTATAAAACAAGGGTCGGGGAAATAAAAAAAAAATCTCGGAAGAGAGAAACACGTTTTATAATCGAAATCCTCAAACTTTTACAACT
Source organism: Liposcelis bostrychophila (assembly GCA_037577465.1). Taxonomy (NCBI): domain Eukaryota; kingdom Metazoa; phylum Arthropoda; class Insecta; order Psocodea; family Liposcelididae; genus Liposcelis; species Liposcelis bostrychophila. Next base: position 534,425 of record CM075209.1, on the reverse strand, counting down.
TTTCCTATATATTTTTTTTTTTTTCTGTTGCTTCGTAATTTTGCTTGTGTGGAATATCATCGTGATTTATAGAGATGACAAAATTTTTTTTTCTTTTATAACGTCCATAAAGTCGATATGTATAGAAAAATTCTTTTGTCGAGGGAGGGGACAGTAAAAAAAGGGATGACACATGGACGTCATACCGGGAACTCCCGCGTTAACAATCCCATTTTGCTTCTTTATAATTATTCTCCCTGCTTGTTTATTTATTTTTTATAACTCGCGAATGCCCCAACCGACGAGTTTGCCAAACCGCTCGAGCTCTGAGGTTTTTTATTTTTTAATGTGACTCGAAAATCTATCAAGGTGGATCTTCGCCAATTTATTTTTTCATGCGTAAAATCCATTTTTTCGAAAAAAAAAAGTTTCTACGATTTAAAATTTAGGTACGACCAAATCGACTGTAAAAAACTGGTTAGCAACTATTCCCACATCCGCGGGAATATCCAGAAATTTTCCGAGGGATAGTACAAATATCGATAATGAAAAAACAAGAAAAGGCCATCGATATTTAAACCCTGAAAAAAAAGGCAATTTTTTTCATAAATCCCTTTTTTATGATTTCCATCCAGGCAAACGTCACATGGAACTAACATAAAATCCGGTTAGTGCACATAATGAATTTTATGAAATAAAAAGTTATGGGATGACAGATGCACATTGCAATCCATTAAAACTTTTATGATCCCTACCAACATCAACCCTGGCTAATGGCTTATTAATAAAGTTAATATGTTTTTTTTTTTTTTTTTTTCAAGAGGTTCCTTAAAATTCCATTTCTAAACCCCCGATGAATCGGTGTAAAATGATTCGTGTGAACATAGATTTCCATAATTTTCGTGTTTACGACGAAATAAAGTATACGTTTGCATGTTTCGTTGTTTTTCCGGTTGTCCGTAACAAAAAAAATGAAGTAAAAAAAAAACATGTTTACCATTCCACGAGGACAATTATTATTTTATATTTTTTTATATTTCGATTTCCTGTTGGTCCTTTTGGGGGGAAAGTCGATTAGGTTGTAGAAGCCGGGTTTCTCTTTCCACCCCTTTCTCTCCCTTTCGAGCTCTTATCCGATTAAAATGCAAATTTGTATTTATTCTCAATTGATTTTCGTTGGAAATTCCGGTCATCCTGAGATCCAAAAACTGTAGAGTTTTGTTTTGTTCGGTTGCGGAAAGGACGGCTCGTCCGGCGGCATCCCCCAAACGATTGTTGGACACGTCGAGATCGACTAAAACGTCGTTCCTCGTCAACGTTTCCCCTAGGAGGATTCCGGATTCCCGGCTCAAATCGCAGCAGGATAAAATCAAAGTTTGAATTTTCGCGTGTTCCCGAATCAAAGCGGAGGCGAGGTATTTAAATCCGGAGTCCCCGAAAGCGTTTAATCTCAAATCCAAATAATCCACGGGGCCGGACTCCGGTTGGGTCAACACGAAAGCCAAAGCTCCGATTCCGGCTTCCCGAATTTTGTTGTTGCACAAATTCACGCTCCTCAGCTTTCTTCGACCTTTTAAAAATTTAGCCACGGCAGTGGCCCCTTCGTCCCCGATTACGCAATGGGAAAAATCCAATTCTTCCAGGTTTTCGTTCCGAACCATTTGGGAGAGCAAAGCGATGACTTTGTCGTCGTCTAAAGTGCTGTGATGGATTCTCAGGAGTCGAAGTTTTTGAGCTTCCGATACTCCTTTCCCTATGTTCCTGAAAAATGAAATATTTCGGGTGACCCCGTGATTAAATTTTCGAGGGTGAATTGACCCACCCCTCGGATAAAAAGCTATCAATCATCATTTTTTTAAAATATTAAAATCTCCTTTCTTGGATGAAAAAATTGCAAAAAAAAAAAAAAGATTAATTATCCGAGGCGAATGCTTACCGAGCATCTTGAATCGAAAATTGGAACCAATTTTTTTTATAATCGGAACCGACGTTTTTTATTCCGAACTGGATGTGCAATTCCGTTAAATTTTTTAAGCCGGTAATTACGGGGCTCAAGTCGATGTGGTCCTTGGGCTCGGGGACGATGCTCCATTCGTCGTCGTCGTCGTCCACCACGTTCGGTTGTAAAATCTGTAGTTCCCTGACGTCCAATTTCGAGACGAAATCCGTAGCCAAGGAGCAAGTTTTTTGAATTTCTTTTACGTCGTATCCTTAAGAAAAAAAAAAAGTTAGGCCCACTCTTTTTCTTTTCTATTTTCCGTGGGTTTTTACCTTCGGGAGTGGCGGATTCGACCACCTCTTGGACGTGCTTTTCCATGTACATCCTTTTCCAACTGAAGCCGTAGTCCTGGACGTCGACGGCTCTGTCCCTCCACCGATCGAGGACTTTCCTTTTCCAGTAAACTCCGTCTTCCAAATATTTCGTGACGAGAGGGAGGGGCAAATCCGTCGGGAGGGTTTCCAGCAAGAGATTTTTATCGTTGCACGGGAGCCCGGAAAGGATTTGACGCCGGTGAAAATTTTCGACGATGACTCCGATGCAAAGCTCCGTCAAAGGAGGGAGTTGCGTTTCGTCCCATCGGGCGTTTTCCGCTTTGAGTTTACGTTTTTTTTCGAATTCCAAATTCGCGGCTTCTTCCGAGGCCTCGTACTCCGCGTAAACGTTTCGATTTATCGTGTGAGGGATCCTCATTTTATCTCAAGCTTTCGAAGGGGAAAACTTTGGAAATTTATTTTCGTTTGTAAACAAAGGAGCGGAAATATCCGACGGTAGCGCTCCAAAAATTATTATTCCTTCGCCCCACCTTTTACCCCGAAGAAAACTTTTTCCAAAAAAGTTGGACGACGCCGAACACGTTTCCGGTTTCCGTCGTCTCACCAAAAAAAAAGCTCAAAAACACGGTCAAGGTAAAGAAAAATAGAAAGCTTCTTGTCCCTCGGCCATCTTGAGGAGCAAAATTAAATAAACATGCTCCTGGTTTATCGTCTTTGCTAAAGCGAAATACCTCGCAAAGCTTATAATAAGGATAATTAAAAAGGCTTCTTATCTTCCCTCAAACATGACCTCCCCTTAATTTATGACGCGCTCCGGAATTTCCCGTCTCAAAACTAAAATTAAAAAAACTTTCGATATTACCAACCGTTTTCATTCACTGTTTGATCTATAAACAAAAAAAAAAAAAAAAAAAAAAAAAAAAAGTTTCATTCTCAGCGTGAATTGTCATGGAAACCGAGTTTTCCGTTTTTTTCCCCCCACCTCCGCTACCGAATTTTCCTCGATTCATTTCTTTTTCCACTCGAATCCGGTTTTTTTTTCCGCGGTCAGCGAGACGGCTTTATTAAAATTGATTTTCTATAAAAAAAATCAAACGTCTTTATAAGGATCACGCACAAAAAGGAAATCACTTTGACCGTTTGAGTTTGGAACATTTCAAATAATGCTTAAATAATCTTGTAAAGGTTTTTCTTGAGTAACGGGGTGTCTTTTTTCATCGGAGAAATTTATTTTTAGTGCTTGTGGCAGGAACCTACATCCGGTTTCCTCCGGTTAAAACCCCATCATTAATCCATTTCATTTATAAAACATGACATTTTAATCGAGGGTTTTGTGTTTTCTCAACAATTCAGGACGAATAAAAAATGTAAAAATTCTTAAAAAAAAAAAAAAAAAAAAAAAAAAAAAAATTGGCAAATTCAATTTCTTGACCAGACAAGATGTTTCATAAGCTAAACATTAAAATCAACGAAAAGAATAGTCATTATTTTATAAGGGGCCCACATTTTCCACTCGATGCTGGCCTTCGAAATGCTGATCGCATAACTTTTTTTTCCCCCTCCCCCGGATCTAATGCAGGGGCGTTCATATCCCGTTTAGCGAGAGTGACATTAAATTTTCAATTTTCAAAGTGAAGAGACAAATTTCAAAATAATTACGACAGAAATTTTTTTTTTCCTTTTTTTTTCGGGAAAACTGAATTATGGAAAAAGCTTTTGTTATAGAGGAAGGAACGAAAAGAGAGAGAGAACAAAAAAAAGAACCGCAAACTTTTTGGGACGTGGTTCGCTTTGGCTTCCTCTTAACAAAACTCGCTGACATTTTAGTATAATCGATACACATTCGTGAGCGGTCAAGGCAGATAAAAAGATCCCGCTCTAAAGTAATTACGGCCGAAATCAATTTAAAAAAAATCGGGTCACTTTCGACGAGGGATCACTTTTATTCCTCGGCAATTTTGTTGTTTCCTTTAAAATCGGGCCATCCAACGGAGAGAGAAGGGCATAAAATCCGGCAATTCCAGTCGGGAGGTATTTCATACTGCCGATTTTAGTGTAGCAACAAGCGTCGGAGAATGTGGAGAGTAAAGAGCGAGAGAGACGGAAAATAGGAAAATCCTTATGAGAGACCTCCCGGCTCGATCGATCACGAGTGACGTCAGAGTCCCAAACAGACCCTGGAACCCGCTTCCTATCCTCTTTTTTTTTCCCTCCTCGGAGGAAGGTTCGCTCGAGAAACGTCGGAAACCAGTTTTTTTTTCCCTTACCTACTCGTAATTTTTTTCCCCTAACACTCGAGAATTAAAAAAAAAAAAAAAAACGGCTTACCTTGGGTATGGACTGCTCCCCCGATTTTCATCTCCCTTTTTTTCTCTGTCTCTTTCTCTCTTTCCCGGTTGGTTCCTGGACCCTGCGTATCTCGTCCTCGCTCGCCTCTTTCTAAAAATCTAAAATATAAGCCGGTGTCAGTCCTCGTTAAGGTTCTTTTTAGCCAAATATCGACGGATCAATTAAAGTCAAAGGTCCGTAAGAGAATTTCCCCGGTAATATAGAGGGGGGGGGGGGCAGGGGGGCAGGGGGACCGGAGTAAAATTATCGGAGCGAATCTTTTATTTCCGCCGATACAATTTTATGAAAGTAATTTGAAATTGATCGATCGGATTAATGCCTTTTAGTTTTTTCGAGGAAAAACCGATTTTTATATTTCATGTGATATACGTTTTAGAAAACGTTTTGAAACATTAATGAAGAAATTGGAAACCCCAAACTCGAGAGTTTGTCATAAAATCGGGTGAAACTGGCAGCGTTTCAAAAAACGCTCCGGCTAATTGACCGAATTTAATTATTCAACTTTGTTATTGTTATCGTTATCTGTATATACGTTTATTTCTCTTTCGTGACAATTCGAATGAAAAACGAGGAAAAAGGGACATCTTGACCGATGTCACGAATATTAATTTCCTTTAAGCATATTTGAACCCTTTCCAACGGAAAAAAAAGAAAAAAAAGCCGGAGAGCTTTTACAAGCTTACAATATTTCCTATTCTCGATTCAAATTGGTTTTTTCAATGAGCAAAAGCCGTCGGACTTGCTCCGTATTGCTTGGTAAGCGATGTTTATTTACCGACGTCTTGTTACCGTGACACGAGAGCGATATATCAATGAATCCGATCTCGTTAAATATTCAATTTTTTTGCTTGTTACGCTAATTGAATATCGTATTATCGCTTACGTCCACTTCTTTTTCTTTTTTTTTTTTTTTAAAGACGATCGTTTTAATTACTTTAAAGTTTTAAAATGTGATAAATTATTAAAATCGGAGGAAAAGTCTTCGACTTCCGGATCCGGGACTCGGGAGCTAATCTCCCATGCTTTTCCAGGGGGAATTTTCCCAGGAATTAATCCCCCATTAACATTCGATTCGGATTAAGGAAAAAAACCGAGGTTCACCTTTAAAAATAAAAAAAACATGTCGATTCTCGGAGTGATTGATGATGGAAGGCTCTCCGAACGCGATCCGAATATTCCATCAATCGGGATTCTCCATCTTTTACCACATTTCACTTGTTTCATCCTTTCTTTTTGGAAAAATGAGATTTTTATCTTTTTCCGTTTGCTCGACACCTAAGATAAAAAAAAACTTTTTCTCCTTCGAAAAAGCCACAAAAACACGAAAAAATCCGGATGTGTCAGCATTATTTATTCTTTTAAGTCTTGGTTCGCCCTCGAGCATACATGATTTATTATCTAAACTCTGGCGCATTTTGGCTTTTACTCCCGAAAAAAAAAAGGACAGAGACCACGATAGCGGGAAAAGCAAAACAAAAGCTGGAATCTAATTTGAGTTTGTATCGATAAAAGCCGAGTTTGTTTGAGTTTTTTTTCCTCGTGATGGAGGGATGACATTTTATGACTTCCTGTGTATTCTTGACTGACCGACCAAATGGTTTTCTTTTTTTATCTTTGCTTCCTGTCAAAGAAACGTTTCTTAAAACGGGATACAATTTCCCTAAAAAGAACCTAAGCTCATCTGCCTTTTCACAACGTAAAAAAAAAAAAAAAAGAAATTCCCAAATGGAAAAAAAAAACTGTTGGAAAATTAACATACAAAGTTGAATTCTTTAAACGTTTCAAAACTTGAGCGACATCCGATCGAACGAGTATATTTGGATAACGTCCATAACTTTCCATGTTTTTCATCTTTCAAAAAAAAAAAGTCGGTTTCAAGGTTTCAACCGAAAAGCAAAAAAAAAAGAGAAAATAAAATGTCAAGACCAAACACAACCAACGTTTTCCCATCGATGACTTTTCTTTTTTCCTAATAGAAATTTTTTCGTGCGAAAGGAATCTTATCTTTTTTTTTTTTTTTTTATTTAAAATGCAGATCGTCTTCTTGTAACAGAAAATCCCTTTCATCACGTTCTCGATTTTAAATAGAATAAAAATATTTTTCTCTTTTTCCTTTTTTCAGAAGGATCAAATCAATTCTACTTTTTTTTTTCTTTTTCTGTTTTCAGGAATGCCCAGAGGGAGTCGTTTTAGAGGAAGCATTCAAAGACGTATATCAAAAATTTTTCCCTCACGGAAGTAAGGACTTATTACCGATGAAATTCAAAAACACCGAATCACAAGATTTAACAAAATCTTTTTCCTTTTTTAGATTCCAGTTTATATGCTCATTATGTGTTCAAAGCCTTTGACGTCAATTGTAACGGAGCCATAACATTCAGGGTAAGTGGGAATCTCCTTTTTTTTTCTCCTTCTTAACTCAAAATTGTTAAGACTTGCATGAAAGTTTTTCGTAGGGAAAAAGTCATTCATGCGAAGCGCTTTTCGTTTTAAACTTTCACGGGGGAAAAAAAGAGCATTTAAAACTTTTTTTTTTCTTCAACTAAGTAACAACGCTGACATTGCGAAAACAAAAAAAAAAACCATAACTTATTTTATGTTAAACGTCTTTGACGCAATGCGGCCAAAAATCCCAGGAGGTAAAAAAAAAAAACTAGCAACAAAATAGAATACCGTTTAGGCCTATCAAGAAAAAATATCTGGAGAGAAAAAATTAAAAATTCCACGGAAATAAACAAAAAAACAAAATTCGAGACGAGGAGAACCAGGCTTCTAGGTAATGTAATTAATCTCCTAACGAAATTTACGGCTTCTACTTTACGATAACCGGAACCAAGTCGGCTATAAAAATGATAAAAAAAAAAAAGAAAAGGGTTGGGGGAGGCAAGTTTATGTTTTCCAAAATAACCCGCATGTTGTAAAATATTCATGTACGAAAAAAATAAATTGCGGAGCTATTTGATTTACTCACTTTTTTTTTTTCTTTTCCGGGCAATTTTATATAGATTTCCAAAAATAGTAATTAAATCAACATTGTTCCTTATCCCATTTCCTTTCTTTAAAGAATTTTTTTAAAAAAATTCATGAAAGACTATCATGTTGACATAATTACTCGGTTCGTGTAATGAATTTTAAATTTATCCCATTTGTTGCCATCTGCACTTTTTAAAAAAAAAAAAATCTTTTCTCGATAAAGTTAAACGATTTAAGAACATTATCCTTGCCATTTGGAACCGATAACGATCCCTGCCTGGATATTTATCGTTTTTCTTTTCCGTTAGCAGAAAAAGAATTAACGGCTTTTTTTCTTTCTTTTTCTAGGACATGCTAGTCACTTTGTCGACACTCCTGAGAGGTTCCGTTTACGAGAAATTAAGGTGGACTTTTAAATTATACGATATAAACGGAGACGGATGCATAACCAGATCCGAATTAGGAGAAATAATCCTTGCCATTCACGAATTAATGGGAAGGAGGCCCCACCAAATAGAAGACGACAGAAAAGCTCGGGATCAGATAGACAGAGTCTTCCGAAAATTAGACCTCAATCAAGATGGAGTAATTACTTTAGAAGAATTTATGGAATCATGTTTGAAAGTAAGCAGGCTCACCTTATTTTCATTTTTTTCTCCTTCCCCGTCCGTGGTTTCTTCCCCGTCCTCCGCTTTTCCGTTCTCTGAAAAGAAAAAAGAAAAAGAAAAATGATCATACACACGGAAGTATTTATCGACAACTCTGATTTTTCATTTTAAAAAATTATATAAACTCAAAGTATTTTTTGAAAGGGAAAAGAAACGCAGCACTTGCTTAACGTGTAATCTGGCAGACCAAGGATCTTGGAGTTTATTAAAAATATTCGGCACTTTCCACTGCCGAAAGTCTCAAGTAAAACGGAAATGAAGCTCCTGGCAGGCCTGAAAAGGAGCCCCCCCCCCTTCTTTGCTGAGAACCCTATAATCTCCTCCATTCTGCGACAATTGCAAGATTGGCTGTAGAACCTTAAAAATAGCAACTTGGAATTCCCGTTTAGTAACATTCACCGCACAAATTTTCAGCGGTGGAGAGTGCTGTATATTTATAAAACATTCCAGGATTATAAGAAGGTAGACAAATCCACGGTCAGCAAGTATAGTAAAGTCTCATATGGTGACCCTTATTTTACGAATTTTTCAATTTCGACGAACGCAACCCCTAATCCTTTTACAGAAACCGAAAGAAGTTGCCTGAATTTTTTCAGATTTTTTTCAACGTAGTTTAGCCGTGTCCCCGGGGACCGAAAAATCAAAAACCTTAATTTATTTACGACGGACGATTGCTGTGCTACAAGACAAAAATATGAAGAATTTCGCAGAAAATTGTGGCTATAGCATAATTTGCTAATTTTTTTTACTTATTTTGGCCTCTATCATCGAAACTGTATATTTTCGTCATTTGCATAAAAATCCGAATTAGAAAGGGGTCATGTACATATTACGTAAGCATTTTTTTTGCCATTTTCAATCCCCTCCCCCCCCCGTTGTAAGCATGAGTAAGATTTTGGCAACCCCCCCCCCCTCCATATTACGTAAGATTTTTTTTTTTTTTTTTTTTTAATGGAACCAACGACACTTGACTTCGGTAATTTTCCCCATAATTCATGGTACTGAAATAAACCAATATAAACACCTATATTGAGAAAAATTAAAGAGAAGGTTACCTTTATTTAGACGGTAACAAAATAATGTAATATTAGCTCGCCGCAACATTTACAATATTTTTAAAAAACATGAAATTAATTCATTAATTATTTATTTTATTTTCAAAAATTACTGGTCAGAGTAGAAAAAAGCTTACGTAAGAAAGTGCGAAACCCCCCCCTCCCCTTATCATGCTTACGTAATATGTACATGACCCCAAATAACCGTTTTTATATAAAAAAGATTTCTGATTTTTCAATCTTTAAGGGAATTTTGAAATTTTTAGGTCCTCGGGGACACGGTTAAACGAAGTCCAAATACATCCCTCCCTATTTACCATAGTTAAATTAATTTTTGGTCGGCTTTTACGAGGGGAAGAAATATATTTGATGGTTTTTAAGGCAAAGCATCGCGGAAAAAATTGCGTCAGCACCAATTTTTTGGCCGCAATTATTATAGAATTAAAAACATATCAAGACAAGGCTTAAATGGCCCAGCACCAAATTTTCCTGAGATAATCTTTAGATGGGATTTCGCTTGTTAATTACCTCTTTTAATGTAAAAAGTGTCTTTATCATGTAAAAATGCTTTTAGCCTTGTTGTACGCCAAATGAATGCATCATCAGAAATGTTTTGAATTTCAAATAAGCCATTTTCCGGAAAAAAAAAAAAAAAAGAAAGATTATTATGAAAAAACATAAAATGCGTTTTTCCCTCGTTGCCAAACATCATTAGGCGGTTTTCGGTGGAAGCAAACTTTCCGCGTTTCCTAAAATAAAAGTTTTTTTTTCGTTTCCTTTTTTTTTTTTTTTTTTTTTTTTTTTTGAAAAGATATAATGTAACGACTTTTGCTTTTATCCCAATTTTTTTTTTAAATCGTTAAACAAATAAAGGGGAACGAAAAAAGAATTATGTTAACTGAATAAAGCGGTAGTGTCACGAGGAAAACGTGCGGGACGTGACGTCTTTCCCGTTAGAAAAAAAAAAAAGAAATACTCTGAACAACAATTCCTGCAAATTCTAAAATCCTTAAAACGCTTTGTGCGCTACTCCACCTTCTCAGACGTTAAACAAAAAAAAAAGGAGGGCTTTACTTAGGATTTTCTTTTTCTGTTGAAAGATTTCGTCTAAGTGCCCGAAACTCCGAATCGTTCGAGAAAGAAAAACTTTTATTAATTACATTTTTTCTTGTTTCAATATCTTGGTTTTGTAATTTTACTCAAATTCAACACTTCAACTTTTCTTTTTCATTTAATTGCATTTTCAGGTAAAATTTTCGAATTGAATTCTTCGTATTGCCGCAAAAAAGTTGCATTTAAAATTGCGATTTTTCCCGTTGACAGAAAAAATAAAAAAAAAAAATTTCTTGTTTTTGCCTTTGGATTTTTTTCTCCAAAAGGAAAAAAAATTGCGTAAATTTCCATATTTGACTTGTACACGGAAATTCAGAGAGATTTGACTGTAATTAACACAATAAAAAGAAGATTTTTTTTTTCTATATTCTGGGGATTACCGCGTTTTTATTTAGAGATAAATATTTTTTGCCGAACGGAAAATGAGAGTATTTTGCGGAAGGGAATCTAAATGTAAACAACCGCAAATCCACGGCTCTAAACAAAATGGAAATCAAACTCATTTCCATGCCTTTTTTTTTTTATCTGTTTTATTTCGATAAAAATTATTGTTTTCCCCTCCAAAACGATTCGGAATTAATTTTTTTTTCTTTTTTCGCCACGTCAAAAAGATTTATGTGGAAATGCAGATATTCGGATATCGCGAGTGAATGCCCTTTAGTTTTTCCGCATGGAAATTCTATTTTTAACGAATTAAAATATCGTACGATTAATACATGTTTCTTGCATGAGGAAAAGTCTGAATAATGTGCAATTTTGTTACAACCCAAAACACCCTCGGACGTTCACACTCGTCCCATTAAAAGAGATTTTTTTTTTATTTTGACGTGAATACGTCTTTGTCTAGGTACAGTCCGGAAATTTTTATAAGAAAAATGCGGTTATTTTTTCACGTTTTTGGCTAATGTTAAAGATTGCCTTTTCATTCTCTTTTTTACTCCAGTGAGCTCTAAAAGGAATAAGACTTGTCTCGTGTTTCAGTCAAAACTTACTCATCGATTTCAATTCACTTATGAAAGATCAACAAAAAACATTTATTTTCTTGGGAAGCGCAATAAATCACGATTCAGCATTATTATTATTATTTTTTTTTTTTTCTTCAAAGCAAAAACTTTTTTTTTCTTTTCTACAAAGGGATCATTTTTAATATTTTAGAAAAATAAACTCGGGGAAGGGTCATTTAAAGGGATTCTAATAATTTATTTATTTCTTTTGGAAATATCTTCATCTCTTCTTTTTTTTTACAAAAGAAGGAAACGAAAAATAAATATCCGATTCCTGTTTTATTCCCTTCAAACGTAGGGTAAAAGCTTCGGTAAAGCGTTATCTATAAAAGCTTTGTAAACACTCGTAAAAAATAGTCAAGGAGGAGAAAAAAGAAGAAAAGTTTCTTCTCGGTAATCCCGTGTATGTTGTTGCTTTGACAAACAAATTCAACCGAGTTCAAAGCTAATTTTAAATAACTCCCCAACTTATTTCTTTTATTTTGCAAACTAAGTCATCCTATTTTCCTTCCTTTATGAATCTGGACGTATCGCGTGACGGAATATCAATGACGGCCTAAAAACCGTCTTGATATGCATTTTTTTTATTTCCATTTTACGATTCCTAAAACGCGTACATACTACAAGACAATTAGGATTATTGCTGACATCGAAACCCTACTAGGTCTAAGGTGGATTATGAAGAAGTCGGTTTCCGGTGTGGGTTGAACCTGCAAATACCTAGACAAAAACGACGTCCTAAACGAAAAAAATTTTTTTACGAGCTTTTGTTTTCTGTAATGCATTTACCTTTCCTAAATACGACTTTTCGAACCGTCTTGACAGAACAGAGTAGACCATTTTAGAATTGTTTGAAGAAAAATATCTCATTTCTTAAAATGGGCTTTAGAACCGAAGGTACAGTACAAATTCGCATAAGAAGGTACTTACTGGCAATTGCTTCCCTCCACTCTTTTAATGATATCTTTCCTAAAAAAAATTGAATAAAAATCAACATTATTATTAATTCATGGAAAAAGTACTCGAACAAAAAAAAAAAAAAAAAAAGACTTTACCTCTTAAAGTTTTAATAATATCCATGATTGTGATTTGATTTGATTTTTCGTTTGATTTCAGGACGACGGGATTACGAGATCATTGCAGGTCTTCGATTCGGCGCTATGATGCAGAGCTCCCCCCCAGCAATGTACTTTACTTTACTTCGTAACGGAAGTCCCTCGTTTATTTTTCGATAAAAGAGCTTGCGTAGCTTTCGAAACGGCAATACAATCCGAATGGGCGTTATCACTCGTGCTGGGGGTCACCGAAACCAAAACCTTATGAAAAAAAAAAAAATAATAATAATAATAAAATAATTAAGGTTTCATGCTGCCAGTTATGTTTCTAGATCAATTCAAAAATTTATAAAAATACAAAAAAGTTTTGCAATATTCCAAAAAAGTTAAGCAGTGCAATTGCAAAGCTTTGTTTCTTTCCCGTTGTAGTTTTTAAAAATAATTTTTCTTTTTCTTTTTTTTTTTTCTTTTTAATTTTTGTAGAAGTGTGAATGTGCTTAGTTTTCTCGTACAACTTTAAAAATTAATTTTAACGAACAATAACATATAAATTCTTAATGTTTTTCATAAAAAATTAAATTAAGGTGTAGGTCGATTTTTCGCAGAGGCAAGGGACTATAGTAGTAAAAAGAAAGAAAAGATAAACGATCATCGTGATTCAACACGAAAACACGCAAATCCGAATCTCGTTAGCAATTTAATTTTGAAAAAATAATCTTCCTCAAGTAGAAAACATAATTATTTCTCCTTCCCAAAAGAAAAATTTCCTTTACAATAGAGGATGATAGTCGCCGTCTCCGTTGCCAAATCTGCAGGGTTTGTATTTAAAAAAAAAATTCGGGGTCATTCCATCTTAGTAATTAGAGAAAAATATGTGATCGGTTTTTTTTTTTCATTTTCAAGTAACTCAATTTTGCTTTAACTTAAATATTTTTGTGACTTTGGATCGCTTGGGCTACATCAAAGCCCAAAGCCGGTCGACTCGAATTCGACTCAAGGGGGTCACAAAATAGTGCTGACGATATAGTTACATTAATGTTCGCTTATCAAGCCTTAAGTTCCCTAGGGATTCATTAGCATTTTCAGTTTTGAGATGGGAGGACTCTAAAAGTTACCTAAAATAAGCTATTTTGAAAAAAGTGTCTGTTTCAATTTTAGCAAATTTTTAAACATTTTAAATCTCCTCTTGTTAGAAGGAATTTTATTAAGAAAATAGTGTTAATCAAGAAAAAAGAAAAGACAATCTCCATTCAAAAAAAAAAAAAAAAAAAAAAATTAGATCTTTTTTTCTTTTAGAATTAATATTTTTAATTAAATTAAAATATCATATCAATTACTTGTTCTAAACGTCACTTGGGATACGGCAAGGGCCTCTACAAGGGAAGACTTATTTCCGACTTTTCCATTTTTTTTTTTTACGTCTTTGAATAATTTTCCTTTTTTTAAAAAATTTTTTTGCGACTGAGATTTTCATTCTTTTTTTAAATGCAAGCATTTAGGTAACGAAACACTGAACCGATTTAATCACACGTGCATTTTCTGTATTTTGCAGACTTATCACTTAAATATATTTACAACTTTTATTGTTATTGGTATTTTCATCGAAAATAAAAAAGCAAGCAATCTTGCAAATAGAAAAAAAAATTAATAACGCGCACGCCAGGAAAGTCCTCGAAAGGCAAAAAAGGCAAAATTTATTAGTTTATTCCCCGGCGACGTGTCACAGGAAAAAAAATATATAATATATAACCAACATCGTAAATAACTTTTTTTTTTTTTTTTCTTTTTGCCAATTAAAGTTATGTAGCATCCGATACTTCCCGCCCTCTACTGAATCCTACAAGAAATTTTACTCCAAAGAAAAATTTAATTTTTTAAAGTTACAAAATTGAGGATTAAAATTTATGATCGGAACGAGAAAGGCATCGAGTTAATTCCGGGGACAAAAAACCATCTTGTAATCTAAAGGATCGGTACAAAATACTTGTGGTGATAAATTAAATAGCGTTACAGGGCGACGGTTTTTTGCTCTTGTCCTCTACCTTTTCCTCTTGAGAGATTTTACCATTATCCGGAGTTTTTTTGTGGACCAAAATATCTGTTCTCGTCGTTGGAATATAATAATAATAATAATAATAATAAAAGAAAAGAAAATCGAAGATAAAACGACAATGACTGAAGTGCCACGAGTCAGGTTTTTTAAATTTAAGAAAATTTTGTTTTTTGTTTTTCACGACTTTATGAGTAATCGATGCAAATTAAAAAAAAAAAAAAGTGTTAATCGAAAATATTTCGAAATTGTTTTTTTTTTTTTTCATGTTCCTTTCCCTTTTAAAGAGATTAAAGAGATTGAGTCGAACCTCAAACTGGTTAAACTTATAGGAAAAACCTATTTTTTTGTTTTTGAAAATACTCACATCATCGATGATGGTTCGAGATTCTCGATCGGTTTTCCTCCGAGTCATCCAAACTCTTCAAGTTGCGAGAGGAATCCGCATTCGGCTGAAAAGAAAATACAAAAGGTTAAAAATGGTGAGTCATTCAAAAGTTTTCCTAATTATAGAACGTTTTAATTAAGACCCAATTTTTGCGGTCGAATATATCTAACGAATATTTTACCGTACTCTAATAATTTCGAGATAATGGACCACGGAATAAACAAATGCGAATCGGTCAAGGAGCAACGGCCGAACCAGACCATTTTTATATATATATGGCATTTACTCCCACGTGATATCTTTGACCCGAGAAGGAAGAAAAAAAAAAAAAAAAATCCGTCACTGCGATTCTTTTTTTTTCTTTCGAGCCTGCCCCCGCAATAATCCAGGAAATAATTTTTTTTTTTTTGCTTGATCCGCAAGAAGAGACTCGATAAAGATGAGACTACGCTTGACCTTATATCCTTGAATTCTTTGTTGTTGCAACCTAAATATGATTAATGTTATTTTGAGGAGGACGCCTAAAGGTGTAGGGACTTCCCCCGCGACCTGTCACCGGGATATATTGCCTTATAAAAATTATTCCGCAACGAGATCGATTGCGGTTAACGAGAACCTCCGAAAGCGGAAGAAGCATTTGCTTTTGTGTCGAACCGCTTATGACCTAAACTTGAAATGAATGAATCGGTTTTGCAAATGCCGCTTTTGGTTTAAAGCGTTCCCGGGGATTTTGACCCCTTCCCAAGCATGGGCCTCTTTTTTTTTCGAAAGTCTATTTTTATCAAAGAGCATCCATCATCGACTCTTTTGATTTATACTTGTATTATGTAAAATAATTCTCCTTTTTTTTTTGTTTACAATTGCAAAAGATGGAAAGAGACGTCATTCTATTGGACGGTTGACCATGACCTTGGCTTGCGCATCTTAGCCGCTGTATAAGACGGACTTGTCTTGGTGCGCGCGCGTGTCTCTCATGCTCCTTCTCTAGTCTCAGTTGGCTGTGCACAACTTTAGTTCAAACCGGCCGCCAAAACAGACCAATCAACTTTTTCTAAATGTCGTAAGTATTTTTTTTTTTTTTTTTTTTTAAATTAGTGAGTGAAAAAGTGCAAAATGGAAACATTTTAGGAATAACGGTCCTTTTTTGAATAAGGGAATATAATTTTATAAATGTTTTTGCAATTTGATAAAAACCGCAAAAATTTCCGAACAAAAAGAAATTAATTGGACTCTACAATATTATTGTGCTTTGGTTAATAAAAATGTCATCGTCCATTTAAACAATCAATAACAATTAAGTGACAACCAATAAACAAGATGAACTTTAACAAAATCATTGAACCTCAATGACGAAAATCCGCAAAATATGGTAACCCAAATTTAAGTTGAGATACCATAAATTAATGAATTTTCCAAACCGGGAAAGAGATTTTTGACGACTTTTTCAAAATGACTAGGCAAAACTTGAAAAAATAGTTGAAATTTTAAAAAACCGGGACCGATGAGCTTTTGCTAGAGGAAGTAAAATATTTTTGTGGTGCCGCCAACTAAGAAATTTCCAAAAAAAGTTAATAACCTTAACTCTGCATCTCCACTTGCAAATATACATGTGTATCATCATTGGGTACCTATAAAAATTTCAAAACCTTCAATTCAAAATTTTTTCCGATGCCCCGAGAATTTTTTTTTTTGCATTGGATTTGAAGTTTTGCGTACATTATTGACTTTTTTTTTTTTTGGAGATTTTTCAAGGGGCCCTGGCAAGAGTCGTATCGAATGAGGAGATGCAGACCTAACACGATGGCAATCCTTTTCGATGATGAAACGATAACTTAAGTAGGTTCAACTTGGGGGAAATTTCGCTAAACTAATAAAGGGAAAGGCTGTGACTTTATAGAGAGAGAGAGATGCTTGCAAAACCATGATAAAGAATAAAGTTATTTAAAAAAGCGAAGGAAGTGTAACAAGAAATTGGAAAGGGAATTCGAAGGCCGAACATGCATTGTATATACGGTAACAAGATCAAAGGTGAGAAAAGATCCACCCTCCGAGATGGATCATCCTCGTATACCTATCTCCGTTTACCGGTTCAAGGCCGTTTTTTTTTTCTTCTTCATTTTATAATTTCGGTTCGATATGATTTTAATCGACCTTTCACCTTCCAGATTTTTCAATACAATTTTCTCTTTCATCGCTTTAAAATAATTGCTGGAGATTTCGAAAAACGGTTGCGATTTCGTGCGTTTCACTCGTCCCGGTCGCGTGCAAATCTAAATATTTTCATTGGGCTAATAAGAGGTCGTAAATTTTGTTGGCGTCCCGAAATTCGTTCCGCCTCCTTCCGGAGCTTTTATTTTTTTCGTGTCAGACCACCTTCGGATTTTCCACGGGTGAAAACGGTCCGCCTTCGGTTGCACTTTTTTTCCGCGATAAGTCCCGCGAAATGAGGAGCAACAGCAATCAAAAACTCAACTTCAAAAATACTTTTTAAAAAGAATTTCCTTTTAAAATTTTCGATCTCATTTTTTTGTAAAATGAATCGCTGAAAACAAGTCATTCAAATCCGAAATACATGTAAAAAGCCCTTAGGAGAAATGCACCAAATATACAACTTGGGATGAGTGGCGGAGCTTTTGGTTTTTCTCAAACTCTCAAGAGTTAGTACAATATACGCATAACCGAAAAATCTAATTAGTCGGAATTATCTGTTATGAGAAACTATTAGCTGCCGTTGACCCAAAGCGTTATCTTCTTGGATTTCGAAACATCAATTTAAAAAAAAAAAAAAAACAATTTATTTCGTTCTCTTATAAGAAATTAAAATTTTTTCGGTCCGAAAGCTCACATAACCGAAAGGTGAAAAAACCATCATTTTCCAGGATATAAATATGACGTAAAGAAGTTTATAAGCCGGAACGGTTGAGAGAAAAAAAAAAAAAACGTGAATGTCAGGAAAAAAACGATTCATGTTAATGGGAAAACACCGGATCGAAGATGCTACGAGCAAAACTTACACCTCAAGGTCGATCACGTCATAGGTACGCGAAACCCGAAACCGCCAACACTTTTTATTACTTTTCAATACAGAAAACAATGGCAAAATCATTTTTTTTTCGCAATCGAGTTATTATCGGGAAAAGTTCCTAATTCGGGATTTAAATTGTCCAATACGATAAATAGCAAGGACGATTAATCCTACTTAAAATCCGCACACACACAAAAATCAGATTGAGCATAAGTCATCGTGTCAGGTAATAGGTCACGATTCTTGCAACAGAAAATGATTTTTCTTCCAATTTTGGACGAGGAATTTTATGCTGAATAGGGCTTCCTTGATCGAAATAACCGATAAGCTTTTAAGGATTGTTTAACGGTTAACTCCCCGTAAAATCGATTACGACACTCGTTAATTTTGCAAATAAAAAATCGTCAAGAAAGGAAAATTCATGCCGAGGGCTTTAATTTTTTGTTGAAAAAATGCAAATTATTTAACGACGGTTAAAGGTCGTAAAAATGTTTTCTTTTTTATACGACATAAAAAGATCCCAAAGCATTGTCTTTTTTTTTCCTTCAAGGAGCTGCTTGACTAACGTCATGGGCGAAACAAGCAAAAAACTCATACTTGTAATATCTGCTGTGGGACTGCTGGCAGTGGTCGTGAGTGGCAGACCCAGGTACATAGACTGCACCGACAGCCTGGAATGCGGAGTAGGTTTCTGCTGTGTTTTAGGTAAGTAAAAAAAAAATCAAAATAAATAATTCAAAGACGGTGTGTTTTGATCGCTCAAGCGAAATTACGTAATCATAAATTGCAAGCGACCCAAATCGACCCTCTCCGCGAAGCAAAGCTATCGTCAACGATAACGCATTCAATAATTATTTCAATCCTGATTTTACCGGGATTAATATTACTATGTTCTGGAATATTAAACACAAAAACATAAATTAAAAACCAAGAGATTTTCAACCTTTTAAATTCGCAATTTTTAATAATTTTTCGGCCTTAAAAATTTAAAAATTGGCCTTTGTCTTGCGCACTCTCGCCTTAAAGAAAAAAAACTGAAAACAAAACCTAATTTCTCCCCATTTTTATTGTTTAAATAAGGAAAATTTAACTATTCCGATTTGTTGCATCTGATGACCTTATTTTTGGTCCTTGTATGTCCCGCACGCAATAAAAAAATGCATTCTACAGCATAAATGGCAGGGATGGATAATAAAAATTCCTTCAACGTTTCGATACAACCTTAGCCTACAAAAATAATTTTTTTTTGAAAGTTTTGGAAGTCTAGTCTAAATCTTCAGAGAAAAAATGCCTATAGAAAATAGGTAATAATAACGCAAATGAGAACAAAATTTTGACTCAATATTGTTAACGTCCGAAATCTTAAAAGGGTTCCCGAGCATTTTTCATAAAAAAAATTTTTCCTAATTTTTTTTTGACGTTTTCCCTAACAATTCTATTTTTCCGATTTAAAAAAATTATTGTTCGGTTTTTCTTTGATTTTTATTTTATTTCTGAATATGAAAAATAATGTAAAATAAAATCTTACAAAAACCCTAAAATTAAAACTGGTAAACATTTTAAAAAATATGAAAACAAATTCGATATAAAAATTTCTGATCAAAATTTTATTTTTTAGGATTTTTTTTCCCAGGAATAAATAAATTAGGAAAAAAAATTTTTAGGAAAAATAATAAAGAATCTCTTAAAAGCTATCGATTTGAGTTAATTTAAAAAGCAGAAACAGAGAGAATTTGATTTTCAAGTTTTGCCTTAAAATCCGCCCCTAAGCAGAACCTTGAAATTCCATAATTTTTCACGGTAAATTGATAAGGGCTTTTTGATTACAGGAAACGGAAGGTACAGCCTTCCTCGATGCCTACCTCTGGGAGAAGTAAATTCCGTGTGCAGCCCGAGAGCTCACACGCCTAGGAACGTAACGGTCAGTTATCCGGACGGAGAAGTCGTCGAGCTTATTAACATTCATTCTCTCATGTGCCCCTGCCATGCCGGTCTTTACTGCTCTCTTCAAACGGGTGTCTGCGAAGATCCTTTCGAATCCGTATTATTCAACACCATCGACTAAAAAAAAAAAAAAAAGAGAAAAAACAAAATTAAAAAAAAAATCAAAATAAAGTAAAAACAAATAAGCAATCAATCAACAAAAACCCGAAAACCTTATCAAGTAGGATTCGTTACTTAAAATTATTATAGTCTGAAGCCGAAAGATAACTTAAGTAGTAGGAGTTTTTTTTATTGGATCGTTGGAAAGGAAGCTCCAAGTAGATAAGAATAGAGAAAGAAGAAGCTGAGATATTACAACCACTAAAAATCGGTTTAAACTTAAAGAAAAACCATAGTCCGGCTACAGCAGCTTTTTATCGTTTAAACGATTTTTTGAGACTGACGATATTTTTTTAAATCAGCAAAAAATTTATTAACCAGAATGAAAAACAATCATCATGGCCGATAAATTTTTTTTTTTTAATGAGTCTACAGCTATGTCGATTTATATACTTTTTTTTATTTTTTATTTTACAATTTTTACAAAAATTTAAGTAAAGACACTGCAATGTAGGCCTAAAGAAATATTATATATTTCTATAATTTTTTTTTATACTTATTATTATTATTATTATTATTTTATTTTATTATAAAGAGATGTCTTTTTATTTATTCTAATCGATCGTTCATTTTTTTCTTTGAAAATAAAATAGGGTTGTATATATGTATAATATTCTTCCTCTAACCTGTCAAATGTCTTACGTCGTGCTGATAACCATATTTCTTATAAAGCAAAATTGTTAAAATTGTTAAAAAGCTCTTGGTTGAGATCGATCAAATCCCCAGATTGAAAAAAAATATGGTTATAAATGTATGCGGTATACATATTGAATGGTTTAAATTGTAAAAATATTGCTACACTAATTAATATTGTGTGCAAAATTTATAAAACATTTGAATGCCTATCTAACAAGGACATCTGTTGACAATATTACTCAATGTACTGATCGATACGACCTGCAATGCAATTTTTTCTGATTCAAAAGGAGAGAAAAAAGAACCAATCACTTTTTTCTGAGGCAAAAGGGACAATCAACTCTTAATAATCCCCCCCTTAAAAATAAAAAAATTCAAATTTACAAAATTTCTTATAAAAATTTGTATATAAACTTTGCAACAAAAGAACTCAAAAAATATTTCATCAATATAAATAAATTTCATTTATAAATTCAACAAATATCTAGGGCTTCCTGTACTTTCCCAATCATCAGGTATAAGTACACCTTTTGGGTTAATCGTACGTCGGTTTCGTCGCAATAAAAGTCATACCTCAGGAAAACAAAAGTAACCTAAATAAAATGGAAGCAAGAATTAAATCTACCAAAATGGATACTTTAGTTTGGGGACAATCAAACTGCTACTTCGACCTCGTCAAATAGGTACGGTGGCACAGCGTGCTCTTTGTTCCAGTTGTTATGAAAAATATCTTGCAAATGAAAGTATGAAAGTGAGTTTCACAACTTGTTCGGTTTGCTCCACTCACCTACGGCTTACTTTTGACAAGCCGTAGGTTCGTTTGACAAATCCGAATTTGTCGGGAAAACCCTTAACATGTAATCTACTACTTAAATAGAGTTTGGTATTCATGAAAGTTTTTTCCTTTTTAGGTTCGAAACATCCATAATATTAGAGCATTTAAAGGACCGAGCGCTCCTTATTGGTAGCCAATACTTACTAAAATTGATTTTGATTAACAAAAATTTTTTCTGACTAATATTTAATATTCCAAAATGAAATGATGTTTTTCAAACAAGAATCTCAACAAATTTTTAGCTCCAAAAATTTTTACAAAATAAAAAAATTGTATATAATTTGAAATAAACTTTTCTACAAAGTTTTTTGATAAAATTCATTTTAAAAGTTTTTTAAGGATTTCGCTAACTTAGAGTCACTTTAAGAAAAAGAATATTAGAACAAAATTTTTCCATAAATCTTTCATATATTTTGCAAATGAATTTGAATTGTATTTAAAAAAACATGTTTTAAGTATTTCAGGAAAATAAAAATGTATAAAAATATCATTTTTAAAATCTAACATAGAAATTTTAATTTTTACCCTTCAAAAAATTTTGACAATTAAGGTAAAAGTGATCTGAAGGTCAATATTATCGTTTTACAAATTGTTGGAGCTTTTTTTTTTAATTTGTAGAGTTCAAAAAAAAAAAAAAAAAAAAATGATAAAAAGTATTACCTGAATTTAATTAGTTTGCTATACGCTTGCCAATTCAAATAAATTATCGGCTAATTTGATTATCTCATCGGTCCCTTCGCAATGTTTCTGCAGGGACTCGCCTATAATGTCGTAACCGTAATAAGCACCTGCTATCGCTCCAGACATACTCGCTATCGTGTCTGTGTCTCCCCCGAGAGATATAGCATATTGAAGAGTCCTTCTAAATGGATTATCCGTTTTTATATCCGGTATTTCGTTCTGAGCTTTTAAAAAACTAAATACTGCCGTAGGTACGGAATATAAGGCAGCTACGCTATGCCCTAACTTATTAACAACTTCTTCATCGCTGGGATGGCCATCTTTGTTTAATAAATCTTTCATGACAAGTAACTGCTTCTCAAAAGTGGGCTCCGAATCCACATTTAAATCATCCCGGTCTTTCTCGACCTCTACCATTTCATTTATGAGTTCTTCTGCGTACTTGTTTACATTTAAACCATCTTTTGGATTTAACAAAAGGCATTTTCTAATAGCTAATGTTTGTAAAACTGCTCCGTTAACCCCTAATTTATGAGTGTGAGTTATTTCTGATGATTTCTTAACTACATCTAATAAATTACTTAAATTATTATAACAGAACAGAGCTACTGGAGCAATTCTCATCGCCGCACCGTTTCCCAAAGAGCCTAGGCCGTCAAACTGTTCTCTGGCAGGACCAAACGGATCCGCAAACTTCAATCCTTTCAATTTATGGAATACTGTTGCAACATTTGCTCCGTAACCTCTTCTTGGATCTTGGAAATATTCCCTGACAAATTTTTTGGCTAGGTCGACGCTGTCAAATCCTTTCTTCTCGATTAGGGATGCTGCGACGCATTTCGTCATTGCTGTGTCATCCGTGTAGGGTTTGTATGGGGCTGAAAAAAAAAAATCAAGCTCCGTCTATTTTTGGAATAGAGATTTGGCAAAAATGTTGTTGATTAACGACCTTGGACTGTGGGAGTACGATATTCTTTAATAATTTTTGATGTCATTCCGCAGTTCAATCGTTCTGCTGGGAAATATCGGGAAAACCGGTTGTGATGTGTTGAGGGATTACCTTTAAAATACGGCCCATCCAACTTGTCGAAATATCTTTGCAGTTGTCCCTTGAATATCTCTCCTTCGAATTCATAAGTGGCACCCAAGCAGTCCCCCAATAAAGCTCCTGCTAAACAGCCGCGAAATTTGCTCGCCATCAGGACGCTGTCGACTGTCGAATTCGGGGACGCCATCTTTGGGTTTCTAAAGGAATTGGCGGGAACATTATTTTTTTCGATTTAAATACAATTTTAAAAGATTATCGATTCACATTTTAAACCTAATTTAATCATCAATTCTTTTATTTATTAATAAATGAACTCTAACCTGTCAAATTAACTTAAAATCGTGCCGTTCTGTTGATTAATCTTTTTTTTTTTTTTTTTTACTACAGTTACACACGGCCTTTTTTGTTAGGAGAAGGCCATGCTCATTGTTTATGTTTATATTTTTACCTCTGCTAAGTGCTGCCTGCTAAAGCATCGTTATAAATTTTTTTTCCATAGGTATATACAGTATATATATATATTTTTTTTTTTGCTTTCATTTACGATATAAACCGTTTATGAATTTCACTTTAATTTTCAGATGGATCAGTAAACGGACAAATGTACCTCTAAAAAAGGACTCTTGACCTTTTCTCCCTACCCCTAAATAACAGAAGGGATGTAGTCTGTTTAAGGTCAACAAACAGAGGGTAGGTTTTTGATATATCAGAAATGCTTATCGAAACTTAAAATCGAAACCCCCTGTTTTTGTTTTCCTCTTCGTCCATCCTAGCATTTTTCTAAATGTGGAAATGTAAGGGTGAGTGGTTTCAACTACTTATATATCTGTTACCAAATGTAGATTAAGTGAATTTTTGACATTTTGTATTTAATTATTAATAACATGCAAAGAGATCTTTTAATCGATATTTGGTAGGAGATAAGACTTGAATGTGAATCTGAATATAAGTTATAATGAAAATGGGGAATTATGAATTCTGTTTTCAGAAAATTTTGCAAAACTTAAAATGTCAAGAAGGAGAACTAATGCTTTCAGCAATGTTCAGTACTCACAACTGGATCAAGTAGATGGGGGTTATGCAGACTGTCAGTTTCAGCCACAACAATCTTATAAAATACCTTGGAAAGCAGTTACCTTAGCTATTTTGTTATGCTTCGGTGGTCTGTTTATGTTGGTTTTTGGGAGTCTCATAGTAAGCGGGCATGTAGACACTAAGGTTTGTCTCTCCCATTCAATAAAAAAAAATTTGAGTAAATGAATGAATTTTATTTTCAGTACAGTGATAGAATGTGGCCCATAATCATAATAGGAATAATCATGTTTATCCCAGGAGCATACCACGTGAGAATAGCTTATTGTGCATACAGAGAATATCCTGGATATTCCTTCGATGATATTCCAGAATTTGAATAATAATGATTTATTGGAAGTAGGATTTAAAAAAATTTAGCTGTTCATTTTTTTTAGTTTTGAGAATATGTGTAAAATTTTTATTACAAAAAAATGGTTCTGTACTTTAAATAAATCTTGACAATTTCTTTCTTCTTTGTGCTAATTTTGTTGTTGATTTTCTCCAAAGAAACTCTAAATTTAACTTATTTATTCTCTTAACTTTTACATAAAAAATTTAAAAAAAAAAATCGGAATCGTTTTTTCATTAAAAAGCTCCAGATCTATTTCTTTTATCAGATTCAATGCATATACGATCCGATTCGGAAATATAATAACCAAGAAATTAAAAAAAATATATATATATAAAAAAAAGTAACAAATACTTTACTAAACAACTAAAAAATCTCAGTTATATAAAAAACTACTTCTATTATTTAAAAAAAAGAAAAGTCATTCACTGTCAAAAAGAAAAATTTACCGATAGGAAAAAATGAATACAATAATATCAAGGAGGTTGACAGCAGTTTAATCATTCTACTTTGTGTGCCAAGCTCAAGTCTTCACCAATTATTCCCCTTACAATTATTTTGATAATTAAAAAGCTGCGTAAAGTAACATAAATGTCTTGATTAGTTTATTGCAAATAATTTTCAAGAAAAAAAAAAATGGAGTTTTTTATCAGGATGTTTTCAAAGGCACGACTGGTACTAGGTACTATCCAGTGCAATCGATTTCTTTTTAGTACTTAGCATGGAAAAAAAAAATTCATATTTTCTTGGACAGCATCCACTTCCTTTTTCTTCGAAAATTCAGGAAAAATTTTGGAAAAGCAGAGAAGCATTCAAGTCCGAAATAATTTTGAAATTTTTTTGTAAAACGAAACTTGGGAATATTGAATTTAAACTTGGAATTTTATATCCGTACAATTTCTGATATATCTAAGTATTTTTCTACACTTTCTGACTTTAACCATTGGCAAAATTTTGCAAAAAAATTTGAAGATATTAAGCACTTATTTTACTCTTATGAACCTGCTGCAAGAGGTAAATCATTTCAGTAGAGGAAAATTCAAAATCAGTTTTAAAAAAATAAATTTTACACAATCCTACTGTAACTTCTGTGCTCCAAGTGTTTTACTAACGAATGAGGCTCAATTGTTAGTTGGTTTCCAGACCCGTAAGCTTGTAAAAACAAAAAAGCTTCGTTTTTTATCACTTCATCAAATTTGCGTTTAGCACCTAGAAGGCTGCAGTCCTCATTATTCAAACACTTTGGAATTATTCTGACTTCTTTCGGCAAAGCATCTTTCTGAAAAAAAAAAAAAAAATTACATGAATGGAGAGTTTAAAAAACAAAAACCGGCCTGAAAAACTTACAAGTACTTCCTGGAAGAAAACATGAACCTCGAAGGTGTCTTTATTAACGTCGTTAGCAGCGAAATATCTAGTCAGTTTATCGAGGAACAAATCCAACACAAGGAACATTTCTTCTTTGGTCCAATTCGTCGGTAATGTAACAGACATCGGTTCACCGTTAATCTGAAGGGGAAAAAAAAAAAAAATAAAATAAAAAAACGTAGAAATGAAATTTGTAAAAAAAAAAATGAAACTCACTATCGGTAACTTATAAACAGTGTGGAAATGGGACTGCATTAAACTCTCGGCTTCCGATATCTTTGAAAGACCCAGCAATTCCACTGCAACAGTCCTCATTGTCGTCTCCTTTAAACAATTATAAGGCAACAAATTTTTGTAGCAATTTAAACCCACTATTTTATTATTGTTGAATAATAAAATTAGGAAATCATTTGCATATTCCCTGAAGTCTGAAAATAAAAAAATATATAGTTTTCTTCCTTTTCCAGATATATTTTTTCTCGGCTTACCTATTTCATCATTGATAGTGCCCTGTGCTTTCGAAATTTTAATAAAAATATTATGTACCAATTCGGTTAGTTCAAAATCGATGATTTTATTCATAAATGTGTTTATTAATTTCGCCTTCATTTGATTTTCTTTGGGATCATCACCAGATGAAAGTAAATCATTTTTTTCAATCAATTGATAAGCATCTTCAAATTTATCGCAGTTCAGGCAGGTTTCAACCAAAAGTAGAACTTTCCTTAATGGCGAATCGAAATACATCCTTTCCCTTTCTGTCCCGAGGAATACTTCCCCTGCCTTCAACACGATTTCGTTTTCGTCGCATGTTTTGTATATCGTGTAAGCTGTATCCCAATCGGACATTCTTAAAAAATACACCATCATGGTCAACGCGACGGATGCGATTATCATTGATGAATTTTTCGACTCGCAATTCAAAGCAACTAAACAAAGAAAAAAAAAATTAATTAATGGCAGTTACTTAGGACAAGTTTTGAGGTTTTGGTATAGCAGACTTAAGCATAATTGGAATACTCATGTTGGTTAATAATCAAAAATTAATTATAATCTTACCGGTCTGAAGAAAATTGACAACTTCACTGGGCTCGATCTGGGTTTGTAGAATGGTTTCAAAAATTTCCTTCGCAGCAGAAGATACGTTATTGATATGAAAATAATTTAAAGCCTTTCCTACAGCAGTGAACTGCGATAATTGAATCTCTTTTACCGCTTGTTGTATGAGAGCTGGGTAAGAGACGCATTTCTACAAGTCAAATAAAATGGTTCCCAATTTAATTTTCGTTAAATTAATTCTTTTTTTCTTTTTTTACCTCAGATATTTTTTTTTTATTCCTTTTGAGAATTGATCTCCCGGGCCTCTTCCGATTTTCCCATTGCCTCGGCAATGATTTATGATGCATAAAATACATTGGGTTCATATAACAGTTCGGAGGAGGTGGAGGCCTTTCTTTCAAACGTTCCTCGTCCTCTTTCAAAACATTTTCCACTTTTCGTTCTTCCTCCTCTTCGTTAATTTCGTCTTCGTTCACAGGATTCTTTTCATTTAATTTCATTTCGTGGAAATAAAAGTAAGTCTGCGGGTGAAGCCTTTTATCCACGCAGAATTCTAAGCTTTGAACCTAATTTTAAGATTATAAAAAAAAAATTATTTTTTATTGCTCTGTAAAAAAATTAAATAAAAAATCATTACCTTGCTGCGTAATCGTGCTTTTAAAATGACTGCTTTATCAAGCTCTCCGGTCTCTCTTAAAATTTCGCAAAACTGTAGCAAGACTTCCACTCCTTCGATCGGTAAATCCTTGACCAAAATTCGAGAGATTATTTGATCGTGGACCTCGTGGACGTTAGTCTGAAATACGAAATCAAGAGCAAAAATTTTGTATTGCCCTTTAAAGATTTTATCATTAATTTATACTTTGCATCTGTTGCACGATTCCACGGCTTCAATTAGGAACTGAGGAGGCACTTTCATTGAAATCACAGGCTCCAATAATTTCCAATTCATTCGGCAATTCATCGCAGGATTCTTCAGCATCTAAAACCAAAAAGAAAAAAAACAAACAGGTATATACTAGCTGTTTTGAGCTTTTTAACTATTATAGGCCTATGCATCTCAACCGGTTTTAAGTTTTGATCCAAAAAATTTTTTTTTTTTATTTAAGGTCAGAAAATCAAAAAAACACATGGCCAGTCAGACTTGTCAGCTTGTTGCAATTTTTGGCCAAATGTTGTTCCTTTGATAAAGATCGTTTTGATAATTCTAATAATTTCCACCGTTTATTATTTTTTTCCTTTTTACATGGACTTACGCTTAAAAATTCCACAACTTTTGACTGCCTTGACTGATCAACCTGCCGAAAAATTTTCAACAAGTGAGCATAACCATCCTCGATGTCCGAACTAGACAAGGACTCACTGAAATGACTAAAAAGAGAGGGGGGGAAAAAAGACGTCATTTAACAGAAAAAATTAAATTCAATGACTGTGATATGCTTACTTTGCAGCAGTGGACCAAAAAGTAAAAAAGGCACCATCTCTGGGGTTCGTTACATAAAAAGCAAAAAAAGAAACCAACGGAAGGAATCTGACCGAATTTTGCCTGCTTTTCAAAATTCCGAACCCCTCCAACAAAACGTCCGGGAAGAACGGGTCGTCCTTCATGGCTACCATGACTAGCACGATAAAACTAGATGGCACTCCCTTTAATTTTTTATGAAACAACGTTCGAGCCTAAAAATTAAATTCGAATGTATTAACAAAATTGTGTGAAGACTGACTTTTTCTTAAAATCTTTGTTAAGTTTACTTACTACATGTTCAAATTTACAAGGGCCTTGTACACAAGGTGAATTCTTAAAAAATCTGAAGCATAGACCTTTTTTCAAATTGTCTATGGCTGTTGCATCTAATTGATCCGGTTGGTTTAAAAGCTTCTCCACAACATCTTGCAGAGGGACAGACTCAGCTTCCTGTTCCACTAGGAAACTGTTGTTTCCCCTTTTTAAACAAAAATTAATTTTCATTTTAATCTGTAATTACTAACTGTATACTATAATTGATCCAGAATGTTGGATAATTTTTTCTAAAGCTTAAACTTATTAACTTCAAAAAGGGCTTGTCATATAATCACAAAACTGCACAGTAAGTCACTTCAATCTAAACTTTCATAAGCTCTATTAAAAAAAAAAAAAAAAAAAAAACTAATGCCATTTCGGTAAAAGTCATATGTAAATCAAAAAGTTGGCTTCTTCATTTTACAGAAACTTAAGCATAAACCATAATTTGTGTCAAAATTCAAGCTTGCTTATTAATTAGGTAAAAAGATAAACAAACCACAAAATTTTACTCATTGTTTAAAACATACATTTGAACGAAATCCTCGTTGACATCGCCTTCTATCACAACATCTGCAGTAGCCCTGCACTGAGCCACATCTTGTGAACTTGATACTTGATCGCTGGAAGTGGGAGAAACAGCTGATCCAATTTGTGCTGTTTGTCCATCTCCTGCAGAACTACTGTTACTACATCTAAAAGAATGTAAGAAATTTATTTTCTTCAAAAGAATATGAGAAAAAATTTTTATTACCACACCTTGCAGATTTATTGGATGGTTCACCGGAGTTCAATATCCCCTTTTTTCTTTTTCTTAATCTTTCTTGTAATTCCCTTGTTAAATCCTCACTTTCAGAAAAAGCTTTGACTGAATTAATAACTTTCTCTTTCCCTTGCCCTCTTGAAATTTCATTTGAATCCCAATTTTCGGCATTTGATAAAGTTTTTTCAAAGTCCTCCCCTACAACAGTTTGTCCTTTTTTATCAGTTTCTTTATTTTTTCTCAAATAAATTAGATATTTACTTTTCACCCTGTCACCACTGGCTTTCTCATGTTCCTTGGATTGCCTTATTAAATTTAATTTTGTTGGAGTTTCTTTATTTAACAGGCAAGTGTAAGTCACATCATTTTTTCTACTCTCACCTTCATCAAGAAGACTTTCTGAACTTGCAGATTCTTTTTCCTCACTACTCAACTCTCTCTGTCTCTCACCCGACATTTCAGTCCTTATTTTCTCCAAAAATAAGGACATTAAATCTGGCAACTCTTCCTTATTATCCATAATTCCTTCGGATCTGGTGTTTCTCCTGAGGAAACAAAAATTAATTTTTTTCGATAATGGCATTGGCCTTAAATTTTTCAACCTTTTCAGTTGTTTCAATTTTTTTTGAACAACTTTATTTTTTAAAAAATTCAAGTCTAAAATCTTGACAACCGGCGGTTTTATAATCTGTGTTTTCAGCTTTTTATAATCGACATTTCCATCTGGCAATAAAAACGAACCGGTATTAACTGATATAATTTTCATTCCATTACCTAAAATTAAAACACAAGATGCTTGTTAGGTACATCATTCACTTTTCATGGAAAAAGTAAAAAGTGGATATCCATCTAATAACTCTCCTCATACATTTCGTTTATCGGAACGCAAATGGCAAAAATTCATCATAATAGTTTTGGCAATAAACATTAAACAGAAAAAATGCTTGTAACATCAAAACACTTTACCTGACATTAGCTCGACCCTTCTTTCTGGTGCAAGAGCATGAGTTTGTTTACAGACTCCCTCATGTCTGCCGAAACCCCTACGGAGGATTACAAACCGAAATGGATTTTTGTTTTTAAGCTCCGTAAGCTAAAGCCAACGCAAAAAAGATGGAGACCTTGTTTGCCCTAATTTCGTTTCTTACGGTCTCCTTTCTTTTCCTTTGTCGAATTTTAGGCGCCAAACTGTTATTATATAGTGACGGTTTACGGTAATGGATTGCAAATTGCAAGAATTTTTTCGAATTTGCACTCTATATTCTCTTGATCGGATTATTTAATTGATTATATGAAAGTGTTTAAGTCACGGTTACGTTAATAAATAAAAAAATGTGCTCCAAATTTTACGTTAGATTTGAAAAAAACAAACATGGCCTGGCGGACAGAAGCCAGTTAGTTACAGTTATTTATTTAGTTTAATTATTTGCTTTATCCTTTATTCAATGTCGTCGCCGTTGATGTTATTACGTTTTATTAAGCTTTCTGAACAGTTCATTTTTGTCGGACTGAGAAGTTATACCGAAGACTATACACTACAGTGAATTTTGTCTGTTTATGCCTATGTTTACATCGGTAAATGTTCGTGGAGTTATAAATTTTAGTCAATTTTTTTGTTACCTCAGTTTGGCTATGTGGTGTTCAGTGATTATTGTGTATGCTTATACTTTTAGACTGATCGAATTGTAAAATAGATAGTAAAACGGAAATTTAAGGTAAGCTTTATTTTTCAAGTGTGTAGGTTAGATCCAATTAGCTCATAACATTTTGAGATGGTGTTGAATTAGACTTGAGTACCTGAATGAATAAGTTGGAATTATTTTGATAGAAGCCACGATCTAAGCCCTTCTATTTGGATGCCTTCCCGGTGGCTTTGGTGTATTTGAAATGACTCCCCTGCCGGACATGCAATGAATGCTTGGCCATGAATAATAGCTAAATGATAAATGGCTTATGAACAATGAATTATGACTAAAGGATAAACGTCTATAAAATTTTAAAAGAGTGTATGGTTTATGGAAATAAACATCTCTCCAACCTGCTTCATTTGAAATGAATTAATTACTCTACATTTAATGTTACTTTAAATAAACATTGTTTTGATTTGATATCAGAAAATGGTTTGTGACTCTGTTAAAAAAACATATATGTTTTTTGCTATATATAGCAAAAAACACATGATGTATGCCACAGACAGACTGCAAATATCGCATATTCCACCTGGACTGGACTTTGCTAATAAACTTAAATTCACCCAATTGAAAAGAAATTTCTTTAATTTTGTTGCTTGAGGAGGCTATATTCGGTTGACAATTTACACTTTCCAGGTCTAGGTCTAAAGTTTTTCACAAGCCTGTAAACAACGCCCAAAGTACATCTTTTTTAGGAATCTGCCATATAAAGAGGTTAAAACTTGACCTTTTGCAAAGTTTATACTTTGAGCTTCTTATCAATTTTAATTTTAATCACAATGTCAGCAGCGGTGAAAAATGAACTAATTTTTTTAAAAAACCGTTTATTGCATTATACATAATTATTATAAAATAATTGTATTTTTTTACAATTAAAAAACAGTCAAGAGAAAAGGAGAAACAGCGTAATCTCTCTTGGAGCTATCGTTTCGGAGAATTTTACTCGGCATCTCCACCGGTAAATCTGGATCCGGCACCGTTTAATCACGTGGTCCGCAGTAAAAATAATCTTAAAGCATTACTCGGTTGTTGCTTTTTTCATGTGTTTTCCTTTCTTTTTTTAAATGGGAAAAATGAAATTGTATTGGTCCATTGTTAGCCCTCCAAGTAGGGCCGCGAAATTAGTGGCGGATACCCTTAAAATTCCTGTAGAATTTATCGAAGTTGATATTATGAGTGGTGGAGCTAGATCTCCGGAATATTTGAAATTGAACCCTCAAGGGCAAGTACCTCTGCTTGATGACAACGGATTCATTCTACCAGAAAGGTAAGTTTTCAGTATATTTGATACAATGGCATTGATAATTAGCAAATGTTTTATTCCAGCCGAGCCATTATTCAATATCTTGAAGATAAATATTCCGAAAATGACTGACTATATCCGAAAGATCCCGCAGCTCGAGCTTTAGTTCATGCAAGGTTGTATTTTGATAATGGAACATTATGGCCTGTTCTTAACGAAGTTTACGTACGTTATTTCCACCAGTTTATGTTGCATTTTCTTATTATTTTTAAAAATTATTTTAGGGGCCCTTGTTTTATGGTGCACAAGTAAAGGAAGAAAACGTCAAAAAAGTACATAACACAGTTCAAACTATCGAAGAATTTTTAACTCGAAATAAATGGATAGCAGGACCTAGCATGACGATTGCTGATATTTCATTTGCGAGTATATTGGCCGGTTTACCGATGGTAGCTTCATTATTTTTCCAGCCTTATGTCAACTCTTTCAAACTCCAGATGCTTGATGGGATTTTTTTTTTTCAGCTTTTTAATTTCGATTTGGTGCCGTATCCAAAAGTCATTAATTGGCTAGAGGCATGCAAGAACGCCATCCCAAATTACCAACTCATCGAAGACGGCGACAAGATTTTAAAAGTGGATCTGGATAAAATAGCGAAACAAGTATAATTGGATAATTTAAAATTAAATAATATAATGTGTGGAATCTTTGGATTCTCCACAGAAAAACAATCGTATTTTTTGGTTAAGATCTGAATAAGGATACAGCAGAATGCAATTTTTTCCTGTAAACATCATTTTAATGTTTGGATTGAGTAATTCCAGGTGATACTGTAAATCAGGCTCGAATTCGACCAAATCGATCGATTTTTTTTTTTTGTAAGAAGGACCTTACTGGCATTATGAGCTTACAGCTGAAACGGTTTTCTTACAGTAAAATTTTTCTGGACTTGGTCGATTTCGAGGGAATGTCCCAAAATTTCCAAAATTGTACTTTGTTTTGGGGTTTTTAATTAAATATTTTTGATATCTAAAATTTTAGTCATGCATGATAGCTACCGGGGTAACTATAGAAAGCTAAACTCCTGTAAACCATGGGAGCGACAGGTCGATTTTTAATTTGTAGTTTTGCCAAAATTCGTCCGTCCAGGAGACGATACACAAAAAAAAAACTCTTAAAACCTATCTATCTCCCTTCCCCTGTCATTAAAAAAGAAATTTTGTGTGACATTATTATTTAAACATAAATGTTTTAAGCACCACCGCAATGAATAAGTTGAAGATAAGAAATAAAGCTTAACACCTTGCCTACCTCAACTTTCGGTCTCAGAAATGCCGTACCAGGGCAATGTTGGACCTTAACAAAATTATTTTTATTGCCTGAACCGACATTTTAAAAATTCTATCTGAATGTGTACTGGGATGTTAAAATGATGGGAGTAAATGATTCAAGGGGTTCCTTTGCTGTTTTTCAGTTCCAAAGCATCGGCGGTTGTCGTCAATTCGTATTTTGTGTCTGATTCCTCGTCGTCGATTTCGTTTGGAGTGCAGGGGCATCTGAGATTACAAAAGTGACTTTTCAAAATACTTGAAAATACTTTTTTCCTGAAAATCACTAAAATTAAAAATATGACGACTCCTTGCAAACTGTTTAGAGAGTCTGTAATTATCCTGAAAGATAAAAATTTTAATTAAATTAATTTTTTTTTTTAAATGGCGGTATTTTATACTCGAGACCATATTAAGACCCAAAGAGGTTTTTATTTTCATATCAAAGGCTCCCACACTTTTTTTCAAATTAAAATTTGGGACATCGGTAAAAAGTAAACATGGACGTGAGTGGAGTGAGTTTATTATTGTTGGCACGAGAGGGGAGAGGGCCAAATCCTTGAATGAGGTGAACGCTGCATGTTTTGAGTCTGCGGATTGGATACCTCACCAGCTGTTTCGTAATGTTTAGCTTATTAGAATTTTTTTCGAAGCTTTTATGATTTTTATTAAGAAGTCCATATAAAACTAGACTTTTTTGCCGATATTCTCCCAAAATTTCGGCCCTTTAAAAGTTATACGGACGAAGTGGTTATCAAATATTTAGATTCTCCGTGAGAGTCCGTAATGGGGAGATAATTTAGAGACATGCAGCGCTCGTGTGGAGTAGTTTGTCCCTAACACATGTCATAGGCTCCGTGCAAGTGTCGACTGCAGCGCTCCGCTGTTTCTATCTTCAGCTTATGTAACAGCCCTGATTTACCGTAAGTTTTGGAAGGGTGGAAATATTCCCGGATCATAAGCTAAACAGGTATTTTTAGGCGTATATTTACTTTTTTATACTTGCACGAAGCCTATTGTCTCTGCGCGTCCTGCGGCTACGTCAAAATTTTCACATTATCAAGTTGTGAAATGTGAATTTTTCGCGCTTTTTTAGATTTTGTAAAAAACTTAAAAAAGAATTTTCATTTCATTTCTATCTTTCAAATAGAACTAAAATGTTCCAATAGCATTAAACCAAGTTTTAAAAGACTCTCGAACCACTCTGATCGTAATAAGGTCTTGAAAATTTCTCAAAAATTACCATAGCTTTTGAATTGACGTAGTGCTAGGCGTTGCGAAGGATAGTACCTCAAAAATCCAAGTTATTCCCATTAATAAAAACAGTTTGAAATGTAACATGAACCTATGAAAAAAAAAAAAAAAAAAAAATTAGATTTAGCAAAAAATCTCTGGGATTTTGAACAGATTTTACTCTTACTTTATTCGAAGTGCCTTTGATCTTTTAGGTGTGGTCGGTTCGTAATTCTTTAGCAGTCTCAAGCATGTCATTATAAACATGACAACATTCACTGTCAATAATATAGCGATCGGACCGTAGAAGAAGCTCCAAGTAGCTTCTACTTCCGAAAACCAACATTTGTATTTTCCTATGTTCGGTTTTAAATGTGTCCCGGGTATGTTTTCCATCAAGAGAGATGTAAACGTTAAAAGAATCGGTATCCCGAATCCCCAGCAAAAGTAAATAGTCAGCCATTTGCTATCCCCCATTTCAAAACCCTTTCGCCTTTAAAAAAAAAAAAAATGAATGCACGAGTGAAAAGGAGATATTTGAGGTTTGACTCACGTGACCGATCTCCAAATGTTAAAAGTGATTACGTTGAGCCAGAAAAAAGATGACATGCTCCAAAAATAAGTGAAAAAAGCTGTAAACAATAATGAATGAAAATACATTATTGACAGGACGTGATTAATTGTAATATAAAGATAAAAGTGTGGGATTATTTTTTTTCCTCCATCGATTACTCCGTTGTCCTTTACTCCGATTATATGATAAAGTTTTAGAAATTACCTAAACAGATGCAAATTTCCGTAGAGTCAGAGGGATTCCACTGGACGGAAATTAAAAAAACATAGAAACAAGTCAAGCAGAAAACAAATGCGATGATGCATTTTCCAGACAAATCCCGAACTCCCGGAACAAGGAGATAAACGATTAAAGTCGCAACGAGAAACAGTGTGGAAACGACCATGAGAATCGGAAAAAATCGGTGGGAAAATTCGTCTCCCGTTTCTTTTTCACTCGGTGGAAAGCAAACCAAAGCGACAGGTTTGGGATGGAACTCTGTTTCGTTGATCGGCCATTTAGGGATTAGGCAATATCTGAAACAAATGAAATTGCCCGTTTTAACGTTCCCCCGAGTCGCGGTCAAACTCAAACTTACTCTGATTGAAACGTTGTTACGTTTTGTCCGTCGTAAAGCTCGAGATGTCCGGCCTCGTTGATTTGAAATTCATCTTGTTCGTAAAGGTTCGGATTCAAGAGAAACGATTTATTGGTACAATTTAAATTGATTTGGGTGAGGTTATCCGAACAAACCGTAATGTCGGTTTTATATTTGGGCCAAAAATTTTCGGGACAACACTCTTCTCCCAAAACCGTCGGAAAAAAAATCCAAATCAAAACCTGCCTCATTTCGATCGGTTAACACAATTAGCGGTGTGTTCACATTATTCTTGTCGTAATAATAAAAATTAAACTAATTAAATTATTCAGACTGTGTGTCTCGTGACAATCAAACCACAACTAAACTCTTGAATCTCATGATAACGTTAATAATATTTTACAGGAAAATTTATGTAGAAAAAATAACATTTGAATATTGTACTGATAAACAAGATTTAAAAGTTTCACTCAAGCGAAAACTTACCGTGTCATGAGCCCCAAAACCAGATTTTTTTTATCGACGGGATTTAATGATGCTAATTATTAATTAAAGCCTTTTTTGAAGCAGGGGAAAAAAATCTGGACATAACTCGTTTTACAAATGGGGAAATATTCCATGATGCAGTGCCCAAGCGGAGCCAAGAGGCAACAAAACTGAAAATTAAGACCGAAGCGGTATTAACTCCAAACCCGCCCAAGTTTTTTTACTCATCTTTATCTGAGAATGAAAAATTTTTTGAGAACTAAAAATAGCAAGATCGCGTAATACCTTAATGATGTTTGACTGAAAATATTTTAATTTGTGTGAGATTTTGACCGTGAAAATTACATTTAATATTCAAAAATCATGCAAAGATAATTTATCATTTTTAGAGAATTTTACTTGGTGGACTTTTGTCTTTAACTCCACTGATGACGTGTTATTGTATGCATTATACATGTGGAGCTTCCCCAGTTTTTTGGGGAAAATGTTTGTCGAACATGCTCGCCCAACACATGCTAACAACGTGATTATCAGTTCTTAACGAGGTCTTTTTTTTTTTATTAACAGCTTTCGAAAGGTATCCATTGGCCAATAGATCCCAAGGTAGTTTTTAGCTTATGTGAAACCCAGGACCATATAATACGAACATTTCCGCTTGATGGATAGGAGCTTGGATGGTGACCCAATAGTCGACCCCCAAATTAAGGAAAGTACCAGTGACTTTAGTTGACTGACATGTTTGACCTCCTCTCCCAATGTAAAATTACTTTTCCTTATGCATTTGACAAGGAAATAGGTGATCGGAATGCAGAGTTTCGAAATAATCCGACAGCTTAAGGAATAATACAATTGTACATCTGCTTAATAATTGTGTTTTTATAGCGATCGCATCAAAACAAAAAGAGATTATCTGATAAAACAAAATCTATATCTTTCGATAATGAACTCAATCTGTTTAATATTACGATGTATCCTCACCTCATGTTTATTTTTTTTAAAAGTAATACTTTTGGTGTGGGCAAAACTTTTAAATGTTTTCCTTGGGATCAAAAGTTACCAACGAAAGCCTTAGGGAGGCATGCGTAATTTCCTTGGCAAAAAAATCGAATATGATCGATTGTCAGCGTTCGATGCTCGGGCGATTAGCTATCTGCTACTTGAGATAGGAATTTACTACCAAAGGTCTAAATCTGATTGCATTAGTAAACCCTTCTTCGAAATGTCCACTGAAAAAAATACAATTTAATCAAATAAACTTTTCTTGGCCACTAGTCAATTCTTTACTAGACTCAAAATCTAGTTGGCACTTTTTTGAGTGTCCTTTATGATAACATACCCAGTTTTGAAAGGAGAGACTCTTAATGGCTCGTCACTATTTAGGTGAGCGTCTACGTGCTTGATCGTCTCTTGAGTGTTTTTTTTTTTTTTTTTTTTTTTTTTTTTTTTTTCGAATAAATAAGAGTATCTGATAAAGAAAAAATGGAATAAAATGTTGGTACCGTAAGTAATGCTGCTCTACTATGTTTAGCGTTTATTAGCCTGTTCAAAATTATACCTTGTATTTAGCTCGCCGTCTTGACTCTTTGATATTTGTCGAAAAGGATTAAGTTTTAATGAAAAAACGGCAGAAATTGAACTCTGGCGTAGTACTGGGTTTCAGACCAGATATGTTCGCCTCACAAATCATATTTACCCCGTGTTACGCTATAAAATCTTTTTATCTTTAAAACATCTTTTTTTTTTTTTTTAATTCTTATCATAAATAATGACATTTCAGATTTTTGATTTTTTTTTTTTTTTTTTTTTTTCAAAAGGAGGGTCTTCACACCCGTTGTTGGGGCAACCACTTCATACAGTTGGAAATAGGATAACTGAGCGTAAAAAACTTGCTTCGGTCCAAATTACGGTAAGCAATGTATTTTTTTTTTTTTTTTCATAGCAGATTTAGCCTTTCCATTTTGCATTTCTATAAATGTCGGCTCGCTTTGCTGCAACATTTTTTTCGAATAAACCTTTTTTGACTTCAATTGACCAATGTCGGGTTAATGATGTTACAACTAATTAAAATTTTTAAAGAAAAAATTTGAAGCCGGCGCGGCGTCTCAAAAAGCGGCAATATACACAGTAAAAAATATTATGTAAATATGTTTTTAGGAGTCCACATAAATTTTTTATGTTGTTTCTGTTTATGTTTACCTTTTGGAGAAAAACAACAGAAAAAATTTATGTGGACTCCTAAAAACATATTTACATAATATTTTTTACTGTGTAGATAATCTTTTTCCATTTTTTGTCTTTTATCTTCGGATGGGGTTTTCGAGACCGCTAGGTGATGTCTGGAGAATTTAAAATTTGAGCAAATCTTATACGTAATTCGAAACGTAGAATCCGAAAATGTCCTTGAAAATTAGGTACGGTTACGGGAAAATACCGCGATATCTCCACAGTGTGACAAAAAATTCCGTTTCCGTGGGTACTCCGTAGTGGGAAAATAAGAAGCAAATTCGATCACGTGTTTCGGGGTTCAAAGTAGTTAAAGTAGTTTTTTGGGCGCAATGTAGATATGGTTTTGGAGTGAATTGGATCCTGCCTTTGTGGCCTTCATCAAAAAGAATTTCCTGGGAGGGGAGGTGCACTAAACAGTTACTTTCTTCGGTTTCTCTAAGTATTCTGTAACGACAAAAATGCGACGATGACTTCTAAATTCCATTTACCATGGAAGTCGATCATCACTGTCGGGTTTCCCGAAAATAATATTCCGGGGAGTGGGGAGGGGGGGGGGGGAGAACGAAAATAGCGCTATGACTTCTCACTTCCCAGAATATTATTTTCGAGACACCCGACAGTAATAATCGAGTTCCATAATGGTAAAGGAATTTAGAAAAGTAAGCATCCAATTTTTACCTTTACAGAATAGCCACAGGAACCGATAAAAGTAACCAAGTAACCCTCCCATCCCCGGAAAATCCTTTATGGGAATGGAGAAAGACGGGATCGAACTTTCTACTAAAGGAACCCGAAAAAAACATGGCTGAATTGTTTCTACTATTAAATACTCGCAAAATTCGAAGATAATTAAGTTCCTTGTCCCCTCGTCTCCCCGGATAATGTTTTTTCGGAAAACCCCGAAACATGTGATCGGATTTACGTCGAAAACAACCCCGAATCCAATCACCCCCGAATTTTTCCCATGACGGAATGTCCACAGAAACGGCATTTTTGCTGTATCCCTACCTAATTTTCAAGGTCATATTCGGATTCTACGGGCCGAGTTACGTTTGAAATTCTCCGGACTTCACCTGTCGGTCTCCAAACCGAATTGATAATCATTCATTTCGAAGTGGTAAAAATACTGCACTTTTTATTTTTATCTTTTATGTCTCTTTTTTTACTGAAAGCGATAAATGTCTGTAAAATCAAAACCGAGTTAAGGCATTTTAAGGAATTGGTCCAATTTTATGTGATTTGAAAATCTTTCCTTCGCCAAATATTACGGGACTGAAATGTAAAATTAACACATTTTACTTATTAATCGAACCCTGATTTCGATTTTGTGAAAATGGTATGGCTTGCTAATTTTGCATTCATTTCGTTTTTTTGGTACGGAAATTAGGCCTACGGGAAATTAGCTGTTTCTGTTAAGAGCGAAAAAAATCCAAGACTTTTGATTGGTCTTTGATGTTCCAATCAGCGTCGAGAACAATTAGCAGAAAGAGACGGAAGTTCGTTTAGATCCCGGGTTGGAAACTTTTTCAAAGATTTAACCTTGTTCTTATTAATTATTAATTATTCTACAGGACGATTGATCAGTTTTATAAGGGGATACTGTGCTGTAAAAAATAAATGATGTAGGGTAATTGTTTGGGTGATTTTTTTTGTTACATTGTTATTCTTTAACCTCAACTTGGAAGATTTTTAGGAAGGTGAATGAGAAACAAAAATTTTAAAGGAATAATGAGTTATTTTTTAATAATAAATTAAGACAATCCAGCGGGAATATTTCATTGGTATAACAATTTCAAATGGGGAGGAGCCTGACTCTTTAAAAGAGAAAACTAAAAGTTAATAAAAATCTCCAGTTTCAGATAATTTGTTTCCCATTAGAAAAATGGCAAATATTCAAAAGATTGCAATTTTTGGATCTACAGGAATGACAGGCTTATGCGTTTTGGATGAAGCTCTTGCTTTAGGTAAGGTTTTTATTTAAAATTATTGTTAGATGCTCTGGTTTTGGGTAGTATTTACAAAATCTGGTTTTCTTTATTTTTTGTTAGGGCTGAAAGTAAAGTTGCTGCTTAGAGATCCTTCAAAACTTCCATCTGAACTTCTTGATAAAGTTGAATATGTTAAAGGGAATGTCACTAATGCAGAAGATGTAGAGAAAACTGTTGCAGATGTGGATGGTGTCATAGTTGTTCTTGGCACTCGTAAAAATCTAGGTAAACTAAATATATAAAAATGTAATCATTTTAAACTAACCTGAAATTAATTGACCTGGTTTTTTTTAGATCCTACTACTGAAATGTCTAGGGGACTAGAAAATATTGTTGCTTCCATGAAAAAGCACAACATAAAATTAATTTCTGTCTGTTTGTCTGCATTTTTATTTTATGAGCCAGATAAAGTTCCTCCAAAAATGAGGAATCTTAATGAAGATCATGTCAGAATGTTGAAAATTTTACAATCAAGTGAATTGGATTACGTTGCAGTTTGTCCTCCTCATATTGGAGAAGAACCAAAAGGGAAATATTTGGTTAAAAATGATGAAAGGCCTAATGATGTCAGGGTTATTTCAAAATATGCACTAGCTGAATTTTTGGTCAAAAGTCTGTCAAAGTCGGAGCATTACGGTCACATCGTCGGTATTTCTTGTGAATCTGCCTAAAGAGATTCGAGCCAAATTTTGCAGTGTCTCTACAAAATTAAAATACATGGATCAAGAAGAAGCAAAAAATTGGAATGAATGTAAGCAATATTTGCTTGAACAAGGCAAAATCATTTTTGAGTAGGAAGCTTTCCTGCCCTTTGTTCAAAATAATCAAGAATGATGCATTTATAATTTTATATGATATTATATATGTTATAAGGTAATAATTATTTGCTTCACCCTGACTTTTTTTCCCTTGGATCTATTGAGTTGTAAGTAGATCCTTTTTAATGGACAATAAGCAAATCGTTTTTTTGTAAACAATTTGCTTCTTTAAATTTTAATCAATAAACATCCTATTAATCAGATTTAGCGGTAAACTTATATGGGTAACAAAAGGATAATGTAAATTTAAATTTTTGCATTTGAGCAGGAATGTAGCGTACTCTCATCGATTAATGCAATTGAAAATTATTATGGGAACGAATCGAGATGTGATTTGGTCTGCCATGTATGAAATTCTTATTGATGCCATAAGTCTTATTGCATATAACATATTTTATTCATTTATGAATATAATTTTAATTGTCCAGAATAGTTTACAGAAGAGAGACTAAATTCTTAGGCTCGCTAATCTAGATTCAAAGGAGAAAAAAGAATCTGCTTCCTTTGTCGTGATGGCGCGATATCCGCTTTGTTGTCAAAAACGACCGGAAGTGACCGAACTACTGTTACAGACTTGCGCAGCCAA
Source organism: Liposcelis bostrychophila (assembly GCA_037577465.1). Classification (NCBI taxonomy): domain Eukaryota; kingdom Metazoa; phylum Arthropoda; class Insecta; order Psocodea; family Liposcelididae; genus Liposcelis; species Liposcelis bostrychophila. Next base: position 492,046 of record CM075209.1, on the reverse strand, counting down.
ATCATCAACCTCTCTGTGTGGACGTGGTACCGAAAATTGGTACATCGCTGAAAGTAAATGGTACTAAATGTTCATTAGTGAAGGAATAAAGCCGTGCGGAATTAAAATATTAATAGCATTAGTAATTCTTTAAATCCCCAGTCATGGGAAGTAAGTATTTATTACAATCTTCACTCATTATTTCGGTATTTCAAACTTAGATCTTGGGGCTAACCTCAGTTTGTCATTGAAAATATGTTTACGGTTCATTCGAAGAGTAAAATTTGGATTAAGGGGTGAAATTAAAGTATTTATTCGAGCACAATAGGGTATAATATATTCGTTTGAAGTCGAGGATCAGCGGGGTGAACTGTAATTTTTCGAATTTTTTCAATCGGCCTACTTTTAGGATTTTTCATTTTTTTTTGTCTTATTTTTTGCGCTACGTTATGACGTTGACAATTTTAATTTTTTAAAATCTGAAGGTTGAGAAATGATAACAAATTCTATTGTTTTGTTTCAGTTAAATTTTTAGAAGTTATAAAACCTTTTTGTGGCGTACTGCCAGAAATAGCAAAGCCCGAAAGGAAAATACAATTCAGGGAAAAAGTACTATGGACAGCCATAACTCTATTTATTTTCTTAGTTTGCTGTCAGGTATGCTATTTTTTACTTTTATCTTGAATAGCATCAATTTATTTCAATTGATTTTTTTTTTCTTTTTTTCCTTTAGATTCCATTATTTGGGATCATGAGTTCAGATTCTGCAGATCCATTCTATTGGATTCGTGTCATTCTAGCTTCAAACCGAGGGACTTTAATGGAACTCGGTATCTCACCCATAGTTACATCTGGTTTAATAATGCAGCTTTTGGCTGGTGCAAAATCATTGAAGTTGGTGACACACCGAAAGATAGAGCCCTTTTTAATGGAGCTCAAAAATGTAAGCTATGATTTTTATTTATAAAAGAATAAAATGAAATGAATGTTACCGTTCAGAGAAGCTGACTGGTCTTGTTGGGCTCAGTTGTATGGCAGTGCTATGAGTATGAGTATTATTTTGTTTATTTTATTTTTTTATTATTTTTTTTTTTTTTTGCAGTATTTGGTATGGTCATAACAGTCGGTCAGGCCATTGTTTATGTAATGACAGGAATGTATGGTGATCCCAGTGAAATTGGTGCAGGGGTTTGTTTATTAATTATAATTCAATTATTTGTGGCCGGTCTCATCGTTTTGCTACTGGATGAATTGCTACAAAAGGGATATGGATTAGGCTCTGGAATTTCCCTTTTCATTGCTACTAACATTTGTGAAACCATAGTCTGGAAAGCATTCAGTCCTGCGACTGTTAACACAGGTTAATAGGAAAAATCTTGATAAAGTGTGACAGCAAAAAGAAACTGTTACTAATATGTTTTTTATTTAACAGGAAGAGGCACTGAATTTGAAGGAGCTGTCATTGCTCTCTTCCATCTTTTGGCAACAAGGCAAGATAAAGTCCGAGCTTTAAGAGAAGCTTTCTACAGGCAAAATTTACCAAATTTAATGAACTTATTAGCAACTATCATGGTTTTTGCAATTGTTATTTATTTCCAAGTGAGTATAGAAAAAAAAATTAGTACTGCTGAGGTCATCTTACTATAATGTTTGCAAAAGTGACATTTGGTTTTTAAAAACTGAAACTAAAATATCTCAATTTAGCTTGCTGATAAGTGGTTATTTATTTTTGATATATAATATCTATTTATTTTTAGGGATTCAGAGTAGATCTTCCAATCAAATCTGCAAGATACAGAGGACAGTACAGTTCATATCCGATCAAGCTCTTCTATACTTCGAATATTCCCATCATACTTCAATCTGCGCTGGTTTCGAATTTATACGTAATATCGCAGGTAAGAAATTTCGGGACCAACTCCTTGTAGAGAAAGGGGAAGAGGAGTCAGTTTATCCTACTGGAGCTCTATACTAATTTTTTAAATTACTTTTGATGCTTTCAGATGTTGGCCGTCAAATTTCAAGGAAATTTGTTAGTGAATCTTCTAGGAGTTTGGGCCGACGTTGGAGGAGGAGGCCCTGCTCGAGCATATCCTGTGGGAGGTTTATGTTACTACCTCTCTCCACCGGAGAGCATGGGACATATTCTTGAGGATCCCGTTCACGCCGTGCTCTACATCATCTTTATGTTGGGTTCCTGTGCCTTTTTCAGTAAAACATGGATCGAAGTGTCCGGATCCTCAGCAAAAGACGTAAGTAATTAGTTGCTGAAAAATTTCTGCTAGAAATTCTAATAATCCGTTTTTTTTTTCTTCGTAAAAGGTGGCAAAACAACTAAAGGAGCAGCAAATGGTAATGAGAGGACATCGAGACAACTCTATGATCAAAGAACTTAATAGGTATATCCCAACGGCAGCTGCTTTCGGAGGTACGAAAATTTAAACTCTTTTTTGAAGCCTTTTCTAAATTTTTTTATTGTTAAAATTTTCGATTTTGTTTTTAGGTCTCTGCATCGGGGCACTTTCAGTCCTTGCCGACTTCCTCGGAGCTATCGGTTCCGGAACCGGTATCCTCCTCGCCGTAACGATCATTTATCAGTACTTCGAAATATTTGTGAAAGAACAGAACGAAATGGGCGGCATGGGTGCATTGTTGTTTTAAAAAGACACGAAAATTTAGAGAATTATATAATAAAAAAAATCCATCATGCTGACTTGAGCTTTCAATGAAAGCTGCAGCCGTGTACAAAGTCTGATTGTTATTTATAGTCAATTTTTTTTGAATTAATTAATTTTTTTTTCTAGTTGTAAATTAACAACTTGTTTGGGTATCCAATTATAAAAGAATTGATGTTTTTTTGACTTTGATGTGTTTCCCTAATTACTTATTTCATTCCTTGAGAAAAATATGAATCTAATTAACCTTAACTCATAACAGGTCATAGAATTGCAAAGCAGTCAGCATAATTGGATATCAATAGGGTCCTTTCTTAAGTTTACTTTTTAGGATTGTCTTTTTCTTTTTTTTTTTTTTATTGTTCATGTTCATTTTTGTATATATAATATTTATATATGACCGGACCATTTCAGAGAAAATATAAAAATAAAAATGAAACCAAGTAAAATAAATTTTTTAAATTATATTTTATCCTAATGTACAACTTGACTGAGAGGATCTGCTCTAATTGAATTCATATCTAATCTTGCATCTAATTCATCGTCCATTTCTCCAACTACAGCCCTAAAAGAAATTGAAATGTTTTTTAAAAATAATGAACCAAAAGCAATGTGTGTGTGTCTTTCAAATGCTTACACATTATCTCCTCTAATTATGTGAAGACCTAAAACAACTTGTTCAATGCCTTGTGTCTGACTGTAAACTCTTTCATGACTTTCATCTAATATTAAATTTATGGTTTGGTCGAACCCTCGCAATGTTCCCTAAAAAAGAAAGTTCCAAATTAAGATATTTATTTGATCAGAAAATGATTTTTAAATACTTACTACGAAGTTTCTACCGTCAGATGTAATAATTGATACAGTGTCTAAAAGTACGAGGTTAAGGAATTGACTATACTGTATAATTAACCTAATCAGGTTCAAAAAAAAATTAATTAAGTCATAAAATAAAGGATACGGTTTACGTAACTTTCCAAACCCGAAGCCATTTTATCTGGAGATCTAAAATCTTCTGTTTAATAATGATTATGCACTGAAGTCTATAACATCTGAAATAAAATCATAAACAAACGATTAGATACGTTTCCTTTGATGTCTTAGTATAGTATAACCTAATGTTGTCGTTTCCTTTGATGTAAATGTATACCGTATATTTTTTGTTTCCGGTAGAATGAAAGTAGTAGAGTATTATAAATTCTTCTTGAATTAGAATTTGGTATCCTAGGATACCGAAAGTGAATAAATGATTTCGAACTTTTTTAATTTAAGTTTAAAACTTACTCACGTCGATCCAGATGTCGCTGTTTCCAAGAAGACAACAAGTCGAATCACATTTTCGAAAGTTGGTGTTACCGGGAAGGCAACGTTTCGTGTGAATGGATTCTCGTATCCGAAGTAAAGAAAAAATATCCACAGTTCGAATTACGATTGCTTGTTTGATCGGATATCGCGAATGTTTAAAGTGATGTAAATGAAATATCGTAACTGGTAAAAAGCACCCGCAGAATGATTTTCGATTCGATCGGATAGCGAATGGTTCGAATTTTAGGTAAGCCATTATTCCTGTCAATGTGTCAAAAAGGAAAAAAAAAATCACAGAAATGTAACACTTGTTTCCATTTGTTTATGACAAACAGTTTGAAAATTTCTCTTGGAAACCGTAATTAGCTAAGCTGCGGTTTCAATTAATCTCGTTAAACGAAGATAATTACCATTTGGTAATAACGTGACTGTAAGCGTATTCCGTGAATATTTTTTGCTTAAGCCTGCCGCAATCACGGAAGTCTGGATTTCCTTTCAAACATTTTTTAAAAAAATTTTTCACATTTTATTAATTTTATAATTATTTATATTAACTCAAAGGCCAATGATTTTTGTTAGTAATAAAATAGTACCCGTGTCTATTAAAATTAACCGAAATAGGATAGTTTGGAAAGCTAATGTCTGATAATTTTGTATTTGATTGAAATTGACATTTTTTTTCTCTTATGAAATTGAACTATTTTAATGGGATGTTATTTTTTTTGTCTTTTATGCAAAACCTTCTAAAAGTATCTATATTATTTAAGTATTTCACTGAATAATCTGTCACAAATAATGTTTTTGCTGTAGAATTAAAATAATAATTTGATCAAGCTTCTAGAGTTTAAAAGGAATTAAGATACTTTGTTGATTATTATTTAATTACTGTTATTATTTCCATTCCTTGTTTATATACTTACACAAAGAAAATAAAATGGCCTATTCTTGTTTGACAGGGAGCTTCTTTCCACAAAACCCTCCTTTTCTTCTTCTTGTTCTCCCTTGGGATCTATTTTAATTTAGACAGACGTTTCCTTCAACCGTAATTTCCCATTTCGTTTTCACGGTTTGCGAATTTACGTCTTTCTCGAGATTCGAGAAAGAAATATTTCTTTTGTCATTCCAAGTTTAAAAAAAAAAATGGAAAAATAGATTTATCGAACGCAAAAAATACGCCTCTAAGGTGTGCATTATTTGAACTCTCGAACTCCCGTTGTTTACATTTTATCGATAACAATAAGTTTGCACAGGGCTTAATCTTAACGTATATCGAATTTAATATATATCTGTGTATTTTTTTTTTTTTTTTTTTTTAAGGGTTCGAACCCAACGAAAGAATAATGGAGGAGCCGGAAGTTACTTTCCTCTTCCAGTTCGGTCTCATAAGGGACACGGTGAGCGTCGCTTTAAGCTCACTCACACTTAAGACGCTCAAGGATTTGGCTTGCGATTTTATAAATAAAAAGGTAAGAGTATAAAAATCTCCCTTTCCTGTTTGCTGTGCAAAAACGGTAAAGAAAAAAAACCGATCACTTTTGTAAAACTTTAATTGTTAGGGTCGGAAAATTTAAATCCGTGAATATTTTCAATCCAGAACGTAACCCCCATGAAATTTTAGGAAATTTATGGAGGAGTTTTTTATTTTCCAGACTCAAATAAGAAAAAAAGAAAAGTAACCTTATTTTTTTGACCTAATTATTAATAAATATAAAATTGAGTCCGAGCCGATTCGATGTGGACACAAAAGGCGAATGACTTACAACTAGAGTTTCTGCCCGGGATTTCCCGTCCCGGGAATTCCCATGACAAAAAATTTAATCCCGATTCATTGAAATTTTCGGGACTTTTTCAGAAATTAACGGGAAAAGTTTTCGGTTAATGAATTTCGGGATATCATTATTTCCCGAATCCGAAATGTTTCCAAAAAAAATCCCGATTCCCGATTTAAAATTCCGGAAACAGAACTCTACTTACGAGTCTGCATTCCGTTCGTTTGTGACTAATATTAAAATTTACGGTAAATGAGTATTTATTCGATATAGAGTGGGAAATGTCGTGAATTTAGCCCTGGTAAACAATTTTAAAAGACGGACCAGTTGGCAAGGTCAATCCTCACTTGGATATGCAACACCGAGTTCTTTTTAAAGAGGAATCACACTCGGTTTATTCCGTTCTCATTTTTCCAAAAGAGGAGATCCAATTGAAAAAAAAAAAAAAAAAAAAAAAAAAATGCTTTCTAACCAAGACAATTTTTTTTTTTTTTTTTTGACCGGACGTTTATGCGGGGACTGCCTAACATTTAACACTTTAGGTAATGATTTGGGTGAACGACCTTTAACGCTGTCGTTTTTAAAAGAATAATTCACATTCGAATTTTTTTTTTTTTTTATTGGCGAAGTGAAAATAAAAAGTGTTTCTCACGTTTTTTTACTGCTTCAATTAGCGATTGTTATTTTAGTTAAAAGTGGATGGCCACGATTAGAACCTCGAAAAGAGCTCTTTAAACGAAATCATTTTTGTCTGCATAAAAAATTTTCCGAGACGAGCCTGAGGTTGGAAGGTTTCTCTTGTTTTTGCCCTCTTAATCCCCAAATGTAGCAAGACGTAGGGAGTCCGAGGGAACCGGCATCTTTGGTCGTTTGCGAAATTCGGTCCTTGTTCTGGGCCGTTTGAATCCCTAGGGAACTTCTCAAGGAGCTGTGGTTAACTGTTTGCAAGGATTTCGTCTCGCATTTTGTTATCCTCGATAACTGTAAAGCTCGCCGTTTCAACTCCCAAATGCTAAATGTGTAGTCTTTATCGTAATGCTTTTTTATCGGATGAATTTCGGTTTGGATTTCTCGGTCTGTCGTTTCTCTTTTTTCTGCAACTTTTTCCACTCTGAAACGAAAAGAAACGTTTCAAGATCCAAACGTACAGTTTGGAAATGTCTCATCCCAGGGTCGTCAATAAACCCTCATTTTTTTAGATTTTCTAAGGAGGGGGTCGGTGAAATGACAGAACTTATCAAGTCCTCAGGTTTTAATATTTATGAAAAGGAAATTGTAAACCTTTTTTTCCAGTGACCTAAGAAGAACCCGTTTGGGGATGAAAGTAAGGGACACCCTGTGAAAAATTTTAAACTTTTTTTTTCACTTTTAGGTAAAATGACAATTTTTAAGAAAAAAATTTAAATTTTGGATTGAAAGTCTTCTACCATGGGGTTCGAAGGGAAATTACTTACAGGGGCTCATTTTCATATGCTTTTAATTGAGGGTAGGCTTGTAAAAGTTGGACTAGGGTAGGTTTTAATCTTGCCGCGTTTAAAGCTTTTTTGACGTGCTTTTCCGGTTCTTTGGCCCAATTTCTCGCCGCTTTCGCCGAGGAAAAAGAATAAATTTTTTGTCGAAATTCCAGGAAACCGATTTGTGGATTTCCCGGGATCGGAATCCCTTGAGTTTCGGATAAGGTCCAAGCGCAAAATCCTCCGAACTAAAAAAAAGGGCAATAAAGCGTTAAAAATCAAAGGAGAGGAAGTCTCTAAGGGACGCACTTGAATTTGGAAATGTTTTCCGGGGTGTAAAACGGAAACCTCCGGATCCATGTCCTCGGTTTTCTCGATTTCATTATCTTGGAGGTTAATTGTTTTTGACTCGATGCTCGCTAAAACGTTCAATGCTTTTTCGAAAGGCGACGCCTCGAAATACTCGGGGAAAAAAGAAAAATGAATTTTTCCGTGGGTTACCCCCTCGAGATTTTTTAATTAAATTAAAATTACCTTATTAATCGAATTAAGGTTTGTAATAACCGAATCCAACAGAATAAAATAATGGGTTTTAATTTGAAGTTCCACCCATAAATTCCCTAATTCGGTAAATAAAGGAAAAACGGAGCAAGTCGGGATGGCTATTCGATTTTTGATGGTTTCCCCGAGCCGGAGCAACCTTTCCTCGCATTTCTCTTTAACCTCTATTATTTCCTCTTTTTTCTCCGTCAACTTTTCTAAAAGTTGCCTTTTTACAAAAAAATATTATTTTTGTATGGGAAAAAGAATGGGAAAAGGGAAATGCTTACCGGATGTAAATTCGATATTGCAACATAATGATAAGGACGTCTTTTGAAATTTCCAAATGGTTTTTATCGAAAGTTGCCAACAAGGAACCTTCCCCGATCTCGGCATTTCCGTTCATTATCGATAAGGTTTTCAATCCCTCCGTGATGTAGTTTATTCTGGTTTCGCTATTTTCCAAGCAATTCTCTATTTTAATTTGGAAATTCTCCACACCTTCCAATAACATTTTCGGAACTGAAATTATACTCAAAATTAAAAACCTTATTGTAAAATTTTGATTAGATTTAGGTACCGTCCTCTATTGTTTCCTTTGCTAGCCCATAATAACTGTGATATAGACGAATCCCGACGACGATTCTCGTCAAGTATTCCAATTGTGAAATTTTGTCTTTGTTGTCAGACGCAATAAACGTTTGTAAATTTGAAGTTTTCAAGATGCTTTGAAGTGCAGCTTTCGAAGCAAGAAAAAAAAAAAAAATCATTTTCCTTGCATTAGGATAATTTGTCTGTTGTTACCTTTTGTTTCTTTATGAGCCAGAGGATCCGACGGATTCCCTACCCCGGAGTAAAGGATTATGAAAGAAGCCAACTTTTTCATGATCTTGTCCTGGTCCTGAATTTGAAACTTGCTCTCTAAAATGTCTTTGAGAAGGACTTCCGAATTTTTCCAAGCCATCTTATTATAATCTTGCCTTGCTTGAATCAAACAGGGGGGAAGAAAAAATGACAAAATCTCTTTGGTAAAAAACGTGGCAACTTACAAAATTGTACGGGATTAAAATTCCAATAAATTTGAAGTCTTATTCCGTCGGTTGCCGGGGTGCTTTGTTTGAGAAGTTGAATGCAATCGTTAATTAATATTTGGGTTTGATCTCTCGGCATGACATGCTCTGCCGTGTATCCGTTATCGGGGTTTAAAAGCTTCATTCGAACCTAGAAAATGATTTTACACGAAAAGTAAGGTTCCGTCGGAAAATTGCGTCATTTTTGATTTGCTTACGATATATTCCGCGAGTTCCTGAGTCGCGATGCATCCGACGTTTTGGCATTCTCGACATATTTCTTTGGCTATATGTTTTATTATATTATTTTCGCTTTCCAAATTAGCTACCATCGTAATTAAAATACAGATAAACAATGAAAATAATAATAGTAACAATAGCAATAACAAATGGTGCCCTCAAGCGTTATTCTTGTAAATTACTTTGTCGCCATTTTGCGGATATTTTTCAAACTAATGCAGACCCTGCCAATACATTTTTAGGTTGGGTTTTGCGCAAAGCAGTCAAAAATGATTAAATTTACGGACTTTTGGATCCCTCTGATTTGGTTTTTTTGTGTGATTTCAGTGCCCGGATCACGGATTGTCAAGGGTAAACGATCGACTGCTTCTTTTCCGACACGATTACACCTCTTCCAACATCCTTCAGCATGTTAATTCCGTATCGAACATCGTGGACGAGACTTTGGTCGAAATCGTCGTGACGGGGCAAATCGTAGCGGAGGAAGATCCCGTGAGGCCCCACGGCCTCGTCGTCCATTCCTTTAAAGCTCCCACTTTTTGCGATTTTTGCGGGGAAATGCTTTTCGGTTTGGTTCGTCAAGGGCTCAAGTGCGAAGGTATAAACGGAAAACGAGCGGAAGCTTCGTCCGCCGACGGATGGTTCTCATCTCCTTTTATTTTTTTGAATTTTAGGATGCGGATTAAATTTTCACAAGCGATGCGTCATCAAAGTACCGAACAATTGTTCTTGCGCGAATCTTCAAAACGGAAAGAGAAGAAGATCTTCGACGTTGAACGTTCCGAGAAGCCCGTCCGAAACGGGTTCCACGTCTTCCTTAACGTCCGCCTCCGAAGAATCGGGGCTTTTGCCCCATTCCGCGGGGACGGCAGCGCCGAAACAAAGCCGTTCGCCTTGCCTCGGAGGCCGTCCGGCATGGGTCGAAAAAGAAATTGCAAATCGAATCAAAATTCCTCACACTTTCGTCGTTCACTCCTATACCAGGCCCACGATATGCGGCTTTTGCAAAAAATTGCTCAAAGGATTGTTTAAACAGGGATTGCAGTGCAAGGACTGCCAGTACAATGCTCACAAAAGATGTATCGATAAAATTCCTAAAGATTGTCCGGGAGAGAATCCGAAAGATCAAACCGGTACGATAATCCTTTAAATCCCTTTATTTTTATTCTTTTGATATGTAAAAATTTTGTTAGTTAACATTTTCCTTTATATTAAATTCGATTTTCATATGCTTTATTTGGTTTTCTTTTCTTTTCAGGCGAATATCCGGATAGCGGATTAGGGAGCGAACCCGAACGGGAAGGATGCAGAGACGAAGCCGGGGACGAAGACTCCGACAACGAATCCAATTCCCCTCCAGGACCCAGAAATTCTAACCTTTCCGAACGGAATCCCGTTTTCAATGGTGCTAATTTTGGTGTAAGTTTAATTCGAACTTTTTTTTTTTTACAATGGGACTGAACGTTTAAGGTTTTGTTTTATTTTTAGGATATGATTCCGGGGCACGACGAAGATGATTCCGGAAAGCCTAGACCCACGGCGTAAGTAATTTTGTGTTTTTAGTTTTTGACGCGAATACGTCTTAAGAGTTATTTTAATGGGTTTTTCCAGATCCTCGCCCAGCAATAACATTCCTTTAATGAGAATCGTACAGTCTGTGAAACACACGAAACGAAGGGGCTCCAAAGTATTAAAAGAAGGTTGGATGGTCCATTTTTCGAGCAAAGATAAAACCGTGAAGCGGCACTACTGGAGGTTGGACACGAAAGCCATCACCCTTTTTCAAAGCGATACCGGTTCCAAGTATTACAAGGAAATCCCGTTGGCCGAAATCTTAGCGGTGGACACGGCAAGGACGTCGGTGGGAGACGTGATGCATTGCTTCGAATTAAGGACGGCCAACGTGGATTATTACGTCGGAGAAGATCCGGTTTACGGAAAACCCGGAGGCACGGTGCCGGTCCCTCCTCCGGAAACCGGGATAGGCGTTCATTTGGCTAAAACTTGGGAAAACACGATAAGGCAAGCCCTCATGCCGGTCCAGAGCACTGCAAAATCGGAAAATTCGGGGGAATCCGAAGAAAAAGTGACGGACATGAGTCAGCTGTATCAAATATTCCCGGACGAGGTTTTGGGTTCCGGCCAATTCGGAATCGTTTACGGAGGGGTTCACAGGAAGTCCGGAAGAGCCGTCGCCATCAAAGTGATCGACAAATTACGCTTCCCTACAAAGCAAGAAGCTCAGCTTAAAAACGAAGTAGCAATATTACAAAATCTCAGTCATCAGGGTGTCGTCAATTTGGAAAGGATGTTCGAAACCCCAGAAAGGATATTCGTCGTCATGGAGAAACTTAAGGGGGACATGTTGGAAATGATTTTGTCCTCTGAAAAAGGGAGACTGAGCGAGAGGATCACTAAATTTTTGATTACTCAAGTATGTCTTCCCTATGATTTTTCCGGAGAGTCCTGGGGATGGCTTGTTTATTGATTGGTGTTTTCTTTTTTTAGATTCTTGTGGCGTTGAAGCATTTACACAGCAAAAACATCGTTCATTGTGATTTGAAACCGGAAAACGTTTTGCTTTCCTCCGATTCCGATTTCCCTCAAGTGAAACTCTGTGATTTCGGTTTTGCCAGGATTATCGGTGAAAAATCTTTCAGGAGATCCGTCGTGGGGACTCCGGCCTATTTAGCACCGGAAGTATTAAGAAACAAAGGATACAACAGATCCTTAGACATGTGGAGCGTCGGTGTTATAGTTTATGTTTCGTTAAGCGGTACATTCCCTTTCAACGAAGACGAAGATATCAACGATCAAATTCAAAATGCTGCCTTTATGTATCCACCTAATCCCTGGAAGGAAATATCCAACGACGGTAACTTTGAAGATTACCGACGTTCCTAGAAAAATGCTATATATTTTTTTTTCTTTTTCAGCTATCGATTTGATAAACAATTTACTTCAGGTTAAACAGCGCAAAAGATACACCGTCGATAAAACTTTAGCCCATATTTGGCTTCAGGATTACCAAACTTGGTGCGATCTTCGAGAATTGGAGAAGCAAATCGGAGTAAGGTATTTAACTCACGAATCCGACGACGCTCGATGGGAAAATTTTCGACGGGAACATCTCTGACCGCCCCCTCCGGCACCTAAATTACCTTGGATTTCAGTCGCTAAAACCAGGCTCCGTAAATTAATGCGGATTTAATTGAACCGAATCCCTCGTTTTAAATTATTTTTAAAAGGAAACCCGACGACGAAAAACGTGCCAATATATTGCCGTTTTTATTGGAGGAAAGAACCTTTGAAAAAAAACAAACAACATTTTGATTTTTTTTTTTTTTTTTTCAAATTGTGTTGATTGTCTCTTCCAAACGGAGAACTTCCTTTGGTTCCTTCTTCTTATTTGCATCTGTTGCCACAAAGATCGAAGTCATGAAAAAACGCAAAATAATCATTTTTTATCTTTGTTGTTGAGGCTCCAGATGTGTTACATCCATTGTCTTGCCATTTTTAATTTTGTAAATACCTAATTTTATAAATCGCTTTTTTACAAGGTTGCTACACAAAACTGGAATTTTTTTAGTATTTATTAATTGTTATTTAAAAACTCATTCCGAAGTTTAAAAGGTTCTGCCGAAGGGGAAATTTTTTTTTCAAGTATAATAATGTTTAGGTTAATACTTTACAGTATTTTATTTTGTAAAAAAAAAAAAAAAAACAAATTATGGTTGTAATCGTGCATTTCGGTTTATGTTTCGGAATAATTTTTTTTTTTATTTCGAAAATGCTCATTTTTTTTTATTTACACCAAGTATTAAACGTTTGCATTTATATGTGTAATTTTACATTAGTGCTTAATGTGGGCGTATATATTCTTTTTTTTACATATTCTCTTTCTCTCTAAATGTATAACTTTTAATTAAAAAAGGTCGTTTTCAAAAGTATAGAGCTCTCTGACGTCTTGTTCCTACATTAGCTTTTGAAAATGATCATTCGAAACATTGTCAATAAAAATTAAAAGAAGAAATTATATTTACCAAACGAATTAAATTTTTGCGCGCAAAAGATTTTTCTGTGAGCTGGGATTCGCCGAATTTTTTTTTTTTTTTTTTTTTTTTTTTGTTATTTTCTGATTATGCAATTAATGGTTTTTTTTTCTTTTTCAAAAAAAATAAATAAATAAAAAAACAAAATAAAATTAGCATGGTTTTGCTAAATGATTTATGACTGGATATTAATTGTTATTAATATTTTTAAAAAAAATTGATAAGGCCTTTGTCAAAATTTGAATTTTTTTCTGTGATTATTTAAAAAAAACGAATCTTTCAAAAGAAAATGTTGTGTTTAAGAAAGAAAAAAATATAAGTTAGTATTTTACAAGAATCGAGGGCTTTTCAAAAGCCAAATTTTATGTTTTATGTACATAATTTTTTTTTTTTTTTTTTTTTTTTTTTAATGTTTTACGTTGTAGAATCTTATTTAATTTTGTGCTAGTTTTTGTCCCGTATGTAATTTTTGGGGGAAAAAATGGTGTGATCACTTTATTTTACTTAACTAATGACAAGTTTTGTGACGAGCAAAATTTCATGGGCCATGATCACACCAATTTTTTTCACCCTGTTGTCAGTAATTTTAGGCCTACCAGTGAAACATTTGTTCTTCCCCGAAGAAAAAGACCGGATAGCCTTCTCGACGTTTTCCTCCTTTCCCGTTTTTTTTCCATTAAAATAAGAAAAACGCTGAAGCAATTTCATATTAGGAACACCATTCGTGACGGCTTGCAATGTTCAGTGCCTTCGTTTTGGTATTTAAAAAAAAAAAAAAAAAAAGTTCTCGTTCGCGTAATTGCTTCACCGCGCATCTCCCCTCTTAAAGCCCGCTCACAATTTGTTTATTTTTTCGAGATGCTAAATTTTTGTTTTTCCAAAGCACTAGAAACGTATAAAGTAAGCTCGTCATGATATATTTTATCAGTATTTTTTCAATTCACTTTAGTGCCTATAGCTGGATTTCTAAATCATCTTTTTTTTTTTTTTTTTTTTGAAATACAGGCCGGAAAATTTATTTTCTTGCTCAGAGGAAATTTTTTAAAATACCGAATTTAAAACGCGATATGCTTGCTTTTGTTACCGTTGTAATTTTTTTATTTTTTTTTATTTTATTTATTTATTTTTTTTTTTATTTTGTTGCCGGAGTGGCAAATTGTGCTTGTATCGCCATTCCGTAATTATGTAAATTGCACCCAAAACTTGTGTAGTAGATTTTTGTTATTTTTAAATAGTGGTAACAATGGCGATAATAATTAATAGTAATAAGATGGAAATAATATAAAATTTTTTAAAAATTTTCCGATAGACTCTTGGCTCAAATTCTCATATATATATTGTTCTGATTTTAATTCTTATAATTTAAAGTTTTAATTTTTAGTTTTATCTAAATAATGTAGTTGTTAAAAAAATGTAAAGGCTATTCTCGTGTACATTCATGTTAACAAGTGTTTTATAATATTTTATTATATTATATTGATGATTATTGTTTCGCTTAGTTGTTAGTAATGGAAGGATAAAAAAAAAAAAAAAAAAATTTTATATTGCATATGATTAAAGTTGATCCGATAAATCGTTATTATTCATTTTGTTTTAAAATCTAAAACTATAACAATTTTAACGAAGTATATAGTTATTTTATATCATTCGCACTTGTTTTTATTTTGTGATCCATTCTCGGTCCACGGCGTTAAAGTGCCGGAAAATCATTGGAGCTTGTCCATCTGAGAAATTATGTCACATACGGTGTCATGGAATCTTACGTGTCGGTTATATTATTTTCGAGTATTTGTTTGGGAGAATGGGTCGAAATCCCTCCCGTTTTTCCGAAATTGGTAAGTCAGTTCAAAGACTAGCAAAAAAAACAAAAAAAAAAAAAAAATGCTTTGATTTTATTTTTTTTTTTTTTCTAAAAGCAAAAATTTAACGATTCAAGAAGCGGAAAATTCTCTTGTCCGGATATTCATAATCTCACGATGATGATGTACTCGGTTCAAGGACCCGAAACCAGGGAAAACAATTTCTCAGAAGAGGACGACCGTCAGGAAGCCGGAGGAAAAGG
The DNA here is from genome assembly GCA_037577465.1 of Liposcelis bostrychophila. Taxonomy (NCBI): domain Eukaryota; kingdom Metazoa; phylum Arthropoda; class Insecta; order Psocodea; family Liposcelididae; genus Liposcelis; species Liposcelis bostrychophila. The sequence continues at coordinate 476,900 of CM075209.1, read as the reverse complement.
AAATTATAATTTCTTGGAATCCATGAAAGAAAATTTAATGACTCATATAGGTGCGTATGCCTCTTGTTTTTTAATCCTCAATTGCGATGAAACTTTTTTTTTTCTTTTTAGAAGAAAGAATCAAGAGATTAGGAGCAGTCAGAGAAGCCAGAGGAAAACACATGGACTTTCCTTCGATGGAAACTGCTTTGATCACCATTTCCTTGCTCTTATTTGCAGTTTACCTAATCAAATTAGTCATGGTAAGCTTAATTGAATCAGAGGTTCTGCCCGGGAATTCCTGATTTCCCTTTTTTATAAGGATTCTCTATAAAAAATACCAGAGATTTCTTCTTTCTAGAAATACCAGAACTTTCAATGTTTCCTGAAATCAAAATCTCTTTACAGAGTTCTTAATTTTTTTTTTTAGTTTATTTTTCGTAAAATTTTTTTTGTTAATTTTTGTTTTGCCTTAGAAAATTTTACAAAGTCTTCAAGCAAAAAAAGGACAAATGAACGCCAATTTGAACCTACTGGTGGGCCGTAAAAAAAGATCATACAGCGTGGAACTGGAAACCATAAAAATGATGGACATTTTAGATAAATATAATACTTTATTTCATTAAGTATAAATTTAAATGCTTTGGTTAGCTTGGACTAGATTAAACATTTTTTTTTTAAGTGTTTAATTCAGATAAAAATTTGTTCGCTTGCTAAACTATCTGCAAACGGTTTGATTATTTCCCTTGTGGCGAAGTAAAAAATTAAACCGAAGGAAATCGAAATCGGTAATGCAGGAAGAGCTTTTCGAAATATTGCCAGGAGTAAAAGAGTCAGGCAGAGACCCTAAAACACACAAATTTTTATTAACTTCTGTGGCTTGGAGGCTGCCCGGTAATTACTCACAATTAAAATGGCTACGAAGCACGCTAATGTAGTATTCCAGTCTCCGTATGAAGACGCTTTCCCGACCAAAACACTGTAGAAAATGAAATCTCCTAAACCTAGTTTAACGCCGCCTAATAAAAAAAAAAATGTTGCTTAAAAAAAATTCTAAAAATAATTTTTTTGAAAAAGACCTACGTTCTTCTTCTTCCGTAGCTGTCTGCGTTTCCGGTTGTTTGGTCCTAGATTTTCCGTCTCCCGATCCTTGGTCCCGAATTGCCGCGTTTCTTATTTCCGCCCGTTCGACGTGGTTGTCGACCCATTCCGTCGAAAATCCGCTTTCCGGGTCTTCTTCCGATTCTGGAGTTTGTGCATTAGTCGTATTGGAATTTCCGGTTTCCTCCGCGGTGGTCACGCTAACGTAGTTATACATGAAGGTAGCTTTAAAAAAAAAAAAAAAAAAAAAAAAAAAAAAAAATATATATATTTATTAGTTGACGCTCGAACCCTGGACCTTTTACTACGCTTACAAGAATAAATCAATGCTGGAAATATTTGCTCGTTCCTTTCCTGAGCGGTTTCCACAAGAATCCGTAACGGTCCTCGGGGTGTAAGTACCGCAACCAAATCCCATATTGAAATAGCAGCTAATCCTGTCCAAGCAGTCCATTCTGGAAGATATTTTATAAAAACCAAAGCCATCAAGGCTGCTATAAATATAAGGTAGGCTTGCTGAAGCAACAGCGGTCCCTGCCAGTGAATGCAAATCATTCCCACCACACCGAAATTCCACATGAATATTCCCAGGGTGAAATAGTCCATGGGAATGTTGTAAGCTCGAAGAACTTCTCTGAAAACAATTTTTTAAAAATAGGGGCTCTTTTTTGTTTTGACAAAAAATCTTACTTACTCTAAGTAAAGGTATGAAAATAGGAAAAGAAGCATCAGCGATGAAACTATAAGCCAACTGTGGATTATTTTGTAGCATCTTTTTTTGTATAAAATGATTAGAAGTACAGTCATTACTACAATCACTGATATTAATATAAGTGCATTGGCCACTGCATTCCAGGCTTTGGTGCCTGGATCCGAGCTTGTTTCATGGAACGGTGTATACACTCTACAAAAAAGAAGAAATTCTAAGCTCCACATAGTTACTGGTGAATTAGATTTGTGTGCTTACAAGTACATATCCCTTGTAGTGTAGAATGTGATGGAACTGATTGTTGCAACAACAACCATCATGCATAAAGATACTGGAGCAAATAATTTAATAACATGCTTTGCTCCATATTTCAGTTCTAACTCTTCCTGCCATTCTTCGCTCCCTGAGGGTCCCCCATTTGGGTGTCTCCTTCCTGTCTGGATGATGGTTTCTGGGATATCTGGAGCCTGTGACTTTCAAAAAATAATATAAGAATCAGAACCCTTCCCGGTTCGAATAGTTAAAACCTTACTTGTTCGGCTGTTTCATTTTTCTTTCGGTCAGATCTTTTTTTCCTGCGTGATGACTTATCATTTAAGGGTTCCGCCAGGACTTCTGCAGCTACGTGACCGTCCATCAGCCCGGTATATTCGTTTGCTCCTTCAAATTCGCTACCGCTATCCGACATGGAAATTTCCTAATTCATTTAGGTTTATCAACTACATCCTTCTCCTTCAAGTACCGATATGGTTTTGTATATCCCGAAGAATTTCAATAACCTGACGTGCTAAGAACTAGTTTTTATTTATTTATTAATATTAACTACTTCAGATTTCATTTACGCATATTTTTACACTTTTATTTTGTTTTTGTCGTTTTTGTATAATTGTCGACTCAACATGAACTCTGGCGGATCCCTTTAACAACTGCCGAGCCGAGGCAGGGATCACGAAGGAAAATGAGTTAAAGGCCAAACGGTTATTTTTTTCTTCTAACCGTAATTTGGTATGAATTCAGAAATTACAAACATAGGCTGAAGTCATGTTCATAAATCTTTGCCATGACATTGAATTATAATCTATTTAAAAATCCCGGAAAAAATCAGCCATAACCAGATAAGGTTAGAAAAACGCCAGCGCGGCCAATTTGTGTACTAAAAAAAATGGGAATAACTTTGTTGTTGTGATTGTTTCAATGTCGGCACAAGGTTCTGAACACCCTTTCGGATTGAATGGATCTGAGCTTGGAAGTGTTAAAATGTTAAGACCTACGGAAATCGAAAGATCTAAAATTTTCTAAAAATTCGGGAGAAATTAAGTGCTGCGCAGGGATGAGACTTTCCAAAGATTACTCGTTCCAACTGATGTAGGATTTTAATCAACAGGAATTTTAGATTTTAATAAAACAATGAATACCGGTAAATTAATAGGGTTACTTTTACATTCAGATAAAAAAAGACTCAGAAAAGTGTTGTTATTAAAATTAATTAAAATTAATTAAAATTAATTAAAATTAGGTTTTTGTTACTTTTTTTTAATCATGTTAAATCATCACTGAACTATTTTAACAATTAAAATATTATTGAGTTCTAAATGAAAACTTGCTCGCTTGCTAAATTATCCGCGAATGGTTTAATTATTTCCCTAGTTGCAAAGTAGAAAATCAAACCGAATGTGATTGAAATCGGTAATGCCGGCAGTGCTTTCCGAAATATTGCGAGCAGAAGAAGAGTGAGGCAAAGACCCTTGAAAAAAGATAATTATTAATTTTAATTTCAACAATTGTCAATAATTCCATTCAATTATAACTTACAATTAAAATTGCAACAAAACAAGCTAAGGTCGTGTTCCAGTCACCGTAGGAAGAAGCTTTCCCAACTAAAACGCTATAAAAAATAAAATCGCCCAATCCTAATTTCACTCCTCCTGAAAAATATTTTTTGAATTAGAAAAAAAGAGCTTATTATTTTTCTTTAAAATGCTTACTTTCTTCTTCTTCCGTGACGGTTTCATTCTCTTGATGTGTTTGCTGTTGCTGTTGCTGTTCCTGACGCCTGGGTCTCGCGTCCCCAGACCCGTGGCGAACTTCTCTGCTTCTTCTCTCCGTTCGCTGAGCGTTCGAATTGGCCCAATTGTTGGAAAATCCGCTTTCCGGGTCTCCTTCCGATTCGGGCGACTGAACGGAGGTCGAGCTAGTGGAATTTTTTGTTTCCTCCATCGTTGTCACGCTCATATAACTGTACATGAATGTTGCTGAAAACCGTTTCCAGTCCATAACATATAATTTTCGTAAAGAACAAAAAAATTAAATTGAAATATGCTTACAGGAATAAATTAAGGCGGGAAATATTTGTTCGTTTCTTTCCTGAGCAGTTTCCACGAGAATTCGTAAAGGACCACCGGGTGTGAGAACAGCAATCAGATCTGCAAAAGCAAAAAATTTTTGATTTCCAGAGTGGTCAATGAAGAGTTTCAAATACTTTACCCCAAACAGAAATGACTCCTAAAACTACCCACGCTGTCCATTCGGGAAGATATTTGATAAAAACTAATGCCATCAGGGCCGCTACAAATATGAGGTAGGCTTGTTGAAGCAATAACGGTCCTTGCCAGTGAATGCAAATCATTCCTACCACTCCAAAATTCCACATTACTATTGCCAGTGTAAAATAATCCATTGGAATGTTATAAGCTCGTAATACTTCCCTGCAACATTAATTGATATTATAGCACATATAGTATTTTTCAAAATTGCATCTTCAAATTGATACTTACTCTAAATATAAATAAGAAAATATGAAAAGAAGCATTAAAGAAGAAAGGATGAGCCAACCGTGAATAGTTTTGTAACAACGTTTTTTATAAAGAATGATTAAAATAACTGTCATGATTACTATCACAGTAATTAGGATTAGTGAATTTGCAACTGCATTCCATGCTTTGGTGCCTGGATCTGAACTTGTTTCATGAAAAGGTGTATAGACACTGGAAAAACAAAAATTGTTTTGAATATTGTTTGCTTTAAGTAAAAAATTTGAATTTACCCTACTTACAAGTAAATATCCTTTCTAGTGTAAAAAGTAATTGAACTAATGGTGGCCACGACAACCAACATGCACAGAGAAACCGGGGCAAATAATTTAATAACATGTTTGGCACCGTATTTTAATTCCAACTCCTCTTGCCATTCTTCGCTACCGGGGGAATGTACTCCGGGAGGCCTCCTTCCGGTCTGCACAATGGTGTCCGGAACATCGGAAATACTGGGTCCGCCCTAAAAAGATAAGATACATCCATTGGGTATAAGTATTTGTCTCCAAACTGAAAGGTTAACAAAAATTAAAACCACCTGTGTATCGGGTGCATTTCGACGTTGAGTGGTGCTGTTTTTTTTCCTTCTTTCGGACTTATCGCTGGTCGTTTCCGTGACTTCTCCAGCTACATGACCGTCCATCAGACCCGTATATTCGTTTACTTCGTCGCTATCACTATCTGACATATAGATAATAATTAATAAATAATCGGAACATGTAGATAAAAAACAAACAAATATTATATGGCTTAGAGAGACTGGCTGCATCAGGTGTTTTCACAACCATTGAACTAATCTCGCTGGTGAACACTGTGCAATCCGGTGGTCCTGTTCACCTGTTGTGACTTTAAGGCAAAATGACGTCATTTGCGACACGCATTATTATTGTGACCCTAAACGACAAGAAAAATGATCGCCATTTTTCATCCGTCACGGTTAAAAAGTATTATAAAAAGCTAAAATGGAGGATGTATGTCATACGTCGTTGGGAAAAATGTTGCCAAAACAACAAAGGTAGAAGACTAATGCAAATTATCTTTTAGGCTCTCCAAAATTATTGGACTAGCATCATCTTCAAAAAAGTTTTCTCGGATTTTGTTTCGCCAACCCCGGACTTGAAATCGCTCCGTTCAATTCTGTAATCTAAACGTAAACGTAATGTTAAAAAAGTTAAAACACTGCACCTTAACTCAATATAAAAAAGTATCATTGAATATCAAAAAGTACACAGATAGCTATGTTACGAAATAAACATTCCAATTTGTTTAAAAACATCACCATCAATGGTGAAATGTTTGATTTTAAAGAAACGGGAATTAATATTTTATTTGCAGTGCATCCGCTTTCTAAGAGAATGTGCATGAGAATACTGGATAAAAACTGAGATCAAATGGATGAAACTGATTTTGATTTTAATGGAAAACGCGGGAAAGCAGAAGAGAAAGAATAATGAAAAATTGGCCAATCAGGGGCTCGGAATTTACGTGCGTTTAGTGCAGTGCCGAGATTCACAAAATGGCGTTTCGGGTATAGTGTCGATCTCTAAAAAATAATTTTGTTAAATTTTTATGAGTTTTGTGAATCAGATTTACTTTATACAGCGCTTTAAAAATCATTCGTGGAAGGTTATTAAGGGACATTAATCAGGGATTAACTGGTGTATAATTATTTGACGTCGGCGTCGGTCCCTTGTGAATATAGGCAACGCCGTGTATTTAAATTTTCCTTTTGCTTGCTCCTTTGCGCAGAAATTTTTGGTGTCAACTGACAACGAGTGCTGTATATGTATTTTGTGTTGTCTTTTTGGTTTCTTCCAGTAACAGGATTTAATTGCACCATCTAAGGAATCAGAGAGGGTAAGTGAGAAAGATGAAAGGATGTCTTTTACGGGTTTTTCATTTTTTTCGAGGGGACGGGGGACGGGAAACCCTGTCGTCCGTAACGGGTTCCGGGGTCGATAGTTTCGTCGTGCCTTTCGAATTCAGACCCTCCAGACATGACTCTTTACTATGTGCTAAAGAGCGAAACCATTCCGGTAACCAGACGCTAAGCGCTTGGTCGTCACACCGTTGTTGTTTATAATCTTTAATGTTATTAGTGGGTGGGAGCGTTTGTCAATGACGTTGTCCCAATCTAACAATTGCTTTTGATACGGTAATAATATTATTCTAAAATCAGCTGCTTAACCGTGCACATAACACTGAATAGATGGATCTAGCAAGAGGAAACAATTAATATAGGTTTTCATTATTTAAGCAACATTTGGTTAGATTTACTTGCTTCTGCTTGCCTTAATTTATAATAACAGGCTACATGTTGACACAAATTAATAACAACAATTTAATTTATGGGGTATAATATTAATTGATTTGTTTTAATTTGAATCGAGAAGGTATCAGGTCAAGTTTCTTAGATAAAAATATTAATGGATTACTTGTAATGCCTAATTCTGTGCGATGACATCATCAAAGAGTAGAAATAAATAAATTAATTGTTTTGTGCAAATAACAGTTTTTTTCGTTATCTTTTGGCATCGTCAAAATAAATTGCAACAAAAGAAAAGTTGGGCAAAAAAAAATAGTCCCACCATGACCTTGGTTGAATGGATCAATGTAATAAGGGTTGCAAATATAACGGCGCAAGCCCGCGTCGAGCTCTCCGCTAGCCTCTTCCCAGTTTCTTTCTCGATTGCGTCATTGCACGTATAATCGAGGTAATTTGCAAAATAAAAAAAATTGGTAAGCCCGCATCCCTCTTGAAACGATCTCATCCAAAATTGAAAAATTATAAGAGTTTAATACTTTTTCAGGAAACCAAACGGGAAAGAAAAACGGAAAACTTTTTATCTTTTTACCTTTTAAATCTCTTCGCCGTTCTTTTCATCGCTCGCATTTTATTTGTGCGATTTAAAAGAAAAAAAAAAAAAAAAAGGTAGAAGCCGGTAAACGAAAACGATAAAAGCGACGTATACGAATTTGGCAGTGTTTGAGAAGAGAATTATGGTTTGGTTTTAAAAAATAGTTTTTTTTTCTTGGAATGAGTTTGGGCTGACGGCTAAAAAAAAAAAAGAAGGAAAGGAACTTTTAGCCACGAGATTTGTTTGGCCAAGTAAAATCGATAAAGGGAAAGTCGGTATCACTCTGTATCACCTTTTGGTTAATTGTAATCACTTTTAATTTTTCTTGGTTATTAATTTTTTTTTTAATTTTGAAGTTAAGTTAACGGGTTATGCACCCAAGAAGCTTAATCACTTTCGGCCAATTTTAATTTTTGTCAACTGGATCAACTTTTGTAAAATTTGAAATTGCTTTGAAAACGTGGGTGTAGTCGGTTTCTCCGGAGAAATCGGTAGAGTTTCCCGATGTTCGTGGTTTGCATATTAAGCATCTTTTCTTGACTCATTGGCCGGAGATTTGGGTTCAGAAACTTGGTTTTGGTCGAGTTATTTTATCTTTGAATCAAGTTAGCAATGCGGCATCTGGTGGCGAAATTTGGCCCTAGGCCTAATACTAATCAACGATAACCGATTCGTATCTTACCAAGTTAGGTTAGGTCTTTTTCTCCTTTTACGATGTCTCTACGTCAATTTAATCAAAATCAAAGGGACCTTGAGTAAAATTTCATTTCATCCTTTTATCGTTTTTCACGTTAATTGCATGTAAAAATAAAAAACAAGGAATCGTCTTGTTAATGCCGAATTTCAAGGTTAACTTTTTTTTTTCTTTAACGTTTCAGCAACAAGTTGAGTAGGAAATATCATTCGGTTAGAAAATGTTTCGCTTAAAGGATTACGATTGTGTCGGATTCGATTTGGACAACACTTTGGCGGAGTACAACGTGGAGGAATTAATCAAGTTGGAGTACGAGGTCCTCTCAAAGTTTTTGGTGGAGCAAAAAGGATACGACAGGGAATTTCTCTTTAAACCTTTTCAAGATGGAAGGTTTTTCTTGCAAAAAGGACTTTTCATGGATTTGAAGAGAGGAAACGTGTTAAAAATCGGACGGGACGGGCAAGTTTTGAGAGGATGTCACGGGACGAAACCCTTGACTCCCGACGACCTCCTCGAAATTTACGGATCCGACAAAATTTGGGATGATGCCAAAGAATACGTGAGGATCCTTTGAAAGGTTGGAACACACCTTTAGAAAAAAAAATAAGGTCCGTCATGGATTATTTCGACACTCCCAGCGTTTTGGCTTTTGCCAGGATAGTGGACTCGTTGGACTCTTCGGCCGGCCGCAAAATCGGAGACTACCAAATTTGGCCCCACGTCTTGGAAGGCCTTTACTTCATGTTTGAAAGGAGGAATTTTGCGGAGCGCACCGGAGGATACTTTCCCGCCCTCCAAAATAATCCCGCTTTATATTACAAAAAATGTGAGGTCAAAGTTTTGGAGTGGCTAAAGAACCTCAGGAAAAACAACAAGTTCCTGTTTTTGATCACGGGGTCCAATTTCGATTCCGCGAATTGGACCGGAAATTATTGTCTGGGAGAGAATTGGCCGGAATATTTCGACGCCGTCGTGTGCTACTCCCGGAAACCTTTGTTTTTCGCCTGCGACAGACCTTTTCTAAAAATCCAGGACGGGGTGGAGGGGGATCCTTCCTTTTTGAGGGAGGACCAAGGGGTCCCGATCTACAGTCAGGGAAATTGGAAGGACCTCATGGAATTTGCAGCTCGGAAAACCGGGATCAGAAACCCCAAGTCCTTATACATCGGGGATAATTTAATTCAGGACGTGTATTCTCCCTCCAGGTTCAAATGTTGCGACACCCTCGCCGTTTCCCAAGAATTAACCCAAGATGACGAATTTTGGGGCTCTTATTTTCAAGTGAACGGATCCATTACCTTTTGGAATCAAGTGATAAAGTCTCACGCCAAAATTTGTGTTCCGAGTCTCGGTCTTTTAGCGGAGAGACCGTTGGATTTTGAGTTTCCATCTTTTGCTGGCTTAACCCAAAGTGGATATCATTTACAATAAATTTTTTTTAGTTTTTTATTTTTTTATTTTTTTATTTTACTTTAAGGATTAATCCCTGTCACTCTGGCTTTGAAAATCTTTTTATTTAAAAAAGAGGAGCTTCCGGAATTGCGGTTTAAAAGAAATCGCGGATTCACGAGGAGCCCCGACGGTGTGAAAAGAAGTAGCGGGAAAAATAGAGAAAAGCAATTTTTCCTGGTAAAAGAAGCGAACGCCGTTACTCTCTGTATCGAGGGGATGCTCAATTTCGAATCCGGTGAAAGTTCGGCTTTCTCCGACTCCAGGCTCTCGGAATTGCTTTTGTTAAAATCTAGTCGTACGTTCGGTCTCTTTGGGACCGGTTTTTTTAATTTTCCTTTTTTTTTTTTTCGGGCTTTTAAGGTGTGTTCTTTTCTGTGATGTTTACTTTCTTGTAGGAACTTGATAGTAGGTATCTCTTTATTAAAAGAGGGATTAACCCGCTGGTTAAAAATTAAAACGGCTTTGGAAAAATGTTTAACCAAAGCCAAACTTGAAACTAGACGTTCTCGGTTTCGCGTGTTCGGGTGCCAAAACCGTTTGGGGTCACGCAAATTCCTCTTTTTTTTTCCTGAACGTAAAAATAGTTGCGGAAGACAAACGAAGGCTTTAGTGTGATTACCTATCGATCTCATGCAGATGTTACCACCCCTCCCCCCACGTGTTTTCCGGATTTTATTGGAAAGAATCTTTTTTTTCCGTTTCGGTGAATCCTTTGGTTCACTGAACGTAAAGGTTCATCATCTTTCCGTTTTTTTTGATTTTATAAACCTACCTAAAAAAAGAAAAACTCGTCATTTTACTTGCAGAGGGTTAACTCGGAGCCACATTTTTTTAAGACTTATACAAGAACATTTTTTTCATTTTTTTTTTTTTTTTTAGGTCGAGGAGATGCAAAAATAGATCATATTTTACATTTTATTCGCTTTTTGGTGGAAAAGCTTTTGCCACCGGAATTTAAATTCCTTTTTAAAGTATTCGGATTTTTTTTTTTTTTCTTTTTTAAGATTAGTGAAGGCGCAAGTTTCTTTAGTAGATTCTGTTGAGGGGGTGGTAAGGGTTAAAGTGACGGACTTAATTTTGGAAAAATTTTAATCTTGAGATCCGGATGCTTGGGGGAATACCTTGGCTCATGGAATCTCATTAATTTCCTCCTCGGTCACGGATGTTTTTTTGTCCATTTTTTTCACCTTTTTTTAAGGGATTATCGGGGTCTGGCAGTGCCCCTTTTTCATTTGGGAAATTATTTACTTGACGTTTCCCGACATCTTTCACTCTTCGATTTGAGCAAAGCTTTTTTTTATTTTTATTTTCGGTCCTTTATCTCGCAACAAAAGGGGTCCGTTGATTTAGTCTGAAAATATAAATTTCCGGAAATAAATAAACGGAGAGTAACGTGGGAAAAAAAGCCGACTCGTGTATATTCCTCATTATCGATTTTGCTTTTGGGGGTCTACAAGGGGTGGAACATGCACAAGTTGGAGACATGCCACACGGATCCTGCGTTACCCTCCGATTAAATTCCTAACTTTCGATTTATTTATTTATTTATTTTTTATTTTTTCAGATTTAACGAGTAACCATGCCGTCGAAAGCCCCGGCAGAAGCCCCGGCGGAAGGAGGACCTCCGAAGACGGAACTACAGGAGCTCCAGCTCAAAGCGGGACAAGTTACAGATGAGGTGAGTCAATAATGACGCAGACTTTTATTTTTGGGGGGGATCGAAAAATTTGCGGTTGCATTACAAAAATAAGTAGCAACAAGTTTGGGTGTCGCTTATTTTGAATGTCAACGCTTACGGGAGCTTAACGAACCCTTGAAAATGATTTGTTTCCCTTAATAATTCAACGTTGATTTTTTTCTTTTTAGTCTCTGGAAAGCACAAGGCGGATGCTGGCTCTTTGCGAAGAGGTAAGTTTTGCAGCAGAAAAATCGACATTTTTAGGATAGAAAAGTACTTGGTTTCCTTCGGAATTTAGGAAAAAGATTTTCCGTTTGGGACTCGACCGAAATACCGAACGAAGCCATATCCTAGTTTTAGTCGGACTAACAAATTTAATTTTGCAGCTTCTACTAACGGCTACTTTATAATTTCAGCATGTCCTCGGTCGCCTAATAACTAATTTTTCTCTTTGAAAACTTTTAGCATCCGATCGCCTCGTGAATTTTTCTTTTTTTGTAAAAAAAATTTTTATCTCCTACATTCTCCGATGTTGCCCTGCTTTTTTGGTTTTGTGTCGTCCCTGTGATGTATATTTCGGATAAAGATGCTCTCGGCAAATGGATCGCCGAGGACGGAAGTAGCATGAAGCAAGGCCCGTTTTACACGCATTTTTTAAGTATACGAGCGCACTCTTTCTCGGGCCCCAAAGGCCCTGTCTTCTCTTAAAGGCCCCAAGGCAGCATGTCCGTTTCCTTGTTATCCTTTTATAGAACGACATGTCCGGATCGATCTCTCTCCTGATGGTAAGGTAAGCCGCATTCGGATTCGATGGATTCACCTGTAAAAAAAAAAAAAAAAAAAAATATTCGGAATTGCATGCTCCCCTCTCCCTTTTTTTTTTGAAGATAATTTCAAAACTTTGAAAACATTGGAACAAAAATTATCTTCGAAAACGTGTTAACTTTACTCTTTTCGACTATGCTTACTCTTATCTGTGCTACGGCTTGTGGTCTCTGTTGATCCTTGAGTCTTTTCGTTTTTTTTTTCTGGTCTAAATTTGATTTGGGTAAAAGTAAAAGAAAAACGAAAAGTCGGACTTTGTGTAAGATCGGCATGGTACAAGGACTCTTGTCTGCCGATTGTTTTTTCCTTTGATGTAGCCTCGCCTCTCTCTTTCTCTTCTCCGGAGATGACGTGGAGATAAAAAAAAAAGAAAAAAAAAACTACACACAAAATATTTGACTCACATTTAATTACAGATATTTTACTAATTATATAAATTTAAATGTATTTACTCGTAATTTGACTCCTTTGTGCCTTGTTTTTGACCCGATTTTTTTCAACAAAACGGCCTTTGTGATAAACTTTTTCCCTTCTTCTTCTTCTTCTTTTTTTTTTAAATTTTTGGGTCCGGCCCTTTCGTTGGAATATCGAGGATTTCCCCGTTTTCCTTTTTTACTACCTTCTCCTTGTTTTTTGGTTACTTTACTTTGATCTTTGTTTTTTTTTTTTTTTTTTTTTTTTAAGAAAATTTTTAGGACCTTGGGTTTCGTCGAAAAAAACTTATTTTAAATAAATTTTTATGCGTCTTTCTTTTCGTGCTGCCCAGAGCAAGGAAGCCGGAATCCGCACTTTGGTGGCCCTGGACGACCAGGGAGGTGAGTCGTTTCCCGTCCTTCGTCGTCCTTTTTCGTCTGGTATCGTGCCCCCCTCCCCCTTGACCCGATACCTTCAAACTCGAAAATCATTTCTTTTTTTTTCGTTCGCCTGCATTTTTATTCCTATTCAATTTTGTTGTTGTCGAAACAAGATAAAAGAAAGGGTTTGTCCCGTTTTTTTGTTTTTCTTTGTGGTGTCCTTGATGGTTAATTTTTCTGCATCCGTGGAGCCGCATGTCCTCAAAAAGAAGAAAAGACCCATTTCACTCATTACAAACATGTTTTCCTTTTTAAAATAAAAAAAAATACGAATCGCAATGGCACGTTTTTTACAGCACAGTAGGCACTTATGTACACCGCACACTACCCTTACACATTTCAAATTTATACATTCGGATCATTTCAACTGCAATTACATTTAATCGCTCTAGTTTATTTACCTTATTAATCTGCATGCAGCCTATCATTCCAAAAAAAAAAATCATGACGGGGAGGGAATAACGTTGACATGCTGTAGGATGAAGAAAATTCCTCGCTTAAATAAAAATAAAAACGAGAAATTTTCTTGATTGAAAATTTGGGAATTGAAAGATTTCGTAGACTTACCATTTCCTTTTTTTCGGCTTTTAGCAGTGTTTTTGATTTTTTCGGGTAGTTTTTGATCGTTTCCAATTTATTAAAATGTTAGCTTATTATGTAGATTAGGTTATTTTCTTTGAAATATTTTATCGTGAGCCTATTCGTTTGAAATATAAAGGAATCAACACGGGGTGAGTCCAATTTTCCTTAGGCCACGAATTAACTTGAAAATTTATTTTTCTTTTTTATTTTATTTTATTTTATTTATTTTTTGGTTTTGTTTTGTTTTTAATTTTTTTTAAATTTTTATTTTGGTTTTGGTTTTTTATTTATTTAGAGCGAAGATGCGGGGCAAAAAACATTGGAGATGCTAAGTCATCAAGGCGGTAAGAATTTTTTTTTAATAGAAAAAAAAGAACAAACGCCGATTAACATTTTTGGGATTAACACTCGATTAATAATGCTAACTGTTACTTAGTCATTAACTCTTTAACTATTTTGGGGTACCCAGCAGCAAATGCCGATGACCTAAGGCTTGTATATTGCCTCCTTTAACAAGTTTATCTTTTTTTTTTTTTTTAATTTTACAAAAAAAAAAAAATCATTTTTCATTTTTTTGCCTGGGATTTCATTGTGCTTGATGACCGTCGTAAACGATTTTGCAGTTTGTCTCCGGCAGTCTTTTTTAATGAAAGACTGCACCCGACGACTACCGCCCCGGCATTTTTTTTTTCTCCTGTCTCTGTCTCTCTTTATTTTGGGTTCCCCCGAGGGATGTAAAGGATGTTCAGCTATTTAATGTTTGATTTATTCAGCCGTCCAGTGCTCTTCGGGATTTGTTGGACCAGCTTTTTGAATCATCTCATCAGTTTCTCATTATTATTATTTTTTTTTTTTTTTTTTTTTTGCAATTATAGTTTTTTTTTTCTGTTTTTTCTTTGGTTTTATTTAATTTTTTCCCCCGTTGACGTCGAATTTTTTCATTTTTTTCCTTTTTAAAAAAAATTTTGTCACATAATGCTGATTCTCCCTATGTTAATGTTGTAGAGTCACGAGGTGGGGATGAAATCGTTAGTCATGTTGGACGAACAAGGGGGTAAGATTCCTCAACCGTAATCTCTCTCATATACTCTCTCTCTGTCTTTCTTTTTCTCTCTCTGTTATGTGTTTTCAGTTACTTTTCGATGTGGAAAAAAAAAGCTTTCTCTTCCTTGGGTAACGGGGTCGGTGGATGTATATCGAGGGCCGGTAGATTTTGGATTTTCTTTTATTTCCTTTTTTTTTTTTTTCTTTGTTTGCTTTTCCGGATATAAGGTATATCATTTTCATTGATGCATGAATCGAGTCATCCGCCTTTTGCACTGCTTCCTTTGCACTCGACTCACAATTTTTTTTTTTTTTTGAAAAAAAGCTTAACTTCACTCTCCACTTCAGTATAAATGTAATTTTTTATACTTTCCTGTTTAAATAGATGATTTAGAGGGTAAAGATAGAGTATTTGTTAGTAAGTATATGTTTACAAAAATTTAAACTCGGGGAAGGGAGGGGATTTAAAACAAATTTTAAAATTGCCGCGCTCTTTGAGGAAATGTCTTAAATCAGTTCTTTTATTTATTTTATTTCATTTTTTTAAGGCCGTTAAAATTATCAAAGGAAAGGGTCAGCAGTAGGCAATTTAAAATTTTTTCCCGGTTTTTCCATTTCATAAATAATTATTTTGTGAGGAGGTTTAACGTTATCAGTTGAAAAAAAAAATAAAGGATGTGGGGATTTTAAAAAGTTGCAACCGGATCTAACGGTTCCTCGATTTCTTTTCCCAGAACAACTTGACAGGATCGAGGAGGGCATGGACCAGATCAATGCCGACATGAAGGAAGCGGAAAAGAATTTGACCGGAATGGAAAAATGCTGCGGAATCTGCGTTTTGCCTTGCAACAAGTAAGGTCTTGCCGTAATCCCTCGGTTTATCTGGCAACGTTTTTTTATAAATTTCCTTTTTAAACAGATCTGCGTCTTTTAAAGAAGACGAAGGAACCTGGAAGGGGACGGACGATGGTAAAGTCGTCAACAACCAACCTCAGCGAGTTATGGACGAAAGAAACGGGATGGGACCTCAAGGAGGATACATTGCCAAGTAAGCCGACGTTTTTAAAAAAATGGAGAAACTAGATTAACGGAGTTTTCCCGGTTTCAGGATCACGAACGACGCCCGCGAAACCGAAATGGAAGACAACATGGGACAAGTGAACACCATGATAGGAAATCTTCGGAACATGGCCCTAGACATGGGATCCGAACTGGAAAATCAAAACCGTCAGATCGACAGGATCAATCTAAAGGGAACCTCCAACGAGACGAGAATAGCGGTAGCCAATCAGAGGGCTCACGAGTTGTTAAAATAAAGGAAAGGATCGAAAAGGTCCAAGGTCGCCCGATTCACCGGTGTGATGTCAAAGTGCTTATTAATATCATTATTTTCCCTTAAATTCTTTTCCATCATCTTCGCGCTTCATTTCGAAAAAAAGGAGAAAAGAAAAAAGAAACTTTTTTTTACTTGATTTTAGTGTAAATAATTTTCCGAGTCACTTTCTTTTTGTGATTGTGCTTTCTTTTCGGCACTGTAAATTAACAACTCACCGTTTGAAACTAAAGCCAAGAATTTTCTTTTACATCCACGATGAGTGTCGTGCACTTGTTGCAATCGCAAAAAAAAAAAATTACGGACCGTTTTTTTTTTTTTTTTTTTTCTTTTTCTGGAAGCTGGGCGCACAAAGTCGCTATCAATTCTCCTACACGATCTCCCTCCCCTCCCCGTTATATTTTTTTATTTTTTAAACAGAATTATATATTTATAAAAAAATTGTATAAATCAAGTTATTTTTTAATTTTTATTTTTAATTTTTATTTTCGATTCGTTCCTAATTTACCGACTTAAGTGGTCAGTCGTGAATCGTTCTTGCATTTTGCAACCAAAACATACATCTTTTTAATATTAAGTCAAAAAAATATGCTTCATTTCCTTAGATGATCTAGTTTTAACCAAAAATTTTTAGAAGTTAAAAAAAAAAAAAAAATGCATAAAAAAAGACAGTCTTCGTAATTTCAACTAATTTGAATTGGCACCCGAAATATAAAAAAAAAACGGGTGCGGCGAGTCTATTTTGTACGAGGATTTTAGCTAGGTAGGAGAAAAAATATATTCATAGAAATTTATATAAAATAATTATGAAAACATTATGGTTAACTTTAGCCTCTTATTATATGCAATAAATAAAATAATAATTTAATTAATAAATAATATTATTTACAAACTCTAAATGTAAGATTAAAAACGCCATAAGAAAAAACAAATTACGCTCGTTTCTCTCATTTAAAAAAATATTTCTTAACGAAAAATTTTATGGGAAATCAATCGACTTTTCAAACTAACGGGGAAAAATAAATTAGGTATTTTTTAAATAAAAAAAAAGGAAAGGGATCGGGTTTTTTATAAAATTTTTAAAAAAAGGAACGAGCCAAACACAAATATTTATTTATGTTATGGTGGAACATTGTCATGTATGCCGTTCTGTAGTTAATCGATTTGGAAAATCCGGTTATAATGTTTGTAGCCCACCCGGAGAATGTGATAAATTTTTTTTTTTTTTTGTTTTCTGATGAGAAAGGCCTAAATTTGAGGTTGTAGCCCAATTAGCGCTGGGACTCTGAATCGTTGTTTTTCTACAAACATTATAATATTTTTTCGAAATCCTATTTTCTTAAATCGTTCAAAACTAATTTTTAATAATTATTATTGTAGACGTGTTTAAAGTTTACTCTGTGATCATTATTATAATTTTTTTTTATATATATTTAAAAAAAGAAATATGGGTTGAGTTTGCTTGCTTTTAGAGTTTAATCGAGAATAGCTACATAAAAAGATAATTTTTATCTGCCTGTTATAAAATTTTAATAAAAAATGTGAAGAGAAAATGTTCCGGACGTCTGATTTTTTTCTGGTACTTAATATTTTCTTCCGCTTTAGAACTGTTAGTAATTTTCGTACGCTTTCATTTTTCGAAGGATGGGAAATCATTTTTCTTTTTTGTTGCAATTGAGGCCTAACCCTGGGAGGTTATCGGTTTGAGACCCTTAGGTTATAAATTCGTTTTAGATGTTGATACTTTTTTTTTTGGTTATAATTTCGCCCTCCTCGACGCTCATTTAATCGTTTAGAAAATGGGAGCATTTTCCAAAATATTGGAATTAAAATGAAACATGTCTGCAGGTTATTTATTTTTTATTTTGGTTTTCAATTTCATTGGATGTGTAAAATTACGTAATCGTAAAAATAAAAGGTTTATTTATTTCTTATACTTTTATCCATTTTCTGTGATGATATCATATCCCTTTATAAATTTTACCTAGGCATCACCTGTTGTCTTGTAACGGTTCAAATTCTTTCATTATAAACGATTTAAAAGAAAAAAAAATCGATTAATTTATTTTTTATTCATTTCCGTGGACGGAAGATCCAATTCGAAAGCCGCCCTTTTTTTTTTAACGGAGAGATGCACTCGAGTACGGCCACTCCTCGATATCGGTAACAAATGAAAACCGAGTTTGTTTGCCTCTGGTTTTTCGTTAACGCTGGTTGCTCCGAAATCGTGGAACACGAAATTTACGGGAAGGAAGCTCTACGAGAGGCCGACAAGTTAATCCCATCCAACGGTATGTCAAGTCTCCGAATTTATTCTGGATTTCGTTAATCGTTCGATTTTTTTTTTCCACCAGGGAAGGATATCGACCCGAGATGTCGAAAATGCTCCTTGAAAGAAAATTTATATTGCATCGGGAAAAATGTTTTGCACGATCATTGCTGTTGCGACAGGAGGCACAGAGGTAAGTAAAATTCCAAGGTTTTAAGTGGATTCGAAATGCACGCAACAACCCGAGTCATGGAAAAAAACTCGGTCCGTCTTTAATGGAAACTTTTGAATTTTCCAGAAAAGTTTTCCTTCATACCTCACAAGTGTTACGTCAAACTTTCGGGAACATGCGAACCCGTGGCTTCCGATTGCGAGGAATACACTCGTTTATATAATTGTTGCTGCAAAACTATTACCCAAAATCAGTGTAAGTCTTTTCGATACACAATTTTTTTTTTTTTAATTCTGTAGAATTTGTATAAAATTTTTTAGGGAAAAGATTTTCTTTGGCCGTTGCTGGAAACAAAGGAGAAATAACCAAATTATCAAAGGTTTTATCAACTTTGACGATCCCGATCGGCTCTCTTAAAAGTTTTTTTTTTTTTTTTAAAGGCTTGTTTTGCATAAAATTTAGGTGAACGAGTCGAGAGTAGGTTCGGTGTCTCACAGTTAGGGCCGAGATAGTCGTGCCAAATTTTGTTTCCGCAATCTGTTCGACCGGGTATTTTTCACTCGTCGATCACGCAATTATTTTCCGAGACGGTTGTATTTTTATCTCGGAAAGAAGAAGGATCCGACCCGGGATTTTTTTTTTCGGGAAAACAGGAGCGGGGAGGGAGGTTTTGCACCCGTGTCGGAGCCATAACGAAGCTCGTCGGATTTCGAACCGGTTTTCCCGTCCGTTTTTAAACGTTTGTTTTCACTCGGGTCCGTGTCGTCCCACGAGAAAAAATATTTTTTAAGAAACGCGAAAAAGATCAGTCGTTGAACTCGCGGCCGAAATGTCAGTTTGAAAACGATGGACCGATCGATAGTTTTTTTGGGTTTGGCCCTTCTTTTTCTTTTTCGTTTTCCCGAGACTCGTGGCAAAACCGAACAAAGGACTAACCTTGCTACAATTCTAGACCTTCTCGTCAACGTCGGAAAGGAATATTACGAAATCAACGGTGAGTTATTTAAAAAAAAAGGTGAAGAACCATGTGGAAGTAGCCGATTATTTTTGTTTAGGGATCCGCGAGGAGAGCAGATTCCAATGCCCGATATGCGATTCTTCGGTTTACAGTTATTGTAGCGAAAAACTTTTGCACGACGCTTGCTGCTGCCTCGACCCTTACGGTAATTACCGGTATCGCTTTTTTCCGATGGGACTTAAGTCGGATTAACCGTCGGAATTTTTTTCAGAGCACCGACTGCCGTATCAATGCAGATATGCCGACTGCAGCTTCCTCCACGCCAATTCCTGTAAAGAACACAAATTAATCACCGCATGCTGCTGCAGCAAACTCTTGGACGGGAAACTCCAATAATGTAATTAATTAATATATATTTAACAAGTAGAAAGGTGTCATTTTTCTTTTTCAATCTTCTTCTTAGTTTTTGTCCAAAGGGTAAGGGTAACAAGGCTATACGTCACGTCGTTAAAAGCAAGGAAGACGATTATAACCGAAATTTTTTTAGCCCGAGGGTCCACGTGGGACCGCCGTCCGTGAACTTGGCTCCTCCTTTTGTAAATATCACCCCCATTAAAGTTGTTTACTGCGTCTGCAAAAAAAAAAACAAGTATTCGTCATCGCCTCGTGTTCGTTCACCTTTTCAATTAATAAACTCGAAAAATCCAAGTTCGGTTCGGGAGCTTTAAAAAGCATTTAAGCCTCGATTGCATCGTTAATCGGTTAATCTAGATAACAAGGACAAGATGCCGAAAAATTAAACTTCGAACACTTATTATCGATCCCTTTCTGAAAAAGATTACGATTTTCCACTTGGCCCGGCCCAAACCAAATCAAATCAAGCTAAAAATAAAAGAAAGGAAAAAAAAAAAAAGTAAAGGAAGTCTAATCGGAGTTTGAGGCAATTAAGATTTCCATTCTCCTTGGGTTTTAATCCAGTGGTAAACGGGTCCGTTTTTCCACGTGGCGAGGCCATCCAAGAGAAAACGTCCCACGCCACGTCCGGTTTTCTTTTTCCTCGGGAAATTTTTTCATTTTTAAATATAGGTCGTGTCATCCGTAGCGACGAGGCTTATTTTCGATTGGTTCCACGCGAAAGGAACCCCCGAATTTCGAGAGAGCAATTATTCAATTAAAATAATCACGGTCAAAATATTTGATTGCAAATTCAAATCCATGTGAAATCGCGTTTCATTGTTTGATGAGACTCGCACACGTGCCTCCCGATCCCATCTAAAACGTCAACTCACTTAATTGACGGTTCGAGAACCAAGGGGAAAAAAAAAAAATGAAGTCACCGGAAAAATCTTAGAAAAAAAAATAAAGAACAAACCCCCCCACCAAAAGAAAAAAACCAAAAAAAAAAAAAAAATATATTATGACACTCGGAGAAAATACGTATATGCTAAATAAGTGAAGAGGCATAACATTCTCCCGGTTGGTTAAGGTCAGTTACGAATTTTCGCAAGCTAAGTATGAAACCAAGACATAGGTCCCTCTCAATGGAATATATAAAGAGCTCGTTGGTAAACATGGCTAACTAGTTGAGCCGATTCCTTGGTAAAAAAAATATGTGTTTGTTTTTATCGCAGAAAAAAGGTGTGAAAATTTGGCAATGTTAAATACGCCAACTCTTGATAATGATCTTATCGTAAAATTCACGGGGCTATTTAAACCAAGTTTTTAATTTAAAACTCAAAACACAATTAATTCAGAGTTTAGTCACTTTTTTAATTATTTGGGGGTGACAAAGTGAGAAAAATGCATTCGACGGTCTACGCTTTGGCCATGACGGCCCTTCGCCGGTATTGGCCTTATTATTCCACCGTTTTAATTTTAGCCCTTTTCGTTTTGGTTCGATATTTAACGAGGAGATTGATTTTCGTGAGGGACCTCTCGGGAATTCCTGGCCCGGCCGGCTTTCCGATCCTGGGAAATTCCCTTTCCCTCACAGGAGGACAAGACGGTAAGCTCCAAACCTTTTTTTTTTCTTTAAATAGAATACTACGTTTCCAGTCGAGAATAATAATTGTTAATTATTTTTACTGGTAAACAATAAAGACGAGTGACAAAACAACAACAAGAATAATAATAAAAACAATGTTACACGTGGAGCCCGAGAAAGAATAAATCACGTTTTTTTTGCAGATTTCTTTCGACTCATTTCGAATTGCGCCAAAGAATACGGATCGGTTTTCAAACTTTGGGTGGGGACAAGGCCTTTCGTTTTTTTGTCCGGGGCCGAAGACGTCCGACCCATTCTGAGTTCCAACTTGCACATCGACAAAAGCTACGAATACAATTTTCTTCATCCCTGGGTCGGGACGGGACTTTTGACTTCCACGGGTGAGTAGGCTAACAGAAAAAAAAAAAAAAAAAAAAAATGGCAATATTATTACGCGGTTGCTATTCTGGGATCGCATGCAGTTGAATGCACTTCAAGGTTAAAAGAATCAAGAGGACGTTGACGTTTTGCGACGCCCATCCTCGTTTTGCGAAGAACATCGGAATCTCCCCCCCCCCCCCCCCCCTCCTGAAAAAAAAAAAAAAATCGAACCCAAAGATTCCAAATTGACTGTGAGACAAAAAAGAAGGAGAAGCGATAACGTCCCAAGGTCTTCGCCGAAATTTATTTGCAATTGCATACAAGGTCGTCGAGATCGACCGAATTGCACCTTTCTTTGTCGTTCGAATTAAATAAACCTTAAAACGTGATGCTCTTTTTTTAAAGTTTGCTCTCTTTTATCTGGAAAATAATTGCATCTTTTTTCCCCCGTCCCAAATTAAACGTTGAAGTTTTTTTTGTCAAGGCAAAAGCAAGAGCAAATTATAGGTATTTTTAGAGTTGCCAAAAATAATTAAACAAAAGAAATAAAAAAAAAAGTTGGTAGACGTACTCAAGGCCGTTTATTTGCAAAAAAAAAAAAAAAAAAAAAAAATGTATATATATGTACAAGTGCATCTTTGGAGAGAATTTGCATGGAGGATATTCCGAGGATCCTCGAGGTCATCCGCGCTTTTATCCTATTGCAGGTTCCAAATGGCACACCAGGCGAAAACTCCTCACTCCTTCCTTTCATTATTCGATTTTGGAGGATTTCGTGGAGCCCATAATTCGACAGAGCGGAGTTTTGGTCCGGAGCCTCCAAAAAGAATGCGACCGGGGACCTTTTGACATCATGGCCTACACCAAGTTGTGTTCTTTGGACATTATATGCGGTACGGGGAAAATTTATATTTAAAGCCTGAGAGTATGGCGGGTTGCATAACAATTTTTTCAAGGGGCTCTGTGAAATAATACTTGAGTAACAAAGTTTTTAGCAAAATGTATTTTTTGTCAAAAATCCGTGGCCTAGTTTGAAAAGTCCAATTTTTAAAATATCTTTTATTAGTTTTTCAAAAAATACTTGGGATTTTGTAATTGAAAAAACCAAAATTTTTTTAGTGACCGCCATGGGAAAAGAAATCAACGCCCAGGAAGCAGATGACAACGAATACGTCAAAGCCCTCGACGGGTAAATTCAAATCAAAGCTTTTTGTCTTAACTATAAAAAAAAGCTGATTTTTTTTTTCTCTCCAGAATAAACGAAATCCTTCAAAGGAGGTTCATCACCCCGTGGTTAAAGCCGGAAATATTTTTTAAATTGACCTCCATGGGGAGAAAACACGAGGAATTTATCAGAATAATTAACAAGTTTGTCAACGGAGTAATTCGAGACAAACAAGCTCAACTTGCTCAAAAAACCATTTTAAATTCCTCGGAAACGAATAAAAGTAAGCCGTTTCGGGTTCTTTCGAAGCCACCCTGGAAAATTAATCTTTTTCCTTTGAATTTTTAGGAAGGCGTCGAGCTTTTATAGATCTCATATTAGAAACTGCCGCAGAAGGGAACGTTTTAACAGAAGAAGACATCAGGGAAGAAGTGAACACGTTTATGTTCGCGGGGACGGACACGACGTCCCACGCCATCGGTTGGTGCCTTTACGCCTTAGGAAAACACAAAGAGCTTCAGGTGAGACAAACGCCTGCTTTTCGACGTTTAGGCAAACGTGTATTAAAAATATTTGTTTTCCAGAAAAAAATGATCCAAGAATACGAAACGGTCGTTCGAAACGAAATACCCACGTATAAAGAGGTTCAAAGTTTGGATTTCCTCGAAAGATGCATAAAAGAAACCTTGAGGTTGTATCCGGTCGTCCCTATACTCGCCAGAGATATCAAACATCCCGTAGATTTAGGAGGTATTTTCCTTTTTCTTTTCATTTTTAAAAAGCAATATGTTGCTATGATATGTTTTGTTGCAGGGAATAAAATTCTTTTTCCCGGAGTGACGGCTTTGATTTTTATTCCGTCCCTTCACCGGGACCCACGATATTTTGTAAATCCGGACGAATTTCGACCGGACAGGTTTCTTCAAGAACAAAACGATCAAAAAAATCCTTTTGCTTACATTCCTTTCAGCGCGGGACCGAGAAATTGCATAGGTGAGCATAAATATTTCAAAATCGATTCTGTTAAAATTGCCCCCGGCCTCACAATTTAATTTTCTTATTTTTTGCAGGAGCTAAATTTGCAATGATGGAACTGAAGCTGGTTATCAATGCAATTTTGAAAAGATATGAAGTTACCTCAACAGATGCAGAACAAGATTTAAATTTATTTTCAGAGCTGGTTCTCTCAAATAAAGGAGGAATTCAAATCACTCTCACGGAAAGAAAATCTTGAAGATTATTTTCTAGCTTTAATTGTCCTTGCTTGTTTCTACTAGCCAAAAAATTAATTGGTACTGAGCCCGTCCACGGTAATACGACAAGGGTTGGTACGGTGTTGTGAGCGATCGCGGATTTTTATTTACCGATCGGTAGGGCCTATGGACCTATTAATTACCCCAAGTCCGTTTGCTCCCATCACCCTCCCCAATGGAGTTATGAAGGGGGGTAGTTTTGGGGACTTTTTTTCAACGAAAAATGGTCTATTTGGTTTTTTTCGTCTCACACTCTCATTTTTCAACCGATTTGGATCGGTGAGGTCTTAAATATTCAGAATAAAGTACTGAATCGAGTGTGACGCACATTTTTTGTCCTTGCCGCCATCTTGGAAAATGGCGGACAGAAACGTGTAAAAAACTACGGAATCTTCAACTGCCTCTACAACCCCTTCCCCACACGATATTTTGAATTTTTTTTTACTGAAAAAAATCCTTTTTTATAAGCTTTCGATTGGTTATAGGCAGAATTTTGGGACGGATTTACTTTAGAGTCAAAATAATAGTTTTTAATCGTGCGACGCAAAATTTGGAATTCTTCACGGTTTTCTACTACTCCCTCTGTCCCAAATACTTTGCAAGCTTTTGATTTTTGCCGGACCTGTTTGTACCACTTTAGCCACCCACCCAAGCACTATTTCACACCAACCCCCCATCCCCCCCAGGGGTCCCCCCCCCCTTTGGGAAATAAATTACCGAAAAAATGGAAAAAATTAAAAATTTCTATTATTTTCGCCCCGTTTCAGAAACGAAAGCGAAAAATTTGAAAGTGGTCGGAAATGAGAGAGTACATTACCCTAAACAAGATTCCCCCATGAGAAAATTTTTTCATTTGTCGCAACCCCCCAAAAAATTAATATGTCGAGGGTCCGACCAAGGGGGCGAATTTTTAAATCTCGATTAGATGGTCGCGAAACGTTTGTTACGGGGGTTTTTTAGGTCGCTGATTTCGATTCTGAGGTCCGTTTTTAAAATTCAAGATGGCGGATCCAATATGGCGGACCTTTTCTTTATAAATCGATTGTTTTTCACTAAAACACGTAATCGGGGGTTATTGAGGACGCTGATTTTGATTTTGAGGTCGGTTTTTTAAAATTCAAGATGGCGAATCCATATGGCGGACGATTCCAAAAGAATTTTTTTAATTCAGTCGAATTCATGATTGGGGGTTATCGGTGAACGTCTGCCATATTGCATCCGTCATCTTAAATTTTTGAAAACGAACCTTAGAATCGAAATCAGCGTCCCTAATAACCCCCTGGACAAGTGTTTATGTGGGAAAAAAATCGAATTTTTGAAGAAACGCCATCTTGAATTTTAAAAAACCGACCTCAAAATCAAAATCAGCGTCCTCAATAACCCCCCGATTACGTGTTTTAGTGAAAAACAATCGATTTATAAAGAAAAGGTCCGCCATATTGGATCCGCCATCTTGAATTTTTAAAAACGGACCTCAGAATCGAAATCAGCGACCTAAAAAACCCCCGTAACAAACGTTTCGCGACCATCTAATCGAGATTTAAAAATTCGCCCCCTTGTCGGACCCTCGACATATTTAATTTTTTTGGGGGGTTGCGACAAATGAAAAAATTTTCTCATGGGGGAATCTTGTTTAGGGTAATGTACTCTCTCATTTCCGACCACTTTCAAATTTTTCGCTTTCGTTTCTGAAACGGGGCGAAAATAATAGAAATTTTTAATTTTTTCCATTTTTTCGGTAATTATTTCCCAAAGGGGGGGGGGACCCCTGGGGGGGATGGGGGGTTGGTGTGAAATAGTGCTTGGGTGGGTGGCTAAAGTGGTACAAACAGTCCGGCAAAAATCAAAAGCTTGCAAAGTATTTTGGGACAGAGGAGTAGTAGAAAACCGTGAAGAATTCCAAATTTTGCGTCGCACGATTAAAAACTATTATTTTGACTCTAAAGTAAATCCGTCCCAAAATTCTGCCTATAACCAATCGAAAGCTTATAAAAAAAGGATTTTTTTCAGTAAAAAAAAATTCAAAATATCGTGTGGGGAAGGGGTTGTAGAGGCAGTTGAAGATTCCGTAGTTTTTTACACGTTTCTGTCCGCCATTTTCCAAGATGGCGGCAAGGACAAAAAATGTGCGTCACACTCGATTCAGTACTTTATTCTGAATATTTTAAGACCTCACCGATCCAAATCGGTTGAAAAATGAGAGTGTGAGACGAAAAAAACCAAATAGACCATTTTTCGTTGAAAAAAAGTCCCCAAAACTACCCCCCTTCATAACTCCATTGGGGAGGGTGATGGGAGCAAACGGACTTGGGGTAATTAATAGGTCCATAGGCCCTACCGATCGGTAAATAAAAATCCGCGATCGCTCACAACACCGTACCAACCCTTGTCGTATTACCGTGGACGGGCTCTACTTAGACCTACACTTTCCAAAGGCCTACCTCAAAAATGTTCCTTCAATTTAAAACAAACAAAAACTTTACAGTACAAGTATTCCTTTTTTGCCTTAATAATAAAACATTTTTAGTGATATATGAATGATTTTATTTGATTTATTTACCGTTACCTCCGGACCAGTGACCAAAGTGTTAAAAAAAAACATTGGGATGTGAAAAAATTGCCGCTCTTAAGTGTTTATTGCATCACTCCTGGCAATGTCGGAATGTCTCTCGATAAAACGAATAAAACAGCAATACTGTATAATATTGCGGTTGTTTAGCTGCAATTTCAAGGATGGCTTTCCCGAATGGATTGCTTAAAATATTAATTTCTCACCTCGATTACTCCTTGGGATTTAGATTAAAAATCAGTTATGTTTTGACGTGTCACTAGAATGATCCCGCGTCAAGTATTCTGCTTTCGCCGAGTACATGTGTTGAGTGTTAATGTATTTTTTTTGGAGAAATGGGAGACAACGATGACAGCACCCAGACAAAGAAAAAGCCGATGACGACGGAAGAACGCTTGAAATTGGCTGCTAAACTCGACAAAGATTTAGACGATTTCATTGCGGGATTAGAGAAAAAATCGTATACGGAAGGATGGCCCGAGGACAGATGGCAAGAGGTGAACGCCGATTTTGTTTTATATTTTTATTTGGAGTTGTTCAGTTTGAATATGTTTAATTTCTTCTTGTAGGAGATGGAAAAACATCCATTTTTTATGACAAAGTGCCCAGAGGATGCCGAATTGTCTCCGTTACTTCGGGGTCTTCAACAGCTTAAGTATGATGAAAATGAAAACACTCCTTTAGGTATAGCTGACTTAACATTGTTTATTATTTTAATTTTATATTTAATATTTTTGTTTTTTTTTGTCTTGTTTTTTGCTTTGGTACAGAATTAGCTATTTCATATAAGGAAGATGGAAATTTTAACTTTAAGTGTAAAAAGTACAGGATGGCAATAATAAGTTACACGGAAGGGATCACGAAACACTGTGGCGACCCAGTTGTGGAATCCCAATTATACAGTAATAGATCCGCTGCACAGTTTCATCTGGGGAATTACAGGTGAGAGAATGGATCAGCCATAATTAAGTTCCAATGAGGAAACAATTTTTAATTACTATCAATCCTACAGATCATGCCTTGCAGATTGCAAAAAAGCAATCGCTATTAAATCAGACAATATGAAACCTTATATCAAAGGAGCCGAAAGTTGTGTGAAGCTAAAGAGGTTTAAAGAGGCCATCGAGTTTTGTGATACTCTGTTAGAAATTCAGCCTACAAATCCATTTGCTCTTAAGATAAGAGCAGAGGCAGTGTCTTTACAAGTAAGTTCCATACTCTTCTTTTTTTTTTTTTTTTTTAATTTTTAACTCGAATTTTTATTTTTATTTGTTTAAGAAACTGGAAGAAAAAAATCAAAGAAAAAATGAACTACAGGCTAAAAAAACAGATTCCAAAATAAAGGCACTGATGAAAGCTATTGAAGTCAGAAAAATTCCGGTGGAAAAAGAAGGAGAAGAAGAAGAAGTTGTGGAGTATCTCAGAAATGCTCAGGAAAAACCAGTTTTAGAAGAGCAGGAATTACTTTGGCCTGTATTCTTTTTGTACCCTGAACATTCCACGTCGGATTACATAGAACGGTTTAGCGAAAACGCAACGTAAGATACTTCACGTCCTTTTTTTATAAACAAACTCCGTTTATAGAATTTTAAATTTTTCTCTGAAACAGTTTTATGGACCATTTGGAAGAAATGTTTGCTTCGCCTCCTGGATGGGATACGTCTTCGAAGTATAAACCCTATTCGTTATCTATATACTACGAAGGATTTGACAGGAGCAAACTCGTGACAGTAGATCCGAAGTGCACCCTTAAACAAATTTTGACCTCTGGGAAATACCTCGTCAGAAATTGGAAACTTTCTTTTTTGATTTTTGTAAAGGAAAGTGTATCAGAAAAAAACTTTTTAAAAAATTATTGCGCTGTGGAAACGTGACGCAACCAAATTTTGTCGCCGTCTTCAAGTCTAGGGACACGACGAAACACCGTCGGAGTTTTACTTGTGTTGTCAGATGTTTCCGTATTTTTATTTTTATATATAATTTTATTTTTTTATTAAGAAATATATATTTAATTTAAACAAGAGGAAATAATTTTCCATGTGGACACCTCCATGACAGAAGAACGTTCTCCGTTGAAGCACGTTAATAATTCGGATCTTCAAAAAACGGTATCAACCGGATCCTTATCGTCTTGTTCGGACGACGACGTCGATATCGTACCCGACGTGACTTTCAACATTGTGGGCTCCAGCAACGAAGGCACCATTGATTCCACGGGAACAAATCGGGAGAATCAACCTTTGCTCTCCCGAGATGAAGCCCAACCTCTCAATCACATTCCAGGTAAACTGAATCCAAGAACGTTACATAACCGATCCCTTCGTCATTTATTTATCTGTCACATCGTTATTAATCATTCCGGGCTCTTGTTTTGTTTTACTAATTAACGTTTGCTGCGACAGCAGAATTATAATCTAAAGTCGAGCTTATAGGTTAATCTTTAAAAAAAAAAAAAAAAGCAGTTGAACGCCCTCTTATCAATAATTCTAGAGCTTGTTACTTGTATTTATAGTCCACGATTCTTCTAGAACAAGAGGAATATTTGTGCTCCCTGTTGTTTCTTACAAGCCTTCCTTTAGAGAATCCCCGATCAATCTCCTTTACCCCGGTATGACGGTTTCTATTTTTGAAAATCACTTTCCTTTTGGCATGTTAAATTTTAAGGGTTTTTTTATTTTTTTATTTTAAATGTTATTTCAGACGATCCTCAGTTTGCAAAACTCGTTCAAGACACAGAAACAGCTATAGAAAATGGAATATTCCCAGATAGGATCTCACAAGGTTCAAGTGGAAGTTATTTCTGTAAAAATCCAGATGGGAAAATCATAGGTGTTTTTAAACCTAAAAATGAAGAACCCTACGGTCACTTGAATCCGAAATGGATAAAATGGATGCACAGGTTGTGTTGCCCGTGTTGCTTCGGAAGATCCTGCTTAGCACCGAACCAGGGATATTTGTCCGAAGCCGGTGCTTACGTGGTGGACAGCAAATTCCAGCTTAATGTAGTGCCAAAAACGAAAGTGGTTAAACTAGTCAGCGAAACATTTCATTATTCTCGTTTGGATCGGCAAAAAAGTAAAACGAAAACGGCAATTAGTAATCAGTTTCCGAAAGTCGGAAGGAGGTTCAACAGACTGGGGCTGAAACCTAAGGTGAGAATTTTTTTCAATTTTGACCGAGAAACCGCTTGTCCAAAGTGAGATGTATTCCGATTACAGATAGGATCGTTTCAAATGTTCGTGGACGGATATAAAGACGCAGACTACTGGTTGAGAAGATTCGAGGCGGAGCCGTTGCCCGCCAATTTGCAAAGAGATTTCCAAGTCCAATTCGAGCGCCTTGTAGCTTTAGATTATATAATTAGGAACACGGACAGAGGGAACGATAACTGGTTGATCAGATATCATCCCGGGGACGGGAAGCCGAACGCAAACGGAGGGGAAATGACGGAAGTTACCGTGAGTAAAGTAAAAATACTCTTTCTCCTTTCTTCTCTCGCTTTTAAAACGCTTCTTGTCTAATAAAAATTTCAGAACATAAAACCCAAGTCGTTTTACTTCTACCAGTCTCCTCAGCAATTATATGAAATTACAAACCGAAACCAGGTAAGACGTACTATTTAAAAAAAAAAAAGTAAATACGTCGTTATCTCGAAAGTGTTTACTTTAGTAATAATAAAATTGCTGGCGGAGCTCGTGTTTTAATGAAACGACGATCCCGATTTTATTTATTTTGAATCTAAATTTGATGGGGTTTCCCCTTTCAGGAATGGTCGTCGACGGAAGCACCGGAAATCAAAATAGCTGCCATAGATAACGGGTTGGCTTTTCCGTTCAAACATCCGGATTCCTGGAGAGCGTACCCCTACCATTGGGCCTGGTTACCACAAGCGAAAATCCCCTTCAGCGCCGAAACCCGGCAACACTTGTTACCTTTAGTTCAAGATCAGAATTTCATCGAGGACGTGGTGGACGATTTGAAAGGATTGTTCGAAAGGGACAAGGGATTCGACAGTCATTTGTTCGAAAGGCAGATGAGCGTCATGAGGGGGCAGATTTTGAATTTGAAACAAGCTTTAATCGACGGCAAAAGCCCCGTCCAATTGGTGCAAATGCCTTCCGTCACGTTAGAAAGGTAAAAATATTAAAATACTGTAATTAAATAAAAGAAATTGGATTTATCAGATTTTTCTTTTTCCAGGTCGAAAGGTCGAGTGGGTACCACGTCGAAATTCCGTTCTTTCGGAGATTCGTTTACTCAAAGATTTCAGGACAAAAGTCCCTTTTTCTCCTGGTGTTGATCGATTAAGTTTTTTAAACCGGTTTTCGTAAGTTATCCGAATCTTCAGTAAACGTTCGAATGTTTTTATTGGATGATTATATTCTTTATACCCTATTCGTCTTATGAAATATTGAAATTAATTTATAAAAATCCACGAGCAGTCGACATTTTTAACTGCTCCCGTTATCGTAATCAAAGGACTTGTAAAATTCTGTTTCGCTAATTTAAAGCCCTTTTTCGTAGTTTTACAAAAAAATATGAAGATTATATTTATTTTTGTTTAATTTATTTTTTATGTTCCGAAAAAAATTTATTTGCGTCTCAAGCCCATATTTTTTGGGTTTATTAAACTCGTAGTTCCTGATTTTTCTTTGTCGACCGGCCTTTTGCTTCTCACGTATTAATCTCCAATGTCAAGATCCTTGAAATTCATTTTACTTTCATTCTCGCTGAGCTTTTCTGAATTGACTCCTTTTTTTTTATTTATGCGTCGATCTATCATTTCGATTGTTCTCTTGCCATTAATCTTGGACAATGTCAAAGACTTCTCTCTTCATTCCTGGCATTATGTAGATGCTTCCTGCGAATTTTTTTACAAAGTATTGCAAAGCTTTCATATTTTTTTGCGCCTAGATTTCCAAACCTTCGGATTAACTCTCTTATATTCTTTTTGCTTTATCGACCGCAGGGAGAATAAAGCATTGTTTTTAGCACAAATTTCAGATTTTTAGTTTTTGATATTTTTACACGTTTTGAAGTACCCTGATGCCGAAAAAAGCAAAATTTGGATGGTGGCCGTGTGTGTGTATGAGTGTATGTGTGTATGTGTGTATGTGTGTATGTGTGTATGTGTGTATGAATATATGAATATATGTGGAAAAAAAAGTGTCTGTCGGAGGAAAAACAGAAAAACGAAAGAACGGATTTCGATGATTTTTGGTGGGTAGCAACTTCTAATGAAATGTAGGTGCTGATTAGTTTTTGAGTTAAATCGATCCAGGGATTCGGAAGCAGTGAGTGAAAATGTTAAATTTTCAACAATTTCAAGATCTTTTTTGACTATAAATCGCGAACGCAGCTACCAATTGAGTCCTATTTTCGTACTGCAGTAGATATTCATCCAGATACGCTACCATAGAAATTTGGTTAAATTCTGTTGAGTGGTTCAGAAACGGTGAGCAGGGCTAAAAGTATGGGTATAGGCCTAAAAACCGATATGTCGACTTTTGAAACGTCACGATATGACGTCATCGATTACGTCAACAAAGCGATTTGGATGCTGATTGGCGGGTTTCTCGTGGGAGCTAACAAAAACTAACCGTATTTTTGAAAATATTTTCGGGGTAGAGGATTCCGAATCTGAAATAATTTTTCCGAAATTCGAATCCCTTATGCCAGTATTGCGGCTTTGGTGGACCTCTGATCAAAAATCTAACCGAATTTTTGAGAATATTTTCGGGGTAGAGGATTCCGAATCTGAAATAATTTTTCCGAAATTCGAATCCCTTATGCCAGTATTACGGCTTTGGTGGACCTCTGATCAAAAATCTAACCGAATTTTTGAGAATATTTTCGGGGTAGAGGATTCCGAATCTGAAATAATTTTTCCGAAATTCGAATCCCTTATGCCCGTAATGCGGCTTTGGTGGATCTCTGATCAAAAATCTAACCGTATTTTTGAGAATATTTTCGGGGTAGAGGATTCCGAATTTAAAATTATTTTTCCAAAATTCAGATTCCGTATGCCCGTACAGTGGCTTTGGTGGACCTCTGATCAAAAATCTAACCGTTATGTATATTATTTATAATATACATTTCATAATTCGTCGATAAAGCACTTTGATCGGTTCACCGATCTCATTTTTTTATTTTTCTGACATATAAAATTGGCAGTATCCAGAAGGGACCTTTTGTGATGTTCTCTTAGGAGAATCGATCAATTTACGAGTCCCACTAATATTGTCAATATGACAGTGTAACGCAGTGAAAGTGTCGTCGGTGTTATTTGTCGGATCTCCGGACCCGAAAAATTGGTAAAATTAAATGAAAATTTTGATATTTGCTTTTATCAAGCAATGATTTAATTCCTTTAAAGATAATTAAAACGAAAGGAGAGAATGATTTTTATTTCCTCTCTTACATTCAAGTCTCAGCTTTCCTCTACTTGAGAGGTCAAATTCCTCCTGATGATGCTCCGGCCCTTCCTCGTCATCCACGAATTTTACCAATTTTTTGGGTCCGGAGATCCTATAAAACCTTTGGTAAAGAAACCGGCGAAGTTAGGTCCAAATTCAATTCAATAATGCCACGGGATATAAAGTTTGGTATTAAGATTCCGGAAAAGAAGGAAGATATAAATCGGCACAAAAATAAGTCAAACAAAATTAAAAAAAGCTTTGCGAGAATGATAGTGAAACGACTTTCAGGGGTGTTGAGATCGGGAAGACAGACAAGCAAAAAACGAAGAAAACGAGATTATAAAGAGAGAAGGAACGACCGATAGAGCGGACGCCCCAGAACAGAAAGTGCCGAGACGGTGTTGCACTTTTAAGAAATAAATAATTGTTTTTATTTAATTTTTTTCAAAATCTCGAATGGATCGTCCGAAGTTTGAAGTTGAAAACTTTTGTGATTAATTTATTTCAATTTGTATTTTCAAATTTTTTTCCATGACGTAAGCTGTGATGTAAGAAACTTCGGAATTAAGAGGGCCGAGATGATTTCGCGTAAGATCTTTTATCTATTTGCATTAATATTTTCAATCTTTTAAGATTTATTAAATAAAATTAGTTGATTATTTTTAAAAAAAAATATTTTATTTTATTTTGTATTTCTTTACACAATTTCCTTTAGAGTTTTCTAGTTTTAAGGACGTATCCTTAATCTTAACCTTTGAAAATGCGATGCAAAAATTACTGTAAGCCTTGCTCTTATTCGTAAAAAAAGAAAAGAATCGTTGGACCGACTTATAATTTTTCTTATCTTATTTGACGGGTTTCTCTTTTGCCTTTTAATGGACGGATGACAGGTACTATCAAATAGATTTTTCGATAGAACAACTGCTTCATTACATACATATATTTTCTCGTTAAAAAAATTCGGCATGAACCCCAAAATCTGCAACCTATTTGGTTCATTTGCTTTTTTTTCGCCATTTTTTATTTCGTGATGGTGATTTTTTTAACTTAAATCTTTGCAACGAGTCTTAATTTTATTATGCAATGCCCACATCCCTCCCCTAAACTGTTTTAAGTTTGAAGAACGAAAAAGCATTCTCCGAAGGTGGCAATTGTTCCTCAACACACAACATCATGGCGGTTAACATCATTTTATAAATTTTTTTATTTTTGTATTTTCCGTCGGGTTTTTAATATATCTTTCTTTTTTTGAAATACTTAAGCAAGGTCGAATCGAAAAAGTGAAAAATGCCGCCACTAAGCGACCCGTAAGTAACAGGCTCAATCGGCCGTGAATATTCCTAATATTTTATTTTTATTTTTATTTTTGTTTTTATTGTAGATCATGCGGTCTTCCGGTAGAAGATAATAAAAATATAGCAATATATCCCGCTCGGTTTCCGCCCGGCGGTTCCGGAGATTGCATTTGTAAAAAAACTTGTCACGGAGGAATCACCAAACCGGTTAAAATGGGCAATTTTACGATTTTTTGAATTTTATTTTCACGGAAGGGTGTTTTTATTTTTATTTTTTTGTTTCAGAAAATGAAATACGTTCAACCTCCGATTCCGGCTTCGTATAAACCGAGCTCTCATTACGCGAAGCCTCGGTACAATTTCGAAACCGGAACCGTGTACAAATTGTCTTACCCGGGAGTGGACGCGGAAACCATGAAAACCCTGGTGGAGAGACCGAGAAAAAATCGAGACAACATTTGCCCCTCTCAAATGCCTTTGGAACAGGACACGACTTTTCGGTTGAGTTACACGGGTGCGGGAGGGGAAAGAGCGGTCCCTTACAAGCCGGTTTACAGGACGATGGCGGGAAGCTGTCCGATCCAATCCGTCACCACCCACAGGCACGATTACACTCCGAAACCCATTCCCGAAAAACCGGTGTTGCCCCTGGCTCCGAACAACATTCGTTTGAGCACGGGAAAAATGGAAGATGCGACCACCGCGAGACTTTCTTATCGGCCCGTGGAAGTCGAAAAAACTCAAAGTTACAAACCGGTCCAGGTTTACCGGAAACCGGATTACAGGTTCGACAGCGAAACGGTTAACCGGCTCAGCTACCAACCGTGGGGACCGGTCCCCAAGGAAAATTATCCTTGGCAAACCAGACAGGAATACAGGCAACCCGCGTATCCCATGGACGGCCACACCATTTATAGAGCGAGGTAAAATCTAACGACGGAAGCGGAAACGTTGCGACGACCGTCACTCGACTATACGTTTCCGAACCCGATGAATCGATAACAGTCGAACGCTTATTTTTTTTTTTTTTTCCTCCCGAACCAGTTTTCTTCCGAACGAGAGTTACGAAAGAGCCCGTCCTTGCGTCCCAGCTCAGACTTGCGCCTCGTCCGATTTTCCGATGGAAAGTTCCACGATATACAGAGAAAGTTTTCGGCCCAACGGCGAAGCGGTTTGCAGACCGGAGAGGGTCGTGAGAACGGGAAATATTTTTACGTCGAAAGCCCCGATGTCCCAAGAAACGACCTTTAGATTAAGTTACCACGGTACCGCCGGGGCCGAACGTCCGGCTCCTTACAAGCCCCATCGCAGGACCATGATGGGATCGGGGCCGATGCAGTCCGTCACCACTCAAAGGCACGACTACACCCCCAAGCCTTTCGTCCCGACCGAAAATTTCAAGCCGAAACCTGCAACGTGCTCCTCGGAATACAGAATGGAGGGTTCGTTTGCTTTTTTTTTTTTTTTTTTTTTCCACATTTTAAAACTGAAAGTTAAACCTGGTTACAGATACGACGACGTTTAGAGCTTCGTACCAGGCCAACGATCGTTACGAACCGACTCCCAGCTACAAACCGAGGAACGCTTACCGGCCTTCCGATTATCCCATGGACACGGCCACCGTCAACAAATTGAGCTATCAACCGTGGGATCCGATGCCGAAGGAAGAAATCCCTTGGAGGAAAGCGGAAAATTACAGGCAACCGACCGGAACCATGGACGGAACAACCGTTTACAGAGGTAGCTATCATCCTCCCGGAAGTTTTCTCTCGGACGAAAATTCTTCTCCCGCGGAAGAAAACGGCCCTTGCCTTTGCACCCATAAGGGCCAGTGCAGAAGCGCCACAGAAGATTTGTAAATTTTTAGTGAGAAACAAAATTTTTTTAAGGAACACCAAATAATTACAGCAATCAACTTAATAAAATAATTTATATTTTTTTAAATAAATTTTTTTTTTTTTAATGACTAGTCATATCACTTTATATGTATTGTGGTAAAAGTAAGCTGGGTTTACCCAAAACTTTTATAAAATAAGAACAATTTTTTTTTTTTTGGTTATTTGGTTCACCCAAATCTAAAATAATTTTTTCAATTTCCGTAAGGTTTCATCAAATATTTTAAAAAAATAATTTTTAAAAAAAAAATGCAAAAACATAACTGTTGACTAGTACATTTGGTTTTTGGTAAAACGACATCGAATCTTGGTTCCAGAGGTCGTAATTTGATTTTTTTTCTTTGTGCTGTTTGTCCTGTGCATGTAAATATCAAAATCAAAAAGAAAAATGAAACGGGGGATGTTCGTCGCCTTGCCGCATTTTTTTTATTTTTTACATAACAGAAAAAGAAAATGATGGGATGGAAAATCAAAGTAAAACGTAAAGCTCGACGTCGCAACGATCGGCGACGAAAGCGGAACTTTAAAAAAAAAAAAAAAATTGAAAGAGGTTTTAAATTGGCTCACCCTGTGCTGCTTTTAGGTCGAGTCGGCCGGAAGAAATTCGTTTGGCAGACCCCAACTTCCTCGATTTACTCGAAATTTACAAAATGATGTTCCATTTTATTATTATTTTTCTCCTCCTTTTCCTTTTATAACTTTACAAATTTTTACTACCTACTGTGACACTATAAATTTCAGTCGTTTGGCTGATATGAATTCTGCGTTATGTTTCCATACCTTTTTTTTTTTTTTTTTTTTTTTTTTTTTTTTTTATTTTTATTTTTTTATTTTATTTTATTTATTTATTTTTTTCAAATATTAAACCAGAATAATCGATTTCCGGAAATCATTTTAAAAAAAACGTTAGTCTCTTTTTTGGTCGGAAAAGAATATTTGTCGGAAATTTTTATCGAAATGTAATTATGAAAATTTTGATGTAGGGATTTCGGAATTCGTTTTATTCTGGTTTGCGATAAGCTAAACGTGAAAAATAAAATATGTAACCGTGATAAAGTTGATATTAATTCTCCTGCGCCCGCGCAAATAATTTTATCTACTCGTAAGAAAATGTATATCGACGTTTTTTTTATTATATTTTACCTGCTTGGAAAAAAAAAGAAAAAAAAGATTTAAGAGTTTGCTCGGCAATTTATTTTTCGGAGCGTTCGCGGCAGTTAATTTTTTAAAAATTTTATCTCGAATGGGGACCGCGTAAGCTCTTTAAATCGCTTAAGCCATATTCATAATGTTTTTCATCGATTATCTCGGTGCATTTTATAGAAGCTTTTTCTTTCTTTAAAAAAAAAAATTAAAAAAAAAAAAATAATAAAAGAACAAATTAGGCTAATTCAGGTACTTGATTACTTGAAAACAGAAAATAAGAAAAGAAAATTTGGAATGCACCTCGGCGTCGTTTCCGACGAAATTTTAGAATAAAGATTTCGTCGAAAACGACGAGACGAAGGTTTATCGTCGGGAGCGAGAGACTCTCAGCCGATTTACATTTTGTTCCTTTCTTCGTGGGCTTTTTTGACTATGGCAAGTTTGGAATGAGGATCGGAAACGGGAAGACCGGTGTAGGGGGCGTCTCTCGTGCCGTGAAGCATCAAAGTCCATTCTTTCAAGAAACCCATCTGAGGCGTTTGAGAATTAAAGCTTATCTGAAATGGGGGGAAAAAAATAAATGTAAAAGCTCACCTCCGGCAAGAAAACTCGGTCCATATGTTACCGGGACTTACTTCTAAGTGCCAAGATCCTTGGGGATATTCTCCCCAGCTGTGAGTGGTCATGAAGGGCCATTTGGTAAAGCCGTCTCTCCGATCGTCGTCTTTGCTTCTTCTGCTGAGGATCATGGACCTCGTGCCCATGGGGGAGGTGAGGAAAAGCTCCACGTCGCCTCTTCTTGTAGCGTTAAGGGTGATGACGGCCTGAACGTGTTCCAGGTACGAAACCTGAGTGTCCGTCCCGAGGCAAGCGTTCGTATCGATTTTGAGTAAAAGGGATCGACTGCTAGGGATTTCGCTGAAATCATAATTAACCTTTGTTTTAGTCAATAAAATAGACAAGCATGTAATATTTGATTTAACGTCGTAAAATTTCTTATCTTTATTCAAATAGAAAATGCCGTCGAGGCGGGGGAAACAAAAAAAAAAGAAAAAACGGAAAATCGTTTCTAAGAGATTAAAAGGAGTCCGAACGCGTGGGAGAAGGACGGGACGACTACGTCACAGATAAACTCTGTCGAGGGGCGAAACGATCCAGAGATTTTCTCTTTGCTTCGGGACCTTTTACAGGGTGTTCGTATATAAAACTTACAAATTTCCGAGGACCGTTCCGGCTTCGCAGTGATACCTCGCAGGAACGGTTTGCCACTGTTTCGCCAAAGCCACCATGGCACCCGCGTCCAACACTCCGAAACCGAAAAGGTGGTTAAATTCCAATCCGACCCCGTTCATGGTCCAGTGAAACCTTCCCTTGGCGTCGAACAAGGAATTCCTTTTGGAGGTCAAAACGGTGAGATGTTGAATGTCCCTCCAGGTGAGTTCGGGATTGGCTTCCAGGGCCAAAGCGAAAACTCCGGCGGCTTCGGGAGCCGCGGCCGAAGTCCCGGAATGGGTGGTGGTGCATTTCCCGTAGAGATCCGTGGTGGCGACTCCGGTGTTGGGGTCTTTGGCTCCGTTGCTGAAGGTCGACGCCAAGGTCGAAGAGCAGCTTTCGTCGTAGTGGGCGTTTTGTCCGTCGTTGATGGCGCTGTTGATGGAAACGGTCCACATGGAAGCGGCGTAGCCGTCGCAATTGCAATCGTCGTCTTCCCCTCCGTCTCCGCTGGCCCAAACGTAAATGTTGCCCAAACCGTTGCGACCTTCGTTGACTCCTCTGACGATGGCCCGCATCGTCGCGTTCCTGGGTCCGTCCACGGTTTTCCCGTCGTCCGTCGGACCCCAGGAAGCGCTGTAGATGTCGATCAGATCCGGTTCGTGTCCCATGGAGTTGGCTTCGATCAAGTCGGTCATGTAAGGTTGGTCCAACATTCGAATCCCTGGAAATAAAAAACAAGCTACATCATTTAAATCTTACTCCCACGAGTAAAAATATCAATAAATATTATGTTGGGTTTTGAGTGTATAGTGGTTCTTATAAACACAATACACAGACGAATTACAGTGTTCTAGAAAATTGCAGATGTGCGAATCGAAAAAAAAAAAAGGCCAGGTCCTAACAAATGAAATAAAATACAAAAACCGTTCGATGCATCGACAACCTTCACAATATCGAAACGTTTAATCGGATATGAAATGCATAATTTGACATAATGATAACAAAAGTGAGAAAAAAAAAGAGCCACGAAATGTAAATACTTTTTTCTTTTGTCTGCCCCAAAAAGACTTATCAAACATTCCGGAATGTGAGATAACCATTTTCGCTGACATAGCTACTTGTATACGAAAAACAAAGATAAGAAAAAAAAAGTTTAAAAAAAAAGGTTCCCGCTTTGTTAAATTTATTATTATACCTTTCGAAAGGCTGCCGTTCTGCTATATGCGAACGTATTTAAACCATAATTTATACAGTCCTTGTCCTTAGTGCCCCCTACTCATATACCAAATTTGGGATCGATCGGTCTCAAATTGTGTCTCCAATCAAAGAATGAAAAATGAGGACGGACGGACGGACGGACGGACATGTGTAAATAGCTTTGGATTGCAAGTGCCGTTCGTTTTGCTCTCCGTTCGATATTAACGGAGGTACCCTTCACTCAAAACGAAATTTAATATACTCTTATTCTTATGAAATTGAAGAGTATAAAAAGGGGGAAAAGTTTTTTTCGAGGTCGAAGATCGAAAGCGTTCATGCGGATGATACATTTTAAATTTGCGATTCATGTATTTCCGATTTAATTTATTCCTCCAAGGATAAGAATTTCTTTTACGAGGTTTTAACGAGGGAAATTTACAAGGTTTTCAACGACAACTTGCATGCATTTTTGAAATATTTTCTAAGGAATATTGCGGTTACAAGGATTGATCGATCGACGGAGGAGTTTGGTGTCAACGGTATCCGATTACTTTTTCCGTCTGTCGCAACGGTTTTTCGTTAAAAAGGGATCGTCGCCGGCAAGTCGGAAAATTTACCCCCGCGAATTAATTACAGATATAAGTAAAAAGTTTTTTAATTCCGTCGACGGGATGAAAAACCCCCTTGGGTTATTCAAAATTTTTCCATCGATAAGAAATAATTTACCGGCTATTTTGGAGTCGTAGGCGACTCCGACTCCGCAAACCCCGTTGTCCCTGGCAGCTGCCACTTCTCCGGCACATCTCGTTCCATGGCTGAAAAGGAAAAAAAAATTAATAATCGATAAAAAAAAAGATAGATTTTGATGACGTCCTCGCGGATTGCATTAACTCGTGTTTTCCCACGATAACGATAATGCCTTATCTCACTTTTCTTTCGATTAGACTTCATCAAATGGAAATCTTCCCTTTTCCATATAGATATATCGGGGGGATAAGCCGCCTACGGATTTTCCTTTCGACAGGATAAATATTTATAAAAAAAATGTTTTATTGGAATTTTACCTGTTAAACCAGTCGTCCGTATACCGCGGATAGGGGTAGGGGTCGTTACTGCTGAAATCGTAGCTGGCTCTCGCATTCTGCAAAATATAAAATATTTTTGATATCCCTCTTTCTATCGTGGAAATGATGAAGGTGAACCAAGTATTAAAAAAAGATTATTTCCTTCCCCCCGGTATTAATTAAGATCGGAAGAGATTTCGGGTAATTAAACAGAAAACGATTAATGGTAATCGAAGGGATCCGTTTTAAATCTTTGACGGAAAGGCGAAAACGGGTCCTTTAATCCTCCCTCCCTTTTTACCTAATCCGAAAAAGATAAACATCAACATCGACATCGTCCGAAGATGAGAAAATGAAATTTTCCCTTCTTTTAAGGAATTTTCCGACTTTTTAGGAGCCCCTCCTCTTGGAGATGTAAAATTACTTACGTAATTGTGTTTTATGTCGGGATGCATGTAATCCACACCTGAAAAAACAAAATGATTTACGTTTTATTTGTCCGAGGATTTTCATCGGAAAAGGGGAACTTTACCGTCGTCCATAATGGCGGTGGTGACGTTTTTTCCGGTGATTCCTTGGGCCCAAGCGGATTCCACGTTCAAGTCGAGTTTGGGTTTTCCCCCGTTTTGCCCGGTGTTTTTTAAATACCATTGAAATTGAAAATAGGGATCCGTCGGGTCGGCTTGGGGCCTCATAAAACGAACTAAATTTTCTACTTTGAGAGGTTTATATCCTCTTTTTTCCCGTTTGAAACCCGTTTGTTGTACCGCATAATGAACCTGTAAAAAAGGAAAAAATGAAAAACGAAAATCGATCCTCGATATCGGATTACGAGGACTATAAAGAATCGTTTTACGATATCGCTTTTATCTATGTTATTTACATGAAAATAAATGATTTATCTCCAAGAAAACCCGATCCAAATGACCGATTCCCTCTAAAATATATTAATCCGCTTATGTTTTCTAAAGAAAAAGCGTTGAGTGCTTTTCTCGACCCTTGTAACGCGAGAAAAAAGGAAAATTAAGAGGCCGCGACCTTCGGTTTCGAATTACCGCTTTTAATTTCCACGAGAAAAAATGATTTATGATTCAAACTCGAGTTCCCGATTCCTAATTTGGAAAAAAGATTCTGTTTTTATATTCTTTCCAGTTTCCATTGAAAGAAAAAAAGAAAAAAAGACGAGATTACGTAAAGCAATTAACTTTCCGAACGAGGGATAACGTCTCGTTTAATTTTCTTTTTCTCGGAATGTTTTTCTTTTTTTTTTTTATATTACCGCGAATAATTTTAAAGGAAAGAAAGCCGTTTTCGGAGTAAAATTGTTTAGAAAAGTCGTGAAAACGGTAAAAAAAAAAAAAAAAAAAAAGGAAAAAGAGCAAAAATATTCGGTTCACGTAGTTTTTTGTCGAGATTGATTTTTCCAACTTACCAAAGGGTCTTGTTTGAGTTTCCTGGCGTGGCCGATGCTTCTTTTCCCTCTGGCATGAGGCAGGGCATGATTTATAAAATGAAATTCGCTTTTCGATCCTAACACCTGAAACAAAAGAAAAGAAAAGTAATTAATCCTAATGACACGGTTCGTTAAATTAATTAAATAAAAACGTCTCATTAATTAATAGATAAGGAAGCTAAAGAAAAAGTCAAAAGGCAAAAGGCAAAAGGCAAAGGAAATGTTATCTTTGCCTTTAACGACATTTTTTAAAAATGGAAAATAGAGATTGGCGTTTGACGTTTGACGGATTCGCAGGGGAATCGGCTATTCCGTCGGCAGAATAACACGTCCTTTTCCCCTTGTGATTTTTATTTTTTTTAAAAGAATTTTTCCAAATCTATCGGAATTTCCTTTTATAAAGTCGAGGTATGGGATTTAATCCTTTTAATTTGGTAAAAGGCTCTGTCATGTCGAGAGCCCTTTGCTACGGAAACCTTTTGAATTAACCGAGTTTCTTGGACTCTTTTCTATCGATGCATGACATATGATATGAACCTTCCGTAATTTCTTTATAAATGTAACTTGGGATAAATTAAATATGATGTTTTTTTTTTAAAAGAAATTCCTGAAAGTGATTAAACGATAAAAATGTAGGCTAAACTACACTCACCAAAATGATTTTTTTTTTTTTTGAAAACATTATTTTTTTGGTGAGTAATTTTTTAATCGTTTCTC
Organism: Liposcelis bostrychophila; assembly: GCA_037577465.1. Lineage (NCBI taxonomy): Eukaryota > Metazoa > Arthropoda > Insecta > Psocodea > Liposcelididae > Liposcelis > Liposcelis bostrychophila. The sequence continues at coordinate 433,829 of CM075209.1, read as the reverse complement.
GATATTTTCATTTTGATGGTCAGTAAATTATTTATCTTGGCACTTAAGTAAAAATTAAAAATGAAGAAAATTCAGAAACATGTTAGATATTTTGTACCTTCCAACCAACGGAAGAAGATATTCTTTGCCGTGAGCTGCATTAGGGATACACTCCCAATAATAATTTAAAATAAATAGAAAAAATACTGAGCCAACCCAAAAAATAGAATGGCAAATTAAAAGAGCCTGGATAATAAACCTCCAAGGAAGTAGAATAAAAAGGTTAAATTAATTTTTCAATTTTTGAGTGGAAATACAACAAGAAAACGTGACTTTCCCAAACTTTACTTTTCTCAAAAACGTGATTAATCCAACAAAACAAGAAAAAAAGAAAATTTCCGCGGAGGCCAAAAATGCAAAAACCAGAAAAAAAAATGTTTGTTTGGGTCCCTAGAGGCATTATACGCCTTACGCAAATTAATCTTTTGTTAATATTTCTAATTGTTTTTCACGGCTCTATTTTTCCGGTCGTTTACTCAGGAGAAAAAGTTTTTTTTTTTTTTTAAATGAGAAGGAAGAGATATCGAAACGGTTTTTGCGTTTGACGTATTAAATTCCGGGGTACGACGACCGAAAGAGCGAAAATGCGAAAGAGCGAAAGAACGAAACCGACTTTTACGTTAATTGAAATTTTAAGAGAAGAGAAAATGTTTCGAGGTTAATTAATCCTATTTACCGACGTTAATCAAACATCGGAGGATTTAAAATACCGCGTATACCGTGTGTTTCTCCTCTAAAATTATTTTATTCCAAGAAATATGATTTTTCCTCCTTCAACATTTAAAAGACAGTCACTCTCGAGTTGCTAATAAAAAAGTATTATCTTGAGCTCCTGTCCCACGCCTTTTCGCCAAACGTTTAAAGGGAAAAAAAAAAGATTCTTCGGGAAATCTTTTGTCGGCGGAATTGATAAATTATCGATCCGCTTCGGTTCATCGGGGACCCTCATATACAAGTGCTATGAGGGCACGTTTAATTTTAACCATTTTTCGCCAAATGAATTTTTCATCGGATCCGATCGAATTACTTTGCCATCCTTCGAGCCCGCTCCCACGTGAATATTGTGTTACACATTATTTTTAACCATAAAAACTTTGATATCGTTTGCCCGTTTGTCTGCATCTCCATAAAAAATTTATTGCCGTGTAACGTACGTCCAATACAAAAAAGAAAAAAAAAAAAAAAAAAAAAGACGCCCTTTATGCTTCTTCTTTTTTTCCCTTCGGATTCTTTTATCCGTTAAATATGGAAAAACCAGACGGATAACGTGAGGAAAAACCCTTGTGTTTCCTTTTGCCATATTCTATCGGAATCGATCGAGAATTCGACACGTAAATAATCGCGGCCATGCAAACGTCGTGTTCGCCCAAATTTATTTTGCCGAAATGAAAAAACCCTGTAACCTTTGGAAAGTTATTTGGGAAACACACGTATGAACCAGACGTCGCCATTTTGAATCGTTTTAATTAAATTTTTGAAAGCCCCATCGGCGACGTGCCGTTTTTTTTTTTTTTTTTTTTTTGTTTTTTTGTTTTCCCTCGAACCGTAAGGACCGAGTTTTCCGTTATTTTTCGAGTTTTTCCGAAACTCGTTTTTGTTTTCTTGAGTCGAAAATGGTTTGTCGTCGTCGAAAAGTCCGGCTTTTCGAAGATGGAACTCGTTTCGAAAAAAAAATATCGGGAAAAAAATGCGGAAAAAGAGTCGGGAAGAGATTCCAGGTGGCAGGTTTCCGTACGTCGATATGCACGGGATTACTTACTCGTCCGAGATTGACGAAACCGTTTCTCTTGGCGATTTGGTGAGCGATTTCGTCCTCGTGTTCGCCCCGAAGTTTAACCAAAAAAGAATTAGTGAATATTTCTGCGTCGGAAGTCGAAAAAAACGATAAGGTAACCGTCAAAAAAATTGTTAAAGATGCGGAGCATGGCGAAAAACGCACCATGCTTGCCCTCGGACTCGACTCGACTAAAGGTCTTACGGAGCATTGTTATGACGTCATCGTTATAATGTCATGCACTCTAAAGCTTCTTAAACCAGAAAAGGATCGATCCCGGATTTCGTGTTTCGAGACTATACAAAACTTTCTCTTGTATAAATAAAATCTTGGCGGGGCTTTACATCCCATTCTCCAGACTTTGTCAAAATCGCAAGCAAATCCCGAATATAAGGCTTCATATTAAATCTCGGAAATGAAGTCTTTACACGTTCTTTCCAGGCGACACCTGCGACGGAAAAAAAAAAAAAAAAAAAAAAAAAAAGATTTCCTTGCCAATAATTGGATAACGGTTACAGATAACGATGACAAAGTAAGGGAAAGCCATTATCATACATTTCCATATCCCGAAACGGGTATATGGTTAATTTCCAACGTTTCGTCTGGACGCATCGATTTCCGTATGCGGGATTAAAAAAGGAAAAAGAAAAATAATTCAAGATGGCGATTTCGAAGCTCGGGAAACTGGAGCTTGCGCGAAATGGATTTCTTCGTTACTTATGTGTGGCGCGAATCATCAAAAATTCTTATCTCCCATTTTAAACTGTTGCCGGACCGATTTTTTCTTTTTCCGATAAACGATTTTTCGATACACCGAAAAAATTACTTTCGGTCCTTAGGGGAACGAAATCAAAATTGTAACGGTAAAGTACGGTTGTAACTTTGATCGAAAGTGGCAACCTTCCCGCGAAAACAAAACGGCGACATCGTCGCCATCCTCATATTGCGACGTGGCATCAGACGACGTTTGTTGCCTTCTGATGACTCTTAGGTTTTGATTGTAAATCCGAATTTCGATTAAACATGGTAAGAGAAGGAATTGTTAATTTTATTTGGATTAAAACGCTCTACTCGGTTCTCTAAATGGCCGGATAATTTTATTTGATTTCGATTCTCTTTTCAGGGTCAAAACCAATCCGGTGGAGCAGGTTCCGGTGGGGACAAAAAAGATGACAAGGAGAAAAAGAAGAAATACGAACCACCTATCCCTACCAGAGTGGGTAAAAAGAAAAGAAGGACCAAAGGGCCTGATGCCGCGATGAAACTTCCTCCCGTAACTCCTCACACTCGATGCAGGCTCAAACTGTTAAAAAATGAAAGAATTAAAGATTACCTTCTCATGGAAGAAGAATTCATTAGGAATCAAGAAAGGCTCAAGCCTCAAGAAGAGAAAAATGAGGTAATGATTTTATTGTGACATACCCTTACTTGTTACAATGTATTTCACAAAAATTTGAAAAATTTCAGGAGGAGAGGTCGAAAGTGGATGATTTGAGGGGTACTCCAATGTCTGTTGGAACGCTAGAAGAAATTATAGATGATAATCATGCCATAGTTTCGACTGCTGTAGGGAGCGAACATTATGTTAGCATTCTTTCTTTTGTCGATAAAGACCAGTTAGAGCCTGGTTGCTCCGTTTTGCTTAACCACAAGGTATGACTAAACTTTTTTAAAATTATTTTAAAATTTGCTGCAAAGATTTTTTTTTTTTAAAAGACTTCATTTTTATTTCAAAAATTTTTACTTTAATTCTTTTTTCAAAGCTTAATATATTCACCTTTGGCTTAAATTTAAGGCAAGCATAAATGTGGCCTTTGAAAAGTAATAAGCTTAATTTTTTAGGTTCATGCGGTGGTTGGAGTTTTATCAGATGATACAGATCCCATGGTGACTGTCATGAAATTGGAAAAAGCTCCGCAAGAAACGTACGCAGACATCGGAGGTTTAGACACCCAAATTCAAGAAATTAAAGAATCCGTGGAATTGCCCTTGACACATCCGGAGTACTACGAAGAAATGGGGATCAAACCTCCGAAGGGAGTGATCCTTTACGGCCCTCCAGGTACTGGGAAAACTCTATTAGCTAAAGCCGTCGCGAATCAAACCTCTGCGACGTTTTTGAGAGTGGTGGGCTCCGAACTCATTCAAAAATATTTGGGGGACGGCCCCAAACTAGTTCGGGAATTGTTCCGAGTGGCGGAAGAACACGCTCCGTCCATTGTTTTCATAGACGAAATAGATGCCGTCGGAACGAAACGTTACGATTCCAATTCGGGCGGCGAAAGAGAAATTCAACGCACCATGTTGGAACTATTAAATCAGCTCGACGGATTCGACTCCAGGGGGGACGTTAAAGTCGTCATGGCCACCAACAGGATAGAAACTTTGGATCCTGCTTTGATTCGCCCTGGGAGGATCGATCGGAAAATCGAATTCCCTCTTCCGGACGAAAAAACCAAGAGGAGAATTTTTAATATTCACACGTCGAGGATGACGTTAGCAGAAGATGTTAATTTACAAGAGTTAATAATGGCGAAAGACGACTTGTCCGGAGCCGACATAAAAGTGAGTTTGAACGCGTCCCTCGAAATTTAAATTACTTCCATGTACGCTATGCGTTTATTAACCACTTTTCTTTTTTCTAATTTTCTTTAAGGCTATTTGCACGGAAGCCGGGTTGCTGGCCTTACGGGAAAGAAGGATGAAAGTAACCAACGAGGATTTTAAGAAGTCTAAAGAAAGTGTCTTGTACCGGAAAAAGGAAGGAACCCCTGAAGGATTATATCTGTAAATTTTTTTTTTCCCTCAATTTATTAAAAGTTAATTTAATCTGCTTAATTTAATATAACAAATTTTTTTAAAAATTGGATCTGTATGGGTCAATTATTGTCAGCTTGACATTCAAATCCTGTAGAAATTAATTATAAATATTTAAATGCATGCATTCAAATGAATTATTGCTTGCTGGTCGATATGTTAAACCCACAATAGCAGATGCGTGCAGTCATTGCATTTTTTTTAACCATATTCATTTTTTAATTTAATTTTTAAATCATTAACACATGTAAGAATTTCAAGCTCTTTATCTTTCTGTTTGGTTACGACTTCGTCAAAAGAACTAAAGTCTTTGCCAGAGCACATGACACACGAACCTTTTGAAGGGTCATCTAGCCAAATGTCTGATTTGATGCTTTCAACTTTAGTTGAGAGAAGACCATTTAAGCAGCTAGAAAAATTCGAGGTGCTAAATTTTTAATGAATGATTTTTAAAAATTTTAAAATACCTACTCAACTGATCCTTTGGCAAAACCTAACACTTTTCCGGTCTTAAATCCTCCACTGTACCCTTTATCAAATCCTGCTTGAAACGTTGTTTCTCTGCCACCGGAAGCTCCTTCCCTGTACCCGTGCTAAAAGAAAATAAAAATTAAAAATTAATAATAAAATAAAATATATGGTGCAAAGATTTCTTGACACCTGTTTCAGATTTTTCTCCATCTGATTCCAAGCTTTGGCATCGATTTCCAAATCGTCGAATATTGCTTCTTCGTCTGACATTTTTTTAATAAACTGAAAAACTTTAAGGCTTGTATTTAACGGCGCAGTATTTTTTAATGTTTCTGGCAGTATTTCATGGGCAATATTTTTAAAATTTTTAGGCAGTAAAAAAATCAAGTTTTGCAAGTAAATTAAAGCAATTTGGGCAGTATCTCAGCAGTATTATTACCTGGCAGTATGCAACAGTTAAATAAAAATAAATCAACAAATAAATAAACAGATTTAAAAAAATAATTAGAAGAGAAAAAGCACTTAGATCTTGGTTTATCGGCAAATTTACACTATCCTGTTCAGAATTTTTTTTTCCAACTTTTAAAAAATTTTTAGAAGTTGCTCAAGGTTTTTAGGTGGTAAAATATTTTTTGGGCGCAAACCATTTTTTTTTCTTTTCTCCATTATTTTTAAAGATAAATACGTAAAAATTTGGTCACAACCTCCTTTCCTAATGGCATTTAAGGCATAGTGAGTGTTTTATGTTAAAATGAATTTATTTTAGGCCAGAATATGAACTATATTATATTCTCCCTTACCAGGGTAAATAAAATTTTTAAAAAATATTGAAAGACTACTCTCTGATATTAAAATATAAAGAGTCTATTCAGTTTTTTGCCTCCAAAAAAATCTTTTCCCTGTTTCCTTATATTGGCTATAGGATTCTATTTAGAATTCATATTTAGCCTATGGAAAATGCATTAGAAGATCAAAAAATGGCATTATTGTTTCACAAGAAGCGAAATGTACACTATTTTTGCATAATCTTGTCTTTTTTTTTCAAGTTCAGACAAAAATACAGTCTGTTACAAAATAACTTGCACACCAAGGTTTTTTCTTTTTTGACAGCTCATTTTTATTTTTATACTGATGACAAAACCAATAAAATACTGCCAAAATTTTGCCGCCCCTGGATTACTGCCCTTGTAAAATAAATACTACGGATTCAAATAAAATACTACCAAAATATGCAAATAAATTCTGCCCATTAAATTAGTCAAACTTTAATTTAATGAAGTCATATACAAAAAAAACCTCTTAACCTCTACCATAATCCAAACAAACAGAATAACAGACGAAACTTTTCCCGGTAGTGGTAAGGCACTTTGTTCGTGACGTCACTCCCTTTCGTCCACGTTTCGCTGGAGTAGGAAAAAAAATAAACAAACGGATACATTCAATTACGCTAGGTAATTTCGTTAAGCTTTTTAAAACGGTGTGAAAGAATTGAACAAAAATAATTACAAAAAATAAAAATTTTCTCAAATATAAGCTGTGAGGCTGGTTTCATAATTTGGTGATGCCGGGTAGAAATTCAGAAAACGACGGGGAAGACGTCCCTGGAACCAGCACGGGGACCGGGTGCACCAAGGAAATCGAGGAAAGGGTCGTGAATTTTCTAATGAAAAACCCAAAAGGGATAACCGACGACGAGATCCAAATTGAAATTCCGGAACTCATACCGGAAGAAAGGGTCAAAGTCATAAATAAATTATTATTGAAAGAACGTTTGGTGTTATTTCAACAAGGGAAAAAACTTTTGTACAAATATAAAGAATCAAAAAGGATAGAAAATGTAAGAGAAGCAGATAACGAAGAAAGAGTGGTTTACTCCATAGTGGAAGCAGCCGGGAACAAAGGGATTTGGATAAGGGACATTCGATTCCAGTCTAATTTGTCAACCACTCAGCTTAATAAATTTTTAAAATCCTTAGAAAATAAAAAATTAATTAAAGCTGTCAAGTCAGTTTCAGTGAGTGTTAATACTATAGTGTAGTACATTTGTTTTTAAAATATGATTACACCAGTTTTTGAAATGTATATTTTAGGCAAGCAAGAAAAAAGTTTATATGCTTTTTCATTTGGAACCGGACAAATCCTTGACCGGAGGGGCTTGGTACAACGATCAGGATTTTGAAGCCGAATTCGTCGTCGTCTTGAGCCAGCAGTGCTTCAGATATTTACAGCAAAAGCAAATCAAAGCAAATGAATCTGCAAGAGGACCTAGAGAAGGCAGAAATTTATCCTTTGCATCTTCCAAAGATGTTTGGGAATTCATTTCCGAATTAGGGATTTCTAAAGTAAGGTTCTTCCACCTGGAAAAAAAAAAAAATTATGCTTAAGTAAGGTAAAGTACCCGAATCCTGACCAGGCACCTAAACCTGACAGGCTCATAAGCTAAACACGTTTTCCTTTTATGGTATTACGTGTTTAGCTTATGAGGCGGTCAGGTTTAGGTGTCTGGTCAGGATTTGGGTACTTTACCTTAATTCAAGATCAAATTTTATGCAAAACAATTTTGTCTTATAGGTGCCTTTACTGGTAGAGGATATTGAAACAATATTAGAAACAATAGTTTACGACGGTAAAGTTGAAAAATCTGTAGAAGTAGATATGACCAAAAGATACCGAGCCATCGAACCTTTGCTACCCGCTCCGGGAATCGTGAGGATCCCTTGCGGAGTCTGCCCAGTAATATTTCAATTAATATTTTTTTTTTTTGAACAATAAAAATATTAATTCATTGAAATTATTTTTTTAGGTATTCCGGTTTTGTAGCGAAATTGGATCCGTCACACCGAAGAAATGTGATTATTTGAGAGAATGGTTAGAATAGAATATATGTAAATTAAATTTTTTCAAAACAGTCAACAGTAACACTAACACTTTTTTGGGGGCTTTATTAAATTATTACTCCTGCTTTCAACTGGAAACAAAAAAATTTTATCTCACTTTTAAAATGGTCAGAGCCAAATTATTACTTTTTTACTAAAAATATTTCTTCTAATTATTCTAGGATTTGACTCTTCCAACGCTTGCGTCTCCCAGAGAATTTTATTTTTAAAAATTCCAAAAAAGATCGATAGTTATATAGATAGAAATCACGGAACATCTTACATAAAGGTGTTCCCTAAATTTTAAATATTGTAAGGTACAGCCACATTATAACCATTCAAAGCAGAGGTGCAATTTTCAAAGGGGAAAAAAAACATCAAGAGGAAATTGGTCAAAAAAAGGTATAAGCTAATACATAATGGTTGCTTTGTGGGGCCATCTTCAACTGCAGTCCATACCACTCCCCGCTTGAGGGTGATTTTTTTCAATTTGAACCTTCTTCAATATGTAACCTTTTGAAGCATAGCACTTAATGTATCAAATCCATCCAAATTAAATTCCTTATTTTCCCGTGCGCAAAGTTATTTGGCGAGCATTGTTTTGTTAATAAATGACAGTCGCCGAGACGACACCGAGAAAAACAAACAATCAAAAACTGAATATTTATTATTAAAAGTAACTAAAATGGTAATTTTCTAGTTGAAACTCAAGTTAGAGATGCTATATACGTACACAAAAATTGCTTTACATAGTTTTTGTCTCTGAAACTATCACTTACATCACTACGGATTAATGTTTTTCAAATTTACACGTCATTAATTTAACCAATAAAAGTTTTTTTTTCTTCTTTTGTCACAATAATAAAAAAACAAGTATTTATTGAAAAATGTTAAAAAATAACGAAGGCCATTTAAAATATACCACCTGCATTCTCTGTGTCTTTCATATACACATCCAGTTCTTTATCAAGGTGAGATTTTGTATTTGCCATATACTGATCTAATTGCTTGTCCAATTCGTCTTTGGATGGCACGTTTTTCGGTGCGGAGATGCTTCCTCCTCTGCCTCTTTGTCCCCTTCTTAAAATCCTGTTCCCCCTTTGACCCGGTGCCGGTCGTCCATTTCTCTGTTGACGCGGACGTCTTCCACCCCGCGAATTTCTTCCTCGGTTTCCTCCGAAACCTTGGTTTCTCTGTGCGTTTTTGTTTACTGGAAAAAAAAAAAAAAAAAAAAGGCTAATACCCTCCATCTAAAAAGATCAAGCGTTTTGAGACTTACTTCTATTTCCTTGTCTTCGGTTCAAGGAGGCACTTCTTCTTCCCTGAAACGGTCCGTTTTGCCGTTGGACAAACCTTCCTCCTCCAAAACGTTTTCCAGGTCCGGCTTGACGGACGGCGGAATTCGATCTCCTGGTCGCCGACGCCGATCTAGGTCCGCTAGAAGGAGTTCTGGCTCTGTTTCTAGACCTTGAACGTGACCGTCCTCTGGCTACGGGAATTTCGTTTAAGGATTGCAAGCTCCTTGTTCTTTGTAAATTTCCACCTTGTAAGGACTGCCTGCTTAGAGATCGACCTGAAAAGCATATAACTTAGCAAGTACGCTTTCTATATTATTAGAAAAAAAACTTACGAAGTCCAGGCATGCGATTTCTCCTCTGTCTTCCTCTGCCTCTGGCTCCGACCGGCAAAGAGAGTCTGTCGCGAACGTTCCCTCGAGGCAAGTTTCCAGCAGGAATCCCAAGCCTCTGTCTTATGCTCTTCTGGGAATACGAAATTCGGCTTAGGAAAAGCTTAAATTATGTTAAGTGTTTCATTTGGTATTCACCTTTTTGATCTTGAGGGCTGCCATAGCGGTTAATCTTCTTTCCATCTGCATCGCCAGACGCCGATTTTTCGACGAAGCCTGCTGTTGTGCGGCATTCTTCCCTCGTATCAACATGATGCTTGGTTGCGTTGGGCGAACGTTTTTTTGTAAATATGTAAAGCTAGTATCCAATTTTTGTAAGATTTTAGAAATTAATCATCACTCAAATAACAGCCAAGGTAAGCCAACCAAATTATCAAGTTTTTATTTTCAATTTTTTTCAAAAATCACCTAAGAGCAATCAATGCCAAAATTTGCTGACTTCACAAAATTAGCAGAATATGTTGCTTTAACAATTACAAGAACACCAAGCAGTTAAAGTTGCCTTTTTCAACCTCCAGGGCTTGTATTCCATGAGTACCACTTCTTTTCCGAATTCTTTTGGGTCAGGGGGTTTTGGCTCGGGCCCATTGGTGCAAAGTTGGAAAAACGGTTACAGTCATTCTGCCGATCAAGTTTGTTAAATTTAAGCTGTGTTTGCATGGTAGTTTGAAGTTTTAATGTAATTGAAAGGTTAATCATGATTTGAATTTCCCACAGGGATGCAGTCACATGTACCAAAATAACAAACAGGACATGGAAGGTATGTTAAATTGTTGTTTAATTGATTTGCACCAGACATAATGGAGCCGAGTTCCAAAACCCTTTGATGCATTATCATTATCATTATTGTTCTCCTCTTTTTCCTCCAAATGTGACTTATGTGCGTGGATTCCGGGAATGCAAAAGTAATATGCATAAACTTTAAATTTTAATTAATTTGGTGGCTTATTTTAAACCTTGGGCAATGGCAAATACTACTTTTTTTTTTAAATTTTCATTAAATCCATCCTCACCGTTCGTTTATAGACATCATCGTCGAATTGACTCTGGTCGTGAATAAATCTCTTAAAACGGACATTCTCAAACTGAAAAAGAAAGCCTGGGTTACACACAATTTCTTCTATATGGGAGAAATAATGAATATTAGCAATATACTCACTCCAGTGTTCACGACCAAGCGAGATCTTGAAATGCGTCGTTCCGTCGATGAAAAATCTAAAATTCGTAAAATTATCTTTATCCTGTATAATTGAAATTCATGAAACTAAATAATATTGGCCAGTAACAATATTGTGTCCGATTGCGAAAAATGCTGTTCTGCTCACGTATTTTTTTTCACTATGGGTATATGATGCAAGACGATGCAGCTATATCTATAGATAACCATAGACATCTATCGAAATCGATGATGCGGTGGTTTCATTTTTCGACGAGGAGCAAATGCCGCCAAAAGTTGAAAATTTAAAGATGGATGCATTGTTTTGAAAAACGCGCCACATCCAAAAATTCGTCTGAATTTTTGTTGGGAAATTAATTTATAATTATTATTTTTGTCATAAATTACTTATGATAGTTTTATAATTAAAATATTAAAAGAACGAATGGAGTGAAAAATTAAGGGGTCAAAGAACCCGTTTACAAAAAAATAATAATATAACGGCCATGTTGAGCTTTTACGGTTTACGTGGAAACTTTTACTGTACACCGGATCGTACCAACTGCCCTAGGATGGATGAGACTTTTTTCCCGACGAAGAACGAGTTTGAAACTCTCGGCTTTGCCTCGGTGTTCAACGTGCTAAAACGTGAAAAGTCTGAAACATTCTAGTGCTGTAAGTTACTTTACATACCGAGGAAAGCGAAATGTTTACTTCTCGAGCGGGAGATAAACAGGAGATTCCTTTCCGAGGTATGTAAAATATTTCAAATATTTGTGTTAAGGAGGTTTTTACTTAACTTACTTCAATGTCAGCAATTTTTTCAAAATTAACTATTATACCAAAAAATTAATTAATTTTTCTTTATTCTTACTTATTTTACAAAAGAAATAGAACAATAATGCTAATATTATTTGGATCAGGCTCGATGACGTGTTTGAAATAATTATTAGTTGCAAAATAAGTTGAGATATTTATTAAAATAAAAGCAGAAGCAATATAAAAAGAATCCAGGGAAATATTAAGAAGGACCCGGATCATGTGCGCCCTTTTAATGATTTATCGGATGCTCCAAAAATAATATCAACATAAGGATTTAAACCATTCTATTATACAATTTTAGAATACTGCTTTACTAGTTAAATTATAAAAAATTTATTAATTTTTATGGTTATGTACACATTATTCACTCTGAAACAGTCTTTCCTTAATTTATTACAATACCAATTGGTGAACTTAAAAATGAGCATTTCACACCTCGAACAGATCTCTAATAAATCTCCTCCTCTATAACTTTCCGTTAAAGAAAGTGGAAAATACATGCGGGGGTTCCATCTCCGTTCTCCCGAAAACGTCGAATTCGGCTGGAAAACAAAAAAGGGGGGAAAAAAAGGTTAATCAAAATCGGGATTTTTTACGAGCCGAAAAAAAAGAAAAGAAATGCTTACAAAATTTTTGGACAAATGCGAGCAATTTTTGTCTTTTTACCGAATAGCGAACTTCCCCTTTCCTGCAAAACAGCAACAAAATTTAAAATCATTTCGGAAAAAAATAAAGTTCCAAAAGTCTTACCCCTTGGATTTCGAAATCAAATCCAAGGAAGCGAAGGCTTGCAAAGCATTGGAAAGGACGTCTAAAGACAAATTGTTGGGATGGTAAGCCCTGGCCACCCTAGAATCCGATTCCATTTTGCTTTGGCAATTTTTTAATATCTCCGATTCGGTTCTGACTCCGTCTGATGACACCTCTGATAACACGATGGCTGCGGTACGATATCCGGGAATAAAGGAAGCGAGGATGTTGATACAAAATTTCCGAAGTTTTTTGTTTTCTCCTAAATTTACGGAATTTGGTTCAGAAAGGCTTATTAATCGGAGTTCTTGACTACTTTTCAAAGCTTTCTCAAAATCCTGGAATCAAAATTTGAAAAATCAAGGGAGTCAGACTTGCGTGTTTATAATCACAAAATTGAAATATTAACCTCTTTTTCAGAGTCGAGACCAAATACGAATTCGTAGGAAAATATCGCACGCAGGAACGAAAAATCCCGAAACAAATCATCTGAAAACATTTTAAAGGTGAAAAATAAAAGCAGAAAACAAAAAAGGCAACCAAAAAAAATTACCCTTCGTGACGGTTCCTCCTTTGGAAGAACATTCAACAACTAAAGCGATCAGGGACAAATATACGACAAAATAAATACATGGGTTGACGTAGTTTTGAACGGCTACGAGAGGGACGGCCGAGTCCATCGTTCCGTCCGAAAGATCGTGACCTTTGAGTTTGGTCAAGTCGAGGACGGCTCCTTTGTTGTGGATTCGACACAGTCGAACTTCTTTGGTGCGAGATAAGTTGACTAGATTTTTATGAAGATCGATGGAATGTAAAACGCATCCTTCCAAATCACCTTCGAGGACGACGAGGACGTTTAAGCGATTCAAAACGGAAGATAACCAAGCAACTTCGGAGACGAGTCCGTCCAGCGAGAGAGGCTTTTTCCCGTTTATGATGTTGTCGTTTAAGATGGCTGCGATTAAATTAAAACAAGTGATAGAGGTCAATTTTCGTTGTCCTTCGACGATGGCGTGTGCGAGTCGGACAATCTTTTTCGTTTCGGACGAAGTCAAATCTTGAAGCTGAACGGGGCCGAAAGAGTGAAGCGACCTGTCGAGCTCTCTTCCGAAATAATCCTTGACCGAAAAAGGTTCCCCGAATCGAACGTAAATGTTGCCGTAATTTTCCTTCAATATGCTCAAAGCCTTGACAAAACCCTTGGTGGATTCTTTCGGTTTCGGAACTCCGAGCAGCTCGTAAGCGAAAAGTGTTTCCTCTAAAATTCGATCGTAGCTCACGTTTATCGGAACCACGGAAATGTCCGGAACTAAACCCGTCAGAAAAGGTTTCAAAGCCATCGTCAGAAATCCTGAAGAGGCCAAAAATTGATTAAAAAAGAAAAAAAAAAAAATCATCTCTTTAAATTTGGTTTTTAAATTTTCGATTTTCGGTCTGACTCACCGAATTTGGGCATCAACGACTTGGAAGTTCTGCTCCTAGTGCCTTCGATGAAAAATTCCACGGCAGCATCTCCGTCCGTGATTAAAGTCTGAACGTATTGACTAAAAACAGCTGTGTACAATTTATCGTTGTTAAAGGACCTCCTCATAAAAAAGGCGCAAGAATCTCTCAAGACCCTTCCCATTATCACCATGGAATGAAAATCTAAAATCATTTGATCAAAAATTTATTTCAAGAATGGACTTCAAAACTGTTGCATTATTTGATTACCCATGCCAGCTGCAATTCTAGGGATGTCCAAGTCATAATGGAAGCAAATATATGACATTAAAATAAAATCTCCATAGCTCCTATGACTGGGCACAAACAAAACCGGATTCTTTCCCATTTCCGATTTAATCTAAAAATTGAAATAATTTAAGTAATTTGGGATGAAACACAGGTCTTTTTTTAATATCTGCCTACCTTGAGCAATTCATTTTCATTAACATAAATGGCAGAGCAAAGTTTTTTCAAAATCTTAGATGTAAACAAACCCAACCATCTTAAAACCGGGATTTCTCTGTTGTAGCCCATTTCGTCTAAAATGAATTTTACCTTTTTGTACAGCTCTTCACGGGCCACACTTTCTTCTTGGCTGATCTGGAAAACGATATAAAAAGTCTCCTGTACCAAAAGAAAAAGTCTTAAGATTTCAGTTAATACCTCATCTATGACTTGTTTCAGGCGGTAGCTACTGTAAACTTTATATTTGATTTCTGTGGCGCTGGATTTGTGAGGCTGAACATATGCCAAGACGGGGTTCCAAGACCTTGACGCCCACATGATGTCGCTGGTCACTCTTCTCTCCAACAAAATATCTCTGAATCCAGAGATTTTTTCCTTTTCCTTCTGCATTTTAGAATTAACTAAAATAATCACGTAAAACTAGCATTAAAACCAAGCACAGATTCGATACCGTAAAATTAACCGTGTTTCACGAAATCCGAAAACGTCATTCGAGCGTTAATAATTTGAACAAATACATGTATGTAAGAGATATGACATAATATACGTTCTTACAAGCTAATAAAATGTGCTTCCATAAAATTCTTTAAAATACACAAATCGTAACTCATAACTTGTCAAAGCTTTATAATAGTTCCATCATCAAAAATCCCTTGCATACGGTACGTATAGCATTGTTTACTTTCTCAATCGAAATATTGGTTGCAATTTCAAGTCGATAAATTTTAATTGCAAACACCGAATAATGCCATAAGAACTGTGTACGCAGACTTCTCAAGGAAATCTGCATTTTATGCGACCTTCGAGAGAACTTTAGTACCTGGTCATATCTTAACCAAAATCAAATCGGAAAACAAAATATATATATATTTTTTTTTTTTTACCGGTGTTAATGATCGGTTTAGGAACCCCCTGTCGACTTACATCATTTCACGCTTGTTTACGGCACTGCATATTTTATTTCTAATCCTCTAAGGTCATCGATATTTGTGTGAAATTCGCATCGTCGTTTAAGATGTTTTCCTCTCAATTTTAACTTGATTTTCTAAAGAAAACAGCACCGAGCCAGATACGCAAGAGCAAGATAAGGGATCCATTTAAAAGTTTTGCCACCCTAGAATCCCTGATTAAATCAAAATGGACGTCTTCCCTCCATTTCTGTTCCAAACTCTATGTTTACCTTAGGAAGAACCCAAACAAAGGGAATAGAGGTGTCGCCAAAGCTTGCTTCGGGATTTCCAGCGAAAATTGTCGACACCTGCTAAATCGTCTCGTTGTATTTTTTCGTTGGCACGACCGTAATTTACATCAAGTGGAGATCACAATTTTTCGACTTGTAAATAATAAAAAAAAAATTCGTTTCCAAAGGGATCGAAAGGATGATTTCTCTCGTCTGAGAATCAGTAGGAATGGGAAAATCGAGTTAACACCCGCATTCGCCCAAAAAGCGACATGGACCGGTACAAATCCAGGTAATTTGAATGTCGTGTTCCTCGGTTTGTTTATCTTTTAACGATCAAATTTTCTGACGCAGGAACTTTGAGGGAGAGGAAAGAAATTCGAGCCGACCTCTTTCGACCTCGACCTCGTCAAAGAAAAATCGAAGCAAGCGCTTGTCCGTTAGACCGGAGTACGTTTTCCGTTATCCGATGGGAACTTGTTCCCCGGGATTTTCCCCCGGGTTCCGTCCGACCGGTTCGCCTTACGAACCTAGGGGCATATTTTCGGATCCGTCCGTTTGCCGTTATTCCGTGCCTTTGGGTTTTTCTTTGGAACCCGTGTCTTTGCCAGTTTATCCAGCCTTGTACCCTTCTCCCAACGATTTAGGTTCAGAATTAGAAAGCCGAAGAAGTCGAAAGAAAAAGGAACGTAGGAAAAACGTTTCTCGTTGCCGCAACGACTCTTTTGCGCTTTCGGAAAATTCCAAGGAAACGGAACAAAATTACACAAGTTTGCCCCCGGTGCATTGCGACCCACGATCCAGAAGAAAAACCGACTCCGAACCCGGCTTTAAAAGAAGGTTCAGCGATCCCGGTCTCGCTCAAGTTTCTTCGGACGAACTTTCCACAGACCGGTAAGCTCGGAAAAAGTAGAAGCCGTCAGGGAGGGGAGGGCGATCGGATCGGATGTATTTTTAACAGTACACGCTTGTTTTAGGTGCGAAGACGGAAGTACCGGAACCACCGATTCCTCGGATTCCGAAGGGAGATTTCCCGACTTTAACTGCCTCGTCGAGGAAATAAACGAGCTAAAAAGGAGCAACGGATCCCTAACAAAACAACTTTACGAAACGAGATCGGAATTGGAATCGTTGAAAGCCATTTACGAATCTTGGAAAATTTCTTCCGAAAGTTTGCAACCGGGATATTTAACAGGTATTCCCAATTTGGAATCTATTTTAGGAAAGAGATTCACCTGAAATTTACTTTTTAATTCAACTACGAAAGTCGTCTTGGTCATGAAAACCTACCAGAATATCGGTTGGATTATTTGCTTTTTATTTACTTTTCAAACCTAAATGAAACGATACTTTTGCAGGTATTTTCCTCGAGGAAAAAAATGTCCGTAGTCCGGTGTTAAAAATATTTCGTATCCATTAAAAAAGAAAAAAAAATCAAAACATTTTTCTTGAGTTGCATTAAAGTAACTCATGTGCATTAAAGTCGTTCAATATGAAATAAAAATAAAAAAAATAAATAAAGTATTTTGTTGTCTTTGCTTTCATCAATACGATACGGGAGTCGGAAGTAATTATTAAATTCCTCGATAGATGTCTCCCGTAGTTGAATCCTCGCTGTAGCGAGCCATCGCTCTCCCCGTCGAAAAAGCAATAACGATTTTCTGCCTTCGAAATCTCCCGACTTCTTTTCTCCCGAGCTTTTCCTTGAGAGAAGGAAAGGAAGGAAAAAAAGAAAAAAGATTTTGTAATCATTTTCATTAGGCATAGTTATTTTTAGGTGTTAAACAAATTTGAAGGCGATGCCTTATCAACAAAAACATGGTAGAGGGTGACTCGTTGTAAATACCATTCTTATAAGTCATCTGGCTCACGATTAAAGTTCAAAAACGCTAAATAATCGGTCGATCATTTTTCAATTTTGTTTTACCGAGAAATATTAATTATTCCGTTTCGTTTTTCGAAAAGAGACTCCGTTATCGAAATTGAAACTCAAACATGAAATCTCTCTCTCTCTCTCTCTCTCTCTCACTCCCTTTCTCTATTGAATTTTTTTTTTTATTGCAGATGCCATTTGCGAAATTAGAGATGCGGCTAAAATGAGGGAAGACGCTTTGCTTGCAAAGATATCCTCCATGCTTGAAGAGAATTCGGCCAAATCCAAAGAGGTAAAAAATTAAACGGTCACAAGAAAACGGGATTTTTTTTTTTTTTTTTTTTTTTTTTTTTTTTTTTTTTTTTGGAAAATAAAAGAAGAAGAAAGATGAAAGTCAATAGAAATAAAGTTGCAAATTGGAAAAGGCAATAACTCGGTGATCGAGTTTAAAAGAAATTAAATGATCCGAGTAAATAGACAAATCTCATCGAATCGAACCGAATTCAGTATTTACAATAGCTCGAGAGACCACAGCGTGATTTCACCACTTTTTTTTTTTTTATATATATATATATGTTTGTTGTCGGTTTGTGCTATTCCAATTTTTTTTCTTTCATTTTTTTTTGCGAGTTAAAAAAAAAAGATTTTCTTCCTCTTCAAATGGAAATACCTCTTTTTCGAAAAGTGGAAAAACAAGGATTGCAACTTTTTACGGGAGGATAGGGAGAGAAAAAAAAGGAAAGGGAAGGAAAGGAGAAAGAGACGGAAAAGAAAACTGTACATACTTGATAGCAAACAGTTAAAATACCCATGCATTTTTGATAAACTCTTTCCCCCAAAACACCCTCTCTCTACCCGTCGTTGTCCGAGCACACAGGATAAAAAGTTGTGTAAATTTGTTCAAGGGAATGATAAAAGCTTTCCTGCGCGAGTTTAGATTGTGTAAATTCATTCTTGATGTATTGCTTTTGGCTTTTCGACAGAGCCGTATCCAGTAAAATAATGCCTTTTACGTCATTATTATTTTTTTCCCCCTTTTATTTATTTGGTTGCCATCAATTCAAATAATCGTAATTTCCTTCTTAAATATTTGGATTATAAATATTGTAACAGGGCCTGCTAAACAATTATTAAACTTTGATTATTTAAGCCCATTTTTATACTTCTAAAAGTAAAAAAAAAGCGCTTTAAAAAAAACGGATTTGTATAAAAAAAAAGAAGCAAAAAAGCTCGGCCGAAAACGCCCCGAGAAAAATTAAAATAAAAAAATAAAAATCGTTTTCCTCTTCCGACGGTGTTTATATTGGGAAAACAACATAATCCTTTATCAGTCGAATTGATCCTTAAATAAAAATAAAAAGTCTGTAACAACTTTACTCTTATAAGCGCCTAATGTAAATTGACAGAAGCCTCGTGTTGCTACTTCCTATTTTCAAATATTTGCATTTTCCAGTTTAGATATTTAGTTAGTTTACTTTTTTTTTTTCCGTGAGGCTGCCTTTTCCAGCTTTTCAGCACAAGAAAAATATAAACATTTACTGATGTGATTGCTTATCAATCAGCTTTTTAAAAATAAATAAATAAAGACTTTTTTTTACACTTTTTATCTTTTTTTCTCGGGAAAAAAAGAAAGGTCTTGCTTTTTAGGACTCGACTTTAGGTTTTAAAGGTCGACCGAAAGCGTAAACATCTTTACGTTAACAAACTTTGTAAGAAAGAGGAAAAGGCTAACTCCTAAACAAACCCGAGGAAACCACAAGGTAAATAAATAATGTCAACCCGAGTATGATCCCGGAGACCACCTAAGAAGAAGCGCGTGACTTTTTCCGCTTTTGCCAACCGTTTTACCATTAACGAAACAATAATAATACAAAAAAAACCACTTTTGTCCGCTTCTTTTTCCTCGAGAGCGCCGCTCAAGAAATAAAGAATCCTCGGGCGATCGATATATTGTTTTATTGCAAGGGTAAGAGGGAAAATGCCGGTCCGGAAAAGGTCGGCGGAAAATTTCCGTTTCTTTTTTTCGGGAGCAAAATTTCCTAGGGGCGAAACCCGATAGTTTTTGGAAAGCGATTCAGAGACGGCCCTGATCCGTCTGTGACCGGGTTTTCGAAGACTCTCCATTAGCCCCGTCTAGGGATCGATTTGTTTGCACAAGAGATGGATGGAATATTAGATATCATTGGCTTCTCCTTCTCTTATTACTATATGATGACTCCCGAGGACGGCCGTCTTTCCTTTGTTTTACGACATTTGTCCCTTGGAAAAACTCGACCGAGCTAGCGCCGCCTAAATTTTTCTTTTTTCTCACAATTTTTTAATATCCTGGGGTGACAACGACACCGGGACCGGATCGCCTTATTATTTCTTTTTTTTTCTTTTCTTTTTTTTTTCTAATTTTTTTTTTTTTTTTCCTTTTTAAAATCCAAGTTATTCACTAATGGATTTCAAGAGTGCTTTAAAATAAAATATTATTTTCAACTCATCTCAAACACCGACGACTACCACGGGGCTGCTAAGCAAACATCCTTTCCTGTCTCTCCTCATTGCATATGTAAACAATTTCGATTCGGGTTCACGTTTTTTTTTTTTTTTTTTTTTTTTTTTGTTTTTTTGTCTTGTTGTTTGCCTTGTTGCACGATCGAAATCTATAAAAGGTAAAAAAAAAAAAAAGTGGATTTTTCCCCGAAAATTTATTGTACAAGGGGAAGAATTTTTAAAAAAATTTTATTCCTGGGGAT
Source organism: Liposcelis bostrychophila (assembly GCA_037577465.1). NCBI lineage: Eukaryota > Metazoa > Arthropoda > Insecta > Psocodea > Liposcelididae > Liposcelis > Liposcelis bostrychophila. The sequence continues at coordinate 413,693 of CM075209.1, read as the reverse complement.
GGATTTTAATTATAAAACGAGCCAAATATTTCGGGTTAATTCGAAATTATAATTAGCCACCAGTAAAGTTATAATTAATATTTAGTCCTCTGCAAACATTCCGTAATGATAATTAAAAATGAAAATACTAATACAGGAAGCCAGAGGAGAACGGAGAACACGAATTTCATTATAAAGTTTGAAATAAAATGGATTTTAATTAACTGAGGGTATTAAAAATGGGGAATGCTATGATAATGTCCAGAAGGAACCGCGTCGATAGGAAGTGAACCCATAATAAACACTGTAAATATTTGCCCCGTAAAATTATCAAGATTTCCTTAAAACGTTACCGTATTTTCGGTTCGATCGTTTTAACATCTCTTTTTCCTCCAAATAAGAGAGGGGGAGGAAAAAATTCCATTCAAAATTTACTTATTGATTTTCCCGTAGGAAGAAAAACCCGATTCGGACCGATTTCGACAAAGACTGCAAAATATAGAACTGAGACTGGAAAATTTCCTTTCGGAAAAATACAAAAACGAAAAGGAACCCCCCTTAGGAAACCACTTAGTCAATTTAGAAAAAGAAAAAGTCCAACTGAAAAAAGAGCTGAAGGAAGCCTTGGAAGGAAGGAAAAAAGCCGAAGAGGACACCAGAAGGTAAAATTACTTTGCTCTTTTTTTTTTTTTTTTTTTTTTTTTTTAATTAAAAAAAAATGTTTTCCCTTTAAAGACTGGAACGCCTAGTCGGAATACTCCGGAAAAAAATCAACGGAGTCTCAGCGGAAAGCCGGATCCGAGAGGATAAACCTCCTTTCGCCTCGAGGCCGGTGGCATCGGCTTTGGAACGAAATCCCTTCGTCCTGGCCAACAGGTACGGCTTCGAAAACGGAAATTTTTTTTCCGCCACGGATGGCAAGGAAAAAACCCAAGGAGAACCTCCCGAGGAAAACGGAGCTTCAGCGAGTCAAAGCGAAGACGGAAGCTCTTTCTCTTCTCCGACGTCTCTCCTTCAAAATCCGTGCCCGTCCGCACAAGTCACGATAACCGGCCCGGTTACGGATCTCTGAAACCGGAAATATCCGCCACGCCGTTTCCGTCCGTTTTAAACGCCTTAAAATCTCCGATACATATAGGCCTAAATTTTGTATCAAAACTAATTTCTCTTATCTTTTTTTGTTGCCTTAGTTTATTTTTAGTAGAAATCCTTTCCAAAGATTAAAAGAAAAAAAAAATCTTTATTTTAATAGTAATAATTTGTTAAGCTTTTTATTATTTTTAGTTGGATAACTTATTTGCTAGCACGAATTTTCACTTTATAATAAAAAGAAAAAAAAAATTGTTTTTTGAGTCGCAATTTGGTTTTTTCCTCCCGAATCAAAAAAAAAAAAAAAAAAAAATCCTCTCTTATCGGTACCGTTCATACGGGCGTGGTTTTTCAAATATTTGCAGCGTCATCCATCTCGGATGTCGGACGGGTCGCCGCACGGCCGTGTCGAGGAATCGCGATAAGGGATGCAAGCGGAGTGCAGTGCACCTCCCCTCCCACTCCGCGCCTTTTCGTGCATCATCTGCATGCATAATTAACCTACCCTTTTTTGGTTTTTTTTTTTCATCCCCGAAAAGGTTCGGAGGGCCGGGAAAAGCGCGAGAGTCAGATCGAAAACCGCACGCACTCTCTAACCGATCGGAATGAACCGAGTCGGAAGTAATGCCGTAAATGCAAGGTAATTCGTTTGTTTGATCCCTTGTTTGCAATCGGTGCATTATGCGGTATGTCCATCTAATATAGATACCGTCCGATCGATTTCGTCCCCGGGGGAATTCTTCTCTTTTTATTCTGCAATTACGTAAAATCAAAGCCCTGGTATTTAGCGGTACGAGGACATTTTTTTCGCTTCAAAAATTGGATTCGTTAATAGCTTTCCTCCCGTTTCTTGTATTTTTATCGGACACAACTCGCAACTTTAACTTTGCATTTTCGCTTCTTCCAGAAGTCGCAGAAAGCTTTTTTGACGGAGGACGCCGGATGATTTCATTTACTTAGGTACTCCATCCTTTTCTCGACATGCTTTTTTTTTTTTTAACTTAATAAAATGAAATCACTGTAGGAAACTCTGGTAAAAATTTGAAAGGGTTTAGTGTTATACCAAGACGGAATCATCTTGTTTTTCCGAATCAAATTTCTGCGAGGAAACTCTTTGGTTACACATCGTTCGCGTTCACCGAAAGTGTAATCCCTCCTTTTAATAAGGGGTCGTCCATGTATTACGTAACGCAAAATAGGCCACTTTTTGACCCCCCCTTTGAAAAATTTTTAAATTTCGTTTTTGAAGTCAAAAAAATTTTTCAGCTTCTTGATAAATTTTAATCAGATTTTACGAGTTAAAAAAAAAATTTTATTTTTTTATTTGAAAGAATAACTGGGAAGAATTTTTTTAAAAGAGTGAATAAAATTGAAATAATTTTAATATTAAAATTACGTAACGGATGGCCCAGCTCCCCCCCCCCCTTCAGGCGTTACGTAATACATGGACGACCCCTAAGCAACATAGGCCTGCACTTGTGACAAAGTTTATCTCGAAGCAAGGCCGAGTTTTTTCAAGTATAAATATTAACATTCGCGTGTAATAAAAAAATAGGTAATTCGACCCGTACAACTCGAAGAAATCTGTCTTTTTCATCTTTACCCCCCGCTGAATGGCACAAAATTTGTTCCCTCGTAGTAAAAAAATTAATTCCGTAACTGGGTGTAGTATTATGAATATGATAAATTCGGTCAAAGTTGTGGGGGCCAGGAAAAATGTTTCAGAGCTAAACTCAAAAACACCATTTGTAACGCCGACTTAATGACTTTTCCAGTTGCAACTTGCAGTTCAAGCTATTTAACCACAATTTTTTTGAAAAAAAAGGAACTGCGAGATAAACTTGTTATCTCACTCAGAGTCCGAGTTTTTGTTTTTTCGGGAACGGAGGTCGCGACAAGATAAAGTTGAAAAATCGTAAGCGCCACGTAAAAAAATTCCTGTTCCATCAAAGCAAACATGTCATTAAAGTAATTGAAACATACAAAAATGATAATGAATGCGATAAAGAGATAAAAAAGAAAAAAAAAAAAAAAAAAAAAAAAAAAGCGATGAGTGACGTTAGGGGGTGTTTAAACTAAGGATTGTACAATATTAAAATGATTGCTCTTCGGTAAATATCGTATCTGTTTGAATTATAGAGCGGGCAAATATAGGAAGAGCAAATATTTGCAAGCGAGCGCATAGAAAGGTGGTTTGCACGCTCGAAATTAAAAGCACACAAGGAAAATAGAGCAGTGAGGAGCAAAGTGGGTCGCCGTTCCCCCCTTCGACCCCTTTTTTGCCCCCTTCCCCCTTTCCCCCTTGCTGCATTCATCCCTCTCTCGGCCCGGATCGGCTCCGTCCCGTAGCCCCCTTTTTCCCTCCCCCGTCCCCACTCCCCGGTCCCCGGTCCCGGTTTCTTAGTTCCCGTCCTTTTTTTTTTTTTTTTTTTCAACCTCTCGAAATTCCATCGAAAATATTTTAACGCCGAGGAACAAAAGACGGGGTCTAATTGATCTAATGTAAGGAATAACGAGGAAAAGTAAATTCGACATTGAAAGAAATTCACACCCCGAGTCGTAAACGGACCACCCAAATTGAGGCGCGCGTACTCTTTCATCCGAAAAGAATTTTTACCAAAGAGAGACAAGAAAAAAAAAAAAAAAGTTATACAAACTCCCCTCCCGCTTAATTAATTATCCAACGTTTTTAAATGATTATTTATCGAGACACGAAAACAATATGCGACAAAGAAAATTAGGCGGGAAAGCGGCGTTCGGACACGCGTTCACCCCGTGACCGGAAGTATTGGATCATCTCTCGTTTTTTTTAAAGGAGCGCCGATAATTAACCTCCCCGTTTTCCTGTATAAAATTAAAAAAAAATAAAAAAAGGAGGGAGGGAGGGAAAGAGGAGGGATATTCCCGTGCAATTAAAATATCCTAAACAAGTATAAGACAAAGCTCATTAACAAAGTTTCTGATAAAATGAGCTTCTTTATTTTACTCGGAGGAGGAAAGTCGAGAAACTTATATGGCGGCAGAGCAGTTCCTAACTCAAGTTTATTAATTAAGCATAATGAACAAGGATGTACGAACCCTAAAGCTCTTTTATTTTCCCTCTAAGAAAAAGAAGATATCAATCTCGGAAAAGGCGAGGAGCCACGGTCATCTTACGAGTAAAACCTCGGTTTTCTTGTCGAAACTAACTCTTTGCGCCCTTTCTTTGAAAGCGTTTTGTTGATTTTTGTCCTATAAATTTCGAGCCGTAATTTCCGATTCCGAATTTAATATTTAATTAAAGCGGAAATATTAAAAAAAAAAAAAAAAAAAAAAAAGAGGGAAAAAGAAGAAAATGCCTGAGTTTAGGAATCCTTTCGTGATGTCGGACGACGTTCGAAATCGTTTTCGACGTTCGTTTCCTTTTTCGCGACCTAACGAGTTGCCGTGTCGCGAGGAAAAAAAAAAAGGGAAGCAAAACGATAAAAGAGATGAGTGATGAAGGGTCATTTGGAACGGTCTTTTGAATTATGAACGATGATGAGACACGCGATTTTCCACTGCTATTAAAATTTCACTTCAAAACCGCTCCTTCTTTTTTTCATTTTTTTTTTTTTTTTTTTTTTTTGTTATCGCTCGTGACTAATAAAACTGCAAATTAGAGGATTTTGGGAGTAAGTTGTTTTGGTCAAAAATGTTTCAATTTTTCAACCCCAAAACAGTTTTGACAGACCTGTCAAAACATTTTGAACCTTTTTCTGCAAATTAAATTTTTTTAAACGGTGGAAAAATTAAGGGAAAAAGATTATGTGTCGAGCTTCGGGAGGTGTCAACCGTAAATCGACGGTTCTCCCAATTCAAATATTGACTTAATGATTAAGTTAAAAAAAGTGTAATCGGTTCAAATATTTCAAATGTTTTTCCAGATATGAAGGCTTAACTCTGCCTCGATACTCCCGCTCTAAAATGTTTACTAACCGAGATAAATAAGGTTTCCTCGCCCTTTTCCTTAAAAAAAAAAAAAAAGTCTCGAGAGAGAAAAGGCATTCCAACATATTCAACGCATAAAAAGATATTGATTTGTGATTTATCGATGGATACATACGTGTGAAAATTTTTATATTTTAGGGTGACGATATCGACAATAAATAAATTTTGGGAGGACGCCCACGACTTCCGCGTTACACAAGAAAAAACGGTTTAGGCGTGATGGGGCGGGGGAGGGCGGATCGGCCCTTTTTTTTCCTTTTTCCCACGATTTCGACCGGGGTAACGTCGTCGTCGTCCGAATCGTCGACGAAATGACGACGACGTGTAAACAAGGCAGGTATTTACGACGCCCGCGAGAATTTGCAAATATTTGTTACTTGTCGATGCAAGTGTTGACATTAAATTCCGACGTTGAATATGCCGGTCCTGTAGGGTGGTTTGCCGAAGGGGGTTGGAGTGCTCCGTCGAAAGGATTTATGTCTATAGAACTTTGTATTTAAGACATTTATATCGTGCCATTTAATGCCGGTCGACTAAATATTTTGAATCGGGTTTCGCGTTAACGTTTGTTTACTCCCCTCATCGCCGTCTCTTTTATTTTTTCCGAAGGCAAGACAAAAGGCTAATAAATTTTAGAGGGCGCGTGTTAGGTACCACATTTCCTGGTGAGATACACCGATTTTCTCCACGGGGGGTTCTTTTGTGCCCCTTTGCACCTTTTTTTTGGATTTCTCGATTAACTATAAGCTTATATTTAAAAAAAAAATATATATAATATGGCAAGAGGGACGGAACGAGAAGTCGATAAGTCTGACAAATGAGTCTCGGGTGCAATCCGTTTAACTTCCGGCGCATTATCCGCCTTTTCATAAGTTTTATACAGATGTAAATACGTGTTAACAATTTTCCAAATGCAATTTATCAATAACACAATGAGGGTATTGTGAGCGTGAGCGAAACTTTTAGTGTGAAATATTTACGTAATCGACAAAAGGAGAGACCTTCTTTGAGTCCCGGTCAATTAACGTGGAATCCTATTTTATACGGGGTCGGAAATGCATTAGCACCTGGCGGATAAAATTTTTCTCCGTATCTTCCAAAAGGGTAAAAAAAAAAAAAAAAAAAAAAAAACAATCAAATGTCCGAAAATTAAAAAAAAAACAAAAATCTCGAAAAGGACAAAAGGTTTTTATCCGAGGAAAAGGTCGATTCATTCGAAAAGGCGTATCGGGTCAAACAAATCCACCCCCGACACACCTAACGTCACGGATACCACAACCAGGACAAAGATACCGGAAATCTCGGGGGATGGCATCTATTTTATTATTGTAAGATTGTCCGTGACTAAAATTTAACAATATCCCTATTGTCGTCCGTTCGAAATGTTTACGATTTGGTTATCTATCGTTTTCCCATTCATCCGTCACTCAATCGCGAAAACGTTATTTTCAAAAGATGCGAGCTAAAACTAGTTTCGAAAGAAAGAAAAAAAAAAAATTACGAGGGGGTTTATTAACCCAAAGCCAGAAATTTACGGAATATAAAGGAGCGTTTCATTGTAAACCGGGGACGAGGTTTGTTTGATGACGGGATTTATTTGGACCGGGAAGGGGGGGGAGGAATCCTTTTTTCCCTTTAGCTTACCCGATAAAATATAAAAATGCTCCGTTTATCGGTCCTAACCAAATAAATTAAACATATTCACTACCTTACGGTTAAATGCTTACGTATCGGGGCACACCGTGTCCGATCGCGTTAACCACCTTTTTCACTTCTTTTAAGTGGCGTGAAATTTTTGTGACATTTTCCATTCCCATTCTCCTCCCCAGAAAAAAAGAAATTCAAGGAAAAAAAAAAACTCGGTTTAATTAAAACGATATCACGAGAGTGACGAGTTACTCCGGAGAGCACATCAATATTTAGTGAATCACTCTGGCTTTACTTCCACTTAAACTAAAGTAAACACTTGTGGACCCTTTATGCGAACCTCGTCCGTTTTTCCTTTTTTCCCGTCGTTTCGGACGATTTTTTCGACTTCAGGAATCGGAAAAATAATAAAAAGCAAAGGGGGAGGAGAAGCGGGAGAGGGGGCGGGGGGACTCCGGGAAAACTCGTGCGACCCCTCGTTTACCGGCACATATACGTAATATGCGATGCGATGCGATGTGACGAACGACGCTCTTCCCCCTCCACCCCCCCCCCCTCATGCCTTCCCGTTTATTTACACTTCTGTCACTGACTCATTATGCATACAATTCGTTTTCCACCGAGAGCCGACCCTCTCGTCCGTCTAGAGTTTTTCGAAATTTTCCCTCCCTCCTAATTAATTTTAGGGAATGTTTCTGCGGGGTCGGGGTCGGGGTCGGTGGGACGCGATTTGGATTTCGGGAAAAAAACCGCGGCCCGGAAAACGAGCCGGAGGAAATATAATAATAATAATCGTCGTCGTTTCCGAGTTTGAACTTGTAATTTAAATGCATGAGTTTATTTAGTAAATTTGTGTCTGTCAATCAACCGACGAGTCAATATTGAGGCAACATTGCTAGTCGTTAGCGAATACGAAGTAACTATTCGCACGCGCAAATATCAATGTTTGTCTTTTTTCACCCAAACATTTGCTTACCCAATTATTTTTCATTATTATTATTTTTTTTTTCCTCTCTGTTGGGTGGTTGCATTCCGATTTTTTTTACTTTTTCAGCCGCCCTCCTACCACTGGGCTAATTGTTTACAAAACGCAAATTGTTTGAAATGAAATTAAAATTTGGAAAATAAAATAAAAAAAAAAAGGGAAAGAAAACAAAATGGCGAAAGGAAAGTCCGCGTTTCGGCCATTTTCGGAAAAGCTTCGACGCGGGAGTCGCCCCCCGGCATCGCCACGCATGGAACCCGCCACACCCGTCAGTCACTCGGTCGTGTCGGTTGCCATAGAAACGTCGGGGGAATAAAGCTCCGACCCCGAGCCGAACGCTTCCCCGAGATATCTTTCCGAAATAAACTTCCCTTATCTAAGGAGTCGCCCGAGTAAAAGGAAAGCCCCCTCTCCAAAGAGAAAAAAGAAAGGAGAGATCCAGTTATTAAAATGTACTTTATTTAAATATTAAAAAGTGTGCTCTCCTCGTTGCATCTTGTTTACAGAGTCGAGAATTATACTTGGTTACGATTTTTCACTTTTTTTTTTTTTTTCGAAGGCGAGTTTTCCTTCCGTCTTAATTATCCGTCACGAAGTCCCTTTCATTATAAACGTAACAGATAATTATCACGCGTTTGGCACCTGTCCACAGAGTTAAACTCGCATTTTCTTTTGTTTCGACTGCGAGCCAACACTTTTTTTTACGACGATCCGATAAATTAGAACGAGGTGCCAAATAGAATTTGAAAAATTATATTAATAATTAAGCCGGAACGTCATTCGACGATAACGAAGCGATAAACCGTAACCGTCAACTTCGGAATCTCGGGCTTCTCCGTCAGGAAAAAAAAAAAATCACCTGCAAAATTTTGAATGAATGGAATCCCTCGACCGTGAACCCATTTTTTCGGTAACCGATATATCGAAAACGAATTAAACCCTCAAAATATATATCGTGTCTCGAAGCATTTCGATACGGACTTATTTAAAAAAGCAATTGGATTACCGATCGCATGGGAAAATTTTTTTTTTTTAATTCGAGTATTATCCTCCTTCTTTGGAAATAAATCTTGCTCTTCTTTTTAATTATTCCCGTACAAAAGAATGCGGATTTGCGGCTAACCTTATCCTCCTCGGACTTTCTTGAAAATTTTTTACATTAACCCAAAATTTTTCCTCCTTTCAAGTCAGGGCACATCAAACCATACAAAAAAAAAAAAAAAAACGAATTGTTACGTAAATAAAAACCGAGACAAAAAGATTCTTCTTCGTCTTTGTGTACTGTATATGAACCTGACGTTATCCCTCTTCGTGAAAAAAAATCACGTTCGCCGTTTTTGCCAGGATTTTTTTCTTTTTTCGTTTCATTTCAGGAAAAAAAAAAAAAAAAAATCGTTCACTTATTTATCGTTTGCATCTCTCCTAAATTAAATCGCCGATTTTTTTTTGCAGAGTAATGCGACTCGTCCTAAATGGACAACGAGTGAAAGGTAACGGTGTCAAGATCGATGACTCGGTTTACCGTCGTCTTTTTCGTTTTCGCAATCGAAAAAATAATAATAAACGTCTAAAAAAAAAAAAAACTTTTAAGAATAAAAATAAAAATGGAAAACGACTCGACTCGGCGACGGCCATTAAAACTTAGCATCTGCTAATTGATTTTCAAGAGGAATCTTTAAAAAGATTTCCTTGGTGGCGATAAGTCGTTAACGGAACGCCTTTAAACGTTTTTATAAATAAAAAAATTGAAAATAAGCAACAATAACGCTTGTTTTCCCTGTCCGACGCAGCTCGTAAATCCGCAATTTCGATAAATGGGAGAGGATGACACTCGAAACATACGCGGACACCGGGATTATTTCCTAACAAAAGGTTGATTGTCCTTCAAGTGCTCCCTAGATCTGTCACCGAAATCATTTTTTTTTCCCTTTAAATCATTTTTCATATTTTATCCAAGTTAAATGGATTCTTTAAAAAAAAGAGCAAGGGTTCTGGGTCGGGATTTGTCGAGAGGCACTTTCGGATACCCTCGGCGCCGCAAAGTGGAAACCCCGCGGAGGTAAAACCTCGAAAAAAACTTTTCCGACGAAGCGGGAGGTCCGAAGTTTAGCTTTAAAGGCCGATCGGCCTATAACAAAAGAACTCTACACGAGGAGATAACGAAAGAAGGAAAGAAAAGGAAAAAAGAAAAAAAAGAAAAGATCGTAATCGGAAAAGATATAACAATCGTTCGGGAAGAATCGGTCTTTGGTCCCACTCAACTTTGATCGCTTCCAACGGGTGATCCCGTGTGTAAACAACATCCCCGCTTTTTCGTCTTTGTTTTTCCCCGGCCCCGATAGCTCATTGTTTCTTCGGAGAGGTTCCCTTTTTTTTTCTCTTCTACAAAAAGTGTGGTCTCTGACTTATTGCTCAGGTTGTGAAAACCTCTTCCGACCGACCTCCCTTCCGAAAGGAAAGGTTGCGGTAATATTTGGGTTTCGTAATAATGCACTTCAATTTTTTGCTTCTTATCTTGGTGGACGGCATCGATACGTCCACTATTCCAAGCGCCATCTCCTTCTCTCGTTCGTTCCTTTCTTTTGCAAGTCGATTTGGACGCCATTTGCAATCGGGCCAAAATTAATATTAAGACATCTCAACACAAGTTTTCTTTGTCAAAGATGTGGGGGTTATGTCGGATCCTAAACAAAAATTTTCATTACATCCAACCACCGAAAAGGATAGGGACAAATCCTTACTTCCCCATCTCGACATGGTTTCATTTTCCGATCCGAGAAACAAAAATAATTTGACTTTCCTTTTTAAATTGATTAACTTCCATACCTATTTCCGACAGTAAACGTTTTGTACAAACTTTCAATTCGGTTACGAACTCCGCGAGTCTTGGGTTAAAACTTATTGCTTTTTTTTTTTTCAGATGCATATTTTGGTAAAATTACAAAATTATTCGACACGTTTCCGGACCTCGACATTTTTTCGAGCCCTGGCTCTTTTCCCAATCAGCTCAAATTAGCTAATGTTCAGTTTTTTTTTTTTTTTTAATGTAATTTTTACTGTTATTAATCTTATGCTCGCCCTGGGTCTGGTCTTTCTTTTCCTTTATTCCCTCCCTAAAATAGGGAGGAACAGGGAACTGTGGCTTCGGCATTCGTTCTCCTTTATGCTTCCTGCACTAAATCTTTTTTATTATTTTTGCACTTTAAATTGTTTTTCATATTATTCTGCACGTTTCCAATATCACTGTCTTATGTGTTTCACCGATCAGATGTTTTCTTATTCCACATCCCGGAATTGCTTCTAGGTAGGTATTTTGTTAATTCTTTCCCGATGGTTCCGTGAGCTCCGACGAGTTTTTCCGCCTGTTTTCCTTGCACATTGTTATCCATCAGGACGGAAGGGGAAGGCATTCCTTCCTATTTTTCTCTTTTATTACTAAATGTGGCTTATTTGCTGCAAGAAATCTGTCTTTGCGTATACATGTATGTCGTAGTCATATAGCCAAATGCATCATTTGCACAAATGACTGAGTTATTTGCGCAAATGATTAACAATTTCAGTCATTTGCACCAACGAAACTGATTTGCTCAAATGCCTGAAATCGTTCAGACATTTGCACAAATGACTTGTAATTTCAGTCATTTGTGCAAATAAAAAATCAATTTTTGTCATTTGGCCAAACGGAAGATTAATAATAATTAGGCAGTAAAAATCTGAAAATGTGATTGTAAATAATGTATTATGCATTATATTAGCATAAATTTAAAATCACAGTCGCCGAAAATGATAAATTAAAATTATGAATTAAATTTATGCACTCAAAAAAATCAATTAAATCCATCGCAATTGTACACAGTAAAAAATTTGGTTTTACACAATTTATATTTGGAAAACGGTCCACACATTTTTATTTGCAAATAATAACATAATCAAAAATATTGCCTAAAATTAACATGAAAAGAGTTAAGGGTGCATGCAGAGTGTGGACCCCTATTACCTAATACTATTTTTTTGAGTGTACAATGGAAAATTTTTAATTTTGATTTGTTTTTACAAGAATGAGTAGAGCAAAAATGGCATCTAATGATACATTTAAAATTTGATTTAAAACACTTGCACCTGTTCGAATTGCATTGATTGGGCCAGGTTTTCAGCTGCATTTTTTAAATTTATGAATGCTCAATTTTAGCTATTAATCTTCACTCGTCAAGTTAACTGCTTTCCTTCAACGAAAAGCATACACGTTTAGATCTTTTTATAACACATTTTTCTTTTTATTAAAGTAAGAAAATTTAAAAATGATTAACTATTTTTACGGAGAAGAAAAAATTTAATGAAACACGCGTTTTTCATAAGCTAAGTACAGAGGACTAGTGCCAACCTGAGAAGTGTAACTAGAACAGTAATATTGAGCCCGCGAATGTCTGATGATTTACGATAAAAATGTCATTTGCGCAAATCAGTTTCGTTGGTGCAAATGACAGAAATTGTTAGTCATTTGCGCAAATAACTCAGTCATTTGTGCAAATGATGCATTCGGTTATATGACTACTACAAGTATACTCTTTTTTCGCTAGCATTGGGCATCCTGACGAGAGGTGGTAGATCGTCTCGCTTTGAGTTCCACAATGTTTGTACTTTTCCTCTATGCTAGTCGGTTCCTATGGCCCGATCTTGGATCGCTATCGTTGTCGCCTCGGTTTCGCCTTTTAGTTTCCCCCTTTTTAGCCAGCTGCGAGTCTCTGTTTTATTCACCCAGAGCTTTTCCGATCCTCTAGGAAATTGTCCGTGCATCGGTTATTCTTTCCATCGATCTTTTGTTGCTTTTCTTAATATATTTTTTCCCCTCCGTGGCTTTCCTTAAGTTTTGGTTTTCCGTTTGTAATGATTCTGTCGTTTCTTCAAGCATTTTTTAAAATTCTTTAAAAGTGAATAGCGGCAGGGTTGTTTCACTATATTTCCAATAATTTTTTTAACACTGTCCAGAAATTTAGGAAAAAATATCAGAAAACGAAATCTCCTTTGTTTTGGCTCATTTGGCATGTTTTAGTTTTTTAAATTTCAATTAAAAATTGACGAAATTTCAGCCCGTTTTGAACGCTTTTGAAAAGCGCAAAATGAAATGGCGCCATCGCTCCGTACAAATAACCAGTTCGAACCAGCAGTGTAAGCGAATTAAATGTGTGAAAATTTTTTAGTGGCGAATGTATTGTTGTGAAATAAAAAACCAGTCATCTGTCATTTTGACAACGAGTAAAAAAAACTATTAAATATTGTTTCGATCCACTATGTGCTGAAAAATCGGAAGACTCCAGTAAAATAGTATCCGAAGCTACTTCGATTAAAATCCTATATCCATTTTAATTAATTCACTGCTGTTTCAAACTGGTTATTTGTACGGAACGATAAAAACAACACCGGCGCCATTTAATTTTACGCTTTTCGAAAGCGTTCAAATCGGACTGAAATTTTGTCAGTTTTTAATTGACATTTAAAAAAATAAAACATTCTGAATGAACCAGAACAAATGAGATTTCGTTTTCTATGATATTTTTTCCTAAATTTCTGGACATAGTTGAAAAAAATTATTTGAAATATAGTGAAACAACCCTCTTCGTGTTTTCGGGTTTTTAACTAATTTATTGCACAAATGTCAAATTGTAAAGTTTCAGAAAAACGATTTTTACTCTCTTCAGTAAAAATCTCCGATAAATAAAGTATTGCATGCTCCGTATTTTGAGCTATAACAGTTTTTTGCCAAAAAAAAAAAAAGAAAAAAAAAAAAAAAAACTGTAAAACAGAGTTCGTGTCCAAAAATGAAATTCTGGGGTTGTTCCTCACACTAAAATCGTAATTTTTGGAGTTTACCCCCTATCTTTTACAGGGTACGTAATGTTTTTCTTTTCATCTCAATATATGCCTAATACTGCGGCTAATTGCCCTTTTTAAATAAAGGAATACTTTAAAACATACCCAACGACCTGGTGGACCCCTAAAAATCCATCATTTCAATTAGGAGCAAAATTTAAAAAAAAATACTGACAAAATAAATGATATCCACTTAAAAACTCGGGCAAAAAGTAACGATCGCGAATCTGCCGTGGTAACCGAAATGGGCGAATGTCCATTCTGGAATTGAAACTTTGTTTACTTAAGTTAAAAAATAGAAGACAAGTGCCAACTTAAGAATGGAGATACGCCCATTTCGGTTACCACGGCAGGAATGTGAAACGCCGAAAATCGAACCCCCTTATTAGAATGGATTTAAAAATTTGACTCGAATGCACTACCTCCGAGATACGGTTTTCATTAATGCGCAAAATGATTTTAAACACACTTGAGTTTTAATAAATGAACGATAGATATCACGACACCGCAAAATATTGCAATTGCAATTTCTTTTTCATAAATAAGGAAAGTAAATATTATCGTTATTCAATTGTTTACAAAAAATGAATAAAGAAAGTCGGTAGTGCATTAAAATCAAATCTGGATCGCCATATTTTATAATCTAGTGTCAATGTTGGCAGCCTTGTTGTTACATTTCAATTTTTTGACTCCCAATTGAAAAAAAGTCATTAAACTTTGAGAGCCAACTGCTTCAATTTCTTTACAACCATTTTCCCTAATATTAGTCCTCATCATATTAAAATCAGGATCATTAACTGAAATTTCTATATTAAATATAGGATTTCTTGGGTCCAATGGAACTCGAAATTAATTAAAAGTCAATCGCCGACGTTTCGGTTTATTGTATACAAAGTAGTAGTTCCATTGGACCCAATATCGGGAACGAGGAAAATCTTGAGAATTATGAAATTTCTATGTGTCGAAGATAGCCACCTTTAATCCTAAGAAACAAGACATTTTTGCCTATTTGAGCTCAAATAATGAGATTTACCAAAGAGTAAATGAAAAAAAAAAGTTAAGCATATGGTAGAGAGATGACGAATTTGTGACGATCGACTTTGATCGGGAGCTAAAAATTGATCCGTGAGTTGCATGCGACAAATTCATGATGGAAAATCACAACGGTTCAACCCAAATTATTTTATATGTTGGGCGCGTATACTTTTCTACCTTGTTTATTTTGCACAAAGAATGCATTTTACCCCTGCATTTGTTTTTTTGTTTTTTAAATATAAAACTGCATTCCCGGTGCATTCGGAGAGCAATGTTTGTTTTAGGTTTCGAGGAAACACGTCAGAATATTAATTATAGTTAAATAAAATCCCCGATCGAATCGGAGGACAATTCGCTTTATCAATATTAAACCGTATTAATTTTCTCTGTTTCGGTTGCGTTTATACTCGTTTTCGGGGAAATCCCCCAGGGGAAAAGGACGGAGCGAAAACCGTTCGCTTTTCCGAAGGGAGGAAAATTTTTTAGGTACGACGAGCAGAGAAAAAGAAAGGGGGAAAAAAAGTAGTCGCATCGCTCCGAGGGGTAAAAGACGATTTTCCCGGCTCTTCCCCTTTTCCGCTCCGCGAAGCACGAAAATCTCGGCAAGGATTAATTTCGATCTTTATTCGCCTTTGTTTTCTTTAACTCTCCGTACGTGCGTCTCACCCGTACGTCGACGTAATAGAAAATACGTTTGTTAATTATCGGTCGTAAAAAGCTTTTATCAATCGGGGATCACGCAAAACCGTGACGGGACGAGAGATTTATAAGCCCTTCCGTCGTGTTTACGGAACGAGTCCGAGCTAAAAATCAAAAACCGTTTGGACGGGTGCGTGACTCCCCGGCCGACCGACCCGTATGTCGACTCGAAAAACGAATAACCGGATGAATCACGATTATCTTTCCGTTTTGTTTGACAAACAAGTCCAAAGTCCGAGGGAAAAAAAAATTCCCCGAAGATTCCTCGGCCACGCGTTTCTCAAAAAAAAAAAAAAAAAAAAAAAAAAAAGGAAGAAAATTGTGGGAAGATAAAACAGGTGGCCTAGCCAAGCAATCTCGTTCGGGCACTCGAAGGATGCCACGTGCCTCCGCATACGTTACCGCGAATTTACGTCCGAACGTCTCGCATCTGACGTCGTCCTTTGTTTATACCCGACGTTCGAACGTCGTCCTTCGATTTAACTCGCCTCCTCCCGCGGGCTCCGATCGGTTATTATTCTTTTTTAAAAGGCGACGAAAAAAAAAAAAAAAAAAAAAAAAAAAAGAGAGAGGCCGTAAACGATCCTAAGCGGAAACGACGGACGAAGGGGAACATTTTTAATATAGCCGACATCTCCCTCCAGCAATTTCCGAGTTATATTTGAAAAGTCAAATCAATTTTCGTGTATCTAGTTTTTATTTTTCCTTTTTTTTTTTTCGGCTATTGCGCCCCGGAGCCTTCGTCCGACGAGAATTAAAGGAAAATCCGCCTTTTTTTTCCCTTCTTATTTTCTTTCTTTCTTCTCGGAAAAAAAGGGGGGGAAGGGATGAAATGTCCGGCTTTTAAAAAAGAATTCCAAAGGAACGAAGAATATTTAATTTAAAACGAAGTTAGCTTTTTAAAAAAAAAGTTTCAATTAATTGACTATTGACAAGATAAAGCGAAAGCAAAGAGGTCATGCTTAACGAATCTGTTTGCACTTTACATACAAATTCATTGAAAGAGTAAATTTACTTTTTCTGTTTTATGAATAACAAATAACGATTTGTTCTTGGAATTTAATAATCCAGTAATAGCTCACCCATGAGATGTGAGTTTTCTGCAATTACAATTTTTAAATATTTACAAGGAAAACTCGTTATTATTGTCTTTCTTTCGTTACGGTATTTATTTTTTTCATAACGTGATTTTCATTTTTTCCAGAAAAATGAAAAAAGGAAAAGAAAAATGTGGAACGAATTCCGAGAAATATTTTATCTCGAAATTCTAGGAACCTAGGATGGCACTCCTGGTTTAGGAGGACAGACGGACGGATGGATGGATATCGACGACACGACACGCTAACGAGAAATAATTTGTTTGCTTTTCTAATTGGCATCCTCGTCCAGAGATTGTCACATCATATTCTCGAGGTTTCGTCATTTCGTTTCGTTTCCTTCTCTCGTAATCGACCGTCGATTCCGTTCTTCGATTCTAGAGGCGCACCCTTTTTTTTCCTACGATTTTTTTTTTTTCAAATTCCGACCTCGAAACGACTTAATTCTCACCTTTATTTTCGAAAGGGATAAAAAAAAAAAATGAATTATCTAACCCGATATTCATACTGTGGTTTCATTATCTACAAGAGCGTTGTTTACTTTTTGTCAAAAATGCAAAGATGGGGCAGGTCTAGACGCCGTAACTCGAAAACAAATAACCCATTGACTTTTTTTTTTTTTTTTTTTTTTTTTTTTTCTTCTTCCTTTCTTTCCTCGTTTTTAAAATTAAATAGGGAGAAAAAGGACCCGGCGAAACGGTGAAACAGCTAAAAATGATAAGAGAAGATAGAAAACGGTGGAGCCGGAGCCGGGACCGGGAAGGGGCGGCAAGAGAATAGCGGAAATCTCTCGAGATTGGAATATTCTAATATCGCAGAGCGCCCCACGACTGTTTGCACAAGACTCGAAGTGAAATATTAAAACCTGCGCAGAGGTAGATGCGGATTTAACGATCCCCCTTCACCTTTTCCTTTTTCCTTTATAATCGCATCTTTATTTCCTTTTCTTTTCTTCGAGTCCGAAACGCTCAAACGCTCAAACGCTCGAAAGCACAAACGCACTTTTTCGGACCGAAGAGGATAGTGCACAATCGAAAATTTTCCATTAAATCGAAACGATTAAACCTTTTTGGATTCCTTTTCAAGATGAAAAGTCTCAAAAAAGATGCAAAATTTTCAACCGAGTCAGGTTTGAGTCCATTTTTTATCGTAATAAAAATCCTCCCCCCCGGAAAGTACGGAGATCTCTCAAACTCGAGTAGCAAATCTTAAAAGCTTAGAGACGACAGAGGTTTCGAGTGCGAGGGGTTTTGCCATGCATGGAAATCTCGTCCTCTCGAATAAAGGGTGGAAAGAGAGCTGGAGGCTTCCACCTCTTTGATTTCTTTTCTTTTTTTAAACGGAGATTAAAAGGAAAAGCTTACAATAGAACCTTGTCAATTAAACGCGGACTAAATAAAATTTATAAATCGAAAATCCGCAAAACATTTTGTACCATTCCCACGGGGACTGCGGGATTTAAGAAAAATCGCGGACGTTTAGCTTAAGGGGGAAAAGTCCCGAGTCGGTTTTCGGGGTCGCGTGCATTCGTCCACCGGGGATTCCGACAATTATTTTATTGCACCGATTTTACGCCCGAGGGGAGATTCGGCGACCGGAGGAGAAAAGAGGGGGGAAAAAAAATTTACGGGAGGAAAAAAAAAAAAAGCTCGTGAAAAAAACACCACCTGACGCCCGAATCGCTGCATTCGAGGTGCGAATTAAATTGGATTAGTCTTTAGTCGCGTGGGTATTCGACCGTTTTTTTTTTCTTTTTTTTTCCCCTCCGAAAAGAAAACGTCGATTTGTTTTTATAAACGTTTGTCCCGGCGATTATTCTGGGCTTACGCTTCCGTAAATTAATCGGTGTGCCCTTTGTCGGGCCTTTTTTAAGATATTTACTGCTACCGAAGGAAAAAATTTGATTCGGGAAACCCCTTTTCCTCGCCTCGGAAAAACGACAGATGGCGACGCAGGTGGTTTTTTTCGATTTTAAGTGGCCGAGGAGTGGGTCGCAACAACATCCCCGACTCTTCTTTCGATTTTTAATTCCCCTTTCGACCCGAGAAAATATTTTTTTGACTCGTCCGTGTTTTTCCCGCGAGGACCGGAAACGAAAAGAGGAAAAAAAAAAAAAAAAAAAAAAAAAAGCCAACTCATATTTTTTAAAACCGGGAAGCAATAAATATCGAAAAGAGGGATCGTGTGCCACGTCAATCAACGTCGTTTCTTCTTGTCGTTTCGGAGAGCTCTTCATCACTCTTACCTATTTTATTATTTTATTATCAATTTTATTAATGGAATTAAAACGGTACCTTTTCCTCGGATCGAAATCGCCCCCGGAACGGACGCCGTCGGTCACACCCATATTTTCCATTTCCAAGCCTTTTTTTTTTTCTATATTTTTATTATTATTATTATTATTATTTTCGAGAGGCCCCGGGAGAGATTTTCCAAGAGAAGAGAGAAAAAAAAGAGAAAAACGATTGATCGAGGGTGGTCGGTCGGTCGTTCCGCCGCGGTCGAAGGGTGAGTTTTCTATTCTTTTCCATAAACCACTTGAATTATTAAATGCGGTTTCGACCATTTTCGTGTCCTTTGTATTTGTTTTTTAGTTTGACATGTGCGTCCTTTCCCAAATATTAAGGTTTTTTTTTCTTTTTTCTTTTTTCGGGAAATAATCTAGGAACGACTCGGGAGAAAAGGATCGAGGTTCGAGAACCCCCCCTCCCCCCGTCCCCACCTTTTTCTTCTCCCCGGTTAAAAAATCTTTAAAAGAAAGGAGCCCGCGTTTCGGCCCCGGTTCCCTTCTCCTTTTATTTAGGATCCGAGTCTTTATTAGTTTCCCTTTTCGCTTTTCCGGGGTTGACGAGACAAGTCGTAAGCGAGAAGGATTCCTTGGGAGCATCTTACGGGTTTTCTTCCCGTCGAGTTTGCAATGTTGTCCTATCGCAACGTTTACCCGGCAAATATTTGGTGAGATCGAAACCAAAAAAAACATTCATCTATTGTACTTGAGATTTTGTACATAAAGTTTTGTTTCCACACGGGATTTACACATAATCGTTCTCGATGTAATTTTATATTTTATCATTTCGTTTTCCCTCCTATTTATTTATTTATTTTATTTGAAAAATCTTTGTTTCAATATTTAGTCGAATTCTTTTTTTATTGTTTCTTTTCTTTTTCGATTTGTTAGCGCCAGTTGAAAAAGAAATTAAAAAAAAATCGCGACAAAAATAATCGTCGACGGTAATATTTATCAAAGAAAAACATTTATCTTTGGAATAAAAGAAAAAAAAATGGGAGCGAAGCTCGTCAAATCAGTTAATTTAAAAACTTTTCTAATCAAACAATATCGTTATTCACACTTAATTTTACTTCTCGAAATTAACGAGACTTTTTTTTTTTTTTCTCTTTCGAGATTTTAATAAATTTATCGCGAGTGGAGAGGAAAAGGCTTTTATACGTTTTCCTTGTAATTTTTTCCCCTCCTGTTCGGGACCGAAACGATTTCAGCCTGACCGACGTCCATCGCTGCGGACTTCGTGCCGGAAGATCCTGTCCGAGGATTAAGGAAGGGTCCTTCGATCTTTTCTTCTCCGGCGAACGACGTTTCATATCTTCGATTAAAATAATCTCGGGAAAACAAAAACTCCTTTTGGAAACACGTACGGATCGATTTTTCGTGTTCGACACGTTCGAGGGAAAAGGAAAAAAAAAGAAAAAGGAAAAAAAAAAAGTTTGCTTTTCCTTTCTTTTTGCGTTTTCCGATATTAAAAAAAATTCAATTAAAAAAATTACGTAATCGGAGGGGTTACGCAATCGTCGAAAATTTCAGAGTTTAAATTATGCAATGCGGTTTTAAAAATACAGGGCCGTCGCCACAAAACGGGAAAAAGTCCTCGGGGACCTTTATAATCCTTCCTTTCCTTCATTAATAACGGTTTAAAAAGCCTGGATGACACCTAAGTAACTTTATAATTTGTAAATATGCGGATGCGATCGTATGTCTCGGAATAAAAAGAGGATCCTAATTAGTCCTAAGATTATCAAGGGATGGACTCGAGTTAGTAATTATAGAGGATTTGTGTGAGGCAATAACCCCTTGTAGAATAGTGTTTGGATTAGAGGCGTGTTCCTTAATACACCGAAACCGAAACCGTATACACACGAACGGCGTATTTAACAAAAACTCTGCTCCTCCCTTTTTTTTTTTTTTTTTTTCTTTCCTCCACATTTCTTGGGCGATTAAAAAGCTTTCGAAAAGATGTCGAAGGCGGATTTTAAATGTAGAAAAACGGACGGATCCGAGGAAAAAGAAGGGATGTCGTAAAAGTTTTCCATCGTTTAATCCTCTTTCGTGAAAACGTTAATATAGAAAAGCTTAAAGTTCGATTGAATAAGATAAAAGGGTGGGTTTCCTGGGGTGTGAAAATAATAACAAGGCAACAAATTTCAACGATACAAACTATATCAAAGGATTCCCTTCGATTCCTTTCCCTTCCCTTTGGACCTCCCGAGTTTTCGGGTTCCAACAAAAAACTTTTACTTTCTTTTTGTAAAAAATTGAAAAAATAAAATAGTAGGTAGGCCTATCATCAAAATTTCCTTTGTTATTATAACCGGGAAAAAAGCCAAATTAAAAAGGATAAAGTATCAAGTATCATTTTCGAGATTTTAAATTTGGTCCTTTGAGAAAATTCAGTTGTGATGTGTTTCTAAATTTTCAAAAATAAACATTAAACTTATTTTTTAGCGCCTATTGGTTGTGCTTTAACCCTTGAAATACAAAAGACCGGAAATACAGTATTCCTAGATCTTTTTTTAGAACCAATGAGTCAAATTCAACGTACTTTCTTTTCTTTTACATATATAAGCAAAAGATACTTTAGAGGAAATTTTAATTAGAAAAACAAGATTGGGATAATAATTCCCAAATTCAAAAATAAAGGACGTTCCGAGTGTATGAGACATCAAATTATGTTTCATTTCCATGGAATTTCTTGCACACGCTTCAAAATTTTAGTAAAAATTGAAACATTCGATTAAATTTTTTTAAATTCCTTTTTAATCTTTTCCTTTTGAGGCGTTGGTTACATTGCTCGAAAATTTTCCATCGTGTTTGATGTTAGTTTTGGGGGTCTATTATATTTTTTTGTAGTGAGGGAAATATTTTTATCCCGTAGATACCTAAACATAACTAAAAAATTAGTGAAGTAATAGATATCTTGCAAATGCTTAATAAACAGACCGATATTTTTTAATTTTTTTCGTAACTAAACCCAGCGCCGGCTTTAGGCATGTGCCTTCCGTGCCCATGCACATACTGTCCAAATTTTAGGGGCGCCAAGGGACATACACATACTGGGCGCCATGCACATACTGTCCCACAAGGGATGCCAAGTTGTGACAGTGGTTGTCACAGGTCCCTTTGAGAATCGGAATTGATGATCAAAACAACATTTTTAGCGAGACGAAATAATTATATTGTTACTGTAACAAGAGAAAAAGAAAAACCGACGGTCGGCGTCGGTTTTCCGTGATAAGAGTACGACCGTTCTCGGCGACGGTCAGTGCTGAAATAGGCAGAGAAAATGGCGGTGCTCGCGCACGGTCATTTTCTCTGCCGTCGTGTCGTTAGACACGCGACACTTTTCCCGCGCGCGGTATTTAAATATTATGTTTAATTATCCCGTTATGCCCGTTACACAAAATGAAGAAAAATGAAAAGACAAAATACTGTATTTAAAATGTTCCAAAACTATTCTTCAGATTTTTTTTTTCTGTAGTCAAATTTTTAATTTTTACTGTAAATAATAAAAAAATTAACTCATAGCATGTGTAAAAAAAGTCTTATGCTTTTTCAATAAAAATCAAAATAGATTTTAATATATTTTATTCTTTTCTCATAACCCGTTTATTATTAAGGTAAAAAAAAATTTTAAATGATAAAAAGTAATATTAGGAAAAAAAAAATAGAAAATAAAACGGGGGGGGGGGGAATGTTGTAAAAAAATTTGAAGCAGGGCGCAAAAAAAAAAATGTTTGCACAGGGTGCCAAAACTTGTAAAGCCGGCGCTGACTAAACCTCAGATATTTAATAGTTAAATAATTTTATTCTTTTTTAGTTCATAGTTAATTTAATCCTAATGTTCGGCACTTTATTCACTTGATTATTATCATCTTATTACGAAATCCACCTACTTTACTTTGTAAATATTTTTAATTATCAAAAATATCCGTAAACTAATAGTAATTATTCGCAAACCTGCAAATCGCAACATAAAATCAACCAACTAACTGATTTAAACCATATACTACATGAAACCCGAACCGACGGGCTAAGCCCGGCTTTAGTAGCCCACTACAAAATGGCTAATTTGAAGTCTAAAAGATAGATTTTAGATATTTAGCGCGGAGATTTCCCGGATTATCTCTCTGTTAGATCTCTTCTAGTCATCTAACAGCGATCCGTACAAATCTATTAGATATGCTATATAGACACCTGTTAGATGAAAAAGGTCCCTCCTTATCACTTTAAGTCGATTTTTTCCTACACATACAGCAGGACAAAAAGACTAAAAAAAGTTGGAAAAACAAATCCGAAAGAAAAAAATTTTTAAATACAAAATACTCATTCACGCTCAACTTATTCTGCTGCGATGAGATGAGGCTGTAAAACACTATAACATTTGTCTTTTCATTAATTTTTTTCGTTGATATTTGATAAGGATACTCGGACGCTGATATATGTATTTACCCATTTCGTAAAAATTATAATAGAGCCCATTTTGAACATGACTACTTTCTTATAGGTAATGTAATCAACGCCTAAAGATGAAAAGTTTCAAAAAAGTTTCATCTTGATATCAAATTAAAACTTTTTTGAGACTTTAAGAAGGTTTAAGACTATCAATTTAATCTAAAATTTTGAACTGTGCCTTCTCTAAGATCGGCTATTCCAAATTTGATCTTTTTTAAACACTGGAAAAGATTCGAAAATTGCATTTTATATGACTTACTGTCGTGCTTTTTGTACTAAATTTTCTTTTTTGACAATTTTTTAGGGAAATATTTAAGTTTCAAAAAACAGTCGAATCATAAAATCAATCAAGGAAGTTGGATTCGTTTCTTTTCTTTATTTTAATTTCATCTACTCGTGTCTTCAAATTTACTACAATCTTTTTCAAAAGTTTCAAGAAAAATGTTTTTCCTATGATTTCACTCTAGGCAAGTTCCCGTGTGCGTCATTGCATTGCACAAATTGCTCTTTATTTGCTATAAAACATCAACAAGAATATTTTCGACGACGGAAAATTCAACTTTTTTTTTTCTTTTTCCTTTTTTTTTTAAACGTTGCAGATCGACTTTTTACAACGTTGTTTAGAAGGTAATAACGGCACGAATATAAAAATAATCATAAATATTGAATAAAGCATACTTTTTTTTTTCTCGGCGATAAGAGAGCGTTTCCATTCTGATAAGGTCGGCCTAAGTCGAAAGTAAACATAGGGGCGACGACGATAACGAAAAGAGACGAAGGTGCGCCGCACAGGTTCTTCCGCTCGTAACATTACAGAAAAAATAAATCATAATCAAGCGTGGCCAAAACTTTTTTTTTTTATTCCCAATTCTAAAAGTTTTTCAATTAAAATATGTCCGAATGCCGCGGGAAGGAGAAAATTGAGGACGCGGAAAACGGTTGCGATCGAACTTTGCCTTTCGAGGGGTGGCAGCGAATAGAATAAAAAAAAAAAAAAAAAAAAACGTTTAAACGAATAAAAGGATTTGTCAAAAATCAAAGCAATAAAAAATGTAAAAGAGAAAGGAAAAGCCTCGAGTAACAAGATGAATCCCCCTCAACCCCTACGCCTCATATTTATCACACAATTGCACGTCTTTGTAATAGGATTACAGGAACGGCATACAATGATCCTATTATAGTCCTCGTTTTCATCCTCCTTCATCCGGGGACCCTGGGGTAGACCTCCGTTCATGCCTGATTTCCCATTTTTTTTTTTTTTTTTTTTTTTTTCTTTTTACCGAAAGGTAACGTACGATAAGAGAATAGATAATTCCACGGAATCCGTGTCGGCGAGCAGCCATCTTGACTCTCGTCTCTATGGCAACAATCGTAAAACGGGAGAGAAGTCCCCGAAATTTCAAAAACCTCCCTTTTCCTCCTTTTATTTTTACAGGTAAAAAAAGGATGCATCAAGCTCTATAAATCATCTCGTACAACATATAAATAAATAATTTAAAACATTTATTATTTACTCGAGAATAAAAGTTTTTATTATTATTATTATTATTATTTTAATCGTTGTATGACAAAAAAGATTCAATTTTTTCCGTTTTTTTTTTCATTTTTTTCCTTTTTTTTTTTTTTTTTTAATTTTCTTTTTTTTTTTACAATTAATATATATTTACCGTAATTAATCATCATAACCAATAAACTTTACAACATGTACAATTTATTTATAGTTTGCGACCGATAAAAAGTCGATTACATTTTAAACAAAAAAAAAAAAAAAAAAAAAAAGCTCCCTTTTTGGAAAGAGATTCTCCTTATTTAAATTGAGATCTCGACTCGAATCTTTTAATCACAATATACTTTAAATTTACAGAAAAACAATGCAATTTGACAAAAAATTCACAAATCGTGCCGTTACAATTTTGTGTTTTCGTTTGCTTTTTTCCACCTTGACCAAAAAAAAAATCTACATTGCAGGAAAATGTTTTCGCGAGGAAAGTGGTTGCATTTGTTTTCGATGATGTTTGATGTTATTTCTGGGGGTCTATTATATTTTTTACGTAATGCACAGTTCAAAATTTTTGAAACCGTTTCGGTTTCACCACACGTTTCACAGAAAGTTTTATTTGAAATGAAAATGGCTTCAACTTGAAACTTTTTTTTGGACTCAGAATGAGTGTATCACTTTAAGTCAATTTTTTCCTACGCATGGTAGGGACAAAAAGAAAAATGTTATAGAATATTATAGTCTCATCACATCGCAGCATATGAATAATATTCAAGAAATTGGTATTTTTGATTTATGTTTTAAAATTTTCTTTCAGATTGGTCAATTTTAGAGATGAATAAAATATGTATCCCCACATTACGTAAAAAATATAACATGGAACATGTTAACCACTTCCCAGAAAAAAAATTTTCTCAACGTTTCAAACGCCTAAAGCTGTGTTTTGGCTTGTGGTATTTTAAAATCCGCAAAACTTATATATCTTTCAAAATATTTCAACAACAAAAATTTTGAAATTTGATAACGTTTATTGCGTTTTCGAGGATTTTAAGCACAGCTTAAGACAACAGTAATTGGAAATTAATAAAATTTAATTTGAGAAATCAAAGAGAGCAAAATGCCAGATCGATTTCAAGTTATTCGAGATAAGAATTTTCATAAATGTTTGACTATAAAATCGATATCGGTATCGAAATTCTAAATTCGATTTCCTCGTCCGGTTTAAAAAAGTTTTCGAGAGAGAAAAAAAAAAAAAAACAAACGATGAATAGACATTAATTGTAACGGGTGGCTTCGTTTTCATTACCGAACGATTAAATTAATTCGAAATAACAATTTAACAATTAAACAATTATCGGTTTGGTTGTTTAATTATGACGAGACATGTTTTAATTTGCCCGACATTTGGCCTCGACACATGTCGACACATGTGTTTCTTTACGCTATTTTAAACGCCTTTTCCATCTTTCCCCTTCGAGGGGGGACAAGGAATTTTTTCCTTTTTAATCGTTCGGCTTTTCCATGTCTAATTTATAAATTAAAAAAAAAAGGCAAGACGAATCGGCATTGGAAAAAGAAAATGCGCAAAACAAAACAAAACAAAAAAGGCAAGATTTACCGTCGGGTCGGTCGAGATTCGAAAAAAAAAAAAAACATAAATAAATGTACAAAAACGTCTTTTTCGATGTTGGAAATGGGGGGATAAAAAAAAAATGAAAGGAAAGAATAAAATAAAAAAGGCACGAAATCTTTTTCCGACGGAACGGGAAAACTCGATAAATCGGCTTTTAAAACGGCGGGAAATTTTCGAGGCAATCGCGGACCTTGGGAAAAAAAGACTACTAAGCCAGGGGATACTGTCACAAAGCCGGAGTTCCCGAGGGAGCGTGATACAAAGAATTTTGATAATAAGTTTCGTTTGCGAGGGAAGCGTGAGGATTGGGCAAAGGACTCAAAGAATTGTTGTACTGGGCATATTGGGCCATGGCGTCGTACATTTTGATGTCCGCCTTGGACTCGGTCGGAAGAAGCCTGTGGATGGAAAAGGGATGACTGGAGGCGGCGTAACCCGGCGGCTCCTGTTTGAGATGATGATTTTGAATCATGATTTGGTGTTCGGATAACGAGAGATGCGGATGGCACCTGTTGACCATCGCGGCGAGATCGTCGTGTTGGAGACCGTGCTGCTGATGCTGTTGGTGATGGCCTCCGTGGTGCTGTTGATGGTGAGCGTTTTGAGCCCCGGAGAGGCAAAGCTCTCCTCCGGCTTGGAGCATCCCCAAGGGATCGGATTCCGCTTTCGGATGGAGTCCCAAAACGGTCGCGGCCAAACCGTGGTCCAGCCCGCCGGGGGTTTTCTCCCCGTATTTGTCCCCCCCGTGATGAGAGGATTTGTGGTTGTGATGCATTCCTTCCTCGTGGTGGTTGGGAGTTTTTTTCCCGTCCGCGCTCCCGTTGTGAGAGGGAGATTTGTGAGATTGTCTTATGGCTTCTTTTTTTTCGTCTTTAAAACGTTTTTGCCTCCTTAAATAACAACCGTTTTCGAACATGTTTCCCGAATCCGGATGCAAAGTCCAAAAACTTCCTTTCCCCGGTTTGTCCGGAGTCCGGGGCACCTTGACGAAGCAGTCGTTAAAACTCAACGAGTGCCTGATGGAATTTTGCCACCTCTGTTGGTTTTGCCGGTAAAAAGGGAACAAGTCCATAATAAATTGATAAATTTCCGAGAGGGTCAACATTTTCGAAGGAGAATTTTGGATGGCCATCGTGATGAGCGATATGTAAGAATAGGGGGGTTTCGCGTGGGTGTAGGACCGTCGGTAAGATTTGTCTGCCCTGGCCCTCTGGAGAGCGGCGGCGGAATTCGGAGAACCCGCATCCAGGTCCCGGGGATTGTTGACGGATCCGACGGGAGCGAGAGTCCCTCCGTAAGGGTTCAGTCCTCCCATTCCGCTCATGCAGGAGGCGACTCCGTTGGCGTTGGTCATGGGAGATCCGATCCCTCCGTAGCCCATGGGAGAGGACATGCAGTTCCCGTTCACGGAACCCATGCCCGATCCGAGCATGTTTCCCGCGAAACCTGCCCCTGCCTGGGGCGAACACGAATTCATGCACGCCATGGAATTCATGGAATAAGAGGACGCCATCGAGTTCAACGCCGTCGCCATGTTGGTCGCGGAAGAGCAAGAACTCGTGGCCGCTTCCCCGGCATATCTTTGTTGAGAAAGCATTATCCCTCACCAACTTTGGGATTTTCGGTTCATTTTATTAAAAATATATATTATTTATTTATTTATCCAAGATCGCATAGAGATTATACCGTTAATTTTTTTTTTTTTTTTTTTTTTTTTTTTAACTTTTTTTTAAAAACATTCACTTTTTTCGAACACAAGGCTTTTTAAACATTTTCGATCCCTGTGGAAACCATAAAATTTAAAAACGGATTCTACACGGAAACGAGGAAAACCATCCTTTCGGAATCCGTTGGACGGAATCCGACGTGAAAAATATCCGGATCGAGGACGCGTTCCGGCATCATCCTTTCTTTTCGGAAAATCGGGTCGATAAATATCGATCGACTCCGACAAATTTATTTAGGTTCTTAACGCAAACACGCACGGAAAAGTTTGCACAAGGAAATCTTGTCAACACGAGATAAGTACACAACGTTCGGCGGTTCGCGCTCGGGCCGCAACAGGTTCACGAACGGGGGCGGTTCGTTTCGGACGAGAGCAAACACTCGCACTAGGTCGCTATTGACTCGAAACAGTTCACTGATTGAAAAAACAAACAACGCGTATATCGGTACACGAGGTTATCGGAAGAGATGTCCCCGGTTCGGGGGCGTATAACTCCTGACTCGAGCGACTCCGCTCCTTCGTAAGGGTGGGGGACGTCTGTTATTTGCTCCCTTCGGAGACCCCTCTCTCCTTCCCTTCCGTCGATCTCGGATGCGGTTCGTCGTTGCCATGGAGACTTCCGTCCCGAATCTATCCCGACCGGCCGAGGAGGCGGAGTCGACACGCCCCTCCTATCGCGTACCCGAAGACTCCATTTCATTTTCTTTCGACACGTTTCTTTTTTCGAATCCTCAAATTTTCCTTCTCGGTCATATCAATCATTCCCTTTAATATTTTTTATTTTATTTCATTTTTATTTTATTTTAATTTTATACTTCGCGTGTGATTCCAAGAGTGAATTGAAATAGTGATTAATAACATGTCCGACGGACTTTATTATCCTTCGAGTTTTCCGTGCAGGCGAAACCAGGAATGCGAAATCGATTAAGTGTACAATTTATGTTGCAAAGTGAATGAGTTGATGGATTTTTTCTTTTTGGTTTATTTTATTAACCGCAACGATTTTCGGCGAGTGCCTCTCCAAAATAAATTTCAAAAAGAAAGAAAAAAAAAAAAATCTTTTCAGTTTTCCGTGATGCACATAATTTCGAAATCAATTAACGTGTTCCGGTGAAAAAAAAAAAAAAAAAAATAAAATAAATATAATAAGTTGCGAGGTCTCGTTATACTTGTTGCTAAAATCAAAACGAATTAAAACTTTGCCAAGGACGCAATATCGACATTCGATATAAAAAGTAAACGAAAACCGTTTAAAGTTTGCTAATTTAAATAAAGTAAAACGCAATAATAAAGGAGTCGAGTGGAATTCCAAAGATGATCGCTATTTAAAAAAAAAAAAAAAAGATTCCGAATTACCCACTTGAAATTCGAACGCGTCATCCGAGGGTTTCGGGTTCGGCTCCTAATTTTTTCTTCTTTTCGATATAGGAAAATTAATATTCAGAGCTCCATGCAAGATCGTGAGAAAGATTCTTTTTTTTTTTTTTAATTCTTTTTTCTTTTCGTTCCCGTCAGTAATTAGGACTTCAACTTAATCAAAGTGATAGAGGCCGGAGATTTCCGAATGAATCGGCGGCATCTCCTCGAGTATTATCGCTCTTCACGGACCCTCAAATAAGAAACACTTAAAAATTTCAGCCGACTTCATCTCGACCATTTTTTTTTTTTTTTTTTTTTTTTTTGTTAACTTTTTTACTTTTTGTTTTCCGTTTGCCATCGCGGTAAAAGCTCGATTTTTCATTATTGCAAACGAAAAAGAAAAATAAAAAGAATTAATAAAAAAAAAAAAAAAAAAAAAAGCGGGGAAAACGGAGAAAAACGTTTAAATGACGTTCGATTTCCATTTTGTAAATTTTTATTCGTGTGTGGTCTCCTCTCTCGGATTTCAACGAGGTTTGAGTTTGATTCGAGTATTTCATAATTTGTTCTTATCAAAGACATTATTTAAATTTTATGAGTAATGATGATTCAGTGTTTTATACTTGTTGGATATTTCATTCAACCTAAACTTGTTGAAATTAACATCTTTGACAGCGTGTTCCTTCACGGTTCACTTCGGTTACATCTTATACATAAAAATTATAAATAATTATAACCGAGAAACAATGAACACTTTTGTTTTTTACCTTACCAAAAATATTATCATCGTCATTATTATTATTTTTTATTTTCGATCCCGAAGTTGTAAAAAAAAAAAAAAAATAAAATAAAATAAAATAAAATATAGTCTCTACACTTGATTATGGAGTTTTTGTTTTCCCCATAAAAAAAGAAAGAAAAAAATCGTTGAAATCCTTTTCCTTGATGGATTTTCGGTTGCGAAAAAACAATTTTTCCAAAAAACTCAAAATGTACAGTCACAGTCTGATTTTAGAAAAAAATTGTTCATTATAGATGTGATATTTCAAAATCGGATCAAAACTCCTTTTCTTTTGGTCTGCATTCAAAAGTTTACAAATTATGCTTTTCCTTTAGGTGTCTTCGAACTATGTGGAAAACAATAAACCAAATTTCAGATTTATCCAATAACGTTTTGCCGGCTTTTGCACGACATCTAAAGAGTAAGGAGCTTTTAATTACCATCTTTAAGTATATTTTAGATCGTTCGCAGGATGTTTTGTGCTCAAACTCGAGGCAATTTCTAATAGTCAACCCCATACGTTAAAAAAAAAAAAAAAAAAAAAAAAAACGGAAAGCGAATAGCAAACAATTTTAGTTCGGAATTTATTTAATGAAATCGGACTCGTTTCAATTTCCTTATTTCTTAAATAAGTTTTTATAGCTCCGTTATCGGAATTTAAGTTACTCGAGAATGTAATACTTCCGACCGGAAAAAGTATACGCAATCTGAGTTGAAAAAAAAAGAAAAAGTTTCAATTTGGAAATTTCATTCATTTCATATAAACGACGTTCACGCAACTTTTCAAAATTTTGTAAATTTTCTGATTCTAGGGAAAAAACGATAAATAAAGGTAGAAAGGAATCGACGGAGCGAAAAGAAACCTCAGATTTCGCTTTTTCCCTTCCGCTTAGGAAAATTTCCTGCGGGGGCTAATAAAAACACGTCCCGGTTCCATGTTAACAATTAATAAAGTGCACGGATGATCCCGGTTTATCCGAGGGTTATCAAAGGGTATAAATCGGAGCGCGTTCGCCCGAGGGTGCACCCGTCGACTTATCCCGTTATTGTAAAAGCTCCCTCCTCCCGCCGAATCTTTTTTTTCCGGCGAAACCGTTTGCAATCTGTTCGTGTATATCATCGTGAATAAATAATGATTTTTCCTTTTGTAAACCCCACCATCGTCGTCATTGCTTTTTTTTTCTCCATAAATTTCCCTTTTGCAAGCTTGGGAGAATTTTCAAAGTTTAGAAGCAAGTCGCTTAGTCGTTTATTTATCTTCTTAAGAAAAGCGTCCCGTCTTTAAGTGGCCGTAAAGCTTTCCCTCTTTTCCTTTGCCACCTGATGTCTCAAATTTTATTGTGTCTTTTGTAAATAGCGCTTGCCTATAAATTACTCGATTATAAAGACCAAAACATTTCTAAACTTGTTAAGTCGTTATTGTTGTTTTCTCCCATATTTCAAAAATAGATTCGATAAGAAAATCTTAAGTCCAAATTTGAAAAAACAAAATGAATCACCCGATGGAGGTCTTTGAACCAAAGCACGGGGGAAAAAAAAAGTTTTAAAAACAAAAACAAGAAATGACTAAAGAAAACGCAAGAAAAAAGATGGTTAAATTAGCGTTTTCATCGGAAGGGTAAGACGGATCTCGGTTTAAGCGCCATCAAACAAATTTAAATGTAAATAAAACTTATCTCAAAAAAGGTAAGTTATTATCGAGTTTAACTCTTTCGATGCGGGTGGTCTTCGAAAATTCGAAGAAAAATAATTACTCGAAAAAATGAAACATTTTATTAAAAGAGGAAGATATAAAATGAAGTTACGAAAGGACACATCCGAAGCAGAGAAGAGGGAGAGGAGGGAAAAAAAAAAAAAAAAGGTGAAATCGACAATTTACAAAATGACATCCCCTTCAAGTAAAGTTGTTTGTGCAATCGATCGTTCGGAGTTGAAATGTTTGCTTTCCATGACGTTCGTTTTCGGAGGGAAAAGCAGATAAAATGTAGACTCTTTCGTTTCTTCCTAACTTATATTGAAACAACAATAGTAATTCGTTTGGTTTTTAACGATCTCTTCGTCACGGAAAAAAAGGGAAAAAAAATTAAATGAAACCTTACTCGCCGATAAATGGGATGCACCTATCGGTAGGTCATCTGGTAATAACTTGACGGAACTGTCCGATTCGTCAAAAAAAAGGGTTGCGCCCCGCTCAATTAAAAATAATGACTTCAAATTTTTACCACCACAGAGTAGATTTCCTTTAATTTCTCTTCCGAAAAATCTCCTCTTCAAAACATAATGAAGACGCCTCCCTCCATTTTTTGTAAATAAGAAAAAGTTTACCCCCAGAAGCCAAGACACGTTTGTTTTGAGGTGGTTCAACCAATTTTGGAGATCCTATTTCTGCAAAGGAATTCCATAATTTGTCCTCCCTGTTTGAACCCTAACGAATTTTACAATTAGGCCTACTACATTTTTTTTTTTTTTTTTTTTTTTTTTTTTTTGCATAGCCCCCTTTTGCCCGAAAGAAAAATCCGAATGAAATCAGTGTCTGATTTCATGAAAGCCGATGATTCGAATTTTAAATTAATCAGTAATAATGTAACTGCTACATTTTTAACAACGGAATAAATGTGTTTACAAAAACTACTTATAACCCATCCATTGCACCATTTGCTTCTCCATCGGGAAAAGTGGCTTAGTGATTTGACAAATTTGATAAATAGTACCCTTTTCAAAAATCAAATAAAAGAACTACTTTCGAGATAAAGCTGTAGCAAACTTTAAAACTGGGCAAATTTTTGTAAATTTTTTGAAAGAACTAAAATTACATACAAAAAGAAAAGAAGAAAAAAAAAAATTAAAAAGTAATTGGATTTTGGCGGCGAACAGCGGCGATCTCTGGTACTAATGCAAAATTGCGATGTTTTTCCTTTGCTCTCTAACGTAGTGGCGACAAAGTTCACCGATTCGTCTTGTTGCTTTCTCGCATGGCGCCATTTCATTATTTATACCAAAATATTTTTAGTACAATTTACTAATGCAATCAAACAGAAAACCTCATTTTGACTCTTTACAAGTGTACCCAATTCTCAGCGCAAGCGAACTAATTAAGAATAAAGCGGGAATGCAGCTTATGGTTCCACAATGTATTTTAAAAGTTTCAGATTTTCATGCGCCCCATTTTTATTCGAAAGAAAGAGCTTTGACGTTCTTAAAAATTAATTAATCTCAGAGAGGCATACATTTAAAAACCTTTTTTGAAAAAAAAAATGCTTTTATTTATATTTCATTATATATCTATTTTATCGCAAAAATATATCTCTCATGTGTGAAATACATTATAAAATTTCTACAACACTGGAAATGTATCTCATACCTACATGAATCGTATATATTCGGATGTTTTAAAAATTAACTTTCAAAAAAACTCGTGGAAAATTATTGGTGGAAATAGTCTTAAAATCCAAGCGCATTCCACCAGTTTTTATATATCCACGAGTTTTTCTGACTGGGAATGTGTCCTCAAAAGCTGGAAGTTTAGTTGTTTTAACAAATAAGGTTCCAGAAATGCGTGTACTCATTTGGATTTTCCGGGACGCCTAAACCCATTGTCATTTTGTCATAATAATCTTAATTTTGTTCCCCACCAGAAAAAAAAAAAAAAAAAAAAAAAAAACAGCTCTTTGAGTTTTTATTTCAACTTAAGACATATCACATTATTATATTATACACATTAGACTTTCTGATACAGGAACAAAGGGCCATCACGTTTTTAAGATTTATATGCCTAAGAAAACATATTTAAATAATGTATTGTTTTTTGCTGTGTGGGGAAGAGTAAAATAAAATTAACTGAAAGTAACTTACCGAACTGTTGTCTGATGTTTTCACTTTCCCTGATGCTAAAGCTGCTATGTAATCCATTATTTATTAAGTTTTTTTTCACTGTTTACTTTCACTATCATAATTACAACCATTAAAATCAAAACTGAAGCTTTTTTTTTTTTTTTTTTTTTAGGTTCCTTTGGCATTTTGAAAATAAAATAAAAATAAGGAATTTCCTAGAGTTTAAGAAACAAACTCCAAATCATTTTATTCTAATAATAATATAGGTCATACTGATTATTCGAGTTATTAAATGTTAGCAGTAGAAACTGAAGAATAACTGAAGATAATTCAGGAAAGTAATATCCCAAATAAAAAATAAAAAAGAGATTTACTTGCAAAGTTGATCTTTCAGAAAATCAATAACCGAAAAATCCAGAAATTAGAAAAATTTTACATTTTTTTTAAAAATTTTACTTATAGCTTCTTATTGCAGGTCCTTTGTCTTTTCTTCAATTAACTGCATAATGCAGGTCTGTTTTTCTGTTTTTTCTTCTTTTCTGGCATGCGACAACCAACTCGTACAGTGAGGTTAAGATGACTGCATTTGTAAGTTCCCGCCATCCCCGCCAGAGGGGAAGAGTGTCGGTGCGGTCACCCGTCCAGAAGCTGTCCCGCATCAATGCTGCTTAACTTCACTTCATTCATTGATAGCCAAACCACTACATGGACAAGTCACCACTCCGACCCCCTCCTAGGAGTTGAAGTCGGACAGAACACTCAGATGGAACCAAACCATAAAAACTTGGGAATTAAGTTATTAGTGACAACAAACATATAGAATTTGAAATTCCCACAAATGTTTAATTAAACAAAAGCTCTAAAATCAAAAAATTATTTATGATTTGTAACATCTTGCACCAATGTTTAGCTGTCATATATAAACTTCAATTAATTAAGGCTCATTAAAATGAAGAAATGGAATAAAATCCATTTGTACGCACAGCATAAGCTAAGTATAAAGGAAATCAGATGTTTTTTTACAAGGGGCAGTAGTTTCATGTTGAGTTTAAGGAGGAATCAGTCAATAAATTGAGCATTGAAAACATATTGTGAATTATTTACTGCTTGTTAGGTCAAAATTTTACTGACTTTTACAATTACTTCGAACCATTTAGAATAAACGGGATTGCTTCCTTAATCAATCCCAACTAGCATTAAAAGTAATTTAATGAATGTAATTAGATTTCATTGAAACTTTATGTTCCCAATTCGGTAAATTAAGTCAACTACTGCAATGATGTTATGTCTACAGAATATACAACTGGAATCAAATGAAACTCGGTCCCGACAAAAACAACAAAAATGTCAAAAATAAGGCTTTCTATCATTTTATCTCAAAAAAGTGAAAACAGAAAAGATAAAATCTTAAAATCATTTATCCATCCCTCAAAATAATCGAAGGAACCCAAAAACTGTATGACGCTGCATGCATGCATACATCACCTTATATTCACTACTTCACTTGAATATTTACTTTATTCCGATTATTAGACTTCCTGCTATCATACTGTATCAGTAAAAGAGTGCCACGATCGTAGACTTAAACACGAAATAAATTAATTAAATCAATGTTTCTTACACAATTTCAACTCCGACTCCGAAATACCGTCCGTTAATTAAAGCCAAATTTACGTCAAATTGGCATTATTGGAAACTGTAGGGTGTTTAGCCAACCTGACGTATGATGAGAAAGAAATGGTATGCGAATATTTACGTATATATACCAGTTAAATAATACCGAAAGTTTACTTTTGGGAATATTGGGGGATTTTTGAAACAGAATGGGCCTTTTTTGCCTTTTTTTTTTTTTTTTTTTTTTTTTTTTGGTCATTTTCGCGGGAATTTTATTGAAAAACTGGTTTTATAAAAATTAAACAGGTGTTTGTTTACGTATATATTTCCGTATATATATATATCAGAGAATATAAATAAATACCACATTGTGTAAACCAGTAATAAGAAAGCCTTGAAGTGAATTTTTTTTATTTTATTATTATTAAATTTAATTTTAGGAGCAGTAAAGTCGGTTATAAAACTATTTTGGTATGAAATAGCATTGATGTTATTTGGGTTGCTGTTGGGTTCTTGTTTTATTTTTTAAAAAAAAGTGTTTACAGCGGTGGCATTGCCTTGACTATATAACATGTCCGTCCTCACCGAAACCGACATTAACGAGAAAGTTTTGAAATACGAATCCTTCGTCAATGATGTATTGAAAGAAGATCTGAGGATCGTCCACGAAAAATACTGTCGCACCGACGAAGAGATCGGGGACTGGCTCCGACTGAAAAAAGTCATAAACACGTTGAAAGAGGCAGAATCCGAGGGCGGATTCAAAACGAAAACCGACGTAGGATCGGATGTATACGTTCAAGTCGTCGTTCCCGATCCATCGAAAATCCTGGTGGACGTGGGGTCTGGAATATACGTCGAGTACACCGCGGAAGAGGCTTTGAGGTTTGCTGACAAAAGACTTAATCTGTTAAACGAACAAGCTAGCATTATCAAAAAAGACTGTGCCAAAATTAAAGCAAGAATAAAATTGGTGTTGCATGGAATCCAAGAACTTGCAGACATAAAATGATTTAATTTTTCATGTTCAGTAAGTGCATTTGCAAAGGAAATTCCAGAATAAATATTAGTTGTATATTTGTTTGTTTTCAGGTTGAGAATTTACACCTTCCATCATCCTGCAAGATTTTGAATGAAAGTGCTACTTCAAAATGACTGATTAAAACATTAATGGGCTCAGTTTAAAAATGGAGGATTTTTATTTTCACAATGACAGAGGGTAATAAAGGTATACGAAAGATATCGCCAGTCAGTTTTTTAACCATCATTGGCAGATAATGGTAGACGTTTCTCAGAACTGGGCCCAGTTGAGAATGCTACTCTGAAGAATATTTTTCCTTGGAAAACTGCCAAACTGAATTTTATAAGGCATTATTGCTTGCATATGATGTTGTATAATAAATTATGCAGCCATTGACCAACTGGCCCTGTTTCCTAAGAACCAACACTATTAAGTATTTTCGTGTCCTACCTATCATAAATTTGAGTTTGACATATAAACTTGCAACACTTTAAATAATTTTTTGTTGCAGGCACCTGAAGGAGATTTAAAAGTGCCTTAAATATGATATTTTCAATCTTCCAAAAGAGAAGTCATTGATGGATTGGAAGATCCTTTAGGGAAACATTCAAATGGAGATGTTGCTGTGAATTGCGATTAATTTTGGAATAGAAAACTAACCCATTTTAAATGAACTTTCATGGAGGTAATGCAAATTTGAAAATTTTGAGTATTTAATTTTAGTTTTATTATAAACTGTAATTGTACTGTAAAACATACCTTGCAAGTTTTTTTACAAAGCGCTTCAATTTTTTTAGGAGGAAAAAATTACATTCCATTGTAAGGTACTTGAGTAATTCCATCTAAAAGCGACCAGACCCTGGACCGGACCCCCTCCGATTTTTTTCATTTTTGGTTTCTTATTTGTACCTACCTAGAGGTGTTTAGACCGATTTTCAAAAAAATTTTACCCCCACGGGTTTCGGAGTTACGGGCTTCGAAAAATTTGAATAATGTAGGGGCCCAACCTTCTTTGATTCGATGTAACTCGGGAACGGCTTGAGATACAGAGTCGTACTATGGCTCATTTGAAAGCTCTTGAAATAGGCTTTCATATGATATGTATCACGCTTGAGTGATAACGAATGACCTTTCGAGGTCATTGACCTAACCCTTTTGACCTTGAAAAGTTCGATTCGGACACTTTTGAAAATTCTGAAAAAATTCATGCTCCTTCGCACCTTTTTGAGGTACCTCCACAAAAAATTTCAGAATGGCTTTTCAAAAGATAAGGGAGTTATTAATTTTTTACTAAAATAAAATACGCTTTTATGGGCGATCCCTCATTAAACAGTTTATATTATTACGGTTTTCTATCTTTTAAACGACATCTAATATTGAATGACGGTCGTGTAGGTGTAGTAGCATTTGGACATAGAAGTTTCCTTTGGTATGTCATTTTAATTGGGGGGCCGGGTGGAGGGGGGGGGGGAGCAACTTAAAAAAAATTAAAAATTTAAAAATTAATGAAATATATTAGACAAGTGGTGTTATTTAAAAGGCTTTGGTAAAACTATAAAAGTTTCTGTAACTTTTAGTTTCTTCAGTTAAGTTTCTTAAGATGACGCAGGAGTGATTCATTTTGTGCACACCTATACTTTGAAAAACGCTGACATTAACTTTTTGGAGCCAGATATCAAAATTCCGCTTCCGAGCAAGAATTCTTATTGATCTTTTCACCTTTATAAAAAATTCCATACCTGACTATGCAGTACTTTTTTTGGAAAACCTTTATCTACCCTACCAAAATTCCGACTAAAAATGATTAAGAGTGATAACCATGCGTTAATCAAAATTTGTCGAATATGACCCTTTTTTGACTAAATTTGATTAGCTTATTTCCCATCATTGGTAGTCATTTTTAATCGTTTTTAGTCATACGACTAAAAATGATTAAAAATGACTACTTTTTGGATGCTAGTAGAAAATCATTTTTGATCATTTCTAGTTTTTTTTAATTTCTTTGCTTTCACTACTTACGAAGTCGTTTTTAGTCGTTTTTAATCATTTTTCCCAAATCATTTTTCGTTATTTTTAGTTAATTTTGATCGATTTTTTGTGCGTTTTAAGGAACCCAATTTTAGTTATTTTCAGTTTTTTTTTGTCTTTTCCCCTTCAATTTTATTGGATTACGGCGAATCATTTTTTGTCATTTTCAGTTAATTTTGATCGATATTTTATGCGTTTTATGGGAATCAATCTTAGTTATTTTCAGTTTTTTTTGTCGTTTCCCCCCCAATTTTATTGCATTACGGCGAATCATTTTTTGTCATTTTCAGTTAATTTTGATCGATTTTTTATGCGGTTTATGGAAATCAATTTTAGTTATTTTCAGTTTTTTTTTTGTCGTTTCCCCCCCAATTTTATTGCATTATGGCAAATCATTTTTTGTCATTTTTAGTTAATTTTGATAATTTTTTTCTGCATTTTAAGGAACTCACATTTAGTTATTTTCAGTTTTTCTTTCTTTCCCGGACTTTTATTAGAGACTCAACAGTCAACACTAATTAATAATAACAATTTTGGAAGTAAAATAAGTCCGAAAATAAGTTTGACAATTTAACCAAAAAACCTTTCTTTGTACCTTTTGTGTGGTTTTTTTTTTCTTTTGATGACTAATATGAGTAAAAATATCATTCTTAACAATTTAAAGAAAAATTTGAAAATTTAATTAATAATTTCTACTTATCAATTTCAGCTACATGTATGTCATAAAAAATACCATATTAGAAAGAACAGATGTTTAAAAAAAAATCCAATAATTCACTAAGTAATTGCATCATATAATTAATTAATCCAGTAATAAGATGTAGAAGTATATTTAGAAAACCATTTCCTATAAAAAATTTCTTTTAATGTATGAAATTTTTATCACTCGACAAAAATACATGTTAACATTTTTTTTTTTTTCTTTTTTTTTAAAGATTGAATCAGAGTCTGAGTTTGGTTAAATGACCTAACTGTTTAAATTATGAGAACTTTGGTTTAGTAAATAGATCAAACTTGCAGGACAAGAACTTTCATGAATATTCACTTTGACTAAACGGTGGAACAATCCTTGATATGATTAAAGTAAAAGATTTTGGTAATGAAAACAACAAGCAGAAATCTACACCCATGGTTGCTTCTGACTCTTGATTTTAAACCCAATGAAGATTAGTTTCTAAAAGAAATTAAACTCAGAATAAGTCATCGAGAAAACTCACAACAATACCATCATGATGAAATTGCCATATCCCAGAATGAAGAAATACAGTAGTCAAGGATTCCTGTAACAACAAAAATAACCAAAAAGAATCGAATTCTTTTAGCAATGAAAGTCATACCAAAATGTTATACATATCTGACTTATTGTAACATCCTGAAAGTTTAGTCATGTTCCTTGTTTAATTATAGGATGACAGAAAAAAAAAGCTGATTTTAAGTTCATAACCTAACCCTATCACTTCATCTGCAAACATCAACGTTTATATTGATACGGTTTTTTCTTTTAAATTATTCGATCCCCGTCTGATAAATTTCACTCACATCACTTTCCCACCATTTAATCAAATATTTTTTAAAAATCTATTCCATTAACTGCTTATTTAAAATTACAATCCGCGGTTATATTCATTAAAAAAACCTTAAATAATAAACATAACACAATCGACGGCCATGTTGTTTTTTTGACTGCGATATCAACACTAATAAACTAGTTTAACTTTTTCTTTCATGTTTTCCCCTGTGTTAACTTATACAGGCGAAGAATTTTTTAATTTAAAGACTCACAAAAAGGAACACATGGGCAGTGTTTTCTATGATTCCGGCATTTTTTAAATATTATGGAATTGTGATTGAATCGTGATTGAATCAGAAAAACAAAACTTATTTTAATTCCGCGAACGAAAAGGATTTTTGGTATCTTATTTAAAAAATAAGCATTGTAACGATATCACAAAAATTTCACCATTTACTTCGAATGAAGGATACCTTAAAATTCACTAGATGAACAGATTGAATTATATAAACCGTAATTGCTTTAAAAGGCGAAACAGTATAGCAGTACGGTAAAAGATGTCGATAAACAAACAGGCCCCGACAAGTTGGTACACCTGCAGACTAGATTCTGCAGGTGTACCAACGGGGCGTCAAGTCTGAAAAAATAATCAAAAAATTTAAAAATGACTAAAAACGATTGATAATTGAACATAGGTAAAATGAGTAAATCAACTAAAAACGACAAAAAATGACTTGACTTCTCCATTTGGATTAGAAAAAATTTCGATTGAAAATAATCAAAAAAAACTATAAATGATCATTTGAAAAGGTTATTAAAATGATTAAAAATAACCAAAAACGATTTCCCATTATGTCGACGAAAAAACTTGAAATGACTGAAAATAACAAAAAAAAATTTACGCTGCTCGTGAAATTTAAACTAAATTCGACCAATTTTGACTTCATTTAATTTTGTACCAAAAACGACAAAAAAACTTGAAATGACTGAAAATAACAAAAAAAAATTTACGCTGTTCGTGAAATTTAAACTAAATTCGACCAATTTTGACTTCATTTAATTTTGTACCAAAAACGACAAAAAAACTTGAAATGACTGAAAATAACAAAAAAAAATTTACGCTGCTCGTGAAATTTAAACTAAATTCGACCAATTTTAACTTCATTTAATTTTGTACCAAAAACGACAAAAAAACTTGAAATGACTGAAAATAACAAAAAAAAATTTAAGCTGCTCGTGAAATTTAAACTAAAAACGACCAATTTTGACTTCATTTAATTTTGTACCAAAAACGACTTTATAAAATTAAATTCGACTTAAAATGAAAAAGGGAAAAAAAATTTTCAAATTCGACCGATTAAAAATGACTAGATTTGACTAGGTCAATTTTTGTAAATACCAAAATCGATCAAATATGACAAGATATGACTTAACTCTCTTTTTTTCCGACTAAAAAAAATTAAACATGCTGTCAAATTTAGTCATATTTAGTCATAATTCTGGTAGGGTACTGTATTATGAACTCTCGGGAATTTATCCTGAATCAAGGTTTTCCAAAAAAGTGCTGTATAGTCAGGTATGGAAATTTTTTTGAAGATGCGAAAGATTCATAAAATTTGTTGCTCGGAAGCGAAATTTTGATATCTAGCACCAAAAGGATAATATTAGCATATTTCGAAATATAGGGTGTTAAAAAAATGAATCACTCCTGCTTCATTTTAAACAGGCGTTGATCAGTCTTACATAGGATAGTTCATCTCAAATACGGAAAGATACAGGCGTAATTTATTTCTCTCTAGAATCATGGATAACTTTGTGTTGAATTTAGTTACAGAAACTTTTATAGTTTTACCAAAGCCTTTTAAATGACATCACTTGTCTAATATATTTCATTAATTTTTAAATTTTTAATTTTTTTAAGTTGCTCCCCCCCCCTCCACCCGGCCCCCCAATTAAAATGACATACCAAAGGAAACTTCTATGTCCAAATGCTACTACACCTACACGACCGTCATTCAATATTAGATGTCGTTTAAAAGATAGAAAACCGTAATAATATAAACTGTTTAATAAGGGATCGCCCATAAAAGCGTATTTTATTTTAGTAAAAAATTAATAACTCCCTTATCTTTTGAAAAGCCATTCTGAAATTTTTTGTGGAGGTACCTCAAAAAGGTGCGAAGGAGCATGAATTTTTTCAGAATTCTCAAAAGTGTCCGAATCGAACTTTTCAAGGTCAAAAGGGTTAGGTCAATGACCTCGAAAGGTCATTCGTTATCACTCAAGCGTGATACATATCATATGAAAGCCTATTTCAAGAGCTTTCAAATGAGCCATAGTACGACTCTGTATCTCAAGCCGTTCCCGAGTTACATCGAATCAAAGAAGGTTGGGCCCCTACATTATTCAAATTTTTCGAAGCCCGTAACTCCGAAACCCGTGGGGGTAAAATTTTTTTGAAAATCGGTCTAAACACCTCTAGGTAGGTACAAATAAGAAACCAAAAATGAAAAAAATCGGAAGGGGTCCGGTTCAAATTTCTTTTTTTCTGGTCGCTTTTAAATGGAATTACTCGCTTACTATAT
Source organism: Liposcelis bostrychophila (assembly GCA_037577465.1). Lineage (NCBI taxonomy): Eukaryota > Metazoa > Arthropoda > Insecta > Psocodea > Liposcelididae > Liposcelis > Liposcelis bostrychophila. The sequence continues at coordinate 370,994 of CM075209.1, read as the reverse complement.
GATGCATATTTTTTGAAAACATAAACAAAGAGAGATAAATTAAAATGACATGGAAATCCATTTTTAACTATTACTTTAGTTGAAAGTCAAATTTACAAGTGACCTTGAAATAGTGTATACTAACTCAGATGGAATAAGTCAATTGATTTTAGTTGAGTTTTTAAAATATTATGAAAGAGAGGATCAAAGGATTCAAGGTTCCCAAATATATTTATTTTGCCTATAATTTTAGGGGAAAATAATACGAGGGGTCTAAAAAAAAGCACAGTTTAGAACAATTGAATAATATTTCGGAATAAGTATCAGCAATTTAAATCTTCGATAAATGCTGAGTTTCACTCCCAGTTTCAACTAGATTTGTTAATAAATTATCCAAGAACTCCTGTAACAATGAATCAAGCATTGTATGGGAAGTTAAATACTAGTGGCGGGCAGCAGGAATCTGTTGAAAATATGAGGAAAAAAATTCCATGCATCAAGACTCTCCTAGTATACTCAATTAGACTGAAAAAAACTTATGCAAAATGAAAATCAGGTAGTTAGGTCGTACCTGCTTCAGTGCGGCGAAAATTTTCCTCCGGCGGTCCGCTTTTATTTTCTTCGTTAGTCTGGATCAGCTTGTTACATTTCCAAAGAGATAAACGGATTTTTTTAAAACAAGAGGAACAAATTATGGGAGCGTAGAGTGTATTCGTTAATGACGTCTAGGGACGTTCTTGTTATTTCACTCTGATTAATGCGTTTACGAGGTTAACGATGCTACGTTACCACGCGTGGGATAACACTCAAAACTGCCGATAATTTTTTTTTTTTTCCTGCTTTCCTCTCGAAAGTGAATAAGGTTTTCTTTGTTATATATGCATCAAACATTTTTGATGACATGACAAAGTGTCTCGGAACTATGGCGTCTTAATTATACCGTTAAATTTTTTTTCTTTTTTTTTTGTCCCCGGAAAAAAAAACCTTAAATGACCCACCTTTTTAGGAGTCAGAGGAGAGTCGTTCGGTAGCCATGACGACGGGCTTGACGACACGTCGAGTCTCGTAATTTATTTACATCACCGTTTTGCCGTAGCCCAAAAACTCTTCCAAATGCATGTAACAAGCTGATTCTCGGAGTAAAAAATGTTTTTACTCGTTTTATCTAGTGCAGATCGTCTCCGTTCAGATTTTTTTTTTTTAATAATTCGGACAAAGGAACGACGTTTTACGGTGGGTATCATAAAGATTTACGGTTGAATGAACGATAAAATCTTTCTGCACCGATAGGTTTTCATTTGTGGCAACGCCACGGTCGTTCGTGCATTAATTTTTTTTTTTTTTTTTTTTTGGGATCGACTTATTTTACCTTCTGAAGTTTACATTTTTTTTTAACCCCTTCGGCTTTGAGTTTAAAAGACGCGGGAGAGCTTTTAGGTCTGTGACGCATTCTCTACAGGAGATTTTTTTTCCCGAATCTATCCATCCCTTATAAAAAAAGAAAAAACTTAAAATAGGAACGTGACGTTAATTATGGATCGCGATGATCCGTCGAAGATTCGGACGGGGACGTTGTCGTGCAACGGAAAACCTATAATTTGGGAACTCCTGGTCCGAAATTTCTCCGTACAACGTCTGCCGTTTACTTCATTCTATAATTACCGGTTCCGTCAAGAAAACGATTCTTCTCCAAAAATGAAACGTTTGATTATTTTTTTAATCGTGAAATTTTCTATTTCTCTCGTGAGGTTTCCTTGTGCACAAGGAAACCTTACAAGGGATAATAATTTTTTAAGGCTGCAAATATGGAAGAGGTATTTCACTTGTAAGAACGGTCGTCCTTACCCTTACTAAATCCTTCCGTATAATTACAATCATTTAAAAATCGAGCCCATTCACGACAAGCGTCTCTCGTTTAGGAAAAAAAAAAAAAAAAAAAAACACTTGAACCAAAGGGAAGGAAAAGAAAGGAACGTTTAATGAAGTGCGAAACTTTTATGTTCCGATTTGATGCCATATGGCCAACCATTTATATCAGTCTGGTAAAGTCGACTACCTGCTTTAAAAAAAAAAAATATTTAGTTTCTGTGAAACCTTGGCCCCACCGAAACTCCTCTCTACAGACTACGTCATTCCTTATAATAAATGCAATCCCCGAACAAAAGAATTTTAAAACAAAAGAACCATGCATCATTTGTTTTTAGATTTCTAAAGTTGGAAAAAAAAAAAAAAATGATAATAATAAAGGGGAAGGGGATTTTAAATCTTCCACGGTTGGGGATCGAACTCCGTTAATTAACGATTTTGATCGAGTCACGCCTCGGCAATTTCTCCCCTCGGACCTATTTTTTTTCCGCTCCTGTTTCAAGTTGACGTTAACCGGCTCCAAAAAACCTTTCCTAGAAAAAAAAAAAAAAAATCAATATTTTCACAAGCGAGTGGTAAACAAGAGAGAATTTGAGTCAATATTTTTTTTACCGAATACGTAATTATATTCTCCACTCGGTCGAGTCAATATTTAAGGGAGATAAAAAGTCGTCGCAACCGCATTTTTGAAACAAAAAAAAACAAAAAAAATGGCTCTGCGCTTGGACGCGTGCATCGTTTTCCAAAAATTTTTGTAAAAAAAAATGATATAGTTGAGAAAGCGAGGCGTAAATGGAGGGAAACAATTCGAAGAGAACCTTTTCGATCCGACATAGTAACAAGGAAGACAAAGCAGTAAAAAGGTGATTGTAACACAAATTTTGTTTTGGAACTCATAAATTTTCTTAAGGTTTAAATGGGGAACAAAAAAAATGAAGGAAATACCATTTTTTATTATGATTTTGCTTTTAGACTTTTGTATTGCGCTCGACCCCGAATTTATTGTTAAAGAATCAAAATTGAAGTTTCTCATTTCGGGTACCCATCGTAAATCCATCGTAATACCAGATATCAGAGAAGACCCAATTCTCCCCTTTGCTTCTTTTGTGTCGTCGCCGAGAATTAAAAACAAGGGTCAAACTAGATTCAAATAATTTTGAGTCCCTTTTTAGTTGCTCGTGGAAAACACTTTTTTTTTTTTTATACACGGAAAACCCTTTTAAAAGAATAGTTAATTTTTTAAAAGACGGAAAAGACTGTTAAGCCTGTTTTTTTCCCCCCTTTCGACGAAGAACCGAATTAATAATAATAATAATAACAACAACAACGAGGACGAAGCATAAAGAAACAGGATGAACTCCGTGAAAAGGGGGAACATAAGGGTCGGAACATAAAAGAGCGAACGAGCGAGAGAGATATGAGACGAGCGTTATCGATTTTGTTACTTTGTCATTTACATAAAAATATAGATTTTTTTCAAACTATGGCGGGCGGAAAATGCATACCCGCATTACAATCTGCGGGCCGACTTTCTCCGACTTATTCAGCAATAAAAACAATCAACTAATTATAAATAAAATTAATAATTTATTATTCAAGACCTAATATTTACAATCTCTTTTAACATATTTAATTAATTACCCGTTGTCTAAGCAATTTTTTCAAAAAAGAAAAAAAAAAAAGAACATAATACGGTAAAATAGGACTTTGAATTTGTTAGTCTGTTGATTTTCAAACGTCGGTTTTTCCTTTAGATTTTTTGACTAAAATGATAGACTTTTTGTGCATTATCGACGTATATAAATTTGGCCGGCCCACGAACCCAATTTTCTCCGATTATCGACAAAAATATGAATTTGAAAAAAAAAAAAATTGAAAGACGCAATAGGTTGTCGATAAATCCCCAAAACATACATTTTGAAAAGACGCAATTCAAGGGTCGGCCGTCAATTCTTTTTATCATAAAAAAATAGATTTCGATCCATCGTCCTTCATTTTTGGGTATCGATATGTTTTCGTATAATGAAAAATTATATAGTTGGCACGTACATCGTCCAGATTTTCGGAAAAAAAAAACCGATTCAACCCCGGAAACGAAGAACGTCTTTTCGACATTTTCTTTACAGGAGAAAAAAAAAAAAAAAAAAAAAAAAAAAAACAAATTAAAAATACGGCCTAAACAATTTTCTTAAGGCTAACGACCAAAGGCGAATTTTTTTTGTATATTATTTACTTTTTATTATTTTACATAAACCTTGGTGGTATTCGAGTCTCCTGTTTCTTATACATAATACATTAAAAAGTGTCCATCGAATTTGATACAAAATGTTAACATTCACTCCAATTTTAATAATTATCGCTATGGAATTTTCTTCTGCTAGAAATTTATGATCGGAAACGGTGCGACGAAGAAACCGAACAAAGAAAATCGGGCGGATATGATAATGTTGATTATAAAAAATAAAAAAAGGAAATAATAGAATTACTACGCGACGTGGCTCGGTTAAGACGTTTGAATGACAGATGTAATTTGCGTTAGATAGAAATAATAAACCTCTTTGTTACGAACAGAAGTTTTTTTACCCGTTAATTACAAACAACATGTTATTTCCAACTCGAATTATATTTCTTTGATAAAAAGAAAAACGAAATCGAAGCGAATTTCGGTCGCGGTTCGTCGCTCCGATTTTTTTCGTCCGACAATTCCCTTACGTCGCTTTTATTACCTCAAAAAAAAAAAAAAAAAAAGAAAAATCCGAATAAAACTGTTAAACTCGTAGGCCTAATTAATTTTTTAAAATCGACTAGGATCGTTTGCTTCGCATAGAGATTACTCGTTCTATCGAAAATAAAAATTTGACAGACTAACGATTTTTTTTTTCTTTTTTTTACTTCACCATTAACGAGACGCAGGACCAAAATCCGTTTCCGGTCTCGTGTACTACATGAAACGAATTAAAAAATAAAAAAACTCGCTAGTCTGCAAAAGATTTAATTTTCTATGGGTAAAAAAAGGCTTCGGAAGCGTCCGTTCAGTCTTAAACACGAACAGCCTTTTTTTTTTTCAAATTTTTATTCTTCGGAAACGGACGCTATTGCATATACATAGTACATATATATATATATATTTTTAAAAAAAAGGAAAGTATAACGCTTTGGAATCGGTAAAATTACATATCAGTCTAGGCTAATTTGGTAAATTGAGGGGGACGAGAAACGGTACGAACAACGCCCCGAATTATCACATGACATCGCTAACGGATGACGATGGGCGAAGCCGCTCCGTAGCACAACATCCGAGAAGGTCCGGGAGCAACTCGCTTTCTCCTGGGCGAGGGTCCCGCTCGAACGGTTTGAAGCCACTGTCGTAATTGGATCCTACCGTAGCCGGCGAGCCCGCAAACTCGATGAGAATTCCGTTCGCGGCAACGACCGGTCGGATGACGGTTTTCCGAGTCGGTAGAAAGAGCCGCGAGGACCACCGATTCGAAAGCGTCGCAGGACGGAGGAGCGCAGCGGGATTTCCCGCAAGAACAGGGCTGTCGAACGTGCTCGACGGTCCGACGACGAGGAGCGGTTCCCCGGTCGGAAGAAAGAATCCTTTCCTCGAACAAGGAAACCGGAGTCGCTATCCCGCTGTCCGTCCCGGTCCGAAATTCGGGGACGGGTGGACTCCTGTCGGAATCGGTCCAATGGCCCGCGCTGACTCCCGAATCGGAGCCCGAACTGAAGTCTCCTCCGCAAAGAAGCGGATCCCGCTTTCCGGCCAGTCGGAGGGGTTTGACGACCGGCCCGTTTGCCTCCGGTCGGATCGAAGCCATTTCCGCAACGTAATGAGGTCCGGCAGGAAATATTCTGCCTGCCTGGCTTCCTCGTCTCCCGACCCCCGGAGATCCCGTCCCTCCGATGGGTAGGTTGTTCACGAAAGGACTACGCCGTTGGCTTTCCGCTCTCCTATAGTAACAAGGGTGAATCATCAGGAGAGGTTCGGTTTCGGTTCCGACGGGAGGCTTGGCGGTGTTAGGGAGCTCGTATTCCACGCTGCAGTCCACGTGTAACGGTCGACCGTAATCTTTTTGGTTCCGTAACGCGATTATTTCGCAAGTCCTGTAACACTGCGACATTTTTTTTTCCCCCTGAAACAATACAACAAAACTTTTATCATTTACTTAAATCACTTCAATACCAATCGGACCTCAACAGAAAAGGGTAAAAAAGCTTCCCCTTCCCTGGATTAGGCTTTAATAAATAAATTTGGAAAATCAATCAGAGAAACCAAACAAAAAGAGACCCAAGTATGTATCCAAACCTTTTTTTTTTTGTCAACAGGGGAAGGCTCAAGCCGTAGCTAAACTTAGAAAGGAAATACTACATCCTTGGGTTTGGATAATCAGGACAAGTTGAGAGGGTTACAGAGGCACATTGCATTGGTGCCGGGCTCCACACATCCCTATGCCTTATCAGAAACCAGCTATAACTATTGTCCTTCCTCTTCGAACATACCAACACATGCTTACAAAATATTACCCTGTTTTAATTTTAAGTCCTAAATTCTGGAGCAATTATTATTACGAACCTTCAAGGGACTTTTAGAATAAAAGCAAAAGTTCAAAGACAAAATGCCAAAAAATAAAAAAAATTTTTATTTAATTTAATGATCACTATTTTACCTCAAAAATGAACTTTTTAGAATCATTATTAGCAGATTCCAGTTATCCTTACTAAATAAATAAATAAACATTGCTTATTTGGAAAGGTGAGATTGAGAAAAGTGGTGATACTGAAACCTGTGTTGTTATATAAATACAAGGGCAATTGGTCATCATACAAAAAAAATACATTGTAACATGGTCTCCGAGACTTAAAATGATGAACTCCGCTACAATAGTAACTGGTTGGCTTTTATTAAAGCCATCAGACCCCAGGAAAATATTTTCTGATAAAAGTTTCCGATCGTGGTAATTTATTTGTTTCTAATTATTTCTTTTCTTCTAGTTTTATGTTTTCAACCAGGCTATATATCAAAAATCTCTCTCTGTGCAATATGCATGTAAAAATAGACCGGTTATTCTTAATTCACTATAATCAAGTCATACTCAGTTTCTTCCTGATAAACATAAAAAATGTTAAAGTTTAATATAAATATATACCAACACAGATGGTTCTTTTTTGTCTCTTTGTAAGAAATGTACATGTGATCTTAGTGAACTCTGAACATTTCCCAGATACAGACAAGCAATGTCTTAATTTGCATTCTGAATGTACAAGGCATCTAGTTTTTTCCAATAATGCAAATCAAAAATATTTATAAAAAAGAAGAAAGCTGCCACTCCCTGTGACCGTTAAAAGCCAAATAATGACCAATAGGGCGACGACGAAGATGTTTCTTTGACTTCCTTATTTATAAATTCGGTCAGAGATGCGGGCTGAGTCACAAATGCGGGCGAACAGATAGGTAAAGTTAAAGTTTGACAAGGTTCAACACAAGGAATCCGGTTCCGCTTCCTGTGGAGCCGAATCCGAAAAGCGATCGCTCTCATTTTCAAGCGAAACAATTAATCGAAGAGGGAAACACCTTTCCTCAATCGGTTTCACATTAAACTGCAGTGGATACGACTGCTTTCAAATCCAGCGCCTTCTAGATTTCCAGCCTGCTTTAATTTTCGCATTTTGTTGTAGGGGGAAAACAAGTCTTTCTACAGATTACCTTACCTAATTTTTCGTCGCTTGTAATACGTCGCACCGAACCGTTAATCGTATTCCAAAAAACGGTAATCCAAGGGTTTAATCCTTATGCGTAATCCTCAAGCGGAAAGTCGACGTGGATGTTTAGATACAATTCGACCACAGCACTCAAGGGGGACGGAACCCCCTTTTTTATAAAATACGACACTATCGAGTCATTTTTCCAGCACGGTTTCGCGAATTTGTACTTTACAAGAAAAACTATAAAATAAATTTAAAAAAAAAAAAAAATTAAAAAAAAAAAAAAATTTTGTGGGTTCTCACGGCGTGCACTCTTGCTGCTTTCACCGTTCTCGCTCGATTGGATGAGTTCGGGTCCGGCCGGATTCCTCCTTCGGTTCTTTTCGCTCACGAAATCGAACTTTGCCGAATCATTCCGCCAATCGGATTCACTCCTTTCTTCAGAAATTTCACATGCCGTTTTCACTACGAATGGACTTGAACTCCTAAATATTATGCATCTTAACTCTTTCTCCCCCTTAGCGGAAAAAAAAAATTTAGTTTTTTCGAATACGGAACCCGAAGAGTCCGTTTCCTTTTCCGATTTTGGAAAATGAAGTGCCTGGGAAGGAGTTTGGAAAAATCTTGGATCGCGAAAAGAATTCGCACACCCTCTCGAAGTTGTACTTTCAGCGTGAAAATGGGGCCGAGAGCCGAACAGCTGATGAAAGAGGATTTTTCCAAAGCGAAGATTGATTTCCAGCAAAGGGATTGTTTTTTAATTTATATCGTCCCCTCCACTCCTCGGTTTTGAAGACCAAAGCTTTATTTGAAAAAGGTCTATAAAAGGACGAAATGAAAATAAGTTTAAAATTTATGTTAGCGCCGATTCCAAGAAGGAAAATGTAAATGTTTTCTTGCAATAAGAATGTTTACATTAGAAAGTAAATAATTCAGATGAAGTTATTTACATTACTCTTGGTGTTGGACTCGTGCACTATACTTTCGGTATTCAGAAGGAAAAAAAAATATTTCTTCCTTTTTCTCGAAACAGGTACAGCTTTGAAGTCAAACATCGTGGAGCGCTCTGAACTGAGTGGAACTGAGCAAATGAACCATATGGCAATTCACATATTGCATAGTTACAGTTTAGTAGGCGTTTAGATACGGGAAAAAAATTCCACCATTTTATTAACTTTATAGTCCAATAGATGAAAAAAATGAACAAAACAAAAAAAAAAAAATACTGATATTATGCATATTTAGTATTTATTATATTTATTATTTGAGGGATATTTCAATTGTTAAGATCTGGAATTAAAAAAGGAATTCATCCAAGAGAAAAAGATAAGTGTAGCCTATGGGCATAATTTTTTTTTTTTTTTTCCGTGTTTAACTTTCACGTGTTTCACGGATTCTCTGATCAAAGAAAGGACCGGGAAAGGACAGTTTTATCGACGGCAACAAGACGTTTTCCTTGACAACGAAACGACTTTTCTACTCTCTTGGTGCGTCCGCTGCTGGATTGTTTTTTCACCATAGGAATTACTTCGGCAGTCTCAACTTAAATAAAAGTGAGGAGTCTGTTTTTCCCCCGGGAGAAGTGACATGAGCAGCTATTATTATTTAGACGTTCAAACGTAAGCGAAGTTTTAACTTATTTCGATTCTTCTAGGTGGTAAATTTCAAAACTCATTTTTTCTGACGAAATGAGGTTAAGCCCATGAGATGTTAACCGGTTTTTTCATTTTTTACCTTAACCAAAGCCATTTGATAGTTTGTTTTATTAACTAAAATCGACCATTCTTTCAGTAAATTCTATCAGGAAGAAACTGTGCAACTTACCCCAAGTGAAGTAAAGGAAACCATAAGAAAAAATTTAAAGGAACTATTTGGCGAGGCAAGTATTACTTTCATTTGGATATTTAATTTGCTTAAATCTCATTGAACAGCTTTTGCATAATGAGAATTTTTTTTTCCAGTGCGGTACATTGCAGAGTGTGGAAATCTTGAAATCCTACTTAAAGGAAGGCAGGTTTATTCTACGGTGCTCTTGTAGCTTTTATGTGAAACTGCGATCTTCTTTGATTGTTTGTTCTTCTTTGGGAAATAATTTTAAAATCATTAAAACTTCCCCCTCCTTATTGTCGTTACTTTCAAAACCTTGGGAACTGATTTTTAATTTGGTAGAAATGTCTTCCTACAGAAAAGAAGGCAAGGACTTGATTATATTTGCTACAGCAGAGGATCACAAGGAACCAAGCAAAGTTGTGCTTCCTGAACCGGAACCCCAACCGGGACTGATACTGCCAGATGGAGGGATAAATTGGAATTGCCCCTGTTTAGGAGGTATGGCGACAGGACCGTGCGGAGTCGAATTTCGAGAAGCATTCAGCTGCTTTCACAACAGCGTAGCAGAACCAAAGGGAAGCGACTGCTACGACGCTTTTAGGGAGATGCACCTTTGCATGGCAGAATATCCCGCCCTTTACAACAAGTATGATGACGACGAAAAGGATTTGGATCTCGACGTCGAAGCGGAAGCGGAGAAAAAATTACTAAAATCGGAATTCGTTCCGCCTCCCTCAGGGAACGAGGGTTCCTCGGACCGACAAGTCACTGAAACCAAAAGATGAAAAACTTTCTTTAACTTTAGTGATAGTAAAGTAGTATTAACAATAAATTTAAAAAAAAAGATAGAGAGTTGATTCCTGTTTTGTATTTAAAGCCAGTAATAAAAACATTGTTTTTGTTTGTTAAAATGATTTTGAAGTGTTATTATGCCTAAAAGAAAATTTTTCATTTATGATATGATGCCAATAAATATTTTTAAAAGGATCAAGTATATTGAAACATTGTACTTTACATCTGCATTTGTTTTTAATGGGACATTTTTTAAAACATATTTTTTAAAAAATGACTTAAGAAAAAGCTTTTAGGAATGCTTTAGCTTGTATGTAAATAAAAAATATGTAGAATCACTACATCTGTACACGAAACGCAGTCCGGAAGAAATGTGTAATAGCCATATGATATTATAAATGTTTAATTTGGTACATTTAACTCTTCTTGGCTTCTGCTGATGAAGGTGGAGGACATAGCCTATTACTATCAATTTTAATTTGGCAAATATTTATGTCAAAATAAGACTACTTAGGAACAAACTGATAAATATGGAGATGTAAAGAAATACCGTAAAAGTAACAAACGTTTGCTATAAACCATCTGGAAAATTTAAAACCGTTCTGATGCTTCCTCAGAGTTAATGGCCATCTAAAGCATGGTGGAAATAAAGTAAAGGTAGAAAAAAAAAATTTCTGTTGCCATAATGTTTATTTATTTTTTACTTCGGCACCGTAAATAAATTTAAGAATGCGCCGAAGTATTAAATTCACTCATCCAAGATCAAAATTTAAATTCATGTTTTTTTTTTGCTTATATCGACGTTTTAGACCTTCCTAAAGCCAAATTAGCAAAAAAAAAAAATTCCGTCCGTCTGTATGTTTGCGGGCACACATAACTCGAAAAAAAAAAGGTCAAATCAGAAAAAAGGTTTAACCATTCTGTTTTGCACGTATCAGAGAGGTGCTGGTTCAATTTTGAACTTATACGGTTCACACCACATTCTCAAATGGTGGCCATTTGAAGAAACAAAATAGTGCCGAAGTTTTGAAGCCTAGCCGGTTGAACTTGTTTAGTTATTTTGAATTTTAATTGATGCCTTTTAATTTTTTTGTTTAACGTTTTTGTTTTTAAATTTTTGTGAATTTTAAAATTTATTAAGAATGGCTATGATATATAGCCCTCACCCTTTTTAAGAAGAGGTGAAATGACAGTTTTGTAATTAGTTGGACAGTAGGTGCATTAGCATCTAACATTTTTAGATGCTAATGGGATTTAGAGAGATTTAGACTTCGATCCAACGAAGTTTTCAAGGTCAGGTATCGACTCCCTCTATTCCAAGTCACACAGTTACAGTGCATAAGGAGATTGAGGAGAATGCAAATAATTTGGTCAACGACAAAGAGAACGAGACTCCTAAATGTAATTTCCAGGAGCAAAATAATGTTAACACACTGTCATCTTTACGATCTCAGTCATCTTCACCTCCTCTCAATCAACCTGAAGGACAAAATTGCATCGGCAGCAGTCCGTCAACATTTCATGCAGCAGCCGAAAATTCGGATAATAGTAACGAAGCAGATCAATTATTCGAAAATCGAAATATTCCGCCAACATGTAATCCAGCAGTTGAAAACCAAGTGGAACTAAACAGCATTAAAAGTCTGAAAAATCTTAAGGTGGAATTTATGATCAAAGAAAATTTGAAAAGACCTGGGGAAAAAAATCGGAGACCGTCGATTTTTTTTGGACCTCTCTTATGGACTTCAAAATTTAGATTTGTTTTTTTTAAATAAAGCTTTGAAAACGTTGGCTAATGACGTTAATTTTCGACTCTTAAAGTTAACAATCGAGAAAAAAATTTTTTTTTTTTTTTTTGCTCCTAATTCCAATAAATTAATATGTAAATTCAGTAAAAATAAGCGACAATTTATTAACACTTATTTTCAGTAGGTACAAAACTAAGTTTAAAACATAGTTTCATATAGTGAAATCCAAAAAAAATTTTCATTGCTGCAATATAAACCGGCTAAAGAAAAGATTTTTTTTTTCTACACAAAAATTAAGATTAACTTTAAAAAAAGGACGGAATAAAATTAAACATTAATTTAAAAAATTAAATAACCATAATTAATTCTTTTTTACTGAAATCTTCTCAAGGATCTTCATCTGCGTCGTCGTCATCATCATCATCTTCAAAATCATCCTCGTCGTCGTCCATGTCATCCATATCGTTTTCATCGCTTTCATCCTCTCCACCATTTCGTCGGGACGCTCCTAAAAAATTAATTAAATCGGAGAAAAGGAAGCGCCAAAAAAAAAAAAAAAAAAAAAAAAAATTCATTCTCGGAATCATTTTTGGGAATCAGTCAAGTCCTTCTCCCCAATTTTAGTTTCATAATGTTTGTAAATGCTTGGATCCTCGACATTTCTCCCAAATTTACTTTCCAAACATTTCGTTAAAAAATTCACGGCTTTCTTCGCCCAAGGAGTTTTATCATAGTCGCTCCCCATTAATTTATCCCTTAAACGGACGACCTCCCATTTTAATTCCTCATCACCGAAACATGTCCACGTGAAGAAATTTTTACAAAATTTCAAACAATCCTTATTATCTATGTATATTTTTACAGTTCATAAGTTAAACATTTTTTTCAGATGGAACAGAAAATAAAATCGAGCAATATTTTAAAAAAATTCGTGATCCAGGAGAATTAGACCTTTGTCGAGATAAACATAAAAACGATAAATGTCTTCGGATTTCAAAAACCGCGCCAGCATCGGTAAAACTGCTTCGGATCTTCGATGAATCGGTGTCGCCCTCCCGCGGAGGTCGAGTGAATTGTTGTAGAAATTCGGTCGAAGCCGATGTACGTCATCCACACTGGAACGGAAGTACATTTCAGTTGTTTTGAAATCTAATCGTGTGAAAGTGCAAAGGTTGTTTTTCGACCGAAAAAGATTTTTGTTTAAAGAAATTGATGTGTTCCTCGGAAGATTCCGAGGTCTCATGCCTTTCTTTTCGTTTAAAAGGATATAAAAAAAAAAGGGCAGAGGATGGATAAATCGGCTAAGCCACCCAAAGAGAAAAGGAGGTGAGTTTTTTTTCTTCTGTATTTGTTTTCGTCTCATCCGCCATTAGAAATAACTCGAACGTGATTTTCCATGAAATTAATCTGGAACCTTTTCTTACGATTTACGTGGCTTAATATATATATATTTTTTTATTGTCGAGAGTAAGAGTCGTCGACACATTCGTTAGACAAGAGTTTACGAAACAGCTTGCCTCGACCGAACGACCTCGCTATCACAGTAATCGAAATGCAAGCTGTAAAACCATCGTATATATTTTTTTCGACTTGAAAGAGAATAGGTTATGTGCATTCCCCCTCGGCTTGACGTTTCCTCTAGGTTTTTAGGAGGAATTGATTTGTTATTTGAAGCTACGCATCAGAAAAAAGAGAGAAATGACTGTGTTTACTACAGAAAGAGGTCGGTACGGAGTGCGTTTGCCTCAGATATTTGGACTCGAGTTAATTCGTCCTTTGTCGAAACGATATCGACCGAAATGTTAATTACCTCCTATTAATAGATTTTTCTTTCTCTTGTTTAAATTCTTCCAAAAGCTTTTGAGTAACATGAAGCATAATGAAAACCATACAAGTCACTTTGATTAATAATTCCGACTGTAGAAAGAGGCAAGGGGTCAGTCGTAAAATGTATTTGAGTTTTTCTTAAAAAATGATTTGAAAAAAAAAATTCAAAAAGACAAGATTCTTTTACAATTTAAGAATTTTTATACGGGGTTTCCCCCAAGTAATGTCATTAGTTTCATAAAACGTCAAAGCAGCCTTGAGATGGATATAATTATCAAGTATTAATAATAATACAATCATAAAATATTTAAGAATCTGCAATTTGCCCCTCGGGCCCATTAAAATTTCTCTTCTTTTACCCCTCCCTTCTGTTTTCCTATTTATTCAATGTAAAATTCAGCAATGAGTTTCCTCGACTTTCTTTAGTTTAAAAATTGTATTAAAAGAAAATAAATAAATAATAAAATTGAAAGAAAAGAAACAAGGTCAAGGAGAGAAAAGTAGAAAAAGTTATTCTGGTCGTTTTTCGACCAGAAGCCCCTTTATCATTCCAATCAGAACTTACTGGCCCTCAAACATCCCCGTTACAGATGGTGACTTTGTGGCCTGTTTTTTAAAGCTTTCAAGCTTTTACAGTTGTCTCAAATCTTCTTTCCATTGAATTATTTCTTTTTAAAAGGCAAGTAGCATTTCTTGTTTTCATTTGGTAAGGCAATCATTCAATTTTTGTTCCACTATTAGGTACAGATTTAGAAACACCAATGATGTGGAGAAGTATCGGTGATAAACATGAATAAATGTCAGTGGTGGATTTCAGGGAAGGAAAATCATATGCCAGTGCTTGTTTCCTGTTTGTTTTTTGAGAGCTTATTTTGAGATAATAACAGCAAGCCTGTTTTTTTCTTTGAAATTAAAATTGTTCGTGATCGGAAAGTCAAACCAGTTCCTTAGAAGAGTACGTGCGGAATAACTCGCGAATAATGTTGGAAATGCACCGAAAGAAGGATCGGCCCGAATTAATCACGTTAATTACATGTTTTGGACCGGATGAATGCAGACTAATATTTTTAAAACGAAGCGAAGCGTTTTCCGATCGGGAACAGGTTCCATTCTTGTCTAATTCCGATTAAGAGGAGGGGGAACGAGTCCGAGGCCGCGAAAAAATTGCGATAAGATAGAGACTGTCGTCCTGACGACGAGATTCTCGGACGTCTGATTTTCAGTAATCGCCGGCAGGAGCTAGACGTATCGCCTGCCTTTCGGAAATGTCGCAAGATTCGAGTTTCGGTGAATTCGGATGAAATCTTTGCCTCGAAATGGATCCCGAAGGATGGGCCTTCGGTCGCTTTTTTGGCGAGGCCGCTTGGAAGTTTTTGTAAGAATTTTATTAAAGACCTATTTTACCGTTTGTCAGAACCACAAGGCTTTTTTTTTCGGAATCATTTGGAAAAAAAAGGGTTGCCTTTTTTTAAACAAAATCTCGGAAAAATATTTTGTCGGACCTAAAAATTTGTCAGACGAAAGGTCGGCATTCGGCATCGATCGATTGCCCTCGGAATCGGGTTTCGAAACTCGATAAGATTAACTCGCCTTTTATCTCTATTTAATTAACGACTGTTTCTTCAAACGAAAAATCGATATCGTATATGTTTTTTCTTTCTTATAAATTTATCGCCCTAAAAGATTTTTTTTCCATTTTCATTTTTACGAAAAAAATAAGAACTGTATGGAAAAGCCAGAACTGGATGGACCAAGTATTTCGATCTAATTATTTTGGATGATTTGAACCGTTTCACTGATAAACCAAGTTCGGGTGAAAAAGTTTGTTTTCGACGGATCAGCCTCGAGACGCGTGACAAATATGTTTTTCTTTGTAATTTCTTTTCTTGTTCAATTTGCAACCGAAATTGAAGAAAATGGATTTTAAGTTAAATTCTAAGCGGACGTTGGTTTTTTTTTTTTTTTTTTTTTATTTTTTTTTTTTTGACGTCATACCCAAGACCATTTAAGAATTGGTATTCTGTCTTTGGAGAATGCCAAACAAAGATCGTCTAACGAGGCACGTCTAATGTGCGTCTAAATTTAGAATTATCTTCCTACCCGATTTATTGACGAAGAGTCGGAATTTTCCGAGGGATTTAGGGTTCCACACCCCTCTTAGCCCGGAGCGATTAAAACAAGTTTATATCACGTTTTTTAATTTTTTCAGGAATTCCGAAAAACGAAAAGAAAAATCGAGGGATGCGGCAAGATGCAGGCGAAGTCGGGAAACGAAAATTTTCAACGATTTGGCCAACGGTCTTCCTCTATCTCAATCCGTCATCACACAATTGGACAAAGCTTCCGTCATGCGCTTAGTCATCTCTTACCTCAAAATACAAAACTTGGTTTCGAATAGTAAGTATTTCTTTTTGCAACAAGGTGAAAGTTTTGTATCGGTGTAAAGCCGGGGAGCCAACCTAAGGTGGAAATGTTAGAAAAATTCACCAAAGCATTCAGATAAACTGAAATTGTCAAACCACGGCTCAATGTCTCCTCCTATCGAAAGCTAATGTTGAAAAAATTTTTAAGGGCCAAAATAAAACAGTCACTTTTTTCCATTGAGGAAAAAGGCGAAAAATATTGGTTAGCCTCTTTTTTTAGCTGAAAAAAAGGAATTATGATTCGATCGCTTGTATTTCTGGGTGTTTTTTTTATTTATTTTTTTTATTATTCTTTTCTAAAAGGATATTTATTTATTTATTTTTTTTCAGTTCCGGAGAAAACTGCTTCAAACGAAATTTACGATTCGCTGTTTCCGAAGGCTCTGGAAGGATTCGTAGTAATCATATCTGGTGACGGAGACCTCGTTTATCTCTCGGAAAACGTCAACGAGTATCTGGGCATAACTCAGGTAGGATTAGGATTTCCTCATTTAAATTTATAAAAAGTTTAAATTTTTTATTCATGTAAAATGATATTTTTTTAGGTGGATCTCATGGGTAACAGCATCTACGAATTCAGCCATCCTTGCGATCACGAGGAAATCCGAGAAGTTTTATCCGTGAAAAACGGTTCGGATTCCCCGACGAGTCGTTCCTTTTTCGTGAGGCTCAAATGCACGTTGACCAGCAAAGGAAGAAACGTCAATTTAAAATCTGCCACTTACAAGGTAACCGGGACAGATTTTATTTTATCTGCCTTAACGGAGAATCTTATCTAATCAAAGTCTCCGAAATATATGGATGCCTCGACACGTGTTTTCTATTTTAAAAAAAAATTTTTGTTTCCAGGTAATTCGTTGTTCGGGGCGAGTTTTTTCCAAAACTCGAGTAAAATCGGAGCGAGATAGAAAGGGAAGTTTAGAAAATTGTTCGGAGGATCCTCGGCATTACCTCATTGCAATCGGGGAACCGATACCTCATCCCTCCAACATAGAGATACCGCTCGACAAACAGACTTTCCTCAGCAAACACAGTTTGGACATGAAATTTACATACGCAGACGACAAGTGAGTACATTTATAAATAGAAAAAAAGGGAGAAACCTTTTTGTAAACGAATTGTCTTTTCAGAATGATGGAATTTTTGGGATATCGCCCGGAAGATTTGATAGGGAAAACCTTGTTCGATTTCCACCATGCCATGGATTCGGAATCTGTCGAACGAGGATTCAGAACTTGTAAGTTTATACCTTGGAAATGTAAAAAATAAAAAAGAAAATTTAGATTAACTTTAGGATTTCCTTTTTTCTTTTTTTAACAGTATTTTCTAAAGGGCAATCGGAAACCGGAAGGTATAGATTTTTGGCGAAAGGCGGAGGATACGTCTGGGTTCTCACTCAAGCCACCATGATTTACGGAAACAAGGGACAAAAACCGAACAGCGTCGTCTGCGTCAATTTCGTCATAAGGTAGGAGATTATTTGGCCGAAGGAAGAAAAATTTTATTTTTTCGTTTCACGTTTTTCGAGTATGATATATCAAACTCGTAGAACGTAGATTGAATAACTCGGGTCGGCCAAAAATATATATTTTTGGCAGTGTCCACCGATGTATTACGTATTTTGCCGGTGGTTTTATAGGTCTGGTTCACGGACTCCCGTTTGTTCCTCGGCCCTTTCGTCAATTTATTTCAATATTATATATTCCAAAAAATGAATTCCGATGTTGCAAATTTATATTAGTTTATTTAATTTTTTTTAAAAATATCACTTTCGGTGAAGTATGCCATGGGAAAGTTTGGCAGTTTATTTTTAATGAAAACGCGCAAGTTGAAGGTCGGCCCTTTGAGTCCACGTTTACAACTGCAGTGACCGACCACCATTTTCTTTGTTTTCGTCGAAAGCTTTCCGTTTGCGGATTAAAATATGGGTCAGCGAAATATCAATTATTTCTCTTGGGCGTTCCTTCCCTTTTTTCGGATCATTTTTTTAAAATTTGATTTTGCAATAGCATAAAAAAATCATATCGCAGGTTGTAGCGATAACGATTGACGCAATTTCGGTTCAAATTAAAAATTTAACCTTAGCGATTAAAAAAAATAAAAGAATTTCGCTTTTTCTGAATAATAAAAATTTTGAGGTCGTCAAGTAAATCGATACTTTATTTTATTTTTTATTTTATTTTTGATAATAGAACGGTGTAGGCGTTAGATTTTTTTTAATGGTTCAATACGGTTAATGCGATATTCCTTTACGATTCCAAGGGTCAACGTCTTTTTGTGAAAGCTTTCAGATTTTCTTGGTCATTATAAAAATTTAAATAGATTGTTCATGGCATCTCCGAATGTCGATCACGATAATATCATTTTCCGAGTTTTATTTTATTTTATTTTTTTTTATTTTATCTTTTCCAAACGATCGGAAGATCGTGGTTCGGGATGGCTGACGGGTGACACCTAAACGACCAACAATAATTGAATTACCGTTCGTCCTAATTTCGTTTTATTTGTGCGGTTATTAGGACGGTTTATTCCGACGGTCTCGACTTTGAAGTTATGACCTTGTACGATGTTTTTTTTTCTTTTTTTTTTTTTTTTTTTTTTTTTGCGACGGACGAGGCCCTAAGGAATCGGTAGGGTTTAAAGCGTGAAAGCGCTATTCGTTTTTAAAGTTTTAAATTTTATTTTTCTTTGCCCGCAAAGAAGATGAAGTAAAAAAATAGAGAATAAAGTGGCCACATGACTTTGTAAATTCGAGCGTGTGGCGAAGGCGTGGCCACCCAATCGAGTCATTTGTTCGTGTTGGCACAAAAATCACTCGTAGTATCTCTGGGAAGAAGCTATCGACGAGGCTTTAAACCGAATTAACATCCATAAAGTTTGTCGTTTTTACAATTGATTAACTAGCTTTAACGGAATTCCTTATTATAATAAAATTTTGTTATATTTCTATTAAAGGGTGAGTATTGTTTATTATTTTTAACATTGTTATTTTTTCTTTTGTTTTTATTTATTTATTTATTTATTTATTTATTTATTTATTTATTTATTTATTTATTTATTTTTATCTTGGCGATTCTCGTAAAACATCTCGTCAATGTAATTTTTCATAAGGAAAAATAGCTAAAGATTTTCGTGACGATAATTTTTGGCAATTATTTTTTCCTTGGTCGAAATCCTTGTTGTTTATTTTCAATTTTTAAAAATTCTCTATTTCTAGATGTAACATGAAATGTAACCAAGACGAATCTCCCGATCGAATTTTGTAATCTACGATTTAAAAAAAAAAAAAAAAAAACGAATCGACGAAAAGTCGCCTTATCAGTTTGTTATTTTTTTAAAGATTCCTTTTTAATTTTCTATTCGTCACATGGAAGACTTAAAAATTACGTAACGATAGGACGAGAGAATCGACGGTTTATATTTTATTTGATTTTAGCGGGATCGAAAACGAACACGAAATTTATTCCTGCTCTCAGTTGATCGGAAAAAGATCTGTCCCGGAAGAGAAGAGGAGATCCCAGCCTTGCCCGAAATTCGTCACAGACAAAATATTCGCTTCTTCGAGGAAAAAAACGGAAGCGTCGGCTTGCCGTCCGGGGGTCACATCTTCCGGGGTTCCCGAAGTCGACGTAACCCCCACCGATTCCCTTTTCCCGGTGTCTCCGGATACCCTTTCTCCCGTGGCGAATCCTCGCCGACCGGTTTCCAGGACCTCGAGACCGCAGCCGGCCACTTCCAAGATCTTCGCCCCGAGGACCGAAGACATGAACACGGGATTCCTTACCTTTTCGGACGACGAACCGGGATTAACCAGTGAGATTTGGTTTACAAGTTTTCTTTTTTTTTTTTCTTAAATCACGGATTTGAGTCTAATTTGGTTTTTCCTCCCTCTCCAGTGCTAAAAGACGAACCCGAAGATCTCACGCATTTGGCCCCTACGGCCGGAGACGTTTGCGTGCCTTTGGACTTGCCCGCACTCAACGACATGTTCGAAGATTTCCTGAACGAAAATTATTGCCCTTTGTTGACGGAAGACGCGGACTCGCCTAGCGATTCGAGATCCAGTTGCAATTCGAAAGCCAGCGGAGATCCTTTTTTTTCTTACAGAGAAGACTCGGATTCGGGTGGATCTCCGGGTGATCCGGAAGGTCGCAGAGATTTGACCGAGGTAAAAATCGGTTTTCCGAGACCTCTCGTTTCTGTCTCTGACGTAAGTTTCCGTTTTCAGAGTCCCGGAGTTTGCAGCATTCCGTCCCTGTGCAGCCCCGAGCGATCCCCCATTTTGCCAGACGATGATAGAATGACGGATTTTGTTTCTTTGAATCTGGACTCGGGGAGTTCCGAAATGGACGAAGATCTTTGTTTGAAAGCCCCCTACATACCCGTAGACGAAGATTTGCCGCTTTTGATACCCGCCTCTTCGGATCCTATGTGGACCGCTTCGGATCCCGACAAAACTAATCCTGCCCTTAAAAATTTTGGCGACAGTTGGTGAGCTTTTTTTTTTTTTTTTTTTTTTTTTTTGTCATTTTGATTTTTTGAACTTTGGAAATTTCCGTGGCTCTTGCTAACGGGGGTTATATGTTGCTTGGTTTCAGGCCTCCACCCGAAACGATAGGTGCCGGATCCGGTCTGGCGGAACTCCTCCTCCGAGATCCGGGAGGAGGAGGACGATTTTCCGCCGAAATTGAAAGAACCTCGGAACGCGACAAAAGAGGTGAGGATTTGGCCTAATTTTCGGGTCCGATTTCGAATGAGATTTGCCGATGATTTACTTTCGTTTCAGATCGGCGTTACGAAGCAAAGATTCCGGTGCGAGCCCCGGCTTTCGCATCCCTTTCGGAAAGCGGGAAATCTTCGAGGTTGTCAGACAGGCGGAAGCCTCCGCCCGGAGCCGGACCTCCCTCGTCTCCAGTGGAAAGACCTTATAAAAGGGCCCGTTGTGCCAGAGCGGACAGACCCGACAATCCGAAAAGGACCAAATGCGACAAGAGGACGGAGCCTTCCCAACTCCTTCGACACCTGGTCGGTGACTCGAAACCCGGGACGAAGACTAGAAGTATTTGGCATAATGACGGAGGAGGATCTTCGGAGTCTCCGCCGCCTGCCAAGTCTTTGCAAAGTCACAGCGTCCTCATGAATTTACTGGTCAGTGGTTGCGACGTCAGTCACGGTTACATCTGCATCGGGTCCAGTCGGAGTCGAACTTCCGAGATAGGAAAATCTTAGCAAATCTTTCTCTCGAATCTCGGTTTTTTTTTTCTTTTTTCTTTTTACTTTTTTTTCGAGTAGGAAAAACGAATCGAAAAGAGCGATTCGATTGCAATTATTCCATTAGCAAACCCTAATATTACGTACATTAATCGTGTTACGTAAGTCGGGAACGAGTAAGTTCTTGATTCGTTAGTTTATCTATTGTAAATATTGTCTCGTATGTAAAAAATTATTTTTCATTTGATTTAATCATTTTCTGGATTTTCCTTTGCTTTCTCCTTTGTCGATCCTTCTTTTACTAGCTTGTTTAGTATTTTTTTTTATAAATGATTAAAAAAAAAAAAAAATGATACATGATATTCTTTAAAAGAAACGATGAGAATGTTGTAAATTCTCAGGAAATGAAAGCCAAGTTTGACGTTTGGTTTTATTTGGTTCATGCGTCGACTCCGACATTTGGCCCTTAAGTTTACACCGATTTGATCGGCTTTCGAATTCTCTCAAATTATTGAAAAGTCGAAAAATTTGACAATGCATTTGAATATATTTAAATATTATAAATAATTGTTGTATTTCATGCTTCGTTTAGAACGGAAAACCTTTAAGTAAGTAAACCGGTTATTCGGAATCGGGTGAACAAGAGCAGAAAAAACCGAAAAAGAAAAATAAAGACTGCCTCCTTAGAAAAATGTTTGCCTTTTTTCACTAATGCTTTTTCCGATATTCAGGAAAAAAATCTTCCGGCCATGGTGTCGTTACTCCGGCATTTTTCTTCGACGAGTAACTTCCGCAGCAAAACGACAGAGGAAGAAGAGGAAGAAGAAAAGCAAAGGAGATTAAGATCGAATTCGTGTTCGCTTCTGAATCCCGAGGGAACGGCGATACCTTCGCTCGTCGATCTCAGTCAACAGGATTACGATGTGAACGCTCCGGTCGGAATGGACAGTTCACTTCTTCAAGGCCAAGATTTGCTCAATGCTCTCGACGGCGTCACTGACGGAATTCCGATGCTTCGAGAATTCATTCGCTAGCTTATCTCTAGTTTTCTTTTCTTTTATTTTATTCTATTTTTTTTTTTTTTTTTTTTTGCGGATTAATGATATTCAATGGGAAAGGAACCGAATTTATTTGTCATTCCCCCATTTGTTATAATTCGAGATCTGGGGTCGGCCGACGACAAGCTCGCCGCCGATCGTACAAAAACGATGAATCTCCGAAAATTTGTCTCCAAGAGGAGAACTTTGGATGGAGAAGATTTCGTTTCCGGGGTTTTCTTTCTTTTTTTTCCTTTGACGAATATGGACCGTCGATTTCTCCTTTGTTTATAGTACAATTTTTCAAGTTATTCTTATTCGCATCCGAATTCGATTATCGATAACATGTCCATTTACCTATATGTGTATACTAATGATTTAATTTTTAATTTTTATGATACATTTTTTTATTTTTTGTTCAATTTTTTTTTCTTTAAATATTATTCTTTTTTTTTTTTTTTTTTTTTTTTTTTTTTTTTAATTTGAAAGATCGGATCAGTTTTATTAATCAAGATAAATCAAAAGATTTTCATTAATTTTTTTTTTTTCTTCTTTGAGAGATATTTGTATAGTAAGGCGGAGAGTAAATTTTCGGTTTTCATGAAAATCCGGTTTCAAATTATCACTGTAATGTTTTTAATTTTAAAAATAACCGGTAGTGCAACGGGAATCCGAACATTTGCTTTCGTTTTTAAGTTTTTCTTGCGTAAAATGTTTGAATAGTATTCGAGATTTTACATTTCTGAACTGTAGATAACCGCTAGTTTTTTTTTCCTCCTGTTAAATTTAATGTAGCTACAAACCACTGCTTTTCGTGCCACGTGCAACATAAGCATTAACGCTTTTTTTTTTTTTTTTTTGAGGTGCATTTGTTTGCAGAGAAAGCGAATTGATGGTCTCGTCGAAAGAATATACATTCCGCTTGACTTTTTTAATAGTATCCTTTAAAATTTTTAAACGAAATCGATCGTCAAATCCGATCTGACAGACTTATGGTTTGTTACATGTGAATATCGATTTTAGATTGTTTATAGAAATATAGATTTATAGATTTAATGACTGGTATTATATTTTGTCTCTATTTTTTATCCATCCGCATTGAGTCTTGAGATAATTATTATTATTATTATTATTATTAAGTCAAAAGAGAGGAAATAAGATTACTTTCGAAAAAATCTTTAATGATTGTATACAAATTTATCAACAATAAAACACATAAGAAAAAAAGTTATTTATTTAGTCTTAGGAAATTTTAATGTTTTTTAGTCCGTTTCAACTTTTGATCACCGAGGAATCACCGGCGCAAACCGAGGGTCAAACGGTGCTTTCTTTTTTTGATATCATCAACGGGGTTTCGGGAGTTGCCTCCTCTTCTTGAAACGATGATGACGGTATCCTGATAGGGGCGACGTTTCCCCGAGAATAAACGGAACTAATTACTGGATAATTTGGTTGAGGTCTCAGCGGTTGAGTCCAGTGACTCCTAGGTAGAGTACACGCTCCACCAGCATAAATCGTTTCGGCATCCTAAAAAAAAAAGTAAATTTACACAAAAATGAGTCAAAAAGTATACATAAGTTTTTTTTTTTTTTTGAAAAAAAAGGTTCGTTTCCCAGGTCTAAATCAAAACAGCTCTCAAAGCTACAGGCGCAGCCCAAATAAAAAATAAGGCCATTTCACCGAGGTCTACATGTATACAAAAAATGTACCAAATATTTACTCCTCGATGAAGTGTTCGGCGTAATATGCAAGAGGAAGCGGCCGTAGCGTTCGGAAAAAAGAATTGGTTTGTTTGCAGATCTTAGGCCAAAATCGAAATAAGAGATCGTTTGAAAACCCTTTCAATTTACACCAAGGAATTTGATTTAATAAATTACGAAAAACCTTTAGCCCAAATTATATTCAGACGAACTATTTGTAGCGATTTTCTTTTTTTACGGTTGTTTTTCCTCCTAATCAGTCTTTTTATAGAACGTGTAAATGAAAAAAGAAAAAGAAATCAAAAAATAATGTTTAATATTAACATACTGCAAGGTAGTGTTTTATTTTTCCACCAAACACCAATCGAACAATATGGGCCGGATTAAGCTTTTAAACACAACGAACCGTAGCTGATGCTAAAGTTTCTGTAAAGTGCTTGCACTTGTTTTTTTTTCTTTCTCAAAATAAGTTCAGAAAAATTTAATTAAATTTAACTGGAATTTAAAAATCAACGTGTTTTCTTTTTTTTCTTTTAGCCCAAATTATATTGAGACGACCTAAAAGCAATATTAACTGAGATAAGATGAATTTTTTAACATGCTGTTAGCCCGAGAATTTCGAAAAAAAAAAGAAAAAAAAAATTAATACCATGCAAGCCAAATTTTTTGAATAACTGATACGCCTTCTTCCTAGAGTCCCTTCATATTTTGTTCGGTCAAGCAAAATAGTTTTTGGTGTTAACTAGTGGCATATTTTTTTTTTTTTTTTTTTTTTTTTTTTTTTTTTTTTATATGCAAAAAGGCTCTAGGCTGTTAAAATGCCAATTTCTCGGTTGGTAACACAAGACTGAGGGTATCAAGTTTTTCCTCAAATCCAAGAAAAAGGTCGTCCTATACTGCTAGATGACTTCAACATGACACTTTTTTGGAAGCGGGTCGAAGAAAAATCAAAAACAAAAATAAATTCAAAATTTTTTTAAAACCTTAATTTCATGGAAACAAAAAGTTGGTTTGGAGAAGTACAACCGTTGCACAAGCACATCATTTCTCCTAGTTAATTCCAATGGTACCTACCACCTACATAAGTCGTCTTATGATAATTCGGGCTAAAACTTTGATTTTTATCGTCGTTTACCATAGGATGCCGATAATGTGTCATTTCTCTCAGTGGCATGCCATTTCGCAACGTGCAATACCCTTGAGGTCCGGGCCCTTGAAGTCCCGAAGCTAACGGTCCTCTTGTCGGGGACGAGGTTTCGATGGTAGATATGTGCTGTCTCTTGTGCACGTAATCCATCCTATCTTCCTCTTCCACTAAAATTCAAACACCGGATGTTAGCCATGTTTCCTTCTTTTTTGCAATGCAATTTTGAAAGAAAAAATATTTGATTTACAGAAAAATCAATCAATATCTAACTATTTGAAAAGGGAAGGAAAAAAGAAAAAAAGAAAAATGTAACCAACACAAGCACCTCGTCAAAAACCTCAGCACCATTTACCGTACTTAAATAAATTAAAATTAAGAATTTTAACTCGGGGTTATGAAAAAGCTGCAAACGGCCTTTTTAATTTCCTAGTGCGTGCAAAACATTATAAATAAATTAAAAATTTATTCTTTCTGTATTTCGGGTAACTTTATCGATCATGGGAGTCAAATATTTTTGAGTTGCATTAGCGCAATGACGTTGACGCAACGCTAGAAATAAAACAGATTTTTTTCTTGAATAAAATATCACCGGTCTGCTACAAATACACAGGGTTGTGGAAAAGTGTGCAGGAGAAAGGGGGGGGGGGAACTTATCGGCAAGCGCTTTTTTCCGGGCATGGGATTCACGATGACGAAGATTTGCAAGGATGAAGTAAAACGAAAAAAAAATTTATACCGGTAACGGGCTGCGGTATGACATCTGGATTTTTTTCGTCGCTGTCTCCCGAATCGCACCCGCTCTGGTCTAGTTTGCTACCAGAGGTTACGCCTCCGACATCTTGACCATTTTTTTGGCTTTTTCGCCTTCCTCCTCGATTGCTACTCCGCTTTAGTCGAAGAAACAATGCGATCACAGAGATAACCAAAACCAGGGCTCCTCCTCCGAGCGCTGCTATCGTCATCACCGGAGATAAATGAATCGTAAAGTTAGGAATTTCTAAAAGCATATAAACACGTTTTATTATTGTTTTCGAGCGGGTTTTGGGAGCGATCCCGAAGTCTCACCTTCCTCTGATGTAAACTGTTTCTCTGGAAGCCTCAAAGTCAAAACCGGTAAAACGACCGGATCGCTTTTCCCTTTCTGATTGAATGCGTAGATTAAAGCTTTGTATTGCATCCCCGGTTCGAGACCTCCGACGTTAAACCTCGGGAGGTTCGAAGTCAGATTAACCCTTAGGACTTGGGTGTAGCTTTCTAGGATTTCCAAGTTGAAAGATTGAGGCATGCCCCCGTTGAATCCCTCTCCGCACTTGACGGAAAATGACGTCATAGACATGTTGGCTTTCGTGCAATTGTGCACCGGATCCGGCCTCCCTTTAATAAAAAAACAAAAGATTCCAAATCAAAGTTTTAAAAAAAAGAAAAGAGGACTCACCGGCCGCGATGATGTGAAAAACGCAAGGAACTTTTTGATCTCCGATAGAGTTCCGTGCCCAACACAATAACGTTCCGTAATCCATTTCCGTTTTTGGAGTATAGGAAACGACGGAAACCGTACCAGATTTGGTGATGTGAGAGGAGGCGACATCTATGCTTTCCGCTGAATTGTTAAATAACCACCGAAAAGCCACTTCCATCGGATTTGCATCCACCGCGCAAGAGATGTTGGCCTTCTCGTTTTTCGCGACTCCGTGAACTCTGGTCTGGTTCGGTTTGCACGTCGGAGCATCTGAAAGGAACCACCGGCTCACTTAATTCCTATTTTCACGTAAAGGCAACGGGAAAATACAAGTTGTCAGGCTCGAAAAACTCGGGGCTCAACGTTTATAAAGCCGCGTCAACTTACATAAGACGTTTAAATAAAACGGAAGGCTTTCCCCATCCCCTTCCGTGTTGAATCCCACGCAACTATAATTTCCCGCACTCAAGCGACTGACGCCCTGTAAAACGAGAGACTGGTTGCTTATGATGATGCCCTGTCCCACGTTGTGATGCAACTGTCGACCCTGCAACAGCGAACCATTAATTATTTTCCTGTATAATTATCTTTTAAAGTAAAAACTTGATTTAAACTTACGTTGTGTCTCCATTCCACTTTGTAAATCTGAGGTTGAGCGTTGACCAAACAATCGAAATAAACATCGGTCCCTTCTCTGATCGTATCCGGATTTAAACTTTTTCCTAATTCGATTTTGGTTTCGGGGACATCTGAAAAATAAATGAAAATGTATTTTTATCTTAATTGTACGGTAGCCGAGAAAACTAACGCCCGTTCATCAAAATTTTTACTTTTTATAGTGAGGACAAGTTTATAGTATCGATCAATTTAAAAGGCTAATTTCATTTGTAACAAAACATTACTCTCGGCTTGGGAAAATACGGCCGAGGATTTGGGACTGGGGCACTTACATTGTATTTGGAGTTTCCAACCGTCTTCCAGACCTTCGCTTGATAAAATAGTGTTAACGGAACGACAAGACAAGTGCTTTCCGGCATCTTCTTTCGAAGCTATGAAAGACAACGTGCTGGTGGTTGTATTTCCGCCGTTTGACGTCTAAAAAAAAAAAAATAAATAAAAAAATAAAAGAAATAAAAAAAGTAAAAAATATAAGGAAATTACAACCTAATCAAAAAAAAAAAAAAATGTTTTACCGTCTCTTTAGTCTTTTCTAAACGCTGCCCGTTTTTCCACCAAGTGATGCTTGCCGGAGGCCTAGATCCGGATGATTGACAAAGCAAGTCGTAACGTCTGCCAGCCGACAAGGATTGGGTGGAACCGAGAATTCTCACGTCTAAAGGAGGAACTAGAAAACGAAATCGGCCCAATGTAAAGCAAAAGGAACCATTTAAAAAAGAAAAAGGAGATCTAACAAGCTTACAATTCATGTCGATGTGAACGGTGGAGCTGAGAGGTCGAGTTCTGTTGTTATTGGAAGCTTGGCACGTAAGTTCGGAATGAAGGTCTTCTCTTCGAAGGTTTCCCAGAGAAATTTCGGCACGCACCCGGTTCCGCGAATTTTCCACTACCTCTCCGATCCTTTGGTCATTTTTAAGCCAGCTGACGGTTGGTTTAGGATTTCCTGTGCAAATGAAAAAAGGTTTAATCGGTAAACTGTTATGCCTTATTTGGATTTAATTTTTTGGATTTTATGTTTTACCTCCGTATACGTCGCATTTAAGTAAAAGGTTGGAACCTTCCGAATACGGACCCACCACGGAGGTCCTTTCATTTCCCGCCTCGTCTAATATCACGATTTTATGTGGAGGAACTAATGGAAAAAGAAAAGGACAAAATTCTTCAGTAGCGAAGCACTAAGGTGCATATTTAAAATTCCATACTTACCGATGACTGTTAAATTTACTTTGGAATTTCTCGTTTGAGCTCTCTTAAAATCTACTCGGCATCTATATATTCCGGCATCGGATTCGTAAATTCGTTCTATACCGAGTTCGGCGGTAGATTTTTCAGTAATAAAGTAAGCTCGACTAGAAAAAGCCGTCTCCGAAGACCATCTTTCGGCTTGCTCTAAACTACGATCCCTTGTGTCTAATCTGAAATATTAATCAGAAAATTTCAGGTAAAGCTGGATTTTTCCCCCTCAAAATATTTGACTCTTACGAATAAATGGGGGTTCCAGAATCTCCTTTATACCACAAAACTATGACCATACCGTCCCCTTCTTCGTTTGTGGAAATATCACAGGGCAAGTAAACCGGGTCTCCCTGAACTGCAGTTATATGATACATTGGCACTAAAATACAAAATTGCAATTAATTATTGATATATAAACCCGGTATAGTCAAAAAAGAGCTCTTACCGTCTTTTGCTGCAAGCACCGTCGTGGCGAATACGAGTAACGCCAAAGCCAAAGAAAAGACCCTTAGCTCTGTCCGTTTTTTGGAAAAAGAAATGGCTCGATCCTTTTTTTCAAGCACAGCCCGATTAATATTTACATAGCCGAGTTTTGTCCTTTTTAAATTGGCAGATACCGCACATACGACGAGGTATCGATTCACTTTCCTTCCAATTACTTTCATACTTTCGTTAATTTTTTACAGCTACT
This sequence comes from Liposcelis bostrychophila, assembly GCA_037577465.1. Classification (NCBI taxonomy): domain Eukaryota; kingdom Metazoa; phylum Arthropoda; class Insecta; order Psocodea; family Liposcelididae; genus Liposcelis; species Liposcelis bostrychophila. The sequence continues at coordinate 341,664 of CM075209.1, read as the reverse complement.
TTCTCTAACAAACCCATTATGTTTGCATATCTCCACCGAGATCTTCCTATGTTTTCTGTAATCCCAAGATCATTGTTTTTTCCCTTTTCTTATTTTTACAGTAGGCTACTTTCAGAGTCGAAATATTTCGGGAGCGATAATCCGCCTCGAATCGGACCGGAGCAATAGTAACATTCAAATCGCTTCATTTCTCCCGAAGATAACTAGAAAAAAATCCCTAAGGGCCGATCGTCTAAAGACAAAAAAACAAAGTTTTTCACGTCGTCGGTATGTTACGGGAGAATAAAAATTTACGAGCCGTCGAGTTCCCAGAAAATAGCTCTCATATTCCCCGTCGACGAGAAAAATCTCGTAGGCCTCTTTCCCGTTGTTAAAAAAAGGGGGAAAAGGGTCAGTCTAAAAACTAAATAAAACGGCACTACACCCGATAGCCTAACAAAAGGACCGCATCACGTCGCGAGATAAATAAAGGCTTGCGTTTGTTCGACCGTCCTCGAAACGATCGTCACGTATCCGACGGAAATTTTAAGAAGTATGTGCATGGAGTATCGGTCGAACGAGGGAAAAAAAAATTGACTTTTCCCACGGAAATACGAAATTGGAGCCCAAAGAAAGGAGGTTTAAACCAAAGGATTTACTCAGGGATAGAGGGATATCTCCGTAATAACGATTTACGGTTGAAAAAAAGGTGCTCCTTTGACAGCTGTCAATCAATAAGAAAAATCCGTACGAACCCGCGCACCCGAACGCTTCGGAGAATCCCCGCGCACTGGTCTTGTTGCTCGAGTCGCTGCTTACAGGAGCGCTGCATTCGCCCCCCCAATCCGCAATCCGCTCTTTCCCGGCTCGATGTTCGTTCCTGCTGCACCTTTTCATTCTGCACGACGTCGCCGCTTTTCCCACTTTCTTTTCCTCCGTTCTTTGTTCCCTCGATTTTCCGCATTTAAAGGAGTACTTTATAAGGTTCTACACCAAGACGCAAATTGCCTTAAAAAATTTTTATTGTCCATTTAATATGTAAAAAATTAAGAGACACCATATATGAATTTTTGGTCTGACGGCATATCTGGATATATCGATTAAATTCGAAAATATAAGTTCGACCGATTCTCTATGGAAGGACAATACATTGAGAGTCAAAAGAAACACCTTATATCAGGACTACAAGGACGGAGGAATTAAACTTATAGATGTTAATTTAAAAGCTAAAACGTTAATAATTAAAACGATTTCTAGGATATTACAGATACAGGAAACAACTCCCTTCAATGTTATACTTAAAGGATGGCATGAGGGAACTCAGCCAAGAAAACCCCCTTTCCTTCAGAAACTTGAACAGGATATGATCTCCTTTGAACAGAGGGAAGATGTCCGAAAGCTTTTTATCTCGCAGAATTAGAAGCGGAAAAAGAAACGATCACATGTCAGGAACTACTCCCTGGTCGCCAATGGTCGGTTATATGGAAAAATATTCACAGGAAAATTTTAACAGTGGAAGTACCGTCGACCCTATACCAGCTGGTGCATAATACAATCAAAACAAGGGTAAAACTACATCAAATGGGAATAGTACAAAATCCCTTTTGTACTTATTGTGGAGCAATTGATACCAGCTGTCACAGGATAGCAGAATGTATTCACAAGGATATTTGGATGGAAATGGTGAAAACTTATTAAAATCGTTTGCTACCACTGACCCAGGAGCCATGGGAATGAACGGCTATGCTACCTGGAAATCTTTGAAGAGCAGAAACACAAACTTAACACCGCAATATGGCTAGTGGCAAACACTGTCCACTATATCCTAAAAGAGGAACGATATGGAGGACTTAAAAACTGTTGATTACTGGCGGGCATTTCTTAAGAAAAGAAGATTTCAAATATCACAAGCAGGAAATATCTTCGGGAATTACATAAATTGTTTTATTACTAGTCATTAATTTAATAAGCAAATGTAGATATGTAAACAAATAAATAAATTTAAAAAAAAAAAATTCTCCGCTAAAGGCGCCATTATATGTCATTCGTTTATGACGTCATGAGTTCTCCCCTCCCTTTACATTGTTGCCGTTTCCCCTTCTCTGTACCCAGGTAGCACAAGACGGGCGAAGAGCTCTGCTAGAATTTCTAATGTCCCTCTACGAAGAAGTTTCCTAGAAGGAAAATGATCTAGTAGACATCTTCTAGATCAAAGACATCTAATAGAGAGCTTTCAAGAGGGACATTAGCGTATCTTCAGAAATCTAGAGCCTGTTTATAAGCACAAAAGTCGTCTTGTGCTACTTGGGGTAGTAGTGTGATCTAGCTCCACGCCGTTGTTCCTTTGCGCAGAAATTTTTGGTCAACTGGCTTGGCGTCTTCCAGTAACAACCATGAGTAACAGGATTTAATTGCACCAGCACCATCTAAGGAATCAGAGAGGGTAAGTGAAAAAGATGGATGGATGGATGTCTTTTACGGGTTTTTCATTTTTTTGAGGGAACGGGGACTGGAAATCCCGTATCGTCCGTAACGGGTTCCCGGGTCCCCGGTTTTGTATTCGGGGAGCTCAGCAAAACCGGCTCCAGCCCGTATTTTCCGCAGCAAAACGTTGTTGAAGCCATTTTTCGCCATGGCAAAAGCCGGTCATGGACGTTTCAAAATGGCTCGAGCCGGTTTTGCCGAGCTCCCCGAATACACCCTTTGTCGTGCCTTTTGAAGTCGGACTTTCCAGACAAGACTCTTTACCATTTGCTGAAGAGCGAAACAATTCCCGAAACAAGACAAGCATATGCGTTATTGTTTATCATTTTTAAGGTTGTTCGTAACTTTTGCCAATGATACTATACCAATCTAACAAATACTTCTGATTCAGTAATATCTTTCTAAAATCAGCTACTTGACCTTAACATCAATTTGATGGATGTGATAAGAGAAAAAAATTAATTAAAATAGGTTTTTACTATTTAAAAAACATTTTGTTAGATTTACTTGCTTCTGCTTGCCTTAATTTTTTATAACATGCTACATGTTCAGAAATTAATAACTACATCTTAATTTAAAGGGATATGTTAATTTATTTGTTTTAATTTGAATTGAAAAGGAGACCATGTTTGAGAAATTGCTTCAAAATTTTCAAAAATTTTTACAATAAAGGATAGGTCAGTAGGTTATAAGTAGGTATATTAGTAGGTTTGTATTTTTGGAAGAAATGGGGTTTAATGAACATCAGGTTAGAGACAATTGTTCAAATTCCCTACTTTTTAGGAAGAGATGCAGAATTGATGATGGAGACTTATAACAAAAATCCATGCTGATTTCAAATGATTTGACATACAAACAGCCAGGAATTCTTAATTATAGAAGGCATTTAATCAAAACTCGTGATTTGTTTTTACAGTTCATAAATAGAGCTCAGTATAATCCAGGTTATGTATCATATTCAGAATTAATTCATAGAGATGATTGAGAGTTTAGTGAAAATGTAGCAGAAACTTCATTTATTACATACAATGAATTTTTTAAGACATTTTAATTAAATTATATAAAATATGAAATCATAAAGTAAGCAATAGGTTTCCAAAGAATATATTATTGCTTTATACTGGTTTACTGATTCAATCATTTTTTCTTTTTTTTATTTAGAGTAAATGCCCTAAAGTAGAATGGAATTAGCAATGGTAGAAAAAAAATCTCTTAAGGCAAAACATGATAATTCAAGCAACGAGAGACAATTTGAGCAAGAAAATAACTTTTTCCACAGTAAAATTACTTTAAAAAGTGCTCATGTAAATAACTATGCAAAAAAAAAGGAAACAAAGCCAACTTACGTCAAAAAGATAACTCTTAACAATAAAACAAGCATTAAAAATAAAAAAGAAACCATTCAGATGTGGAAAGGATCACCTATAAGCATGAAACAAAATATAGATAACCCAACTGGAGGAATTTCAAAGACTGATCAGGAAGTTATAGATTTTCAGGGGAAAAAAAAAAATATAAAGAAGAGTATTAAAAGACCTGCCAGCACTGTCTGCCATGAGGATAAAAGAAGATCTAAAAGACTTAATAAAAAAATTTTAAAGGAGGACATTAACCTACAGAAGGTGGAAGAACTATTAGAAATATTGGTTCATGTGAATGGAACTGTCAAGTTTTTCTTCTTCTTCTTTTTCGGCATAATCAGGACATGAAACCCTATGACCCGGCGCCTACCTTTACCAAGGTGTAAGGTTTTTAGGCGTTACTACGTCATACCCCTTAATGTATCGAGTGACGAGCTCGATGACGGGGCACTCATATCGCAAAGGTATTTTACGAATGAGCGGGACCTACTTTATTTAGACAGGGAATCCGAACCCTGTGACACATCGGTCTTCTTCACATGATACACACGAGTATCAGAGGTGAATGCTGGCGGAAAAAAATCCTGACTGAAATCAGGTTCGAACCAAGACTCCACACGATCATTCGTTTCGGAGTCGAGCACGCTCGCCACTCAGCCGACGTCGTGTCAAGTTTTTAGTGAGGTGGAAAGGATTAGGCCAACAGTACGATACATGGGAATATGTGCCAAAGTTAATGGATTTAAATTCTGGTCAACTAATGTTGGAGAGTTTATTAAAAAGGCTATAAAGGTATGAAGTAACTTTAAAATTTAAGGATTAAAATAATTTTATACCTTTAAAGTAAAATTTTAATAATAAATAAGTTTCAAAGAATGACAATTTTTAGAAAAAAAAATAGGTATCCCTTTAAAAAACTATCATGACAAAAAACTCCAAAAATAATACAGATGAAATTCTAAACCCAGATATATTTTCCAGCTATACCATGTACCATTCATTTATCTTTTTTTTTTTTTTTTAATTTTACATGTTTATTATTCTTAATACAAGTAAATAATTTTTATACACGCTCATTTTCTTTCTTGTAAATTTTGCGAATTTTTCTTTCTTTGTTTTTTTAGGTATTGAGTTAACAGCATTCAGCATGGTTAGTAGAGACCCACAATCAATCAGTTCTCCATTCATTCGGTGTAAGCACTTTAACATTGTAGAAGAGTTTTAATATTTTGTGATTAAAATCATTGACATGAAAATAAATAACTTAAATTTTTTCTAATTAACAATCAGAAATAATTACATATTTTTATTATTATTTTTTTTTAATCTAACTGTTAAATTGTTTTAAATATGTGTTCCGATTTCGATAAAATATCATCCCCTACTATTATGTTAACAAATTCAAGCAAACTTTCTAGAAAGTTTTTCGTTATTCCATGGACGATGTAAAGCATCAAAATCGAGACGATGTAAAGCATCAAAGTTGAGATAAAAGTTGCCGACAATGTTGGAAAGGTCCTCTGGGTGGTTCGTGAGCAGGAGGCGTGCACATTTCCACGGGCTCCCTAAAAATTCATTTTTTAAAATATCAATGTCATTCGAAACAAAGTAGAGGTTAGCTCCCTAATAAAATTTTCATTCTTCACTTTTTAAAACATTGTCGAGTCATGCAAGGGCAAAATAGATTTTTTTTTAGAGAGAGAAAATAGAGATTTATGTGTTACAAAATTTGTTCCCTTTTGGAGTTCCGAAGAGAGACCATTACCAAATTGTATAAAAAATAATGAATATTTACAAAAATTGGAGGCCTAGTCAAGAATATTTAAACTTACGAATATTGAATGTAATCCGCTTCCGCGTTTTTTTGAGCCAAAATTGCTGATATGACTTCACCTTCAGTCTGCCTTGTGAGGGGAGCAGGGGTCGGTCCCGGTTTTGCTAAATCCTGATCTGGATTCTCCAGACACTCGGGGCTCGTGTGTCCGATGTATCTCAACAAATCGTGAAGGCTATCCATATCGGGGGCCGCGTTCGTGTGATCCGGTAATATGTGAGGGGGTCTATGGCTCAAAGTTCCCCGAGGCATAACCGAAGGTAACATCAACGACATGGGCGGCTCTTCTGCTTTGTCTAAGAAAAAAAAACATTATTAATGGAAAGGTAAAAATACTAATAAGGTTTCTTTCATCTTAGATACTTGCGTCTAACGTTAAAATAGGGTTTTCTCGGTATTCTCCTCGCATGCGGCAAATCTTGAGGACTACAATAAAGAGCGCTAGCGTCTTAAGATGCTTTATTAGCTAAATCTCGCAGCAGGACTCGCGCCTGAGTCGGAGCGGTGGTCAGTCCCGCAGTAAATCCACCGCCAGACGACGGAAAATGCTCTACTTTTATCATGGACATAAGCGAATTTCTAACCATTAACTGAACATTAGGGGCGGTAAAAAGTTTAGTAGACAATTCCGTCCCCAAGGCAGGTACGTCGTCATGTTCTTGCACAAGGAACTTAACCTCGATGCCGCGAGACCCATCGGGAAATGACCTAAATGACTTACTAAATGCATCAATACTGCCCTGCAAGCGAGGGCGGAACTATTTTTCTCCCAGTTATGATTTAACAATTTTTTAGGTGTCCTGAGATCGTCGATTTTAACGCTGTTTTCCCATTCCGACATCAAATCTTCCGGGAAATTAATGGGGGAGATGTCATGTCAACACTAGCAGCATCATTAGCAAGGTCACTAAGAACCTCAAAATCAATCAAAATTGAGTTTTTGATCCATTTTCCTTTTTTACAAGTACTCACCGTAAAAATCACAAGAGACTGAGGTTTGTCAGCGAGCAAACGTCATCAAAGTTTTGTAAAATTTTGTCAGGTAAATTAATAAAAGGTCTGTGTGAAACTTCTCTATTGTTGTAAAATTAAAATAATCATTAATCAGCACATATTGCGTCGTCGAATTAATCCAAATTTATTATAGTATCTTTACAAACAATTTTTCTCTAACCTTCTTTGAACCTGAAAAAGAAAAAAAATAAGTAGATTTTTTTTTTCACTTATTTATTTATTTATTTATTTATTTATTTATATTAGGATGCATACAGCTAGATCGAAGCCTTTTATAGCAGTCCCTGTCTAATTAAAAAGATAATAAATTGAAAAGAAAACATAAAATATAAAACATAACATAAAAAATTAATTAAAAAAAAAAAAAAAAAAAAAAAAAAAAAAAAAAAAAAAAAAAAAAAAAGTAAATAAATAGATAACAAACAAGAAAATAATACAATAAAATAAAATAGGTAATAGTAACAAAAGAAAAATCAAAAACCCTCCAATGTCTCAACAACAGATTTTTTAAAAACGCTGAAAGGCAAGAAAATGTCAAGGGCTGGATTGAAGGAGTTGAAGGAGTTAGTAATTCGCCCTAGACAGGTGTTAGGGGAAAGGGAATTTGTAGAGAATAATGGACGAGGTTGGGGACGAAGGTTATGATAAGGAACATACAAACCGACCTGCTCTAAGAGGTTGCAATCGTGGATGGAACCGTTGAGGAGTTTATGTAAAAAAAGAAGGTCACTTAATTCCTGTAATTTAAAATACTTACTTCAATTAATACAGGAATGAAGTCCTTTTTTTTGGCCGTGGTCCACTTGTTTTTATTGCTTTCTTTTACCCTAAAGTGTACCTCAAAGTCTTTCGTAATTTTTATAGAATTTATTTTTATTGTATTTATGATTGAATCATAACTCAAAGAGTCAGCAGCTGCAGATGCATCATTTGAATTGAGTATTACATTCTCAGCTGCTAGGGGGGTCGGAGTGGTGACTTGTCCATGTAGCAGTTTGGCTGATCAATGAAGTTAAGCAGCATTGATGCGGGCCAGCTTCTGGATGGGTGACCGCACCGACACTCTTCCCCTCTGGCGGGGATGGCGGGAACTTACAAATGCAGTCATCTTAACCTCACTGTACGAGTTAGTTGTCGCATGCCAGAAAAGAAAGAAAAAAAAAAAAAAAAGCTGCTTCGTTATGAACAGTTGGGCCATAGTTCACTAAATCATGAATAGCCTCTGAAGCAAATTCAGTGTGATTTACATCAGCTCCCGGTGCTTCCATATTAAATTGATCTGTATAACTCTGTGCTTCTGTGTCAAATTGATCTGAATAAGCCAATGTTTCAACATCAGCATTGGGTTCACCTTCAAATTCAGGTTCAGGCTCATTTGAATGTTCAGCTTCCACACCATTTGTTGGAGCAGGTGGCAATTCCTGTGGAGTCTCATCTGTTGATGTTCTGTTCAAATTTTTGGCTTGAGAAGCCATAAGTTGCTCAAAACCTTTAACCACCTGGAAAAAAAAAAAACCTTATGGGTTTTCACCAGAATCATTTGATTAATTTCTAATTTCTTATATTATGATGTCAAATTTTTCGAGAATCCTAGAGCCATATGTTCTTAGACATATATTATGTTTACTACGTCATTTTTGGAAAGAGAATTTAGTTTTACTTACGGCTTTAACGACCCCCTTAGCGACTTCTTTACCGATTCTTTCTGCAATTGTTCTAACTTCGTTCGATGTATGGTCTGGCCGATTTTCATTTCTTTAGAACAGAAAAAAAAAATTTCGTCAGAGAGAATTTAAAAAGATTTTACAAAGAGTAATTTTATTTAACAACTTACCTTTTCCTCTTAGCCATAACTTTCCAAAGGCGGGTGTATTTTGTATTTCGTGTTTTTCTAATTCCACGACCTATGGCATGACGTACTACAGGCTTCGTGCATATAACAACCGTGGCGCTCCGCTAAAACTATGTTTAACTTATGCAATAGCCCTGATTTTCTGTAACTTTCGTCGGGATGGAAATATTCCCGAGACATAAGCTAAACAGGTATTTTTAAGCGTATATTTAAAAATTTTTTCATGCACGAAGCCTACTGAGATTTTGCAACGTGGCCTCCAGTTACAGACACGACGTATATAAGTATATGGTGTTGATGGAATTTTTGTCAAAAATAAATCGTAAAGTGAGTAGTGCATATAAATATTTTCAACAGTACAAAGTTAGTTAAATTACTTATAATCAGTTTCAAATGTTAATTTAGGAAACTACATTTTGCAAAGTTCATTGGCATAACAAGCACGTTGTAAAAACTGAGTCTCGTTTTATCGGCTTCAAATTAGACAAAGATGGCTACCAGTGATCAATCGAATGACGATTCTCTGTATCCGATTGCCGTTTTAATTGATGAACTGAAAAACGAAGATGTACAGGTATACCGTTTTTATTTTTTTTATTTGTTAAGCATTGATGGACGATTTCATTTTGCTTCGCAGGTCGACTTTCGATTTACTAATTTTTTTTTTTCTTTTTCCACAGTTGCGATTAAATTCCCTAAAAAAACTTTCCACCATCGCTCTCGCCCTCGGAGTCGAGCGAACTCGCAGCGAACTCATTCCTTTTTTAACCGAAACCATTTATGACGAAGATGAGGTGCTTCTGGCGCTTGCAGAACAACTGGGAAATTTTACCAATCTCATCGGTGGCCCAGAGTATGTTCACTGTTTATTGGTAAGTTTTTTGAAATTTAAAGGGAAAATAGTTTGTGAAATTACATGGTTCAGGGAAATTGTGTAAAGTTACCAAAAAAAGTGCAATACTTTATTTTAATGCAGCTGCTATATAGTTAACTCAGAGTTTATAGTAAACTGTCTTTACTTTGAATAACCAGAAGTACGGTAATATAATTTTTGTTTTAATATTTTGTGGCACAACAGGTTATTTAGTTTAAATCAGTTTAAAAAATATAGACTTATCTACCTTCTCTGTACACTTGAATCGTCTGCATATGGGTTTTTTTTGTTATAAGAAAATAGTGAAATATAAAAATGACCATTATGAGGACTCAAGGCTTAGGCAAATGGTGTATAACACCTCTCAGACCAAGGCACCTTTAGAATGAGGTTACCTTTATCAGTAATGCCCTTTTAGGTTTGGAAGAGGAAATTCCAAAGCTCTGCTATATGGGGGCATTCAGTTTAAAGTATAAGTTTGTGTGTATTATTTATTAACATTATGATTTTTTATTAAGCCTCCTTTGGAATCATTGGCAATGGTTGAGGAAACAGTCGTCAGAGATAAAGCCGTGGAGTCGCTTCGAATAATATCCGCACAACACAGCCCTGCAGATTTGGAGGCTCATTTCGTACCTTTAGTTCAGCGCCTTGCAACCGGTGACTGGTTCACCTGTCGCACGTCCGCCTGCGCTCTTTTTTCCGTTTCTTATTCCCGAGTGAACGCTCTTATCAAAGCTGAATTACGGTCCCATTTTCGAACTTTGTGTCAGGATGACACGCCAATGGTCCGTCGGGCAGCCGCCGGAAAATTAGGGGAATTCGCCAAGGTTGTCGAACTGGAATATCTTAAATTGGATTTAATTCCTATGTTTATCAATTTGGCACAAGACGAACAGGTAAAAGAATTATTATTTATTTTAAAATTTTCAGCGGGCTTTGTAGAAACCATGGCTTTGTTGTACCTGTCTCAAATAAAATATCTGCTCCTCTCTATGTTTTAATGAGGCAAACGAAGTTTTGCAATTGAATAGACTTATTTCCGGTAATCCAAACACAACCGTGTGTTGTTCGACTGCAACAATGGGTATATCTCTTAGGTTAAAATTTAAATCCGTCGAATATTTTTTTTTTTTTTTCAATTATAATAATCGGTGGTATCTAAAATTAAAGCGGTTTGTTGTATGTACGTCAGTTTATGAATATATGAATAACTACCTGAATGATTCTGTTTATGTAGTTGAATTTAGGAGTTTTAATGATTTATTTCAATTTGAAATTACTTACCTTATCTACGAACGCAGAGCTTAGTTGGAAACTGAGTAAAGAACAGGATACGGGAAGTTTAGCAGTAAAATTAGTTGCATTTGATTGGACAGCAAATTGCATGTTTTGCCACAAAATAAACTTTTTGTAGATAATAAACAAGTACCATTTTTGCGTTTCAGGACTCCGTGAGGCTTCTAGCGGTAGATGCTTGTGTTTCTATAGCTACTTTACTGCAACAGGATGACGTCGAACAGTTGGTGATGCCGACTTTGCGCTCTTGCGTAGGAGACACTTCTTGGAGGGTTCGATATATGGTCGCAGATAAATTTACCGAACTTCAAAAAGCCGTTGGTGAGTTAAGTGTAGTAGGCTATTTTTGAAATATCTTGAAATTCGAAAGTAGCGCCTAATAATAGAACTTTCATTTGTTTTGAAGGCCCCGAAATCACGAAAACAGACTTAGTCCAAGCATTTCAATCTCTTTTGAAAGACGTCGAAGCTGAAGTTCGAGCTGCAGCTGCGAATAAAGTGAAGGATTTCTGTCAAAATTTAGATCATGGGCAACAAGAAACAATCATTATGAATAATATATTACCCTACGTCAAGGAATTAGTAGCGGATCCGAACCAACACGTGAAAAGCGCTTTGGCCAGCGTCATCATGGGTCTCAGCCCGATTTTAGGAAAACACAAGTATGTAATATGTGATGTCCTGATTTCGTTTTATTTTATAACTTGAAAAATTTATTTGCAGTACTATAGAACATCTTCTACCTTTATTCTTATCGCAACTGAAGGACGAATGCCCTGAAGTGCGACTTAACATAATATCCAATTTGGATTGCGTAAATGAAGTCATCGGAATACAGCAACTGTCTCAGTCTCTTCTTCCGGCCATAGTGGAGTTGGCCGAAGATTCCAAATGGCGAGTGCGATTGGCCATCATCGAATACATGCCTCTTTTGGCAGGACAATTGGGAGTTGAATTTTTTGACGAGAAATTAAATTCTCTGTGCATGACTTGGCTCGTCGACCATGGTATGGTTTTTTTTATTTCTCTCTCCAATGTTCTCTATTTGTATTATACGATCAAAATTATATTTTCAGTGTATGCCATCCGGGAAGCGGCCACGTTAAATTTAAAAAAACTAGTGGAAAAGTTCGGTCCTGACTGGGCCCAAAACACGGTGATACCTAAAGTTTTGGCCATGTCTCGAGATCAGAATTACCTTCACCGAATGACTTGTTTGTTTTCCGTCAACGTTTTGGCCGAAGCCTGCGGGGCCGACATCACGGCGAAACACATGCTTCCTACGGTTATCACCATGGCCACCGATAACGTTCCTAACGTGAGGTTCAACGTGGCCAAAACTTTGCAGACCATCGGACCCATACTCGACCAAAGGTAAGAATATTGACGACTTTAGCTTCCCAATCCTTTTGCTAACAATGACTTTTCCGGTTTTCCAGTATTATACAGACCCAGATCAAACCAGTTTTAGACAAATTGAACAGCGATAACGACGTGGATGTAAGATATTTCGCATCGGAGGCCATTGCTGGAATAGCAGGTTAGGATCGTTGATCCTCCCTTCAATTCGGGTTTTTATTTGTGATTTAACTTTAACAAACACAGTGATGGAAAAATAAATATGGATCGAAAATTATCGATTCCTTTGAAAGCGCATTTTATGGCTCGAGTAAAGTCAAGCCCAATTTTTTCCCCTCAAAGTTAACTTTCAACAAAAAAAAAAAAAAAAAAATTAATTCCAAATGAAGCAAGGTCCTCATTAAAGCCGAAAAAGGCACTTCATGATTCCGTATCAATTCTGTCTGGTTCTTTCGAAGTGGACTAACATCATGTCTTATGGGGTTTATTTGCGTTCTTTTTTGCTTGTTTTTCTTTTTACGTTAAAGTCAAATCAGGTTATGTTTAAAAATAACTGGTTAGGACCCTCTTTATGGGTTCATAATTTATAGCAAATAGGCTTTATATTATAATATTTTTTAAAAAAATATACGGAAGCTATGAATATTACTACAGTCAAACTCGGTTATAAGATAATTAAATGGACCGGTCAAATTTCTATCTTATATACGAGGTTATGTTATAAGCGAGGAACATTTTATTTTTTTTAAATCGAATTTTGCTGATATTGGATTAGTCTGTATTTAACTTTGTTGCTTCTTTCATTTCTGTAGTATCTATTTTCTGCAAAATAACAAATAACGCATGATTTGGTTAATTTTTAATTTTATTAATTTTTGGTATACATATTTCTTTAATTTTTGGTTTACAGTACAGTATTTATAACAATTATGACCCGCCATTTATGATCCATCATTTCAAATTTCAAAATAATCAGTAACTTTTGTCTGTTTCTTCTTGTTCGTCCAAAATGTTTGCCTGAAAAAGCTTTTTATTTAGCATCAAAGAACCGTATTTTTATCTTATAACCGAGGTATCGCTATCTTAAAACCGAGATTCAATTACATGTAAAACATATAATGTTTGGCCGGACCAGAAGAAAAGTTATCTTATAGCCGAGATTATCTTGTAACCGATTATCTTATAACCGATTCTGACTGTATAAATTTTTATTGAAAATAATGAGCTGAATAAAATAAAAAAAATATCTCTAACTTGCTTTATTTATTTGACTTACGTTATAAAATTACCAGAAATTCGAACATATCTCGGGCTTTGTAAGATTTGTTTTTCCTTATTTCCACAGTTATACTTCATATTTTGGTACAGTGATTAGATTTTCTCCAAAATCTTGTTGCCTAGGTGTAAGGCGTTGTTGACATTGCTCGAAAATTTGCAATGATTTTCGAAATTTTCGAAGATGTTTCACGTTGTTTTTGGCGCTTTATTATATTTTTTACGTAATGGAAGGATACATATATCAGCAGCCGAGTACCCTTATTAAATTAAGTCAGTTTTTCCCTACACACAGTAGGAAAAAAGACTTAAAAATGTAGGGGAAAAAAATTTTTTATAGTGTATTACAGTCTTATCACATCGCAGCAGCGTACGTTAAGCATAAATGAATATGTATATGAAATTTTTTCATTAATGTTTTTTCCAACTTTTTTCAGTTTTCTTTTCCTACCGTAAGTAGTACCGTGAGTAAAAAAATTGACTCTTTAATTGATAAGGGTACTCGGCCGCTGAAAGATGTAACCTTTCGTTACGTAAAAGATATAATAAAGCCCCAAAAATAACGTGAAACGTTCTTCAAAAATTTCGAACGTATTCAAAAACAAATGTACCCACTTTCCTCGCGAAAATATGTTGGAAACGATTCGAACAAAAATATTCGTACATTGTAACCAACGCCAAAGGCACACTCATATCACTGTTTGAATGCGGTATAAATTATTCTGTTCTAATTTTAGTAAAACGAGAAACCTTTCGGCAGTGCGTTTTCTTTTTTGTTTTTTAATTCAATATTTTACTGTACTTAAATATTCGAGTTTCCGAGATTTTCGAGGATTGCAATTATCAGATCGAGTTCAATTAGTTCAAAGCTTTTCTAAATGCAGATTTGAAATATTATCTTCGGCGTTTGAAATTTTATAATTTTAGAAGACAAAATGTCGTTTAACCGTTTTAGAAGTTCCCATGAAAGAGCTTTGAGGGTCGCTTGGCATTTTGGGCTGGGCACAGGTCTGAAGCAATCCCGAACCGGATAAATTAGTCAATACTGGTTAATTAAGTAAATAACTGGTAAATAACCAATCGAAAGATACGTCTTTTCTCTTGACTTGTACGATTACGATTACGCTTTCCCAAACAAGGCGGCCGTTTAATATTTTTTCTGCAATCAGGAAACTTTGATAATTTCATCATCCAATGCGATGAAGCTATTTATCTGTTTATAATGATTTGTCTTATCGGTAATGCTGCTTATTTAATTTGCCTTGTTAAAATAAATAAGTATCACGCATTTTTTTTTTTTTTCGTAAGTAAGTGGTGTTCTAACTTGGGAAAGGTTACTGGTGGATTAATTTCAGAAAACAAAGTACTTAAATTAAAATTTAAATTCTAGTAACAAGCGTACAACAAATTGTTTTTCGATGCGCCAGTACTGAATAATTGTTGTAAAAAATGATCTTTGACCAAAGGTAAGTTTGATTGTAAGCTTAAGATTTGAAGAGAGGTGTTCAAAGTTTCGACATTGGCGGATCAATCCGAGGTTGAGATGAAAGGTAGTTGGCGAATGTTTCTACTTTTTTGGGTGATTGGGAAAACTCTAACGGCAAGACAAGTTAAAAAAGGAAATTAATTGCGCCTTTATAATGTTTTATTCTACCCTCGCAATAATTTTACTACCGAATCAATCCTCGAAAAGAGACAAGACCAGAGTTTTTAATTTAAATTTTAAAACTTTGTGTCATGATGTTTTAAAAGGCCCAAGTAATAATTTTATTTCAAAAATATTTCCTTGATATCGTAATCGTTATTTTTCTTGTCAATCAATACATACTGCATTAAAAAAAATTAATAATAAAATCGGAAATTTTTGAGAGCAAAGATCTAATTTCAAATTTCATCAACTCTCGTAGCATATAGAAAGAAAATTAAGTTTTCCATAAGATAACTGGCCGAGCCGACTTTGATCAGTCAACTTGTTACAATAAAAACTCAATTTTTCAACTCCCGATTACCTGCTCTACTTGTAGTTGGTGGAATCGGCCCAAAACAAAAAAGCTAAACTAGAAAAAAACGAAAGCCAGGGGGAGAAAGAAATGAAAATGAAGGAATAAAATTTTTATTTGAGCTTTGTTGTGTCAGTCGGTCATGAACTTTGATCACATGCCATACATCAAATGATAAAATCATTTTTTTTTTCAACGACCCTGCCATCGACAGCAAAACCTTGACTTAATTTTTTTTTAAAAGTAGGCCTAAATAACATAATATTTAAAAAAAAAAAGTGTTAGCACACTTTTTATTGTTCAAAACGTTATTTTAGAATCCGTTTAATTTGGGGGAAGGGTTTTAATGCCGTGAACAGGAGATTCCTTCATCTTGGATCGAAACCTGGGAATCAAACTCAATGGATTGAAAAAACTCAAAAAGCAGCATACAGGTATTCGAGCATCGGTGAAAGAAACGTATGTATATTGTGCATAACACAAACTTATAATTTGGCCAACAAAATCTCTTGATTTTTTTCAGAACTGGGTAACTGAAAATGTTTGGGGAATGGTTCGACGAAACAAAGCGACTTTTACAGATCGGAGTCAACTGAAAAACGCAAAACGATTGGTGGTGAAATTGGGGAGCGCCGTCATAACTAGGGAAGACGAACACGGGATAGCTTTGGGTAGACTGGCGTCCATAGTAGAGCAGGTTGCCGAATGCCACATGGGAGGCAGGGAATGCATAATGGTGACCAGTGGCGCCGTCGCCTTCGGAAAGCAAAAGCTTAACCAAGAATTGGTCATGTCTCTCAGCATGAGAGAGACGCTTTCGCCCAAGGATAGAACTGCCGAAGTAGGTAGGATTTCGCTCGTGCTCGAAGTCAAACTGGCTGTAGGATTTTTTATTTTTTTATTTTTTTTCCCCTCTCTTTTTCACTTCCTTTTGTACTGTAGGAAACGAAATATCTGCTTGAGCCGAGAGCAGCGGCTGCAGTGGGTCAATCCGGACTCATGTCCTTGTACGATGCCATGTTCGCGCAGTACGGAGTAAAAATCGCTCAGGTTCTCGTGACGAAGCCGGATTTTTACAACGAAGAAACGAGGCGAAATTTGTTTTCCACCCTTTCGGAGCTCATAAAATTAAACATTGTTCCCATCATAAACACCAACGATGCCGTGACTCCTCCTCCGCAGGTAGACGATGAAATCCGAGGAGTCGGTTGGAAGAAAGCCATCAGTTTAAAAGATAACGACAGTTTGGCGGCCATGTTGGCGGCCGAAATCAACGCCGATCTTCTCATTCTCATGTCCGACGTGGACGGCATGTACACCAAACCTCCCACTCAGGAAGGAGCTCGTTTGATTCACACTTACAACGCGGAAATGAGAGAAACCGTTCAGTTTGGAATGACGTCCAAAGTCGGAACCGGCGGGATGGATTCCAAAGTCCAAGCTGCCACTTGGGCTTTGGACAGAGGAACATCGGTTGTCATTTGCAACGGAATGCAAGAAAAAGCTATTAAAACTGTGCTCGAGGGAAGAAAAATCGGCACTTTTTTTACCGATAGTTCGACCGGGTCGACGCCGGTCGAAATACTAGCAGAAAATGGTGAGTTCTCGTCGTTGGAGACAAAGGAAAAAAAATTATAATAATAATAATTCCATATTCTCCTGTTTTAGCTCGATCCGGAAGCCGGCAACTTCAAGCTCTAACTCCGGGAGAAAGAGCATCTTGCATCAACACTTTGGCTGAACTTTTAATTTCAAAACAACAAACGGTTCTCGAAGCCAACGCAAGAGATTTGGAAGAAGCAAAAAAATTAAACTTGGCAAAACCCCTACTTTCGAGATTATCGCTGACGCCTTCAAAATTAAAAAGTCTTTCTCAAGGTAATTTTCTCTTTAAGCTTTTCCAAAGGAAACGATCCATTATAAATTAATTTTTAGGTTTGAAGCAAATCGCAGACTCGAGCTTAAACAACGTTAACAGAGTCCTGAGAAGGACTAAAATCGCTGAAAATTTAGAACTTAAACAAATAACCTGTCCTATCGGAGTTTTGTTAGTCATTTTTGAATCTCGACCCGATGCGTTGCCTCAGGTGGCTGCGTTGTCCCTAAGCACCGCAAACGGCCTCTTGTTAAAAGGAGGTAAAGAGGCAGCTCACAGCAACAAAGCTTTGATGGAACTCGTTAAAGAATCCTTATCCACAGTAGGAGTCACCAATGCCGTGTCACTGGTAAGCCTTGGAAAAAAAAATTGATTTAAGTCTTATTTTGATAATTGATATAATTAATTGAAAAAAATCCGAAGGTTTCTACGAGGGAGGAAATAAGCGATTTATTGTCTATGGAAGGCCACATCGACCTAATCATCCCTAGAGGATCCAACGAACTGGTGAGAAGCATTCAAAATCAAAGTCAAAACATTCCCGTTTTGGGACACGCCGAAGGTATTTGCCACGTTTTCGTCGACAGGGAGTGCAATCCGGAAGTAGCCTTAAAAATTGGTATAACAACCGTCGTAACTTTTTTCATATCAATTTTGAAAATAAACTTTTTCCTCTTTTTTTTCTTTCCAGTTCGGGATTCGAAATGCGATTATCCGGCAGCCTGCAACGCGATGGAAACACTGCTTGTTCACGAGGATTTAGTCAACAAATCTTTTTTCAACGATTTATGTGCCATGCTGAAAAACGAAAACGTAACCATTGTAGGCGAGTATTTTTCCAATCAAAATTTTAAAAATGGGTTTTATCCATTTTCTTAGGTGAAACTGAATTCCGGTCCGAACTTATCCAAGATACTGACTTTTGGTCCTCCTCCTGCCAAGTCAATGAGAACGGAGTATGGTTCCTTGGAATGCTGCATAGAAGTAGTGAAAAACGTAGAAGAGGCTATAGATCATATACACCTTTACGGAAGCGGCCACACGGATGTCATCGTTACTGAAAACTGGGAAAAGGCGGAAAAATTTCAGAAGGAAGTTGACAGCGCTTGCGTTTTTCATAACGCCAGCACAAGGTTTGCCGACGGCTATCGCTTTGGTTTGGGTAAATACACACAAAAGTTTCATCTCAAATTTAATTCCTTCGGTCGGTCTTACGGTCGCCTTTATTCTAACATTCCTTTTTCCAACAGGAGCAGAAGTCGGGATCAGTACCGGAAGGATTCATGCCAGGGGTCCAGTCGGAGTAGAAGGTCTTCTTACGACTAAATGGGTACTAAACGGAGTGGATCACGTCGTGTCCGAATTCGGAGAAAACGGTCCGAGGCACTACCTTCACGAGACTTTGCCCCTTTCTTAAAAGCATTCATTTCTAGTTTTAGCATTTTAAATATGTTCTTACCGATGTGGTTCCGACAAAAAATTAAATGAAACAAAATATTATATTCGTTCTGCTTGATTGGATGACTCATTCATTTTAATTGTAGTGAACGTAGAGGATAAGCGTCGTCTAATTATCAATTTGTTTGTAATTGTTCGCAGAGGAGTAACCTCCCCCCATTCCCCTTTGATTCGATTATACAATTTTTTTTTCATCCAATCATTGGGAATTCATTTGGCTTCAAGTGAATCGGATTGATTTTTGTTTATTTCTCTTACAGGGGAAGCATTGTCAAAAAGTTCATTAAATCTCTTTATTCTATAACATTCCGCTCATTTTCTATTTTCGGTGATTAAATGGAAAGCACTAATTTGCGCTTGATCCATACATTTTTAATTTCATGAAATTTTCGGTATCTGTGTACGGTAGGCCCAGTTAATAAACTGGTCTATTTGAAAAATTATTTTATGATGGATTTGAATTCGAATTAAAAGTAAAACAAAAACAAAATTGTAATAAAAAATTTTGATCCCCTGTATCAAGAACAAAGGGAGGAAAGTGAGAATTGGAGTAGGAGGAAAAAAAAAATGACTTACTGACGCAGACTCGAGTTAAAAATTTTCCGATTTAAAACTCATAAAAAGTCTGCACAATCAAATACAAATTGCAGTTCGAGTTTACAAATTTTCGAAATATTTTTCCAAGTGGTTTTTTTCTCATTCAGTTTTAAATTTATCAGGTAAGAATGTACCGGTAGCGGATTAAAATTCAAAATAAAATTAGACTCGTATTTTAAAAGGCCTACTTCTCGGGTTCACGCATTTTAAATTAAATGCTTTTCAATGGGTGCATGATGTAAAGAAAATTCATTTCGCTATCGTTGCCCTAATTTCTCTTTTTTATAGTTAAAACAATGAACAAGTCTATATTAATATTGCTTTTTGGGATGGTATTAATAACTTCCAAGAGCGCTGCTCAGGTCAACTTTACACCCAACTGGGGTAAAAGGACCGTGCCTCAGACACCAGATGCTGGATGCAAGGCACCTTTGGAATCTCTTATGTATATCTATAAACTTCTTCAATCGGAAGCTCAGAAAATTCTGGACTGCGAAAGACTCTCCAACATGTAAACTTTGAGTGAAATTTATGATTTATTTTTTCTTTTATTTTACAAACGATTTCCTAGATCTGGTTACAGATCCCAGAGTCGGGATTTTAAGAAAATCTTTGTATTTTTCAAAATGAAAACTGATTTAGTTGAAAAAAATAATAAAAATAAAGTAATTTAAATTCCTATACCAAGTGGAAATGGTTTTGTCTCTGAAAAAATATATAGGCGCGACTTTATTTCTTTACTAGAGGGCTGCTGCCTTGGTGATGCGTCGACTGAGAACTTGCTATCAGAATAAATTTCAAATATTGGAAAAACCATCGTCCTCTCGTTCATATTTCCAATCTGTATTTTTATGATTTCAGCCTTTCACCTATTAAAGCATAGACTGCTTTTAAAAAATTGTAAACATTTATTTTTATTATAAAAGATTACTATAATCAGTCATTTTTCAGTATTTTGATAAGTTCTTCAAATACGGACTAGTCATTTCGATTAAAATTTTCACTTTTTAAGGCAGATTTACATTTTTCAATCTTTTATAAATTTTTCTATACAAAATTTTTTAAAAAATGTAATAAAACTGATATTTTATTATAGGTATTACCCTTCGCAATTAATTTGCATTTACGCCCCCCGGGGGCAAAAAACTACACTTTTCACGTTCACAAGTATTTGAACTAAAAGAAATTTTTTTTTTTTATTTTTGCAGCAATTGAGGTATGAGTTCATACCACTTGAAAACTAAAGAAATCCGATAAATTAATATTGAGAACCTATTTTTTTTAAAAATTCAAAACATTGTTCGATAAAAATAATTTAAAAATCAGTCACATAACTTGTTAACTTTAAAACAAGAAGTTCTTCAGCACCACGATTCGGAGGCCGGCCCCGTATAACGATCGCTTTCGTTGTCGCTGGGTTGTTCACCGTACATATCGGCTAATTTTCGAAACCTCGGTCCGAAATTGGATAAATAATCGAAATCCAAATCCTCTTCGTCCGTCCCTGATGCGAGGGACGACAGCGAACCCATGCTGTTTCCATCTCCTTCGTAAGCGTAATGCCTGACGTCGTCAAACGGATTCGTTTCTGGATCGTTATCCACGGCTTTTTTCTTCCCGTCCAAAAAGCCGCAAATGTCCGGGACGTCACCTAGACCTTTTGAAAAACGAAAAAGTAGTTTGTTTTTGAAATTGGAACAAATTACATAAAAAAAAAAAATGATTTTTTAGTACCTCTTCCCTGGACTGAGTCTTTCATCGGCGATTTTTCCGTTAAAGGAATACCGTCGCCGTTATACGTAAGTCTAAGAACGTTGAGATCATAGCAAGTCATATCCCCTTCTCCTCCTCCCTCGTCTTCGTAATTAATTATATTTTCTCTGATATCATCTGCGTCTTTATAAAGATCGTCCGATTTCCTTCGATGAATCACGACTGCCAACATTAAAACTGAAAAAAAAAAAAAAGATTTAAAAAAAGGAAAATTTTGAAATGAAAATTCAAGACTTTAGTCCATCTTACTTAGCATTAATAATATGCACACTAGAATGGCCACTATGAAATTGGTGTCGATACCGAAGGAATACGCCCGGGCAGTAACTGTGTTGCAACTAACATCTACGTTTTGTGAAAGATGAGGCTTACCCAAATCGTACGTCTAAATTACAATTAAAAAGAAAAAAAAAAAAACTGATTAAATTTCAATGTTCCTTTCAAAAAGACAGTTGGAATTCGAGTATAGCTCACTTTTCCGTTAAAGGTTAAATTACTAATGCAACCTTCGAAACCCAGAGTCGTCGGTTTGTGTGCCCAGCCCATGCTCTCGGCTACGCTTCGGAGGTCTATTGCTGAGCCTCCGATTTGCAAAGGTCCGTTAACGTTTAAATATTCATTTTTCCCCCTGGGGGCGGTAAGACTTAAACATGAGGATTTTCGACAGTTGTCAACCTCTAATTCTATGCTCTAAAAGAAAGAAAAATTTTATTAAAAAAGTTAATTCTATGATCATTGGGTAAGTAGCTTTTTACCATGTTGTTCCAGGTAATGTCTATGTGATGAAAATTCCCGTCGGTTAGTCTGATTTCCGTGTGATTGACTTGAACCGTCCCAGATCCGTAATCCATCAACAGTCTGGGCAAACCATCAGCCAATTCAAGGGCCATGAAGTCTGAAAATTGCGCCAAAACATTTTTATTCAATAATATAACCTGCAATTTGAGAAGCGACATAGGCTTACCTTGAACCCCCATGTAATTTTTTTTCCTTGTTGGCCCAATGTAGAAAACAAGGCCGTCTCCTTTATCAGGACGGAGATCGAAAGATAATCTAGATTCTTCGCAAGCATGAAGGGGTGGATACAAAGCCCATCCTTCACCGAAAAACCCAATGCCGAGTAGTTCGCATCGAGGACCGTCAAATCCATCGGGACAAACGCATCTGGGCGGAGGAAGAAAAAAGAAGAAAAAGAAAAAGAAAAAAAAAAAAAAAAGTTGGGAATTGATATAAAATTGATAAGAATCGAAGAATCAATCGATATAAAAATGTAAGACATTACTAATTACCTTTCTTTCAAGGGTGTTCCGCCGTTCAAACAGATGAGGCGTTCGCGCACATTGCAAGTGCAGTAAGGATCCACGACTGCTCCCACCCCAACAAAAGAGCTAGTGTTGGTGTAGACGGCATGAGGTATTTTACTTTTGTTTAAGAAATTCACACAAGACGTTTCGCAAGACGCTTTCTCCATTAAACATTCGTCAATGTTTATCATGACGATTTCCAGATTTAACTCACTCTCGAGCTACAATTAAAAAAGGGAAAAAATTTACTATGCAAAATGCGTTTGGAAAAGGGATTCGACAAAAATGACTTACTTGTTCTTGAAACAACGAGGTCATATAATTTAACCTTTCGGGATGATAATAAGGAGACCCGTGAGCGGAAAATCTAACGTCTAAGAGCGAGCGATTGGCATTATGGTGAGAATGAAGGACGGTAAAAACATCTACATTATCTATACTGACGTTAAGAATTTTGGCTAGTCGATTTCTCAACAAATCTCGTTTACTGACTCCACCCTGAAATGCATTTTTGCAGAAAATGAACATAACCCCATTCAAACTACAAAGAGCGAGATCTCTTACCCTCACGGTAACGAATTCTTCGTCGGAAGTACCAGCAAAACGTATGGAACCGGACCTGTCGACGGCTTCTTCGGGGATTTCTTTAACAGTCACGTTCACGAAAGCATCTACAGAATGGCGACTTACATACGGAGATTCTTCGGTCACCATAAAATGTAACAAAAAGCTAGCATTGTTCGTTCCTTGATTCATTGTAATCATCCCGGTGTTTTGATCAAGCGAGAAATTCGGATGCTTATTTTCAGCCCATGTAAACGTTTTATCAGGCAAATCCCAATCGTCTGCATCGTCCACGAAAACTCGTCCGATCTGAGTATCCGGAGCTTCGCCCTGTTCAAAATAAATGTATTATTTAATGCCATTGTTACGGGGAGGGAGGAAGAAAAAAAAAAAAACCTTACGTTATAATTGTAAACAAATATGGAGCTTTCGCCCTCCTTCATTGCGTTATCGTTTTCGTCGGCGACTATCAGCGTCAAAGTGCTCGTTCCGGTCATCGGAGGATATCCGGAATCTCCTATGGCAATCGGGATAAAATATTGTTTTTGCTCTTCTCGATCCAAAGTTTTCAACGCCTCCAAAGAAGATCCGCTTATAGCAAATTTATTTCGAATGTCGGAAGAAGCCCCCGAAGCGATCTTGTAGTTAAACGGTGCTCCATTCTCTTCACTGTCTAAATCCTTAGCAGCCAAAGAGGCTATCGTCCCAGGGGGTTGATTTTCTCTCCAATACACAGGATTAATCTGCGGAATCGCATTGACTGAATAAAGCACCTTTCCTTCTAATTAAGTTCTAAGGGAAGACCTTAGAAATTCTTACCTTGTCGTCTAAAAAGGGAGCGTTGTCATTGATGTCGGTCAAGACGATGATCACTTCCGTGCTTTCCCGAAGGCTCGTTTTACTGTTCCCATCTTCGTCGGACGCCGCGATTATCACCTGCCATATGGGAAAACCATTTGGAGGATCTCTGTCTAAAGGTTTGACTAGAGAAAGGCATCCGTTTTTGTCAATCGACAACAATTTTTTCTGATCTTCTTTAACGACAAAATATAAAATGTGCTGCGGAGCTCTCCTGTCGGGAATGTCTGGGTCATAAGCCGTCACATTCGTTATGCAACCTTCGATCAGTCGTTCTTCGGGGATGGTAATATTGTTTAAATATTCGTAAAAAACGGGCGGATTGTCGTTAACATTTTCAATTTCAATCTCCACGTAAGCGTTGTCGGCATAAGCCCCATCATAGGCTCTCACAGACAAATTGTACTAAAAAAAAAAGGATAAAAATTAAACCAGTTGAAGATAATAAAATCCGCATTTTATAAATAGGAAATTACCCTGGTTATGTTTTCGTAGTCTAAATGGTTTTTGATTTTGATTTTTCCGGTATTTTCTTCAATATAAAAAGCATCATACGTATTCCCTCCAACTATGTGATACGTAACAGAGGAAGAGGTGTCATTATCCAAAGCTTTTACTTCCGCAACGAGAGAATAGATGTTGGCATCTTCTCGAATTCCAGTCGCCCTGTAAATCTTTTGGGTAAATCTCGGAGGGTTGTCGTTTTTGTCGGCTATTTCTATCCGGAATACTTGTTCTCCCTTGTTGGGGTCGCCGGAGGAATAGAGAGCAGAGGGAGAATTGTCCGTCGCGATCACTTTAACATTGTAAAAATCTTTTTGCTCCCTATCGAAAACAACCCTTGTGGTGATGTTACCAGTATGTGGATCGATGGCAAATAAATCCTGATGATCAGCCAGTTCGTAAGTCACCTGAAAAAGAAAATGTAACTCAAAAACTCGCAGAGAAACGCAAAAGCGGCATCAGGTTTTCAAATTTAATGTTGGTAAGTTACATTTTCATCAAAAAAATTTCGCTGTAAGGAAAAAAGGAAAGGAAAAGAAATTTACCTGATTGTGAGCTGAGGTTCCATCGGCATCGAGAGCTCTAACCTGCATCACAGGAGTACCGGCCGGTTCTTTCTCTAGAACCGAACCAGAGAGGAGTTCCGTAAACGCTGGAATGTTGTCGTTGACATCCTCCAGATGAATCGCAATTTGGGTTTCCGCTGCGAGGTTGAATTTGTTTTGAACTCTTACGGTTAGTGTGTATTCACGGAGGCTTTCGTAATCGAGGTACCGACCGAGTTTGATCTGAGCTTCATCCCCGTCGGCCGCCAGGACGAATGTGTTGAATTTGTTTGTTTGCTCCGTACGACCGGAGACCAACTCAAACAGCAGATCGTTTTCGTCCGGTATATTTGACCTAAAGTCATAAAACATTTCGTTTTAATCTAACAGAACTAAAAACCGGTAATCTGCGAGACGGCAAGCCTTACTGAGCTGTTATGGTGGCCACCGGCGTTTTAAAATCGGTGTTGTTCTCGTTTATATAGATGATACGGTAACGGATGTCTTTGAAAGTAGGAGCTTTCTTGTGAGATTCAACGACTAGTATTTCTAAATCGATGGTAACGCTTAAAGGCTTTTCACCGCGATCTGTAGCTCTTGCGATCATTTTAAATTTGTAATTTGGATCCCTCTGTAAATTTGTAAATTATTTAGTTAAACATCTGGCACCATATTACCGGCGGTGCCCCGCCGACTTACGTTTATGCTGTTATTCAAAATAATAATGCCGCTCGCATTGTCTATCCTGAAAAATCCTTCATCTTCTTGCGATTTCGCTTCTAACTCATAATAAACCAAACTATTATTTCCATCGTCTATATCCGTAGCCGATATTCTCATAACCTCGTGACCGACGCTTAAATCCTGAGGTACAGATTCCAAATAATTCTGCAAAGCGAAAAATTGCATTATAATTTCGACTACATTACAATAGTATTTGGGATTTTTAGTGACCAATAATTGATAGGTACTGAATTTTATGCTGAGCCAACTTAACTTTCGATGAATTATTGCTACGAACCATTTTCGATTCAGACACTGAACGCAATAAGTCTACTATTTATAATTTCACTTATTAGGATAAAAACATAAAAATAAGCTCTACCATTTTTGTTACAGGGGTTTACCCAGATTTCAACAAAAACCCAATCAAAAAAACTCGTGGATGAAAACTGGTGGAATACTCGTGGATTTTAAGACTTTTTCCACCAATTTTCCACGAGATTTCCACCAGTTTTCCACCAGTTATCCACGATCCACCAATTTTCCACCAGATTTCCACCAGCTCGTGGATAATTGGTGGAAAACTGGTGGAAATCTCGTGGAAAATTGGTGGAAATCCAGTTTTCCACCAATTATCCACGAGCTGGTGGAAATCTGGTGGAAAATTGGTGGAAATAGTCTTAAAATCCACGTGGATTCCACGTGAATTTTTTGTCTGGGAATATCATCGGTTTCGCAAACCCCTCATCAACTTTCTGCATCCTTACTCCGGAACAAAAGCTCTGCCTAAGGAATAATATAGTTTACAAACCTTCCAAACGTATCCCCGAAACATCTGAAGGCATTTAAATAAAAATAAAAATATACATAAAAAATTCTAATTACGAGTTATCTCCGATCATATACTTTAAGAATGCATTTCAAAACTGCTATTTTTTTCTGTAGACAATTATTATCAATACAAAGATTAAACATACCACTTTATCGAATACGGGAGAATTATCGTTGATGTCTTCTATGGTAACTTTTATAAGACATACGTCATCGAGCTGAGGGTGACCGTTGTCGGTCGCACGCACGTTTAAATATACTTCTTTTTCTCTGGTGGGTTCGTCTCGGTCAAACACCTAAAAATGCAAAAAGAAAAAGAGAAAATGAAAAAATGAAAATTTAAAGCTTTGTCTATTCAAAAACCAACTCTAAACCACTCACATGTTGCGTCCTAATGATTCCGGTATCTGGTTCGACGGTGAATCTAAGCCGTTCTCCAGGGGAAGACACAAATGTGTAGGTAATTTTACCTCCGTTTTCAATTGGATCCCTATCGACAGCTTCCACTTGAAAAACAAAAGTTCCTACGGGTTCCTCTTCTTTTACTGACGGTTGGTAACCCGAACAATTAACAAATTGAGGCTTATGATTATCTTGAACGGTCAGTCTTGGCTCGGAAGAAATCGGCCCCGCCTGGAAAAAAGCGGATAATGTACAAATTTCATTTATTTCAGGAAATACATAACACTGCCACCAGGAAAAAAGCTTACTTTATACAAAAAGGCATCCTCGGGAAGAAAGGAATTTGAGCTTCTAGTAGTCATGTGCCTGGCATGGCGAAGTTTAGCTTTGGAGTTGCTGGCATATCCGTTGTCGACCCGAATAAACCGGTCATCGTCATCTGAAAAAAAAAAAAAAAAAAAAAAAAAAAATTAATTAAAAAAAAAATGCCGATAATTTCCAGAGTATAAGTCAGGGTAAAGGTTTTTTTCCCAGACTTCAGACTTCGCTTTAAATTTTGAAAAGGAAACGAGCTCCGTCGAATCGAAACCGGATCGACTTCCGGCCATTGTCCTCTTGTCGAGTTTCGAGTACCTACGATTACCGGTTACTTTTCCTTTTTTCTTGTTCCCCTGCATTTCACCAAATAAAGTTAACCGTTTTATCAATTTAAATCATATTTGAGGAACAGTTATTTAGTTAAATTTGCGATTAGCCGGATGATTGGACGAAAAACGATCAGTAAGATGGTAAAGGAGATAACAAAAAGTGTACGTCAGAAAATACCCATTTAACAGTTAAAATAATTTCTTAAGAAGTCGTACATTAGTGAGAATTAGCGTACCAACTCAAAAATTAATTAGCGATTTACCATTCTAAAAGAGTTTGGTCAAAGCAAAATGATCATGAACTGAAATATTTGCTTGTTATCAGCCAAGTGTTGGAAATGATAACATCAAATCGTGATTTACCAATTTCCCAGAGAAATTAACAAATCACTCTTACTCTTTTTAATTTACAATATTTACCGTAAGTGCGCATATATCATTTATCCACAAGGAAAAAACATGAGGATTTAACTACTGAAACATCTAGCCAAAACTTTGGAACCATATGATATGATAGTTATTATTTAAAAAAAATTAAATAAGTTTATTAGTCCATCCACTGGCAAAAACATTCGGAGGGAAACCAAAGGGTCCGAGGATTCGGCTCCTCCGGACAAGAATGATCTATGAAGTGAATAAAAAATTGAACGATTTTTCGTATAACAACAAAAAATAGGAAAATAATTTCAAGTTTATAACAACCCGCTGGAAAGTACATTTTTAGAGTCTAATAAAGTTCGCAGAATACGGGAAAATGCTATAGCTATAGTAGCCATCAAATCCCAATTTTCACAAAAATAAAAAAAATTTTAAAGCTACTGGCACATATATGTTCCTAGTAATATCCAGATTTACACTTTACAATCAACAATCCGAAATTTTTTTTTTTTTTCCCCAAAACTTAAAACTTTATTTAAAAAAATAAGAGAGAGACAGAGAAGAAAAAAAGACAAAATTTGGAGAACGGCCAAGCAAGACATCTTACATGGGCCTAAGTCTTCGATTCCAAAACTCTTGTTTCGATGAAGCCCATATCCCAAGTTCAGACATTACAACAAATATTTATGTGGCCTGTGGGTAGTTAGCCTGGAGTGCCTGACGGGCATAAAAAAAAAATTATTTACAGATTTCATAGCTCTACATATTTTTCCACAAAAATACAGGCTAAAAATAAAGGGCAGATTTCCATTTTATCGACCTATTTGATGATACCGAATTAATGAAATCATCTAAAATGAAGGTTTTTTGAATTATAAATCAAAAAATTTTATAATTTGAGCCATTTCAAGATTTTTTTGAATATCATGTTTAAGGAGGTTCTTTAGGTGAATTTGATATTTTTAACTGATCGTTCTCCTGCAACTTAAACAGAGGCGAAACTTCGTTTATTTTTGTAGAAAAATTTATCCGCCTGCAAAATTTTAATTGGAATCGAATATTTTTTTTGAAATTATGGGAATAATCTTCTAACATTCTACACAACTTTTGTGACATGAAATTTTGATCCCTTAATCATTTATGGTGTTTTTGTGAGATTTTCCCAAAAAAAAGCCCAATGTTTATAAACAAACCATTAGCATGTTTACAATTTTTGAAGATTATTTTTGTAAATACCTGGTTTAAAAACATTTTAGTTAATCATAAAAGCGAATTTTCGTGTCACAAAAGTTGTGTAGAATGTTAAGAGGAATATTCCTATAATTTTAAAAAAATTATTCGATTCCAATTAAATTTTAGTAGGCGGAAAAACCTTTCTAAAAAAATAAACAAAGTTTTGCCTATGTTTAAGTTGCAGTGCTGTGTCTACACTTAGTGGTTCTTACCGTCGGTAGTAACTACTTTGCCATAAGCTAAACACATGTAACGACTCTAATAGCTATCGTACTGATCGTATTTATATGGTTTTGTTATCAAGTGTAGACATGGCACAGGAGAACATCGTTAAAAAAGATCCTTAAAATGAGATCGAATCGTACCGAAACCGTGCCAAAACGTTTTGTTTTGTTATGTTCAAAAGGTAAAGATTCGTTATTTAAAATGTATGAAAAAGGCTTCACGGTGTCTAAATGAGGACTGCAATAAGTGAACTAATCAGATGGCGCTGATGGTCACAAAAATATCCCGTTTCCATTTACTTATATGTTAAAAAATCAATTTTGACGAAAAAAAAATTGTTTTCGGTGTTTATGAAAGCTTAGGATGCAGGCATTAAAAATCACTCATTTTAATGAAGAAAAAATCAGCAGAATTTATTTTTTTTAAAAAAAATCATTTATTTGCCTTCCCTATACCTTTGCATTGGAGAGGATATTTTTATGACAGGCAGCGCTGCTGGCGGAAAAAGTTTGCGTTAACACTCCTAATTTGATAATTTTTTTTAATGTTTCCGAAACAAAAAAATCAGACGCCATTTTTCTTTTTGTTGTTGAAATAGTTCGCGGTTTCACTGCTAGAGCGCTGTACTAGTCTCTAAAATAATAGTACATTACTGCCCTAGGATGAAAGAGACTTGTTTCACGTCGAAGCACGAGTTTGAGACACCGAGGTGAAGCCGAGGTGGTTCAACGTGCTGAGACGTGAAACAAGTCTCTTTCATCCTAGGGCAGTAATGTACTATTACTTTTTATTTTTTATTTATTTATTTATTTATTTTTTTTTTTTTTTTTTTTGCGAAAACAATTAAATATTATCAAATATATAAGAAGAATTAACTTTTGTTCATGCATTTAATATCGTGGAAATTTATCTCTGAGCATAACAAAACGTTTTAAGTACAGTTTCAGTGCAGTTAGACCCCGTTTTCATGTATCAGGGCTCGAACGGATTTTCCCTAAAAAAATTAGTGACTTTAGGGACCAAAATCAGCGAAATTAGTGACCAAAAATGATTTGAGTTTTAGATTTTTTTTACTAAAATTGTAAGAAAATCAAGTCTGTTTGGAATAATTTCAGATTTAATTAAATTAAAAAGAGACAAAAAATGTTTGAGATTTAAAATTTAATAACAGTTATATTAATTATAATAGGCCTAATTATTTTTTTCCTGATTTTTTGAAACTTTATGCTAGGAACAAATCTGTAAAAGGGCACATCGCCTCTTGGTTTTGTCTCTTTTAAATTAAAAAAAAAAAATAAAATAAAAAAAATAAAAATAAAAATGAAATAATTTTTTTTTCATCAGCTCGAAAATTTATTCTTAAAATTTTTTTCTTAACACGAACTAAAAATATGAGGCGGGAAAATAGGAAAGGAGAAAAAGTTACTTTTAGTGGCCTTTTTTCAAAATAAGTGACTTTTAGGGACCTTGGTTAAAAATAGTGACTTTTCCCTAAAAAAGTGACCGAGTTCGAGCCCTGATGTATAAAATATTGGATTTAAAAAAAAATTTGTAACTTATTTTTTTATCGTCAAAATGGGTACACCGCCCGGCTAACCAGCTGGTTATGTAAACAAACTAGAACCTTTAGGACGAGAATTTAACTAAAATTATAATATAAAATTATAGTTTAGAGTCTGCGATAAAGGATGAGAAAAATTAAGATTAGCCTTTAAAAAATACAGACCTTTTTATATTTTTGTTTTTACCATTTTAAGCGACGCTTTTCTGTTCAATTTGCGTGACGAACCGGCCCTGCCACATTAACCTGTATCATAATTAACGAGATCAAAAGTAGAGAAGAGAGGGAGAGAGAGACAGAGACAGAGATAGAGAGAGATAAGCGGACGGATATACGTAGGATTGTTTTTATTCTTTCTATACCTGACGAGGACCTCAAGGCTTCGCTTTGCATCCCCTCGACTACTCACACCTGTCGATACTTCAAATCTCGAAAAATAATGTTTTACAGTCAACATTTTTTTTGGGTTGAGTTTCTCTTTATTTCTTTTTTAATCTAGTAATGTGCAATGAGAAAATTCATTTTTGCTCCCAAATGGGAACAAAGTACTGTAGCATACAAATGGGGTGGGGGGGAGTAAGAGCACATGACTAGGAACGATTAGAAGAATTCGAATACAAGCAGGTAAAAAAAAAAAAAAAAAAAAAAAAAAAACTCGTTGTGCAACCCTCCGTACTTGACGAGTACGTGTCTCACTCATAAAAGAAAAATGAGTCAGGGCTGAGTAATCAAATATTTTCATGGGCGTCGCATATAGCAATGTCGATAAGAAACAAAATCAATATTTGTATATTTTATCAACCAAATATTCGGGACGGGGGAGGGCGGGGACCCTCGTGAAAGAAGAAAAAACCTTTTCTCTTCTTTCCGACGCTTGAAAAATTTGGTTGATATCGAAAGTACTTAAAATTTGTAAGCTCTTGTAAAATTTATATCCTTTATCGAATTCAGTTATTTTCGTATTTCATGGTGGCATCGTCGACGACAATGCCATAAATCTCCTTTACAACAAAGAAAGATTTGAAGCCGTGCTGAAAGTAAAAAAGTAAAACGAACGCATAACGAAAACAAATCGCCGTTAAAAAATAATTCAGGTAGGCCTGTCTAAAAGAAAACAAATGCCACTATCACCAGTCCCGATCGTGACGTCAACTTTAGTTGCAACGAGAACTGTTTTTTATGTGACTCATTACTTAACAACATTCGTCTCTTATTCATTAAAAAAAGTAAACCGAATACACTAAAACGCTTGTTGTATGGATTTTCCTTTTTACTAATTCTTTTTCTTTACGAAAAGGGAATTGGGATAGCGGGAAAAACAAAAAACTGTATTTTGTCTTTTTCGGCCATATTTTGGGTAAGAAAGATAAGTTGCAACGACCAAGCTTAAGAAGTGTTTATTATAAACTTTTGGGCTGGATGAGCAAAAACTCACTACACGTTTTTTTACAATTTTTGCAGGTTTAACGAACTATTACTTAATCTCATCTCTTCCAATCTAAAAAATCGGTATCTCCCTCGTATAGTTTTCTTAGGAAACCTTGAAATTGGTCTAATTTTCAAAAAAAGTAAATCAAAGGCTTTGACAAAGTAATGGAGTACCCATAACTCCTCAGCAATATCTGTAAGGTCTGTTACTGTATATCCTTATGCGCTTAAGTTACAATATAAAAGCCAAAGTTTCAGGCGTTTAACCTTCAGGACAGAAGGTCTCTTTTTAGTTATTGCCGATTTTCTGGACGTTCCCTAAAAATTGGATGTGTCATAGTAAGCAACCTAGTGAGGTTTTATTACACACCATGGAACAATTATTAACAAAATCACCAGAAGTCAAAAAACTGTACCACCTTTTGATGGTAGTTTGGCTCTATTGCGTGTCTAATAAAGTGTAACTAGTGGTAGTCACTTCTTGATAAAATTTTTTTTTTTTTCATGCCATTTAATACATATTTGTTACACAGTTAAAAAGTATCTTCTAATTATTAAACAAGAGGTCAGGAATGCTTAGAGATTGTGCCCGGGAATTCCCGTCCCGGAAATTCCCGGGATCCCGGAAAAAAAATTCCCGAAATTTAGTCCCGGGAATTTTTTTTGGGATTTTTCGGGATTCCCGTATCCCGGGAAATAATTTTTCTTACTTTTTCGAGATTCCCGAATCCCGGGAAAATTTTTATAAATCTCGGGACTTGCTCCTTCAAATAAGTAATTTATAAAACCGCAATATTTGTTACATTAACTTAAATTTTTTTACTTTAAAATTAACGAATAATAGAATAAATGACCTTGATCCTAAAATGGATCGTCTGATCTACCTTTCAGTTGTCAAACGCCGTTTGACAAACGGTTAGAGATTGTGCCCGAGAATTCCCGTCCCGGAAATTCCCGGGATCCCGGAAAAAAAATTCCCGAAATTTAGTCCCGGGAATTTTATTTGGAATTTTTCGGGATTCCCGGATCCCGGGATTTTAAAAATCAATAAAAATCGGGAATCCCGAATCCCGGGAATTTTAATTTTCCAAAAATGGGAAATCCCGAATCCCGAAATTTTAAATTTCCCGGGAAATCACAACCTCTAGGAATGCTATTCCCAAATTTTGCGAGACTTTGAAAAAAAAAATTGCTTATGTATGGTATATGCAATCTTACGTTTATGTATAGCATGTGCAGGGAGGTTGTTCATACTCGATACGAATCACTGAAGGAAGAAATTAAAGAAAAAAGTATAAGTTTCTGACTTTCAAAGGGCCAAACAGCCTCCATATAAAAATTTATACCAGGTTGCTACTACTACATGACGTATCGCCTGTTTCACATGAAAAAGTCACCGTTATCCATTATGGCCACCCCCTGTTGAAAAAAAAAAAAGGTTAAGCCCTGAAGCTTTGCTTTTATCATAACTTGAGCATCTCACGGGTATAACAGTCCCGGCTTTTAACCTTTATGGGGAGGTTTGGGCTACCTTTACTCGGTCAATGCATTTTACCTTTTTCTCAAAAATTCGACTGATTTCAGTCTCACTTTTGGAAATTGGTCTAACTTCCATAGACTCTTTTTTCCTACCTTTTATTCGTAATTTTTTATTTTTCATAAATGAAGGTCTGCTTTTGTTCACGACGGATCTGCACTTACTTTATATTTCAATGTGCATAAAGTTATCTGGCGCCATCTAGTCGGCTATTACTAATACAGAGTAACAGGGGAAAAAAATTGCAATTTATTTTGCAGGGGCTTATAAAACAAGGAATAAATAACAGGTAAATGGACGAAAATGCAGACTTGAGCTTTTGGAACATTCATTTTGAATTTTCCTTTAAAATCAAAAATACTAAACTGATGTTTCATAGGATAAACCCATTTTTCTAACCGTCAAGAGAGCACAATGCCGTTAAAAAGTCAACTCTTCCAACTGTGAAATGAAACGAAACGTATTCCTGTTGTTCCAAAAATGAAGGTGATAGCGCAATTGGATTCAACAGATACCCAACAGTCTATAAGGACCATTTATTCATGCATCTCAATAACAAGTGGAAATCCAAGTTTCGAAAAAACTCTTTATTTTATCCAAATTGAAGGCGGTAATAAAGAACATTATAACAAGAAAAAATATGTAAGTTAATCAACGACGGGGATGTTTCTGCTATATTTTTAAAAAAATAAGACCGATGTTTTTCATAGTAGTAAAGTTGAGTAAATACACGGTATAGTAATTTAATTGGAAAACTCCTTACTAACTTTCTTGCAATGGAATCTTTATTAAAGGTAGCCTATCCAATGGGTAAGTCCTGGTCTTTTCTTATTTTCACCGCAACACATCTCTTACGACTTAAAAGTTCCTTTTTACCTGATCAAAGGTTACTCTTTAAATTTAACAAACTAAACAAAGGTCATTTTTTGAAAAACGAAAAATCTGGGTACCAATTTGGAGCTTGAAAATT
Source organism: Liposcelis bostrychophila (assembly GCA_037577465.1). Lineage (NCBI taxonomy): Eukaryota > Metazoa > Arthropoda > Insecta > Psocodea > Liposcelididae > Liposcelis > Liposcelis bostrychophila. The sequence continues at coordinate 306,919 of CM075209.1, read as the reverse complement.
GGCGTTTGTACGTTGAGACTGGAACCAATCGAGGCGTGCAAGCTACCGACGCATCTGATATATGTAAGGTATTTAATCGATTTCGTAGTTTTCATAACGACTGTCATAGGTCAAAAATGAAATTTACCGACCTAGACAGATTAAAAAAATATCATACAAATCAGGCACGGAGGTGGCTTGTAATACGTCACCTCCGTAGTCCATACTCGATATGTAATATACTATTCTAAAAAACTAAACTTTTGAACTTTTTTTTTTTACTCCTTTCTACTGTCGGCTAAATAGCCCAAAACCATGGGCCATAAGCTTTAGACCACTTTTTTGAACAGTTTAAAATAACGGTAAAGAAATTTTGGCACTCAGAAAACGTTTTAAAATTCTTCGCTGTTTTTGTGATTATATCGTAGAAAACATCGGCCTACCCAATTTTAACGTAATTTCACAAGATAAAACATCTCACATTTTTGTAAAAGATGATATAACCCAGCATAAATGCTGCTAAGGCATAAATATTATTTTCTCCAAATAAAAAGGTATGTTTATACTGTATATCAGCATATAGGGATTTCACGAAAAAATAAATAGTAAAAGCATCCATTTTTTTTCTCTCTTCGCCTGGCTTCCCAGTTGAAAAAGACAGTAAATTTAGAAAAAGATTACCAAGTTTTATACACTTGCCAGAGTTATAACTATTTTTTCCGTAGGACTATTTGTTAAACGGAACAAGATCCAATTAAAACATGCATTTGAATTTTTACTTAAGGAAGCCTGTATGCAACAAATAGTCGTCACGTCACGTGGCATAAAGTCAGGAATTCTCTTGGCATGGTCTGCAACTTTCTTATATTTTTATTTCATTATATATTTATTTACTTATTTATTTTTTCCAGCCTCGAAACACCGGTAAGAGATTTCCGTAGCGACGATAGCATTTTTCGCCGATTTTAGTCATCTCGAGGATAGATAAAAGCAATGTGGTTTACAACTTGGAGACCAGTCGAGTCTTTCACCTCCGCAAGTCGCTTCGAATGGTCATTGACCCGAGTTTCAGCCTGCAGTCCGGCGTACTTATTTTTTTCTTTACTTTTCGATTTCCATCAATCCTTTTTTAACATTCGGCACCAAAAGTTGTTGCAAAAAAAAAAAAAAAAAAAATTTCAAGTAACGAGTAGACGATTTTTGTGCAAGCCATACCGAAATTACCAATCATCAAATTCAATTGACAATGTCTTTACTAAAGGCAGGAACTTACTAGTTTTTCCGACTCAAGCCAGGCCATATCGTTTAGAAAAATTGCGTTACGATTAAGGTTCAATTTAACTCAATCGTAGAAAAAAAAAAAAAAAAAAAAAAGCATATGATGATAATATAACATAGAAAAAAGCAAACTTCACCTTGCTTTAATGCAATTAAAATTTGCAATGTTTTCCACAAAGGCTGAATCATCAAAATTCTTAGGTATAAAGTAGGTTGGGCTAGATGACTAAAAGAAAAGGACGACGGACAGATACCAGCATCTGAGCATTACAAAAGGGAAAAAACCGATTTCATCAAAAGTTTTTTTTTTTCATTACACATAAGAGAAATTTATGCTGATAAATTTTGGTATTTACCTTGTTGATAATAAGCTCGGGCGACGGTAAAGATGCCAGTCAACAGTATCATTCCGGTTAACACGGACCGTTTTATCTCTCCCATTTTCCAATCCCGAATGAAACTTAAATACAGTCACTACATAACTGAAAAATAACACTTGGTTTAAAAGCAACTCTTGTAACTAGAGCGCGAGAACATTCTTTCAACGGAGGAAAAAAAACGTAAACAAAAAGGGAAAAACGGAGTTTTCCGAAGACGCCACGTGGTGCGACCGACCTCGGTTATTTCGTTTTCTACTAGCAATTACATCGATCCAAATCATTATTTTTTCATTAATTTTTGTTCCACCGTTAAAAACAAAAAACTTTCGGTCAAGAAAATCATTAAAAAATTTTCACCATTTACTTGGAAAGCTTCTTCACATTGTTGTTGTCTTCTACGGAAGTGAGTTTTTTTTTCTAAAACAAGGTTTCATAATCGTTTATGCAGAAAAAAAAACCGTAAAAGCGTAAAAAAGGCACAATCTCGAACCTGCCACACCTCTCTTTCGGCTTCACCTGTTAATTTGCATTTCTTCAAGGTCGAAAAAAAAAACAGCGGTACAACGAATCGTCAACAAGACGCCATGCATTTCCTATTTTTCCGTTCCGAGCCTGATATTTTCTTCTCGAAGATGCTCTCCAAAAATCCTGATTGCCTTTTGGTAACGGACGCTACCACGGATATTCCAATACAAAAACGTTGAAACTCGTGTAAAACAGGCATGCCTGATTCCGGAAACAACCGATCACAACCCCCCACTCGTAATTGCAACGACGCGACTGAATTCAACCCGAACACAACACTGGCCGAATCCGCTTGGGATGTTAACTTCGGCTGTTTCCGTACAATTTCGTCTGACTTCGTATGATCGCCTCGTTTTTTTTTTTTTTTTTTTTTTAAGTGAGTGTTTTATTAATACAATATATCTTCGCATACTTTTCCAATTTTCCTAAAAAATGTTTGTAAGGATTATATTTACACGAGAAAAAAGATGGTTATTTTCTAATTTTTTTCCCTTTATTTCTCAAAGTTATGAACTTGATTTCCTTTCTTAAATTCCATGCCTGTCTTGGTTAAAATAAATAAATAAATAAATGAATAAAATAGGGGCTAATTTAGGGCCTATTTTTGTATGCAGTTGCTCATACTCTGTGCAGTTGCTTTTCCAAAGTTTTTTCAAACATTCTTTTATGAAACTGTGCAATTGCCCCCTCCCCAGAAATTCCATAATTCTTAAGACGATAATCCAAATTACTTTGCTAAGACCGGACTGTATGAAAAAGTAAAATATCCATTGTCATTGTTAAGTTCGTTCCCGGTCTTTATTGAATTCAAACTATTTACCATATTTTTGAAAAACCGTACTGCGACCTAAAATTTCGTACCAATATTCTGCCCTGAAATAAAGGGGAATTCGATTTTTTTGGTCATGTTTGTTGATAAGCTAAACGTAAACAAACATTGGCCATCCCAGAGATGTGCGAGGTCGATTCCTCTTTTTTTTGACTGGTGTTTTACAAATCGGAAAAACATGCCTATAAATTATTGCCCATTGTCGGATTTTTAAAAAGAAATAATACTGAATAATTAAATTATTTAACTCTTTGTTGAAAAAGAAAAAAAAGTACCTATTCGTCGAATGATTTCAAAGCGGAACGAAACCTTAGCGAAGAAAATTTGATTTTTCATGTGCACTATGTTTATAACGATACCAAATATGGCACTTTGAGCGGCCTGGTCTGAGCCATCGAAAGAAGTCGCTCATATTTAAAAGACCAAGAATTAAACTTTGACGAAGAGTTTCAACAATTTTTACCACGAGAAGGACAACTCCAGTCTATGACGCCTTTTAAACATAAATATGAGCTTTTAAAATACTTAGTAGCTGCCTATTTGGACGATGTAAAAAAAAAAAAAAAAAAGACAGACGATAGTATAGCAATCTCTTTGAGATTATATGGATCAGATCGAACTCAAAAGGATACTATTCATGGGAGAAGTTGTCACCAAAGAAGAAAATGTAGAGTTAATTTTTTTCGGATTTTCAGGTAATTTCTTTTTAATTAATTATAGATCTTAAAGTATAATTCTGAATATTTTTCATTTTTTTTTTTTTTTTTTGAGTAATCAAACGGATTTAAATTAAATATCATAGATAAACATATAGTAAATATGGTTTTTTATTTATGCCTTTTAGAAGTATGAAAAGAGGCGTCGGAGGAGATTGTGGTGTGTCGTCCAAATTTCGGTAAACTACAGTTTGGGGTCGTTCAAATATGACGTCATCATTTTTAAGGGGGAGGGGTTTCCAGAATGATGACGTCCATGTTAAATGTCCATAAGAAAAGCCTACTTTATGATGACGAAGTGGGAGGGGGGGGGGGGTCCAAAAATCCTCAAAAAATGATGACGTCATATTTGAATGGCCCCTTTATGTTGATATTTTTATATCAACATATTATTTATTTTAGTATATCAACATATTATTTATAAATATTATATATTTTTTTATTTTATGATGACTTTTAGTTTTGGTAATATTTTTTAATTCTTTTGTACACATATGTAAGTTTTATAATTTCCCGTTAACTGATTTTTGACTCCATAAACAAGGCAAAATGTTTAGCAATTAGAAATTTTAAATGTGGAAAGAGTGTAGTTTTTCAAAAAACGTGATAACAAAAAATGAAGTTATCAATTTGATAAAATAATGCCAATAAATAAACATAGTAAATAATAAGTAACATAGTAAATAAATAACAAAGTGCTAACTACCATATTACCAAATGAAGTAAGGTTTTGGTACATGTTATACTGTCTATTTTTTATAAGCAATATTAGTTTAAGAAATCTCAATAAAGTAAGAAGAAAAACATGACAAAATTAGCTGACCAACGACTCTAAATAAAAACTAGAAAAAAAAAAATGGATTAAATTTTATTTGGATTGTTTCGACTAGGGGTGGACACTAGGGTGGTTCGAAAATCAACTTTTTTGGAATTTCAAAACTCCTATATTGGGAAAAGTTTCTTTATAGGTAGAGTATATACCCTGAATTTTTTCAGATTTTTTGAACTACATCCTGAGGTGTCAAATCGGCCTTGAAATTTCCAAAAAACCCATAAAAGGGCCAAAAATGAACTTTCTTTTTTTGCATAAAAGACCATCGATTCCTATCGGAAATTTTGCGTAGATTACGAATCTGAAACCGAAAATTAGTTTTGGTGTATAATTTTTGAGCTACAGGCCGGATTTAAAAGCTCTAAAAACCTGGTTATGGTGTTTTGCCTGTGGCTCAAAAACCGTGCACCAAAACTAATTTTCGGTTTCAAATTCGTAATCTACGCAAAATTTCCGATAGGAATCGATGGTCTTTTATGCAAAAAAAAAAAAAGTTCATTTTTGGCCCTTTTATGGGTTTTTTGGAAATTTCAAGGCCGATTTGACACCTCAGGATGTAGTTCAAAAAATCTGAAAAAATTCAGGGTATATACTCTACCTATAAAGAAACTTTTCCCAATATAGGAGTTTTGAAATTCCAAAAAAGTTGATTTTCGAACCACCCTAGTGGACACGGGACGGGATTTTCAAATTTCCCGTCCCGTCCCGAATCTCGACTCGAAATTACTACAACTAAGACGGGATTCGTGAGGGACGGAAAAAACCTGAGACCGTGTCCACCCCTAGTTTCGACTCCGTCGCCAGTAGTTATTTTTTTTCTTATCTTACTGTGCTTTATAATTTAAAGCACTTTTACTTCTCTCGAATAAAATGGGAGGTTCAAAAACTCCTAGAAATTTGAATCGATTATTCCTATTCTTGTTTAACTCGAAAAAAGTATAACAGAGATTCAAAAGACGTTTTAGAATAGAAAGTATCCATTAAGACTTATATTGAACTTTTCCCTTTATGAATACTAAAAAAAATCAGAAAATGTATTCCAAAAAAAAAGTTTCCAATTAAACTGGGGATCTTCTGTCCTTTATTTCGGTCTGTCTTTCCAGTTTCCGTGCTTTCCAAAAAAAGCACGCGTAATTTCTTCTTTGTGCTATCACGACTTGAAAAGTTTGTTATTACTTATACAGTATAACTATTGATTGTATATTTAAAATGAATACTTAGTGTAATAAGAAATTAAAAATATTAAAAAAATGGGACTGATGGGCGCACCGATTTTTAAAAACGATAATAATTATGATCTTTACGGTTTAAAGGGAAAAAATATGTAGACTCAGCTTTCAAGCTATCAAGCGGGGCTTACAAACTTTTTAAAATATCCGTCGTTGTAAACAGGGTGATCGGCGTCTGTATTCTTCGATGAAACTTGTGCGAGAAAAATTGTCTATCGACTTAAAAAGTTTACAAATCCAAGAGGACGATAAAACTGCGATGAGATTTGTCACTTTTTCTTCTACAGAAACTTAGGTACAACATCTTGTCTCAAAAAAAAAAAAAAAACGGTTGGGTACCGTATTTTGTACGTCTTGATTAGGGATTAGCGAAAAATAACAGAAAGATTAAATGTGATGATGCATATGATGATACTTCAAATCGCGCTAGGTGTCTTGTACGTAATAATTGTATTTAAAAGATTTAAAAATTTCATTTTGATCCTCCTCCCCTTCCGCAGCTTTCAAAACACATATTTTTATTCAAACGCATAGCGCGACCTCCGCCCCCCTCCTGTTGCATTAGATGAAGTAATAACAGGAAATTTTCTCTGTGAAGGGAAAAAAAAAAAAAAAAAAAAAAACACGAACATCTTTTCCTTTAGTTATTTCTTTTCAGCCTTTAACCGAATATATTGCACTATAATAATGCATTAAAAACAAATATCAGGCCCGTAGACAGCCGATAGGTCAAGGGAGGCGAAAGGATTTTTAAGAGAGCTCCAAATGACCCCCTTTACTAAATAAATAAATAAATAAATAAACTAAATTAGTCCAAAACAAATTTACAGACCCATTCGCCCCCCGGCTAACTACGGGCCTGATTAATGTTTTTTCCCTTTTCCCTTATGCTTAATGCAATTTTGTTACTCGCAAACCTGCCTGTATATTTTCTTCTGTAAGGGCCACTTAAAATTTCTCTCCCCAATCAAAACTGCGATTAAAAATGACTTAAAAATCATCGGAAAAATGACTTAAAATCATCACTTTTATTGATCAAGAATAACGAATGAAGAAAAATGCGCAGTTGGAAAAATGGCTAATCGAAACCTCTCGCGTCTAAAAATGACAAAGCGACTATGTTGTCAAATTTTTATTCATACTTTTGTTAGAGTCCTAATACCTTTCGAGTGTGCTATAACATGCTCCGCCGGGTATCTGTCGCGAATGCAATACATATGATATATAAAATGGCATGGGGAAGGAAATGGACAGATTCAGCAAACTACGAAAAAATGAGTTTTTTGTTGTTTCCAAAGTCTCTAAAGTTTTTTGGATCTTACAGTTTTTATTTCGATATTGCCGAAATGTAAAATACAGAGAAAAAGCGGATGAAATCAAGGGGGGTTTTTGTTTTTCTCTTAGCCTAAATCAAGAGTAACGCAATAACGAAATAAGTAAAGGCTTATCCTTTTTTCTTTTCAGAAAATCAATTTGTTAAATAAAAACATTTATGAAGTCAAAATATTCGATAAGTCTTTTTTATTGATTTTCAACGTTTTTCGGCGGATCCGAGCCTCGACTGAGGTGCATAATGAGGAACCACTTAACAACAACTTTTTAACAAAAGCTTTTTACGTTATATACTTTTAACTCGCGTAACTTTTTATTTGCTAAAAATCCCTTTCGAAATGGATCGCATTTCCCATTCCGATTGCTTTCTTGTACGGAAAGTGATATTAGTTTTCATTTCCTTTCTTATTTTCTTATCTCCAACTAATAATTTAATTACAAATACGCGATAAACATTGCCAACAAGGAAAAAAAAGTTTCGCCTGTTTCAAACGAAAATCCAATAAATACATAATGCATTACCTAATATATCCAGGAAAATATCGAAATCTGAAACAATATGAACGCGAAATCAATTTTAATTATAATAATTACTTTAAAGCATTCGGAAACAATATAGGGTAAAACGTCCGATCAAATGGAAAAAAAACAATTAGTCATCACTGAATTTTTGGACGATATATCAAATATGTATGTGAGAAAGAGAGTCCCATTTTACTTCACACTATACTTCTTTCCCAGAATTTCAACTTGAATGAATGCTTGCATAAAAAAGTCCGTTGGGATTTACAAACGGTACGACAAGGAAATATCTTTTAATGGAGTCAAGATTTTCAGTGCCTAATTATCGATTCAGATTGTAAAAATTCATGATGTAAGGAAAAGCCTAATTGAGTTTTTTATTCCAATTAAAAAAAAGAAATGACTTTTTCAATATAAAAGTAAATTCCTTTATGATTTTTTCACATTAGTCCCACAGTAAGTACGATAAAAGCACCTCCGCCGCTGAAGAGCTTCAAATTTCTATACCCGGATTCCAGTTTTTGGTTTCACGCTATATGCGGGTCACCAGTTGTCATTTCGATTAGAATTACACTAGAGAACAAGAATGCTTTCTCTTTCTCTTCCATTTCCGAAACAAAAAACAAACAAACAAACAAGCAATTCGCAAGCAAGCAAGCAAGCACTCAATAATTCTTCTTCTTAGTCCTTTGCTCCATTACGAGCGTGGTGATCTCTCACATATAAATACATGAGTGCATTTAGGGCCTACAGTTTTACGCGGGTTCCGAACGGCTATTTTTGAGAGATTTACGAAGCAATTATCGGCGGTTTTCCCATATTGCCTGCCGAAAGGGTGGTGACCGTGGATTTAGCGCACTAGTTTTGACCTGTGAAAAATTCCTCAACTAAGCTACGGGTCATAAGGCAACAATCGCAGGCGCAAAAAAAAAAAAAAAAAAAAAAAAAAGACGGGGGAAAGAAAAAAACAAAAACCGCGCGCCAAGGTTCTATACTACTCTCTCACCGCTCATCCAAAAAATTTTTTTCTCGAAGAAAAAAAGAAATGAGCATTTTCCCACTTTTACTACAGAAGAAAAATGTATATACAATTTGGTTCTGTGACGGAAATCTTTGATAACATGTATTTATTATGCCTCTGCGTCACTATTTGAAACAAGTAAAAATTATTTAAACCATCAGGTGTCCGAATCCGATGCCGATTCCATATTATTTATTTAACTCCCGAATCGGGAAATAGAATAGAAATCGGATTTCTATTCCGATTTTTCGGATTCCGGCACCGACCACCGCCGATGCCGATGCCGATGCCGCCTCCGATTCCGATTCCGATTTTGATAGGAAAAAAAATCATAAAGCCATTTTAGAATCATGCAGGCACCATTCCACCTGTAGCCTTGCGTTTTTTGTAAAATCATTTAAATCTCGATTTTAGCATACGGCATCGGACAAGATTTTCAATCTTCGGACCCCTGAGTTTAAACCTTAGTACTGTACATAAAAGCAGATTTTAACACAGATGTAAACACTTACTATGTTGTTCAATAAACGGGCATGGCTGTTCAGGTAACGACTCGAGATCAATTAAGTTAAGCTTCAACGATCGCGGTCACCGAAGCTCCTCTCCATCCTGCAGAGAATGTTGACACTACATGCGTGTTTGTATTATGCTACTGGGTTCAATTTGATACGGGCATCACGACTGTGTTACACACAGTCTAAAACACTAACGTGACCAATAAAAGAACTAATATAATGAAAATTGTAGAAATTTGTTAGTGTAATTATTGTAAATGTAAATTTGTTAATTGCACACTGTTCACTGAACGGTTACAAATTAGTTCACTGACGTAAACTCACACATATAAGTTTTCAAATTGTAACAGACCAATCAATAAAGAAAAGAAATTGAAGATGAAAGTACCCGAGCTTCGTGAAACAACAACAAAAAAGTTTGGCCGCGACAAAATATTCTGCTGCCACGTTTTCATTAAAATATCGTCTGCTGTGTGTGATACTAAACTAAACGAATTCGTTTTATCGAGTGACGTGTAAATGTGAGTTTGACTTTTGCATCCTTTTATAAGTTAATTAATTTTTGAGACAACAATTCGAAGATTGTTAGTCGTATGAGGAATCTGGGAACTTATTTTATGATTTCAGGTGTTAACTTCTTTTTGGTAGCCGACAAAGTGCATTCTCGTTGGCGTCATGACAACTTACGAAGAATATATTACACAAAACGAGGATAGGGACGGTGTACGATTTACGTGGAACGTATGGCCTTCGAGTAGGGTTGAAGCCACAAAATTAGTCGTCCCATTAGGATGCCTTTATCAGCCGCTAAAGGAACGTCCAGGTAAGTCTTTCTCTTTTTTTTTCTAAGACGTATGGTCTTGCTGTTCTTACATTGTTGTAAAATTGTTACAGACTTGCCACCCATAGAGTATGATCCGGTTTTGTGCTCAAGAGGGACTTGCAGGGCCATTTTAAATCCATTGTGTCAGGTTGACTATCGGGCCAAACTTTGGGTCTGTAATTTTTGCTTTCAAAGAAATCCGGTAAGAGATGAAGAACTGTTTACAATTTCCTCTGAACGTATACATTTTATTTATTGTTTTTATTGTTTATTTACAGTTTCCTCCTCAATATGCAGCTATTTCGGAACAAAATCAACCAGCAGAACTGATCCCACTTTATTCTATAATTGAGTACACTATAAAAGTGAGCTTAAAAAAAGCATTTCTTTTGAAAATGGTTCAATAAATATTAATTAAAATCTTGTGTTTCAGCGTGCTCAGTGTCTACCTCCAATTTTCTTGCTTGTGGTGGACACTTGTGTAGATGATGAGGAATTGGGTGCCCTGAAAGATTCTCTTCAGATGTCTTTAAGCCTTTTACCTCCAAATGCTTTAGTAGGACTTATAACATTTGGAAAAATGGTTCAGGCAAGTCTTCATCATTAAGATTTTGCAATGCCCATCACAATATTCTTACATATATACATTTCCTTTTAGGTCCATGAGCTAAGTTGTGAGGGAATTTCCAAAAGTTATGTTTTCCGAGGAACCAAAGATTTGACTGCAAAACAAATCCAAGATATGCTTGGAATCGGGAAATATTCTGTCGGTCCGCAGCAGCAGCAGCAGCAACAACAACAGCCACAGCCTCAGCCTCGAGGCCCACATGGACAACCTCTCCCTCCTGCCAACAAGTAATAAACTGTTTCGTTGACTGCCGCAAATACTTAAACGATTAACAAATAAGCAAACGCTTAATGGTTTACTGTTTATTAGATTCCTTCAACCCATCCAAAACTGCGATATGAGCTTTACGGATCTTTTGGGGGAATTGCAGCGAGATCCGTGGCCCGTCAACGCGGGTAAAAGATCTCTTAGGTCCACTGGAGTCGCCCTTTCCGTGGCTGTTGGGTTGTTAGAATGTACCTACCCAAACACGGGGGCCAGGATCATGCTTTTCCTCGGAGGACCGTGCTCCCAGGGACCCGGTCAAGTTCTCGACGATGAACTCAAACATCCCATAAGGTCACACCACGACATTCAGAAAGACAATGCTAAATATTTGAAAAAAGCCACCAAACATTATGAATCTTTGGCATTGAGAGCTGCCGCTAATGGACACGCAATCGATATTTATTCTTGCGCTTTAGATCAAACCGGATTGTTGGAAATGAAGCAATGCTGCAATTCGACAGGGTAAATGACTTGTTGTTTTTTTCATCCTTCCTTTGACATTTTTTTAAAAAAAATCTTATTGATTTATTTTTTAAGGGGTCACATGGTAATGGGAGATTCATTCAATTCTTCACTTTTCAAACAAACATTTCAAAGGGTTTTTACCAGGGATCAAAAAGGAGATTTAAAGATGGCTTTCAACGGAGCTTGCGAAGTCAAATGTTCCAGAGAAATTAAAGTTTCCGGAGCCATAGGGTCTTGCGTTTCCCTAAACGTAAAAGGGCCCTGCGTCTCCGACACAGAAATAGGTTTGGGAGGAACCTGCCAGTGGAAAATGTGCACCTTCAATCCCAATTCCACTTTCGCCTTCTTTTTCGAAGTCGTCAATCAGGTATGGATGCAGTTCGTTGCCCAGTCTTTTATTTTAATCTTTGGGTTTAACTAAAACCTTTAATTTTTAGCATTCGGCTCCAATACCTCAAGGCGGCAGGGGGTGTATCCAGTTTGTGACCCAGTATCAACACTCCGGTGGCCAAAGAAGGATACGCGTTACCACTTTGGCTAGGAAGTAAGCAGTCCAGTAATTTTATCATCATACACTCCCGAGATTAGTTACGACTGTTGAGTGTTGTCAGCAGTGGGTAGCAGATAAACCCGTTCCAAAATAATAATAACCAGGCCACAATTTCACGTTTTCTCATAAACGTCAGGTCGGAAAAAAATAAGCCAAATGAACTTATAGAGTAATTTAACTGTTCGTGACAGAGGTAGAATAATCTTATTCCACTGGGTTGTACCAAATTAGGCCCAATATTATTTAAAATTAATATTTCACAATGAAAAAAAAAAAAAAGAAAAATAAGAAAAATGCTAAATCAGGAAGGCACATATAGTTTTTTACATCATCTGTCATTTTCGACAGACAAAGAATGGAAAAGAAAATTTTACAGAGGGGAATATTTTCGTACACAGATGTCATGTTTTGTTTGATAAGGCTGGTAGCTAAAAATGAGTGTTAAAACTCAAACTCGCGCAAAGTTGATTGACAAAAGTAGCAATATTGAAAAAGTTTGAAATCTGACAATTTAGAGGGGGTCATGAACGTCGATACTGTACATTTTACCAGTGCCATGCACTGTACGTTATGAAAACAACGCCATCCGCGTTCAAAAGGTTTGGTCGTTCAAAAGTGATGCTGGTGGTTGTACGTACTTTAGATTGATAACAGCCCATCCCATTTTATGAAGGGTAATTAGGGTCGATTACCAAAGACAAACTAAGACTATTTCAACAACCATGTTTTAGTTTTAAATAAGAGAAAAGCTAAAAGGAAGTGAAACCGTAATATTTCAAAATTTTTTGTGTTGTTTATGTAGTTGGGCTGACGCTAGCACAAACATCCATCATATAAGTGCAGGTTTCGATCAGGAGGCTGCTGCGGTTTTGATGGCAAGGATGGTCGTTTACAGAGCAGAATCGGATGAAGGCCCTGACGTTCTCAGATGGGTCGACAGGCAATTGATCAGACTAGTAAGATTTGAAATTATTGTTGCTTCGGACACGTCTCTCATAACAATACTTATATTTTTCCAGTGTCAAAAATTCGGAGAGTACAGCAAAGACGATCCGAATAGTTTTCGACTATCAGAGAATTTCAGTTTATATCCGCAATTCATGTATCATCTAAGGCGTTCACAATTTCTTCAGGTCTTTAACAACAGCCCGGATGAAACTTCTTTTTATAGGTAACAATAGTTTGTATTGTCTGAATTTGATACAATTTTTTTCTCTTTTTGTTTGTTTTAATAAAAATTTAATTTTCAAGGCATATGTTACTGAGAGAAGATTTGACGCAGTCGCTCATCATGATCCAACCAATATTATACAGTTACAGTTTCAACGGTCCTCCAGAACCGGTTCTGTTGGATTCAAGCAGCATCCAGCCAGATAGAATATTACTTATGGATACATTTTTCCAAATTCTAATTTTTCACGGGGAGGTATGCTTCCTTGCCTGTTAAATGTAAAGGAGTTGCTTTTTAAAATTTGGACTTACAAATTTTTTCAGACGATAGCTCAGTGGCGAGCACAAGGTTACCAAGAAATGCCCGAATACGAAAATTTTCGCCAGTTGCTGCAAGCACCGGTAGATGACGCTCAAGAAATTTTACAAACTAGATTTCCCATTCCTCGATATATAGATACCGAACAAGGAGGTTCACAGGTATTCTAAAATTTCTATTTAATTATTTATTTTCATCGTTTCAAATTTTTTTTTTTTTTTTGCAGGCTCGGTTTTTGCTCTCCAAAGTGAATCCGTCGCAAACGCATAACAACATGTATGGTTATGGTGGGGTGAGTAACTGTTATATTTTATTCAAAAAATGTGTTTTTAAGTATCGCTTAGACCAATTTTTTTATTTATTTGAAATACATAATCTGTATACATTTGACGACGCGACTTTGTTTCGTTTCAGCAGGCCATGCCCATTCCTAATGCGGTACAGTTGACTTTTATAATTTTGGTTTCGGGTTGTAAAATTTTGGTTACAAAGGGGGGAAATGATAAACACTTACACTTACCCTTCGACTTGGTGGTGTGGACTCTACGCTTTTTCTATTTTTATTAATGCTTTAAATCACTTAAAAATCATTACTTTTGTGGAGAAAAAAAAATTAGGGCTAAATTATTAACATTCGATTTTTTATAAATGCATTAATTATTTCCTTGGTTTCGGAAATTTTTAAAATTTCAATGTGTCTAGGTGCCATCTAAATGTTTTTGTTTTTGTGTGTGCAGGAAAGCGGATCTCCGGTTTTGACCGACGATGTTAGCTTGCAAGTGTTTATGGAACATCTTAAAAAGTTGGCAGTTTCCTCGACTGCATAAGCATCATGCTGTTTGCTGCTCACTTGTCTCGTCTTTTATATATGAAATATATATTCATATTTGTACAAGAATCGGACAGAGGATTTGGTTTGCCAAGGAAAAGTTTATTGTTAAGAATTATATAACATTTAATCACAAACAAATAAATTATTAAATACAAGATTCGGTTCTTCTTACATAATTTTACATCCCACCCTCCTGTAATTTTCAACTATCAGATAAGAGGCGGAAAAAAAAAAAAAATAAAAAAAAAAAAAACTGGCGGAGATCTTTTTGGATGAAAGAAAGTAGTTGCTTCATCACAACACAAGGCTCCCTTTAGTAAAATTTAAATGAATCTCGTACAACTGTCGTTCGTACTTGATTCATCTAGTCAAGTGTCTACAGCCCTGCGACAATAATTCTCGGATCCTCAACTCCAGCTTTTATTTTACGCAAAAATAACACTGCTTCACGACCGTCAATCAACCTGTGGTCATAAGTCAAAGCTATATACATCATGGGCCTTATAACGATCTGACCGTTTCTGGCGACCGGTCTATCGAAAGTGGCATGCATCCCCAATATTGCGGACTGAGGAGGATTGATAATGGGAGTCCCGAACAAAGATCCGAAAACTCCTCCGTTACTGATTGTAAAAGTTCCACCGTCCATATCTTCGATGGCCAACGCGTTCTTCCTTGCTTTTTCTCCTAAAGCGTTAATCCCCAATTCAATTTCTGCAAAATTCATACCTTCGACGTTTCTTAAAACGGGAACTACCAAACCCTGCAAAAAAAGAAAAACGTTCAACAAGACGAAAACTTTAACGATCGCTACCGAGCTTTATACCTTTGGGGTGGCAACAGCAACTGAAATGTCAACGTAGTCCCTATAGATGATTTCGGTCCCAGAAGGATCGATTACAGCATTAACAACGGGTTGATCCAAAAGGGCATGAGCAGAAGCTTTAACAAAAGCAGACATAAAACCCAACTTGATTCCATATTTTTTCTGGAAAGTTTCCTGGTGTTGCTTTCTAAATTCGATAATGTTCCTGTAATGAGAAGTGATTTTTTTTTTTTTTTTTTTAATAAAGTTGAACAAAAAATTTTGGCTTTTAACCTACGTCATGTCGATTTCGTTAAACGTAGTTAACATGGCGTTAGTGTTTTGAGCGTCTTTTAATCTTTCCGCTATTCGCTGCCTCATGCGATTCATCTTTACTCTTTGTTCCGTTCTAGTACCAGTAATTTCTTTAGTGTAGTCAGCAGGCGGGACCTGAAGCGAAACAATTCAAGATTTTTAAATCCTTTCAAAAAGTAGCCTCAGCAATTAATTGCACAATTACTTTAACAGTAGCTCCTGCGCTAGGAACCGGTCTAGGAGCCGGAGGCGGCACGGCAGCTTTAGGTGCTTTGGGCATCGGTGGCGGAGCCGACGGCGAAGCCGCCGGTTTCGAAACAGGAGCAGGAGGCGGTGGCGGCGGTTGAGACGGTGCAGCCACAACCTCTGGCGCCGAAGGAGCTGCTTCGGCCGGTTTTGAAGCATCAGTTTTCGGTTTGGCTGGTGCTCCTCCTAAGAACAAGATCAATTGAAAATACAAATAAACATTTGAAAGCTTGCAAACCAATTTAAAGTACCTCACCTGTTAATTTGATCCTAAATAGCTTTTGTCCAGCTTTGACGGTCGCTCCGTCTTGGACATATCGCTCCTCAATGACTCCATTTCCCGGCGCCGGTACCGCAATTGAAGTCTGCAAAAATTGAAATCTCCCTTGTTAGTTGCTACTTTTTCATTTCCAAGGCATCTTAATTAACCCACTTACTTTATCGGTTTCAATTTCACATACAGTTTCGTCTTCAGCCACTTGGTCCCCTACATTTTTTTCCCATCTCACATCACCTTCAGAGACTGAATCTGCAAATGTAGGAACTGCAACATCCTGTGTCTCTGCACCTAAAATTTTAAGGAAACAATTACAGTCTGATTTAATCACAAACCTGTAGTTATAAACAATCATAACATCACGTCAAACAACATACGCAAAA
Source organism: Liposcelis bostrychophila (assembly GCA_037577465.1). Lineage (NCBI taxonomy): Eukaryota > Metazoa > Arthropoda > Insecta > Psocodea > Liposcelididae > Liposcelis > Liposcelis bostrychophila. Next base: position 290,681 of record CM075209.1, on the reverse strand, counting down.
CACAAGTGGATTTAAGGCCTCTTGTTAATGAAAACCAAGGTTTTAATTCACTTGGAAGCCTGAAAAATAAAAGAAAGAAACAATATTCCTAGATTCTGATCCCTTTATATGACAGAAGTACAATTTTCAGCATTTTTAAGATGAATTTAAAATCTCTACCTGTAAATGGTCGTGCTCAAAGGAGCAAGCCGATTAACTTGAGTAGTCCAGCGACAATTATGGTAATTTTTACGAAAGACCTAAAACAAACATTACAAACCGGTATTAGATATACAACCGATAGATAAAGAACCTTGGAAAACACGTCGTTCTCTGCTAAACGAAGTAAAAATTGTTGGAAGGAAGGGAATAAGAAGTACACCTCACGTAAATTTTTTCAGACATTTAACGACAAATTAAAGGGTCTATTATACATTAAAAATGTCACCTGTTTCTCCTGCGATTTTGCTAGAATTCTAGACGCGGTCCTAACGACGTTTCGCGGGCAAGTCCGCCAAGAAAAATATAACATTCCTGCCATTTAATATACCTCTGAATGCGTTCGGTTCGCCTGAATATGGAACCAAGAGCAGAAGAATTTTATAAAAAGAGAGGAGCCTAAGGAATCAGGAAAGCGACATATATGTGTCTAACAAACAACACTAACACACGTCTTCTGCTGGCTGACAGACACGCCATATTTCACCCTTATTTGTGGTGAATAATAATCCTTATTTTGATCCCACAAAAAAGTAAAAACAAGTGACGTGATTCAAAAGACATGGCAATTTTTAATAGCATAATTTTCAATAAATAGCTGATCAAAAACCGTTGGAATGTTTCTTTAGATTTTTTTATATAACCCGCTAACTGAAGTTAACTCCAAATTACCGGGACAAGAAGGCTGTGTGCAACATTAGAAAAATATGTATACACAATAATATGTAATTTTTGAGGTTTTCTTTCCAAAATATGTTTTTCCTTTCGTCGTTTTACTGAAGCAAGTTGATAATTTTTGTTGTTAAGCTGCAAGTCAAGGTGGTTAGTTTTAATACGAAAATATCTACATTCGCTGTTGCGGAAAATGCTGCTTCTCAAATTTATTATTTTTGTGATTTAAAACGTCATTCATTTTCGCCGATAAAATGAAGACCCCCAATCAGCAGAACTTGTAAAATGTCACATTCTAAGTCTGATCAGTCAGGTAAGTCTTTTATTTGAACTTCTACCTAGGTAGAATGTTGTGCTAAAAGTTTTTCTTTTCCTCTGTTTTCGATAAAGCTCTTTTAATTACAAAGAAAAGTCACACATTATTTTTGTTTATCTTTTTGGCAGGAAACTTTATGAAGAGATCAGAAGTCCTTTGTGATTTTTTTGTTGCTTTAGGGTATATTTTTCTGATAATTTATATAATAGGTAATTTGAGACCTTGCTTGGAAAACTTTGCCACTTTACCCTCCTATAGCTGACCATATCTGTACAATCTTCCAAAAAAAAAAAAAATAAAAGTATATACCCTGTGACTGTTGTTTGGATGTAGGAAAAGTAAACGAAACTTTCAGCTGTTTTGATAAGCTCTACAACATTGCAGTTAGTTTCCTTTTACGACATCCTAAAAGTAGACCTCCAGTATAAAAAACGGCTCTGCTTTCATAAGAATCTAACTATCCTGTCTTTCTGTTATAGGTGTTGAAATGTTGTGTCATTGCATTTTTTTCTTTCTTGATAATGCAGTCAAAACTTGTTGATCATGTTTTATCATGATTTTTGATATTTTGAATAACTGACATGGAGGGGAATGTTAATAGAGTCACTTTAAGCCAACTCAAAGGTTGGGGCAATATTTTCCTCTAGCATGATTTTAATTTTTGAGAAAATTAATTTTTTGAAAAAGTAGATGTATTGTATCTGAATATAAAATACAATGTGTTTTTCATTTTTTTTTTTTAAATTTTTTTTTTATTATTATTTAATCAGTTTTTAGAAGAGGCTTTACAGATATTAATTGAGATAAAACATTGATGATTGGTGATGTCCGTCATTATTGAATGAAGATAAAGCAAATAATTTTTACTTTTGTTGTAATTTAATGTAGCCTTGTTTTAAAAATTATGTGGAATTTTTTGAAAATAGATCGTAGGTTTTTTAAAAAGATGATTGTTAATTAAATTAGCAGCATTTTTTAAATTTATTTATTTATTTATTTATTTATTTTTTTTTTTTATTCATTCATATTTTGCATGCTCAAAGCTGTGTAAAATCACTTGTTAGTTTCGACACTGGTGTATTTACCACTACTACAGTAAAATAAGTGTGAAATGTTTTTTTCTACCAGGTAAATCCCTGACCACATCTAGTCCTACGATTGCTTTTCGTTTCCGTTCTGGTGACGACGAGTTAGAAGAGCTTCAAATCGAACATGATAAAAACGGCTTGGTTGAAGCCAAGGCAGGATCCGACAACGATCCCGGATTTCTTACAGTCGAGGATGACAAATGCGAGTCCACGAGCGAAACAACCCCCGTCAAAGAGTATTGGAATTTGTTGGGAAAAAGATCCACAAGTGTGGATTCCGGCTGCGATTCGTCTTTTCCCAATTCCGATCCCTGGAGGAAATTTAACGAACTGAAAGGAAAACTTACTAAAACGGTAGAGGAAAAAATTTCCGAAATAAAAATTGAAAGAAATAAATCCGGTAACGTGTTAGGAATATCTACAAGCAGAGGCAGATTAGTTAACAGTAAAGATAATTCAAGTATTTCAGATTCCGAAGACACTTCGGAAAGTTCGAGATTATCGGAATCTTTGAAAGAAAGCGAGGAAAACTTTTCTCCTAAAAGAAAAGCCCATCACAAATCCGAAACCGTAGCCGGTTTGTTTGACTCCGTTTTAGAAAATGTAAAACCTGAAATAGTAGAAAGGATCCGGGATGACAAAACAAGTCATCACAATCGATTAACGGACATTGTTAAATTATCCGAAATTAAAATTTCCACGGCTAAAACTGAATCCCAAGAAAATGCAATCCAAAGAGGAGAAGTTGAATCGGGAATAGAAGCCGATGAAAATTTTACAAGCGATAAAAGACAAGAAGGAGTTGACAACTTTGATTTATCCCCGGATGGAACCGGCGGTTCTGAGCATGATCATTCTCAAAATCGTTCAACAAGATCGGAATCTCCTCAAAGCGGCGGAAGGCGCTGGCTGCCTCCCCCCTTTGAAAATATACAGATTTTCAGTCTGGCTTCCATTTTAATAGGAAAAAAAACAGAGTTGATGGCTTTGGCAGCTGCAATGATCTTGTACCATATTTTTCCTTTATCACCATTTTTGAAAGGTCTAGTCACCGGAATTGTAGTCATGTGTATCGGAAATTATATATATGCTTATGTAAGCAATCTAGGATTTACTAGTAGGGAGGATTACATGCCTGACGGTCCGTTTAAAATTCCCATTTACGAATTGTTGAAACCGTTAGCCGTTCCTCGTCAGACTGTTTCCACTAACAAAGGGGCAAGTAGGAATGCACTCTTCTCTTTTTTCCTTTTTGTTTTTTACTGGATTGGTTTTTAAATTTTAGGTTTGGTTCAACGAATACGTGAAAGAATACGACCCGGACATGTACTCCGTTACGCAAACAGTTCCTGTATACTTGGAAGTAAACGATTGCTATCTTAAATTATCCAGACCAAAGGGAAAAATAAATAAAAGGGCGACTTACGACGAGCCCGAATATAAACTGGTCTTTGTGAATCATAGGTTGTATAATATTAGCGGTTGTAATGTTCTTTTGTTACCGGATGGACTGACCAAAAAGAGGTTAGGTTTATCAAATTTTGTAAAACTGTTATCAAGGTAATGTGCCGATGTTTCATTTGTCAATTTTTTTTCTCTTAGATTGTACAGCAAGAAATATCCCATCGTAATTGTGCTCAAACCGGATTCTCTCGTTACCGAAAAGGCAAAAGATAAAGATTTGGTTGTTACTTTAGACGAGGAAGAAACCGACCCGGAAAACACAGAAACGGACGAAACATTATCACAGAGTCAAGAATCAGCATACGGGAGACTGTATTTAAATTTATTTGCCAGATGTGACCGTCAAAAGGAAGAATGGTATATTTTATGAAGTTAATTTTTTTGGTAGTACAGTAGAAGAAAAAATAAAATCGAATAAAAAGAGCATTGATTTGTAAAATCAAAAACGGGTTTAACTTGATCCGTTTATTAAAAATCATTTTTTTTAAAGTTCCGAAGAGTGGGGAATTTTGCTTCCTTTTTATTTGATTTTATTTCATGTATAATTTTTATTTTTTTAAAGGGGGCTCTTCAATGCTACGCTTGTTGGACCCCATATGGATTTTGACCTCTTTGTTCTTTCTTTTTTTGATTTAAAATTTCAAGATAAGAGACAACTTAACTCAAAAGGGATTTTCCTTTGACGAGATTATTTTCCCTTAATCTTTTATAGCGAGTAAATCACCTCCGATTTCTTTGAGAAATGAGACAGCAACCTTAGTTGAAATGATTTTGACTGTTGAAACTCTTATTCTAAATAACCGCCAACCAAATTTTGATTGTGGTTTCCTCATGCCTCTCATATTAATAAAATACGTTTAGCATCGAGGAGCTCTCCACTCGGTCTTTTTCGGCCCGTAGGAGACGGCTATAAGTTAAGCTAGGGTGGAGCGGTTCCCAAGTCTAAACGTACACTTTAGCAGATGGAAGCCCGAAGGTCACATCTTTGCCATTTTGTCCTTTAATCCACACGGTATAGCTTGACTATCGTTTTCGTGCCCTGTGTTGTGTTTAAATTTCATTTAGGTTATTGAAACTCTTGTCTGCGAGTAAAAAATTTTTGGCTCGTCTAAGAAAAATCACGTTTTTTTTTAAAATTTTTTTATTACATATGGAATTAAGAGTTACTGTACTGTGTATGTACATGACTGAAGACCTCTCGGAAAGGTTTTAATAATTGGTCGCTGCGTTACATATATGCATTTCGGAACAAAATTGCAATTATAAATGTCGCATTGTTAGAACTGTCGTCGCTGACCGTTTGAAAAGTTTGTGATTGCCTGTAAGGTTAATTGTGACAAAACTATATACTTTAACAGCTTGGACTCCGAGAGGGAATTCGTGGAAATCGCCGAATATGCGATATACGAATCCATCTTTGGAAGACACTGGTATTTTTGGGAACTTATTAAAGTTCGTTGAATCGAACCACCTTCTTTTCAACTTCCGGCGTACCAAGCCTCAATTTTTTTTTTAAATCGTCGATTGCTCCCGTTAAAATAATTTTAAAACAGGCCCAATAAATTAAATTTTGATTTCTTAATTTAGGTATCGGAAGTTGTTGGCGGCTACGAAAATAAAAGTTACCCCTGACAAATCCGAGAAGCAAAACTGGTCCATTGATTTTGAAAACATTGAAGAAGTCGAATCAAATCTAGAAGAAAGTGCAAGCAATGAACCATCGACGCCTTTTGAAAGTGTACATTTTGACCAGGAGGAAGCAACCTACGAGGAATATTTGCGTTACATGACTCAGTTTCTGGAATTGGTAAGCTTTTTTCCTTAAATAGTGCATAGTATTTTATAAAAATGGGGGGGAAATAGAAAAAATAATATATATATATATTTTCACACCACATGTTACAATAGCAAATCCCGGATCCTGAAACATACTCCTTGAAAACTTTAAAAGTCCCTGGCTCAATATTTAAGAGGCTAAAGAAAAAGAAGAAAGGTGAATTTTAAAAATTTATTTTAAAAAAATGAATAAATAAAGCAATAAAAATTGAAAACCAAGAAATATAATTTTATATTATTAGCTTCTCTCGAAGTTTCAAATGGACCGGTGCGTTCGTTACCAACTCGCGGTTCCCTTCCCCAGTCACAAGGTCCCCGAAAACTTTCAGCCAGCATGTCTTGGCCCACTAGAGTAAGACGATTGTTTACGTGGTTTTTGTGCGTGCGGTTTCATTTGGCTCCAAGGAGAGAAATCATTTAAAACATTATCATTATTATCGTTAACAGGGTAAAATCACCGTACCGGAGGAGGAAACAGTCGGCCTAGATACTTCGCAGTCGGCCGAACAGACGCTATGGTTTAACGCATTCGTTAACAGAATCCTATTCGACGTTTTTCGAAGTCCATATTGGCTTGAACAAATTCGAATCAAAATGGAAAAAAAGTTAAATTCTATAAGGGTAAGGGGAATTTGAATGAACTATCAAATAAAGCGTTAACGACTGTTGCTGTTACAACAAAATTTTTCCAGATGCCTTATTACGTTGAAGACATCGAGATCGTGGAATTGGATTTGGGGAAAATGGGTCCGAGATTTCATCGCATATCACCTCCTGTGCTTGATGATCGAGGCTTGTGGTTCGACATGGACATGACTTTTGATGGACTCGTTAAAGTTACCATACAGACCCAACTTAACTTAATTAAATTACAAAAAGGCATAGAGCAAAGTGAAGAGGAGGATGTTCTACCTCCCCCGGACATTCAAGAAAAACCGTAAGTTGAGTGTATTCTCTTTATCGATTTGAAAAGCCGCTTTTAAATGGCTCGATTATTCTCATCATAAAAATAACAAAATCGAGGGAAGCAGTGCAAGCAGCAAGCAGTGAAAAAAAAACGAAAAAAAAAGTGAAGATTAAAGTCGAGAAAAACATACTCTGGGAAACCGAAGAAGCGGCGTTTGATAAATCGGTTTCTCCCGGGTCCGAATCGATCCCCCCCGAATCGGGAACAGAATCGTTTGATAAGGAAACAAATAAGCCAGGCTTGCCTGAAATCCCCGAATTCCGTGTAGATGATGAAAAGTGCATTGCCGAACTCGTTGATATTGCTTTAGATACCGATCAAGAGCTAGAAAACCGTTCGTAAGTTGTCGTCAATGTGTTCCTATTCCCAGATTAAAACTAAAAATGTCCTATTTGATTTCGGGTGCTTGTTTTCTTTTGTAGACGTTCACCCATGTACGATAGCGAGCTGGAAGATTCGGCGGAATCTTCGGACGAGGAAGAAGACGAAGACGATGATGAAACATCCCAGTCTTCAACCGTCGAAACAGTTTCGGAATCGTAAGTATTTGTCCTTTATGTTTTTGATTTTAATACGTTCTGGTAAACGTACATTTCATTTACTTCTTTTTCAGGGCTCCTACTTCACAAAAAAAAAATGTTCCTATGAGAAAATCGAGTAAAAAATTATTTAGAATTTTCGAAAACGTAGCTCAGTCCAAATATTTTAAATCCGTGGCTCAGTCGAAATACGTTCAGAAAGCCATCGCAGGAGTTTCGAAAACCAAATTGAAATTGTCGTTGGAAATCAAAGGATGCGTCGGGACGATCGCGATGAACATCCCTCCGCCTCCAAGCGATAGATTGTGGTATGCCTTTTTTATTTTTTTTGTCCGCAACATTTTGTAATTTTGTTAATTTTTCGTAACGTTTTAGGTACGGTTTTCGAGAAATGCCAAAAGTTTGGTTATCCGCTCAACCTAAAATCGGAGAAAAGCACGTTAGAATCTCACACGTTAAAAACTTTTTAGAGAAAAAAATCATGCAGGAGTTTAAGGTAATAATTTCCTTGATTACAAGGCCTACGGTACACTGCTCGTTCAACGTGCTACGGAGTGATAATTTGTTAAGAGAAATCACAGTCCTCAATTTGGTTTTTCGATTAAAAATCTTTGTACTCTCGGACCGGGTCGAGTCTCTCTCGTTTGCATCTTGGGACCTTTCCTTGAAGCATCCGGTTTCATAGATGAGATATTTCGTTTCTTTTCATTTTCTCAGGTCGGTCGGTAATAGCGCACTTAAATATGGGTTCTTCAAGTTGAACCTATCTGACTGAAAATTATTTAAAACTTAATTCCGAGACTTTTTTAATCGTTGATCGATTTCACGTTTCAGTGGAATCCTTTCGTGCCTTTAAGGCACTCCATGAAATCTATATTTTTAACATATATTTTGAACACGTGTTTGACCGGTCGTGACTCTGTCGTGCAAGTTCTTTTCAAGCATTTACGGCAATCCACCGTCGGTTGGTGGTTGTTGGTGCTCATCCTAAAACTGTCCGTTCTTTTTGTAGGAAAAATTAGTTCTTCCCAACATGAACGACCAAGTCCTTCCACTCCTAATGAGAGATCCCGTACCTTTTTTGGCCTTCCAATCCAGAACTCATATTCCGCAAAGGTATTTCAAAAGATAGTTTTTATTGATCCGCCCGAAAAAAAAAAAAAAAAAAAAAATGTAAGAAAAAAATCAAAGGATCACGATTTTGATCTCTTACTAGTGCCCTGCACGGCTCGGGCCTTTTAGGAAACTGAATCGGGCCGGGCCAGAAGTCTTACTTCGCTAACCTAAATGTTAGTTTTTAAACTTTGTTACTGTACTTTTCGGAATTCGAATTCGAATTTCGGGGGAAAACCAAATAAACAAACATGAAGAAATAAACAGTTTGGAATTTTAAAAAAATAAACAGTTTCGGTTTTTAATTCCAATTTTCATATTTTTTCTAATTTTTTTTGTTTTATCTAAGTAAATGGATCCTGATTTGGTTAAATTCAAAATTAATAGTGGAGACTATGGGCCGATCCCACCAACGCCGGTTTTATTTCGGAGAAAATCGTGATTTGTAAATCATGTTTTTCTTTTTCAAAACCGAAATAAATGTCATGCGTCCCACCACACTAAAATTTCAGGAATAAAATCATGTTTTCAAAACCGAGGATTTGTCTGTGGCAACATTGTTCTCTATTATTGACCTCATATACCCCCTTGCCTGCAGGTATATTTTAAGAAAAAAACACTTTAATTCTTTTTTAAAGATTGACAGGTGGTTGACAAATAAAAGTGGTAGGGGTGATCGAGGGTGGAGTTAAATAGTATCAGGCCTACCTGCTTTCAAGTTTAATGACATTTCGGTCCATTGGTTTATTATATGCGAGACAAATCTACTAATGTTCCATATTCGCAAGGAAATCAGGGTTTTTTTCGGATAACCGGCCAAAATCGGCCGGTTAAATAAAATACACGGTTTCCAGTTTTGTGACGTCACAAAACACGATTAAGTGATTGGTGGGACGCGCAAATGACATTATCGTGGTTTTTTACTTTCGAGTGGCCGCGAAGCGGGCGCGAAGAAAGTATTGCCGTGGTCGGAAAACCGAAAATCGTTAATCCTGCCAGTTTCTACATGAAACTTATATAGTTATACTTAGAATAAAATTCTGAGTTCCCGGTTGTCCGCCTCGTACGCCTCGTACGTCACGTACGCCGCGTACGCCCGGAGGTTTTTCTCCGCTATTACGCATCGGATCAAAAGGAAATTTTGCACACGTATTTTTCGTCGAAAAATAATAGGGGGTCTTTTCTTATTTTTTAAAAATTTAAAAAATTACGTAAACGGCAAATATTTGAACTTTTAAATTTGGTTTTTTTCTTGCGACGATAAATCTTGAACCCGGCTACAAATCATCACCAATTTTCGTACTGTAGTAGATATTGGTCAAAGTATCATACCATCAAAATTTGGTTGAATTCGGATGATTGGTTCACAAATTATGAGGATTAGGGTACGTGTAAATTAGGCCTAAAAATCGATATCTCGAATGACGTAATAAGTCATATCGATATATCGATTAAGTCATATCGATATATCGATATATCGATTAAGTCATATCGATATATCGATATATCGATTAAGTCATATCGATATCTCGAGTTCCAGGAACAATCCATAATTCGGATTTTTTTTGTGGGTACAGCGGATTTCGCGGACCTCGGATCAAAAAACTAACCGGATTTTTGAAAATATTTTCGGGGTAGAGGAATCCGAATATGGAATTATTTTTCCAAAATTGGGATTCTTTATGTGGGTACAGCGGGAAGCGTGTACCTCGGGTTTAATTAATACCCTTTGAAAACCTAAAGTTGATTTTTTACATTTTTTCTTTATTTCCACTTCTTTTTCCCACCAATAAAGCCGCGAGAAAGTTTAATGGGGTGCGTATGCACCCCCATTACCATTCTCCTTGTTCTCGATATAAACAGGGTTTTATAGATAACCGTTGTTGGTGGGACCGGCCCTATATCACAAGAAAAAAGCTAATATACCTATATATTTTATTTACAGAATATAGAGTATAAATACTTAAATTCCTTTTTTGAAAATGCGGGCCGGGCCGGGCTCGGGCCGAAGGACCGAATGATGAAAACAGGCACGGGCCGGACTCGGGCCTCAAAATCCGGGCCCGTGCAGGGTACTATCTCTTACGGTTGCGCGTAATGCACGAAAGACTGTCCGTTGATTAATTTTGTTTGTGTTATTGTCCGTTGATTAAATTTGTTTTTTGTTTCTTCTTTTTTTTTCGTAGAAAGTAATGGTTTTCCCAAACATGGACGACATAATTTTACCAACCTATCCTCAGGGATTTAACGTGAATCCAACTTCAAGTTACACCGTGAGTCGGCAACCGATTTCACGCTCCTTGGTCTCTGATTTGATAACGTTGGCGCCTTCTTCGACTGGAATTAACGAAACTTAAATATTTGTTTCTTAAATTTTATTTTCATGTGATTTTTTTTCTTCAAAATTGTAAAATTTTAATGTATGCTAAATATTTTTTTTTTTTTTTTTTTTTTAAATAAGACTGGATTTATCTTTCTATGAAATATCAAGTATTACATTTATATTTAAGATTAGCAATTTTGTTTTTCAAAAGACTAGGTATTTTTGTCATTTTTTTTCTCAGTGCAGTGCGCTCGTGACTTCATTTTATTTAATATGGTTTCATGTAGATTTTCCGCAGCAATCCTCGTGTTGAGATTTTTGCCTAAACAAACCTGCAGGGTAGTTTTTCAATTTTAAGCATCTAATAAACAATTGAAAGACAGCGTTGAGTAGTGCAAAAACCAGAAACCTTTGACTAATCAAAGTTCATTTGAAAGTCAAACTTAAATCTTTAACTTTTGAAATTAGTAGTATTTGGAAAAATCTTGTATTTTGACGGAATCTGTTATTTTCCCGTTTGTCTCCTTTCTTAAGTTGCCCTACTCTAAATATTACAAAGTGAAAATGATCTAACTAATTCACTTTTCAAAATCTTGTGCATACAGTAAAAACTCCATAACTGGTTCGTTTTGTTCTATTTTATTGCCAACAGGTGCTAAAAAAGAGAGAAAAAAAAATTGATCTAGGCTTATTCTTCAAGTCTAGTCTAGGATAGTAAAAAAAATATATGGGCTATAGATGTTTCCATTTCGAAATGCTGCATTGCACTGTATTGCATTGTATTTTAGTATGTTTTTAGTTACCAACAAGAAGAAAAGACCATAAAAACCTATTTTTTTAAAAAAAATAAAAAACGAAGAAAAAAAAGGTTTTAGTTTAAACCACTTTTTTAAAGTAAGGGGATTGTTTTGCGAAAATCGGGTAAGAAAGAGGCAATCTGCAATTTTCATTGTCATGAATTTTCAGCTACAAAATAGTGAAAATAATGCAGGTCTCATTTTACCTTGTTGTACCTAAGGGAAAAATTTCAAGTTTTATTGAGTTCTTGTGTATGTACTATACATATAATACCTTCCGTTTTTAAGGTCCAAATATTTACAAATATTTGAGCATGTTAACTTGACAGAATAACTATGGTGATTTTTCCAAAAATATGGCTGTTTGTGTAAATCATATATATATATATATTTTTTCCATGTTAAATATAGTTAAGCATTTTCTTAATTTTATATGTTGTTATAATAAGGAAGAAGAATTCAAAATTTTTCACACTGAGCAATTTGTCGGATTTGATAAAAAAAAAAAAAAATTATTTAACAAATAAATAAATAAATAAAATAATTAATTAATTAATTGATTACTAGAAATAATGGATTGGTGATGAAAATTTACAACATTACATCATCTATGTATTTTTCCACCAAAAGCTTACTGCAACAGCAATACCTGCCAACTTTTCCAGGGAGACATTGAGTTTGAAGATATCAGCAGAACTTATTGTTTATTTTTAAAATTTATTCTAGAGAAGCAGAAAGCAAGAAAGCTAGGTTTCTAGCAAGAAAGTAAAAATACAAATAATCTTTATAGACTTAACAAATTCCACTATGATAAGGAAGGCTAAACTGAAGATGTTACACCATGTTAAACATCGTTAATAACTAACTGTGAGGAAAAAATGCAGACATTATGCAAAATGCAATAAACTAGAGTCTCTACAATGAACCACAATAACAACAGCAATAAAATTAGCAATTGCTAATTTTTATTAGTTATTAGAGTGAGAGTCGCAAGTCAACAAAATGGGAGCTTTCTGATTGGTTAGTTGAAAAAGTGGCATCAGCAGCTCTTTTAACCTTAATTGGTTACGGAGATATTTGTGATTGAAAAAACGACGGTGGCGCCATCGATAGGGGTCGACGGCGACTTTTGGTACTAAAATTTTTTTTTGCATTTTCCGTCACGAAATTGAAAGTTGAGATAGAGAAAGCTGATAAACGAAGGGTGTATCTGAAATATTTTCCGAGTTATACAACTTTGAAAAAATTTAAATTTTTTTTTGCATTTCGCGATAGAAGACAAAATGTTGAGATAGAAACATGTGATGAACCAAGTGTCAATCTCGTACCGTTACGGAGATATTTGAGATTGAAAAAACTACGGTGGCGCCCTCAATAGTGGTCGACGACGACTGTTGGAACTAAAATTTTTTTTTGCATTTTCCGGCACGAACTTGAAAGTTAAGATAGGGAAAACTGATAAACGAAAGCTGTATCTCGAATATTTTCGGAGTTATTAGATTTTGAAAAAATTTGAATTTTTTTTGCATTTTCAAATACAAGACAAAAAGTTAAAATAAGAACATGTGATGAACCAAGTGTCTATCTTCAACCGCCACGGAGATATTTGAGATTGAAAAAACGAAAGTGGCGCCCTCAATAGAGGTCGACGACGCCTGTTGGAACTAAAATTTGTTTTGAATTTTCCGGCACGAAATTGAAAGTTAAGATAGGGAAAGCTGATAAACAAAGGTCGTATCTTGAATATTTTCGGAGTTATTCGACTTTGAAAAAATTTGAATTTTTATCGCATTTTGGGATAGAAGACAAAAAGTTGAGATAGGAACATGTGAAGAACCAAGGGTCTATCTTTAACCGTTTATGAGATATTTAAAATTCAAAAAAACGACGGTGGCGCCATCAATAGGGGTCGACGGCCACTTTTGAAAGTAAATTTTTTTTTTGCATTTTCCGGCACGAAATTAAACGTTAAGATAGGGAAAGCTGATAAACAAAGGTCGTATCTTGAATATTTTCCGAGTTATTCCAATTTGAGAAAATTTTGAAATCTTGTTGCATTTTCAGATAGAAGAAAAAAAGTTGAGATAGGAACACGTGAAGAAACAAGGGTCTATCTTTAACCGTTACGGAGATATTTGAGATTGAAAAAAACGACGGTGGCGCCATTAATAGGGGTCGATGGCGACTTTTGAAAGTAAAATTTTTTTTTGCATTTTCCGGCACGAAATTGAAAGTTAAGACAGGGAAAGCTGATAAACCAAGGTCGTGTCTTGAATATTTTCCGAGTTATTCGAATTTGAAAAAATTTTCAATTTTTATTGCATTATCGGATAGAAGACAAAAAGTTGAGGTAGGAACATGTTAAAAACCAAGGGTCTTAGATAATACTTGAGATGTGACTTAAATAACCCAACGTCGTTTAATTTAAAAATGACAGAATTGGTTTGACATAGTAAAAAAAAAAACGATGTCATTGGTCTAACATTGTATCATTTCAAAAGCCACTAAAATGGTCCAACATTAAAATTGCATATATGACAAAAACGGTCAAATGTAGTAAAATAAAATGTGACATTGTAGGTGCAACATTGAAAAATTTTAAAATGTTTAATGGTGCAAAATCGTAAATATACCAATTGCTATTATTGGTCCAACGTTGTGTGTCAGTGCAGGGCAAGCTTGTGTCGCAGAAAAATCTGTTTGACATCGTGAAATATGCGTGGGCATTCTGTCCCGTACTATTTTTTGCGCAGCGTCAGCATCCCGAAAATATCAGTAATTCATCAAATCTGTGGCCCAAAATATTTTAAATGAATTGACCAAATATTGAATATGGAGAAATATTTTTACTCGCGAAAATAATTTCATAATTTTACAGACCGTTTTTTGATGTTATGGAAATATCCTAATAAACAAACTGGTTGAAGCTTTTCAGCTAGTCCTTTAGGAATTAAAATGTCAGTTCTATAATCTTGATCTCGGAATTTTTGATTTTTTGTTGAAAATTTAGTAGAAAAATCCTTTTCAATTACCTCTGTCAGTTTCAATTTGACTGCCATCGCCAACAGATTGAGATTATTGGACCGTAAATGTTATCTTGAATCGTTTACTTAACAATCATCGTGTACTTAACTGTGATCGAATTTGATCGCGTGGAACAGACTCTTGCGAGTAATAGTGTCAATGTAATGTTCGAAGTTTTCTCGGATGCCCTCTGCGCAATATTCGGCTTCAAAATGACAAATTACTAGTTGCAATGTCTAAATCAGAGCATTTCTCATAGCCTGGGTTAGACGAACACTGCGGCTTATTTCTGAAAAAATTCATACCTCGAAAACCGTCAGACATACAAGATGAAAACCGTTTTAAGTCCGTCAGACATACAACATAGTAGTGTCTGACGAACGGAAGGCGTAATTTTCTTTTTTGTTGTAACCGTCATATTTCCTTAAGGGTTGAAGAAAGACGCAGGGTTTATCAAGTTTGCCTTTCTCAACTTTTAATTTTTCATCCGGATATGTATTGAAAATAGGAATGGATGTGTCCTAGTTGTGTTATGCGTTTTGCAAAGTAGCAGTAACTACCACTACGGGAAGGTGCGCGTCTGTTTGTAGAGGGGATAAGAAAGGTAAAAAAGTATAGAAATGGGGGTTATACGGCACCCCCTATCTAAAACTATGTAAAAAAAAATTCCTCACTTAATTGCTGAGAGCACGACTCCACTTCTTTATAAAAAACCATTAATTCACGACTTCACTTGAGAAAAAAAATTTCCGACGTAATTGCTGAGAGTAAGACTTCACTTCTTTATAAAAAATCCATTAATTCACGACTCCACTTCAAAAAAATTCTCTACTTAATTGCTGGGAGTACGACACCACTTAATTGCTGGGGGTTCGACTCCAGTTTAATTTTCCCAATTGATATGACATCATATTGGTTTCGCCTTAGAAATAAAATGAAGCAATCTTTTTATTAATATGAATTGCAAAAAAAATTAACAGTTTTCAAGATGATGTTCGCGACTCCAGTTTAAGCCTAAGAAAAAAAATCAAGGTTGTTCGCCTAAGGAAAAAAGAAGCGATCGTTTTATTATTATG